>OX387334.1:12193998-13393998 GCA_947562085.1 Eudonia lacustrata
TTTTGTAGGTATCCAGTCATTCTTTGATTTCAAACCACCACAAGCCATTTATGCTTCCACAATTCGTCTTGAGGAAAGCTGTAAAATAATTTCTACAATTATCTAAGATATTTTTTTTGTAACTATACTGGACCATACGGATTTAACTTTAATCATCATCATCATCATCATTTAACTTTAATATACACCTTTAATAAATTAAACACCCTTGCCCTCATATTTTATTTCTTATGAATATTATTATGCTGAACTTACATCATTGACAACGTATTATTGTAGCCATGCAGTCTATTATGTCCCTCACGCACACGTTATGTACTCTATAACTCTATCTCAATCACTCAAAAATGTCCGGAATGCACAACAAATTCACAAGAATTTTCTTTAAAAATATACTTTTGGTGTACTTACGCATGAAAAGTGATCCCATGTGTCTTCTTTTTACGCCTTGAGTGATTCGTGCACTGAAGAAATGCACAGGAAGGCATTTTTTGCGTTATTTTCTAATCAAATCGTTTTGACACTGACAACGCAGCACATGCAAACAAGTCGCTGTTTCAACGTAGACTGGAACATAGCAGGTCCATTGGACTCGGTTTACCAGGACCGCGCGCAGCTAGCGAGTAACGTATCTTCCTCTTTTTTGTTTTAATCTAAGCATGTGTCTCGATGTCGAGTCGATTAAGTTATTCGATGAAGGGTGTCCATAATTATGCTTTTTCGAGGACGTATTACGTTCATCATCAGCTCATTTTATGTCACTACTGCTGGGGCATGAGCTTTCCCTTTGGATGAAAACACCACGCGCGTTCAGTGCAGTGCGGTGGTTAACGATTGCTAATGCAGCCGGGACCGATAGCTTTACGTGCCGACCGAAGCACGGAACTAAATACTTATTATAATTTTAAAGTAGTAGTTGCAAGGTAATGACCACCAGTGTTCAACACCTTTAGTCCGGTCAACATGTTGAAAAACGTGAAAAATAGAGATAAAGCTCCTAAAAATATGAGCAATAGCTCATTCGATTCGCAATGACATCTAGAAAAAGGCGTTGTGAGGATTTTACTGCACGTAAAAAATTGCAAAAGGTATTTATTATTTTGTTAATAACTCAAAAACTATTAATATTTAAGATATTTGAAAAAAGATCATTAAAGAGGAGGAAATTTCCCAACAAAAAGTTCCAGCTCCCGGAACTCTACCTCTATTATTAATAATATTAATTTAACGCTGAAAATAGGGCTCCGCGCAGCCATTACGGCTTGGGTGCACTGCCGCTAAAGACAGCGTACCACATAAAATATTTTTTTTTTATTAACAAATATGAATTTAAAAATATGAATAAATTATGGTTTCATCCAGATACTTGAAAAAATATATGCCAGTTGGATTTTTTTTAAAATTAATTTTTCAAAATGTTATGCAATTGTTAATTTGCAAATTTTTTTTCGATCTCTGTTTTCATAAATGACGACTTAAAAGTTTTAATAATAAACCTAAAAATTTTCGGCTCTGTGGAGCCTTTCTTATATAAATACTTAACAAGATCACGCGATCAAAGTTTATTAAAGTTATTTATTTTGGGTATAATAATTTTTTAAAGTTAACAAAAAAATAAATAATGAAAAGTCCAATAAATGTTATTAAAAAAATGTTTTTAAACAAATGTTATATTATTGCTGTTTTTGCATCCAACATTGGCATTAAGTAACGTTGGAAAACTTTTTTTTACATCGTTTGTTAAGAAATTGTTTAAAAAGAAACAGACACGTTTAATTTTAACCAGCGTTGAGGCATTTGCCACAACATTAAGCTGAGCTGGTCAGCCCATTCGGCTTTTAGTGTATTTGTTTATTTCTGTTTGTTTCTGTTTATTTTTGTTATTGATAAATTGTGAAATGTAACTCTTTTTTTTTATTTTAAGTTTTTTTTATAACTTTTGTGTTACTTTTTTTTCATGTCTTTAATGTGTTGAAAAGCCGAATAAATGTTTTATTATTATTATAATATTTAAAAAAAAATACCATTTTGTTGTCTTGCCAAAATAATGTTTTTTTTTTTTATCGTTTTTTATATTTTGTTTATAATCGCTTTTTTATATTTTGATTTGCTTAAATAATTAGTTTAAGAATGATTTTCTCTTTAAAAATCATAATTGGAATTCCTGCACTGGTTAATAATTTTTTTTTTAATAAATAATTACATCGTTTGTTAACTTAACAGGTTGTTATAAGTAAACAAATTCTAACTACCGTTATATATTTTTTCTTGAGTTAAAAAAAAAAACAAAAACAGCAATATATATCAAAATACCCACTCGCATTTGGCAAGCGTGGTGATTAAACTAATTCCTATCTACGGTAGCGATGACTTGATGGAGGCCTTTGCTCAGCTGTGGGACATTATATAGGTTATTACTTAAAGTACCAGAAAACATAAAAAAGAAATTGGGAAGTAACTAGTTTGGTACACTCTACTTTTTTTTAAAGTCCGCATCTAACATTTGCCTATAGAATGGTACCTTTATTTGTTGAACACCGTCGTGTTGTGATCGTGAACGATAAAATACCGACCAAAACATTTCTTTCACAAACGCAATAAATTTTCCATTATAACCGCAAGAGGAATTTATTGTGCCCACGGCCACGCTATAAACGATCTGTTCACGGACTATTATGGAAGGAAAATGTCCGGTAAATTCCGGATAAACTTGGTCAACTCACAACAGGCTGGAACGTCATTGTCAAGAGGAAATAATATAGGTTCCATTGTGTGCGGATATTTCTTGGTCTGGCTTTGAAACTTAGATCTAATAATATGGTCTGTGGTTAAAGTTAGACATGTTAGTAGCCTATACACTGATCCACTGCTGGGCAAAAGCTTTCATCATTGAAATCAAGTCAACGCTACGGAAACATATTAGCTTAATCACCGTTGCTAATGTGGGTTGGTGACCACAAACCTGGGCTCGTTGAACCAAAACACATTTTGCTTGAACGGGATATTGAGTCTAGCACCTCCGGATATAGGACCGAGCGTTTTACCACTGAGTCACCGAGGTGTTTTCAAAAAAATCAAAATCTTCTTATTCCATGTTAATTACACTAATATTATTAATGCGAAAGTTTGTATGTATGTATGTTCGTATATTTGTTGCTTCTTCACGCTGCAACGGATGGATGGATTTGGATGAAATTCGGCATACAGATAGTTTATAACCTGGATTAACATATAGGACACTTTTTATCCCGATATTCTCACGGGAACGGGAACCACGCGGGTGAAACCGCGAGCGGCCGCTAGTTTTTTATAAAGATCATTTTGTAAGTCTTAATATCATGGCTGAGCAAACCCAACTGAAACCGATAACGGAAATCAGGGTGCCTAGTGTGAGTTCCATCCGCCAATCGATCACGATAACGAAAACGAAAGTTTGTATGTCATTAAAGTGGAATACGAGGAGAGTTAAAATTATACTATAAAAATAAGCAACTTTCGCAAAGGACGGTCATCGGATGGGTGACCAAAAATGTATTATCTCGAGCTCCTCCGTGTTTCGGAAGGCATGTAAAGCCGTTGGTCCCGGCTGCATTAGCAGTCGTTAACAACCACCACACTGAGTCCGCGTGGTGGTTTATGACCCGTTCTCCCTGTGGTGTTTCCATCGGGGTGGGCTCGTATCCCAGCAGTGGGGACATAAAATGAGCTGATGATGATGATGATGTGCACTTCAGTGCAGCGTATGAAACTGGCACTAGGCATAGGCACCCAGAACAAGCGCATTTTGACGACCTCCTTGGTCGAGTGGTTTGTACACCGGTTTTCATGGTGTCGCCATCTCTGAGGTCCCGGGTTCGATCCCCGGTCGGGTCAATTTAGAAATTATTGTTTTTCTAAATTGTCTTGGGTCTGGGTGTTTTCTATGTATAATAAGTATGTATTTAAATATTTTAAATATGTTTATCCGTTGTCTAGTAACCATTTAACGAGTTTCATAACGAAGCTTCTCTTGGGCTAGATAATTGGTGTGAGTGTAGGAAGTTTATAGTTTATAGTTTATTTACCACTGCGCCATCGACCTCCTCCGATTTATAAATCCAGTGGTCGAAATTCGACCGTAATTTTATTAAGGCTGCACGGATTGTATCCTAAGCAATGAAAAATTAAAAAAGATGGAATGTGAGTTTGGATTGGCATTGACAGATTTCGGCCGCTCCTGTTCCATTTTTGAAATTTTTGAAAAGATTATATAAATACGTGTGTGTCAAATACATGATAGTATGTGTAATGTTTGTTTTATTGATTTATGCATAATGAAAAAAAATATTAACATTCCAATAACCTTCTCTATATATACTACTAGCGGCCGCTCGCGGTTTCACCCGCGTGGTTCCCGTTCCCGTGGAAATATCTGGATAAAAAGTATCCTATGTGTTATTCCCGGTTATAAACTATCTATATGCCGAATTTCATCCAAATCCATCCATCCGTTGCAGCGTGAAGAAGTAACAAATATACGAACATACATACACACGAACTTTCGCATTTATAATGTTAGTAGGATAAGTGTGCGAAATTTCATACTCCTCCGTCCGCGTAATTATCGTAAAAAAGGGGTACAAAGTTTTTGCATCACGTATTAATATATAGATTTCCTCGTTTTTATACTAATTTCCTCGTTTAGTGAAAACGGAGGTCGTTTCAGGGTGTTATTAGAACTGTTGGAAATGGATCGTGAATGTCGGGTGCGTGTAAACATGGCCGGCACCGGCTACCTGCCACTTTACTGCGCGTAATGGTTCGTGTAGGGTCAAGGATGAAGTATGTGGGCTGTAGTAGGGTGAAGTATGTGTGAGGTTTGGTTAAAGTACCTACAACTTTTACAAGTCATCTAACTTATTAAGAGCGTTTACGCCGCACACTAGCGCCACTAATGAAAAAAAAACATATCTAGTAATTAGAGATAGAAAATCAAATTATGCTCAACAAACTATTTGAATGAAGTAATTTAGCATTTTTACGTCACCTAATGAACACCTCACATGTTATGGTTTAGTTAAATATGGCGTTATAGTTAAAAGTGGCCGTAACGTCTTATTTAACTAAACCATAACATGTCAGGTGTTCATTAGGTGACCTAAAAATGCTAAATTACTTCATTCAAATAGTTTTGTTGAGCATAATTTGATTTTCTATCTCTAATTATTATGTTTTTTTTTTCATTGGCGGCGCTAGTGAGCGGCGTAAACGCTCTTAAACGAATACATTAAAAGAAGAGAGAAACATTTAAATTACAGAAAATAAAACAAAATACTTTTTTTTAGATAACTGTACATTAGAATTCACTGTCGGTCGAGTTGACGACGAAAAAAGCAGGTGTTATTATTAAATGGTGCCAACTCGGCCGTTCGGCAGAGATTTTTACGGCCGAGTTGACGTCGAAAGAAGTCTGTTGAGAATGGGATTCGGAAACGATTTCGAACAATTTAAAATAGGTTTTTTTTCTATTATAATAAAAAAATCTAAATTACAGTCACTCCTTTGCTGAATAATGAAAACAAATGAAATTAAAACGTATGCCACCGCAATTTTTTTTTAAATCTAGACTTTTCTCGTAAACAAATATTATTTCTAGATGCTAAAAGTATAGATTAATTTACCAAAGCTTGAGATCGGGAACGAATTGTCACCATTCCGGGTTTTGACCACGCGTAAGGTAGCGTAACTTTTGCAATCGCATCAACCCTTTTGGCCAAATGATGAAAGCAAGTGACTAAATAGCCTATACCTATTTTTTACCCACTGCTAGGCAAAGACCTCAATAATTTAAATCGAGTCATCGTTACTATTTATGGGTATTAGTAAAATTTATAAAATACAGTGAAAAAATTTAACGCCTACCCGACCCAGCCAGGAATCGAACCTGGGTCTTCCGCAATCCGGGTGGCTGCACTGACCGCTATGCTACCGGGAAGGCTGACTATTAGCATTAAAAAAATTCAAAAAGCAGTGACAAAATTCAGCACTTACAGCCGTCAGCCTTCCCGGTAGCATAGCGGTCAGTGCAGCCGCCCTGATGGCACTGAAGCAAAATTAAATATTTATAAATATTTAATTTAGCTTCAGTGCAGCACTTGAAAATAAAAAGTAAAATTTACTATAGCGTTGTATTTTCAAGTTTGTGGTATTTCATTTTTTTGGAGAGAGACTGCTGATTGCCACTGGGCATTTTCAGCTTCACCGGGCTTGTTTTAGGGGCGGCGAGGTACGTAAAGGGTACCTCAAGCCGTGTTGAAACGAATCACCTTCGGAGGATTTCTAGAGGGTACGGCATCGCACACTTAAAAGTGCGCGTCCCCGTGCCCTCCCAGAGTCTCCGAAGGGTTCGGATCGGATCGGGTGGTCTGCAAAGATGAATCTGCTTATCCATCGGTTGCAATAACCGTTGGATAGATGGCGCACTGTGCCGCTATTAGCACTCAAAAAATTAAAAAGGCAGTGACAAAATTCAGCGCTTACGTCAGCCTTCCTGGTAGCATAGCGGTCAGTGCAGCCGCCCGGATTGCGTAAGACCCAGGTTCGATTCCTGGCTGGGTCGGATAGGCGTTTAATTTTTTCACTGTATTTTATAAATTTTATAAATATATGGGTATTGGCTTAATCACCACAATTGCCAAAAGCGCGTCGGTGATCACAAACTCGGGTTGTGCATCGCAAATTCCGACAAATACGGTCCGCCCAGTGAATTGAATCCAGAACTTACCACTTTACCACTCGGCCACAGAGGCGATACGAAGATATTTTTATATTCCAAAGAGTGCAATAATTCGAACGCTCGGTCTCTGTCTATAACCCATCTTCGTCAATCACCAAATATTCATAAAAGCAATAAATACGTCAAGCGGCCATTCCCTTAATCACGATTCACGTGTGTTCATGACGCGTCAAACGATCACTTTGATTAAAGACCTTTTCGGCTCACAGATTCAAGGTTATACCCGGCAAGGTCGTCGCCCTCCAGCCAACCAATGGCGGCGCAGTACCGCAGCGCAATAATAGAACCGACGAATCACGGCCTCGCGGGACCTTCCTCCATTGGCTGACACAAAAGTGTATTGTGTAAAAGCGGGAACGAAAAAGTGAGGTTATTATTGACATTTTCCACTTTTTTCTTTGCGGTTTGCGTTGAAGTATGTTTGAAGTATAAAAGTTTTGAGTACCTACACCCGTTACAGAAATGTTCAGGAATTCCCGTTTTGTGTTTAGGTGTTGGAACTTTTATTAAACCATTTGTTACCAACAAAGGAGTTAGCGAAGTGCGCAATTTCTTCGTAGATTATAGTTAAGTAGGCTTTGTTTTGCGTGAGCACTTTACATTTTTTTTCAATTGTTGATGGCTTTGTGCGGTAAGTATATTTAGCCAGTGTCAAAGTAATTTGTAATATACATAAATAAATAAAATAAATAACGTTCTTTCCTACACTTACACCAATTATCTAGCCCGATATGAAACTCGTTAAATGTTTACTAGACAACGGCTAAACTTAAAATACTTAAATACATACTTATTATACATAGAAAACACCCAGACCCGAGACAATTTAGAAAAACAATAATTTCTAAATTGATCCGACCGGTGATGGAACCCGGGACCTCTGAGATAGCGTCTAGTGACACCATGAAAACCGGTGTACAAACCACTTGACCAAGGAGGTCGTCAATATAAATTTTACTTTGTTAGTAGATGATAATTAATGATAACAGAAATGAGTAGTGATAAATGAATTCCTCCAAGAGACCCTTGAGTATCAGTACCTAAAGATGTGAGGTTTTACTGAGACCTCACACGGACTTCTTGAGGGAATTTGAAAAGTGACGTCGTCGTTGCAATGTTTTGTTTTATTTGCCCATTTAGCGGTTAAAATGCACCATTATACCCACTTTAATATTCATCATCATCATCATCATCATCTCAGCCAAAAGACGTCCACTGCTGGACAAAGGCCTCCCCCAAGGATATGAGGGGTATTTGCCGTAATCGCCACGCTTGGCAGGCGGGTTGGCGATCGCAGTAGGTTGAGGGTAACCTCAGAGAGATGCTGCTGCCCATCCTCTGGAATAGTCCCTTAGTCGGCTTTTACGACACCCACGGGACGAGAGGGGGTGGTGCAATTCTTTATCCCCGGCACCACACAGGGGAACTTTAATATTCGACATAACACAAATCTTAGAAAATAAAACAAAACCGCAGACTTCTCTTTACTTTTTCGCCAAGATGTCTTTTAATTACTTTTTAATAAATCATTTTTCTTTCTTTCTTTTCTATTAATATATCTTTACATTTCGAGTATCATTCATCATCATACAGGAAGGAAATATTGTTTATTTATATGTGTACCTACTTGTAAGAATAATTATTTTATCACTGGCTAAATGTGCTAATCGCACGAAGCCATCAACAAAAAGAAAATAAAATGGTTAAAAAGCAGGGTTACAAAGTTTTTTCATATCGTATCTATTAATAAATAGATTTTCGCAAAAATATCTAAAATTGTATAAACATACGGTTGATACGGTTGATTTTTGTGTGTGTGTGTGTGTGTGTGGTGTGCCTCATTATTTGAGAATATAATAGAATATCTCTGTGCAACCATAATTTAATTTTATCCAACCAAATGGCAAAACATCAATAAAACACAAATGCAGATGTGTAATCATCATCAGCTCATTTTATGTCTCCACTGCTGGGGCACGAGCCTTCCCTATGGATAGATAGGTAAAACTGGCCATAAACCACCACGGCCCAGTGCCCAGTGCGGGTTGGTGGTTGTTAACGACTGCTAATGTAGCCGGGGCCAACGGCTTTACGTGTCTTCTGAAGCACGGAGGAGCTCGAGACGATACATTTTTGGTCACCCATCCAATGACCGGCCTTTGCGAAGGTTGCTTAACCTCAGCACCCGCAGACCGGGCGCGTTAACCACTGCGCCATCGAGCAATCGAGCTATCGAGCAGATGTGTAATCATCATCATCATCAGCTCATTTTATGTCCCCACTGCTGGGGCACGAGCCTTCCCTATGGATGGATAGGGAGAACGGGCCATAACGGCCATCACGCGGGACCAGTGCGATGTGTAATGCGCAACTATAATACTGCCACGCAATTTATGAACGCAGTAAAGAACATGTGAACATATTGTTTTCTAAAGTTTACGCGAACACTACACATTGAAATGAAACAACTTTTACGGATCTACTCGCGTTTATTTTACACATTACTTATTTAATGTTTATCCTGACGTTTCGAACCCTTTGCAGGGTCCGTGGTCACAGGGAGACTGAGGTGTTGGTCGTCTCATAATTAGTTGGTAGCTTGTATACCCTCATTTAAATTTAATCGGGTGCGTTCCGTTTTACGCAGAAAGAGCTTACAGTATATTTTGGTCTAAAAGGCGCGAAAATAAGTCTGCTGTATGCGAACATTCCCTAGAGGGGCCCAACCATTACATCAGATTTGATAAACCACAAATGCTCGCTAGAGAACAACGATTCATCCCTAGGATGATACGCGAGGCTATTGAAATTAAAAAACATCCTAATTTTAATAGAGAAGATGGTTGGAATCTACCACAAGCATGGGATCCCATCATACAAAATATTAAAGCCCAGCCCCGACACCATACTGCCAGACCCAAAGACTACTATTACTGTAAGCTCTTTCTGCGTAAAACGGAACGCACCCGATTAAATTTAAATGAGGGTATACAAGCTACCAACTAATTATGAGACAACCAACACCTCAGTCTCCCTGTGACCACGGACCCTGCAAAGCGTTCGAAACGTCAGGATAAACATTAAATAAGTAATGTGTAAAATAAACGCGAGTAGATCCGTAAAAGTTGTTTCATTTAAACATGTGAACAGTTTCGAGAAAATAGATCGTAATGTCGTCAGCACCTCAAATATCACAATCACAAACACAGTAAGTTGTACTTACTGCGTTCATAAATTGTGCGGCAGAATACAGAAATGAGTATGACATAGGGATAGCTGAATTGATATTCAGCGTACCTTCTTAAACTCGCAATGAGTTTAGTTCAGTTCTTTGCTATCGAGTTCAATACGTGAGCAATAGTTGTTAGTTTCTTGTAAAGAGGATTCTGCTGTAGAGGCCATAACTGCAGTTTTACGATCTACAACTTGTGTAATACGTTTTGTTATTGCCTTGCTTTGTTAAGTTATGGGTGTACTTTGTTCAATCAACTGTTTACCTTCAAGTATACACACATGCATTGTAAAAATCAGAAAATAAGTAAATAAATAAACTTTCCTACACTCACACCAAATATCTAGTCCAAGAGAAGCTTCGTTATGAAACTCGTTAAATGGTTACTAGACAACGGATAAACATGCTGATAATACTTAAATACATACTTATTATACATAGAAAACACCCAGACCCGAGAAAATTTAGAAAAACAATAATTTCTAAATTGACCCGACCGGAGATCGAACCCGGGACCTCAAAGATTCGACACCACCACTCGACCAAAGAGTTGTCAAAATAATTAAATTATTGTCATTTAGAAGTCATATTAGCTTTCTGAATGCGTTAATTCTTGATGTTTTAGTAAATAGGGATATTTATATACTTAAATATTTTTTTGTATTTTATCCAGGCATATTCTAACCTTAGGCCCATGTCTACAGATTCTCATCTTAACAGTAACATATTACTGATTCTTAATTAAACAGATTCCGAGCAATACAGACAAATGCTTAGCTGTACCAATTCTTTATTCAGATTCATAACTCTACAGATTACCATTCTTAAAAATAACCAAATTTTGCTTACTTTTCTCTTGCAGCAAAGAGCTTTATTATTATTTTTCTTATTTCTTATTGTACTTTAAAACAAATTAAACGAGTGTGAATTAAAATTAAAGCTATTATTTTTTTACTTAAAACCATTGTAAACTTAATGAGATTTATTCATAAAAATAAAACATAATTTTCTTTTACGTCGTAGCTAAAATATAACTTAATTTACTCATCTTAAACGCTTTAAACACTCTTTGACATTTATCTTTTAGCTATGTGTTCGGGTCAAGCATGCTTATTTTGTTTTTGCTCACGCTTCATAGATGTCGCTTTATTATCTTTTTACTAAATTTCCCTTCTTATTTTTTACATATTATCTCGCTCATCGGGCAAGTTGGTAGTAGGAAAAATTAAATCATTTGTTCCCGAGTTAGGTTAAGTAAAATACAGAACTCATTTTTCCTCCCTTCTGAGCCTTCTGTTACAGATATTTTCTTGTCTAATAGGAGGCGCCAAGTGATAATATTGTTTGTGTTTCTAGCTAGTGCTGAAATAAAAGTTTTTTGATATTGATTTTGATTTTGATTTTGATTTCTGACGTATTATCATTTTGCACTTACACTTATACATGGTTTTGATAGTTTTTTACTAATATTGAAAGTATTTGTGCTGCAGTAAATTAATAATCGTAGTTCAACTTACTAGGAAGAACTTGAAAAGAATAAAATCGATGCATAAAAATACGGTAACAAAGTAATAACGATACATGAAACTTAATACAATGAGACCTTTTATGAGCGACCTTTAGTAGGGACATCGTTAACAAGAATCAATACATACTGATTATGAAACTTGAAAATATGTACTTATTTGGTTAAGCCGCACTGACCGGCTTTAGACTTAGAAATTCAACTCCAGTGGGATACATATTAGTATACTTAGGTTGGGTTGGTGGTAGGGTTCGTATCATTTA
Organism: Eudonia lacustrata; assembly: GCA_947562085.1. NCBI lineage: Eukaryota > Metazoa > Arthropoda > Insecta > Lepidoptera > Crambidae > Eudonia > Eudonia lacustrata. The sequence goes on from OX387334.1 coordinate 12,205,794, forward strand.
TTTATTTTGTTTAGTTATTTTTAGATAAGCTACATTAAATTAGCTAGCTTCCCAATGTAAGAAATAACAACAAAAATTATTACTAAAAGCTATTGACAAGCTACCACATTTAAAATACCTACTTACAGTAACAATAAAACTAAACTTTACATAATATCTCTGATGTGTAACATCTTTCCGCTCGCCATCTATATTACAATTTGTAGGAGTGATTTCGTAGAAAAGGGACGGAAGTAGGGTCGTAACAGTGTGATCCTGTAACTGTTACGTGTTAGTCGGGGAAGCCACCAATGATCGACACTTTAAGCCCAATGGCCGTTGTAGGTCGTAATATTTGTGGGAGTGATTTCGTAGAAATGTGATTGTAACAGTGTAACAAGATAACATTGTGGCACGTCTTCTAATGAGTATTTACGGCATTCTCTTTTGTAAAACTATATTCTGTTTTCTATTGTAATATTGATTTCAACCATTTTGTGTGTAAAATACTTTTAAACAATATAAAAAAGAAAAAAAAAGGGAAGAAAAAGAAAAAAAAAGAGAAAAAAAACGTCAATGTTAATTCTATATTTTTTTTTTATTGTAATATTGATTTCAAAAGGTGAGATGTCAAATGTTACATATCATAAATGTGACTACTATAAGGCTCGGCCGTTTTTTTTAAGCTGCCATCATCTTGTTTTTCAAAGTTTACTCGAACACTACACATTGGTATTAAACCAATTTTACGGATCTACTCGCGTTTATTTTACACGTCAATTTAATTTTAATGTTTATCCTGACGCTTCGAAACCCTTTGCAGAATCCGTGGACACATAAGACTGTTTCCCTTTCATTTCAATACCATCAACTTATTTAAGTCTGTCTGACGGTCTGAAACTTGAATTACACTCGCATAACTATGCCAAAATAAAAATAAAAATAACACTTTGTACAGTTCTAAATTATAGCATTTGACATTTTTTTTTCACTCATTACACCTCTGCTCTTTTTTATGGAAAGCAGATTTCTTTCAAAATTGATTTGCTTTTTATTCAAATAAACCTAATCGTTATGCAATTTAAATCGCCAAAAAACGCCTGCTCCCCATTCAGGATATGTTTTAGCTGTGTGAAGAATGGGCCCCAAGATACTACACAGAGACTGCACCGCTTTTCATAGAAATAACAACAATAGTGTATTTGACAGGTTTTAGAAAAATATGTCTAATGGTTCATTATAGCATAATAATTATATTTGCAATTTGATTAATTCGTTGTGAATTTCTATTTTTTATGAAAATTGTCGCCAAAACGCTGAAGACGCCACCTGCTTGTAGACAAACTTTTAGCTGTCAGATCACACCGTATAAATCTTTGAGTGACATTTACTGTAAACAAGCAGGGTGTCTAATTAATAAACGAAAACAAGAATTCGTATGGCCAAATTTTAACTTTTCTCGTATTCCGCCAGAGGCGTTGGCGTTTTCGTAAACGTAATCGATTGAACTCACTCTAGCCACCCTGGTGACGTCACTCCAGATTCGGCCAAATCCCGTGCGTTTTCGATCACGTGGTCAATCATAAAAATTTGATTATTTTATTACTTAATGATTTTAGATTGATTGATTTTTAAAAATCATACCCATTTCAAAATTATGTGCTGGCTATATTGGTTTAAAAAAAATGTTTACTGTTAAGTTAACAACAGTTTGCTCTATATTTTACCAAAAAGTATACTCTTGACAGAAGTGTTCCAAGTCTCGCTTTTAAATGATAAAGTTCAAATGGAGCCTTCATTCCCATCTGGCAAAAGCTATCTTTTGAAAGGCATTTTCCCTTCTATGAAAGAATATATCATGCAACACACTGTCTCGTATTCTAATATTTCTAAACGAAATGCAATTCAATCGCTGTGCGTCTGACGTCAGAGTATGTCTAATGGAAAAATTCTGCAAGATCAAATTACCGCGCGTCTTTTGTTATGCCGACACAGAATAAATATATAGAGTTGTTATGTTGTAATTTTGATATTAATAGCAATGTGTAGTAACATTTGGTCAATACTTGCTCGTCATCTAAGTATTCAGGATGTTTGATAATAGGTGTATATGTATTCCCGAAATATAGCCATGCAACCGAGTATATTAGGTCCTTACCAATGAAATTGACGTTTTGTATGAATTTTTTTTATAAAATTTTATTTTTCATACTAACTATTTTTTAAATTTCTTAGCATCTATTTATGTTAACACTATAAAATTGTAGAGTAGTGTGTTTTTGTTTCACTAGCTAAATATAACAAACATTAAAAAGAAAAAAAATCAAGTCCCTGCAAAGCTACAATGAAACAAAAGGACAATTCCGCGAACAAAAAAAGTAGTCAATTAAAAAAAAAAAATTGGGCGATAAAGGCACAAAATTAATAATCATTAATTTCAGTAACATAGTCCTAATTAAAGGTGTATAATAATATTAACAACCGGTATTGACTTTTAGAAGCAATACACCTATTATTAAGTGAGAAAAAAACGTCAATTTCATAGGTAAGGATAAGGATATAAAGAACACTGTGTTAGCATGCAAAATAAAATTTACGTAGATTTATTTTCCCATAAAAAAACTCAAATTAATTTTATTTCAACTTTTTTTAATTGCTGCTATGTTTCGACTTCTATTTATGTTTGACCATGAGGTTGACGACCATGAACAACGTGTCAGCTTGACCTAGGGCTGTCACTTTACAGTTTTACTGTATATGATGGCATAGTGACATTCACAAGAGCTAATTGTAGCCTAAACTGAATAAATGATTTTGAATTTTGAATTAAGTAACAATGAACCTCAATATCTCGCTCATATGGTGCTTTTTAATAATGTACATAATTTCCCAGGATTTTATGAACGGTACACTATCTGCCATATTTGGGATTATACAGGCGTTACCAAACACCCAGTATAGATACATGAAGGAAAAGCTTTGTATATCTTTTTAAGAATATAACGCTCATAGATGAGTGTGAAATTTGGCATAGATAAAGTTCATATGGAGAAACAAGATTGATGTAAGTATAATATGTGTTACATAACAATGTAACCAATATAACCCATGTATATTTTGTGAATTACGGTCGAATTTCGGGCTCAGTGCGACCACTGGTGCAATTGAAAGTACTATTATTACAGTAATAAAGGAACCAAATAGTAGACTGAACAAATTCAAAAAAATGTTATAGGAAAACTATTTTGACAGTGACGTTTTTATCCTGCTCGAAGGACCAGAAAGTAGAGTATACGGGTGCATGGTGAAACACACACTAGTCCTAAGAGGCTTGAATCTCGTAGATGCACGAATGAACAGACGATTTATACGTTTTAAAAAAGCAGCTTTTAAACATTTATGTATGCTGTACAAACATCAAAGCTCAAAAATTTTCAAACCAATAAGTCTTATCTATATCTTGATAGTTCTTCTTATTTTAGTGGGGCCTGCTGAGGTCTCCTTCTCTGCAATATATAGGAATATTTTGTGCAACCTCATCCTTGCCCAGTTCTTCATTTCCTGAGCCTTCTGGTTTTCTGGTTTCGGATAGGATGATGGATTGGCCTAGGAGTCCCAGTTTTTTCTAGCCAGAGAGTCACAGTTGAACAGTAAGTACTGCATTGACTCCGTTTCCACTCCACATGGCCTACGAACTGTTTGCTGATAGGTGCATTTTGTGGCATAGTGCCCCGTCAAGGCACCGGTGGTAAATCGAGCCTCAGATGACGAATAACAGCTAGTGGAGCAACATAATGCCTTCTAGCAACACTTTTGGTGTTCGCACTCCATTTAACCGTTTCCATATTAGTGGAAGGCTGTGAACCGTGACGTCACAGCGATAAGCCTACTCAGCTGGAACGTATACGCCGCTATGTTATCTTGATAGCGGCCGTCAATGTGCGGTGTCAATCGATCCAAACTGAAATGGCTTCCCCGAATTAGAAAATAATCCGAAATGTCTGGGGCATATAATGTGTCGTACGCTTGATGTATTATAACCGATGGTCGGCGTAGGTAGTGCTATTTCACGAGATTCGTCGATCGTGGCATAATATGGACCTCTTATCTCAAAATCCCGGGATTGTGAAAATCACCCCCTATGGCACTACCTACGCCAACCACTGATTATAACAGCGACGAGACTTTTTATAACGATACATAGCATGACACTGCCCATGCTGATGATACCAGTAACCAGGCTAAAACAGAACTCCTCCAGTCCTCTCTTAATGTCAAAAATATTTTATAAATTGCCAAAATCTCAAATTCACTTGAGTCCCTAGGGTTTTTTGTGATTTATTCAAGGCCTTTGATTGTGTTTTACATGAAACCCTGGTCAGGAAGCTCTACCACTATGGAATTAGAAATACATCACTGAATCTTCTTATCTCATATTTGAGTGATAGGGTTCAGAGGGCTGATGTTAACGGTAAAAGATCTCCGGGATCGGTGGTTACAATGGGAGTTCCACAGGGTTCAATTCTCGTCCTTACTTATTTTTACTTTATATTTACGACTTGCTTTACTTTGTAAAAGACAACCATGACATAGTATTTTTTGCAGTGATACCTCACTTTTATTCAAAGTGAAACAACGACAGCCGTTGATGACGATGTGAACAATGCTATCTCAAAGATAGTTCATTGGTTTAGTGTTAACAATTTGCTATAAAATTAACGAAAAACCAAATGTATAAGATTTGTATTACACAACGCTGAGAAGGTAAAAACCAGTGTAAAAATTAAAGATAAGAATGTAGACCTTGTGGACACCACAGTGTTTCTAGGCATTACGTTGGACGCAAAGCTACAGTGGGGCCCACATATAGATAAATTGTCGAGTAGACTGAGCCCTGCGGCTTATGCAGTAATGAAAATTCATCAGATCACTGACATTGAAACAGCTACACTTGTTTACTTTAGTTATTTCCATAGCGTAATGTCATACGGCATTTTTCTGTGGGGCAATGCTGCCGAAATTCAAACTATCTTTGTGCTGCAGAAGCGGGCTGTTCGAGCAATGTATTACCTAAAAGCTGGTAATTCTCTCAGGGAGAGATTTAAAGATATTAATATAATGACAGTTGCACTACAATATATTTACGAGAACCTAATGTAGGTATATTTATAAAAATATTGAAACTTTTTCTAAAAACAGTGATATTCATAATGTTAACAAAGAAAAAAAGAAATAAAAACAAACTGGCAGTGCCTTATACTAGGCTCCAAAAGGAGATAATTCATTTAGAGGCCTGTGTGTACGTTTTTACAATAAAGCTCCAAGTAATATTCAAAAACTTAATACAAACAAATTAAAAATCACTATTAAAGCAAAGCTTTATAAAGTGTCTGATTACATTGAAGACAGAACAGCATGGGTTTAAAATGCTCCAATCACTCCAACAGGTATTTCTAATTCAAAATATTGTTAAGTTATTTTAAACTTGTATAACTTGGTAACGGCATATAATTTTGTAAATGTCGTTACATATTGAATTTTATTTTTAAAGCTGTGGAGTTTCTAGCGCCCATTCTTCTCCACAGCTAAAAAATAGACGGCCTGAATGGGTAGTAGGTAAAAAAATTATGGACGATTCAAAAGCACTTTTGGTAAGTTTATATGAATAAAGAATATTTGACTTTGACTTGGATAAGACGGGATTTTCCGAAACTCCCTCGGGATCAAGGGATGTGAGCGCGTACGCGCCTTTTAGTTCAGGGATTAATCTCTCGCAACCAACGTTTTCGGGAGTTGTCACAACTGGCTGCTCCATGAGCAGTCGCTGGCACTAGCTAATTACAAATATAGGTAAATAATATGAAGAATATTGTAAGTAGATTAAATATTGTAAGTTTAGATATAGCTACAATGTATGTTTTAACCCATGTATAAATTTATGGCTATGGCAGAATAATAGGGTTTGTGGGTCTCCTGCAAACACAGAGCCATATACCTTTTTGTCTATGTTGTTTTGGCAAATAAATATATTTTTTATATTAATATTATTAAATTCAATCCCTCTAATTCCAAAACGTGGATTATAGGTAAGTCGGGCTACACTGATGTCTAATGTAATGATGTTAGTTTTTAAGTGCTTGCCTTGTTGATGTTTCTGGTGGCAAAAAGTTACCTTTGCCAGTGCGTTGGACTTAGAGAGGTAATCTTATTTATTTACAAGTTTATGTACACACATAAAAAGGTAACAAAGCTCTACAGGTAAATGAAGTACAAGGGCGCTGCTTATTTTAGTTCTGAAATATCTTCCAGCAGGCCCGCTAAAGGAAACATTTCCAGCATCTTCTTGCTAGAATTCTAAAAACCTTTCTGATAAGCCCACAGTTAATAATTGTATAACTAGTCATTCCATTATAATTTAGTGTCTTTTTCATTAGTTAGGAGTTTCTTTAATTACTTAAAAAAAAATGTAGAAAAAAATAATTGAATTGTGCAGTGATATTTTGTAGGAAATAATATTAGTCCATGGCAAAAGTATTGTTTATAATACGCATAGTATAAACAACACATAAGCATTAAATTGGCCACCATTTTTAAAGTAGATATTTATAGACATTTATAGACTCTCGATTTTTTTTCTGTGAATTCCACAGATCTACTTTTATCTGGTCTGTGGTTGATTCTTTGTATTTTTGTCTCTTGTCAGTGCTATAATCTCAGAATAATAACTAAAGCCATAGAAACCGGACTAAAATAGCAAAGGTGTCACCAGATTTGTGACGTCATATTAATGTAGTGAGTGACTTTATAAAGGACTCAAGATTTTTTTTGATCACCGATTATCTGATGACCGTTTGACATAACAATACAAAAAATAAAAACTAAGTGTCAACCATTTGTTGCACTCCAACCTCCTTTTCTAGCCATAAGATAGAACGGAACTAAACATAGTTGCACGATTTTTATTTTAGCCATCCTTCTATAGCTTTAGTTATTGTTCTGAGGCTATAATCTCAGCGGACAATGTCAAAACACTAATAACCTGCCCCAAAACTAGACACTGGCTAAATCGTAGCGAGAGCCATCTTTGAAGAAATTGAATTGAACAATAACTAAAGCTAGCTATAATAAACGGTTTTTTACTCTTCTTCAAAAAAATGGATAGGCATACCTTTACCTTATCGATGGGCATGGAAGGGCACGCGCGGCACAGGTTCCAGAATGAGCCGATCATCTGGGGGCTCCTCCGAGGCCGGCTCTAGCTCACTACGCCTCGGCTGGTGCAGCTGCTGGCTGCCTGGTGCATTCGCCGCTGGAATATACGGAAATTACACATTTTAATAATAAGATAAGATAATCGAAACGTCAGGATAAACATTTAATAAGTAATGTGTAAAATAAACGCGGGTAGATCCGTAAAAGTTGTTTCATTCCAATGTGTAGTGTTCGCGTAAACTTTAGAAAACAAGATAAGATAAGATACGATAAGAAAATATAAGAAAAGATAAGATTAAATTAATTTTAGGTACCAAATAAAGATTTTTTCTATTTCTATTAGATATAAAAAGATAAAATTGATTGCTTTATAAAACGTATATAGCCTGTATACTGCGATACAGCAATGAACCTTTATACCAAACGGTCTTACTCGGAGACGGTCAGCATCACTGAAATCATCTCACATGCACCGCTTCGTTTGATGGTATTTGGTTTTTAAAGGTTTTTACGGATCCTGCAATGCATGCGCAAATATTTTAATGATGTCACCTGAAATACGTCGAGGTCCAGGAACGTCAAGCCCTTGACTCTGTGTGTTATTATAGGATAACATTCTTTAAAATACCCTTCAACACAAATTGAGACAGCAGCGCAAACAGAGCCTACCATTACTATGGGCCGATTTCTTATGAGCATTGTTACAGTATATACTGTAACAAATGGACGTTAACACCTTAAACGCCATTTGACCGACAATTTCTATTGTGTCTGGGCCCAGCGGTGGTCACCCTGTTAATAGACGTATGACGATGTGATGATGAGACAAAAGATAGATTGCGCCCGTTATGAGAAGTGCACCAAATGCGCAAAGCGTCACTACACCGCCACCAGCTCATTTGGCCCACTGCTGGGCTTTTCCTATGGATGGAAAGACCACTTAGAAAACGGGCCGTAAACCACCACGCGGATCCGGTGATTGTCAACGACGGCTAATGCAGCCGGGACAAATGGATTAACGTGCTTTCTGAAGTACGGAAAAAAACATAATGCGTCAAACCCGTTTAAAGTTAGACCAATGCACGCACACAACTTAAACGGAGTCCGACATAAAAATACCATTTCTATCATAGTCCATAATTTTCGAACTTTCAACAGAATACATATTAGTGAGTCCCCTAATGGCTGTATCGTGTGACTGCGACTTACTATGTGACGGTGTGTTTCGGTCATTTTGTATGAATAATAAAGATAAATGCCATTATTATCTTGGGAATGTTGAGGGGTGGGACTTTGGAATCCCACCACCATCGAGTGATTTATCCTATTCCTTTTTTTATTACTTGGCCCATATTTAGACATGATGGTGGTAGCTAGCCAGGCGGACAAACAAGCCCTACCACCAACCAAACCGAGTACACAAACATGTACCCCCCGCTGGGAATCGAACCCGGGACCTCTGGGTCTAAACCGGTGGTCTTAGCCACTAGACCACAGAGGCGGTTAAAACCTTTCCCCCAGTGCCCAGCCTAGCTGTTAGGGACTGGATGGAGCGATGGGGGTTCGGGAGGAGAGTCCCATATAACTATCTGCGTCTCCCCGGATGCAGAGGTACGTGCAAAAAGTAAAAAAAAATAAGGATGAACTTCGCACCCTGGTGGCAAGAAAGAGAAAGTGCTGAAGCTATTATAATAACAATAATAAGTATGTTTTGTTTTGTTTACATAATTTTTAGCGCAAATTTTGTTGCGAACAAATTACAAAAACACAAATGTTAAAAAATTTCCACATTTCTAATTGGGAGAGCACCTGACCCGGTATGTCAGAAGGGTGCAGGTTCAAATCCTGCTCGTGGAATAATACTTAAGTATATTTAATTGCCAAAAAAACACAGACAAAAAGGTCTATGGCTCAGTGTTTGCAGGAGACCTACATACTCTAACCCTATTAGTGGGTATGCTTCCTTCCCCCTCGCCCTTCCGAGACCTTTCGGACTGGGTAGGACGTAAGGAGTCTGATGAAGATTAGTGCTCGTACATAACCGTCTGCGACTCCTCGGAAGCAGTGGTATGTTTAAGTTACCGTACTGCCGATGCACTGCTTCAAGGCCATATAATTTCTCGTTTTCGATAACGTACCTATCGAATATTGAATAAAATTTGCGTCATCGAGGAGAAATATTGACAAGTACTGACATAGAGAAAGTACCGCATACAGAGACGTAACTCAAGAGCGTTAATAGTCGCCTAGCTTTTAGATTAGATACGATTTTCACTCAGAACAATAACAGTTATTGTTCTGAGGTTTTTCATTTAGACAATTTGTATCCAGTCCATAAGTACTTTTCTGGAATGAAATGAAGATGAATTTTAAGTAGGTTCTAAAGTAATTGATATCTCTGAGCGCAGCTGTAATAGTAGTTTATCTACACTAATGTTGTAACATTCTACTTATGTTTCCAATACTTGACTTATAATTACTACTGTTATAGCGCAGACAACAAAACACTCAATTTAAGCAATTTCACATGATGGTATAACATCCACATCGATATCGTAAAATCTCATAATAACATCAATAAAACGCGACCAATTAACCTGGCGAGCCTTATGTCAAAATCCTCATACAAGTTGTATAAAATTTTGATATTAGGCTGGCTTTTGAAAACAGTTGGGTTATACGTGAAAACTTCGTCGAAACTACTAAACTTACATACACAAAACTCTTTGGTAAGATCTTGTGCCAATTAAATAAAAAAAGAACAGCGCGCGCTCGCTCCTGATTGGCCCTGCGCGCGCAGCTGCGCTCTCATTGGTTAGATTTTAATGGCGGCAAGTTCACTGTGACAATACACGTACGCGTGAATTTAATGTTTCGCAATGTGTTTTGTTTTTAAAATACAAATTAAAGTTAAAAATGGACAGCAACGATGATATTTGTACGCCTCCGGATATTCTAGAATTGGCAACAAAAGTAACTCACAATCTTTTGCCAGAAAAATCTAGAAAATTATATGAAAAAGAATATAATAACTTTTTGGCATGGAAGATCGAAAAGAAAACTACATCATTTTCTGAAAATGTCATTCTTGTGTATCTCAAAGACCTCTCCGACAAATTCAAGCCATCTTCTATGTGGGCTAAATATTCTATGCTCAAGTCCACACTGAGTATCTACAACAATATTGATATCACGAAGTATTCAAAAGTCATAGCGTTCCTGAAACGCAGTTCAGAAGGACACAAGGAAAAAAAGTCCTTGACGTATACATCAGGTCAAATAAAGATGTTCCTGAAAGATTCACCAGATATTTTGTATCTTTTTGAAAAGGTAAGTGTATTTTAGTTCTGTTATTTAATCTACCTAGTACTTACGTACTACACACGCAAGTTATCTAGACACTCCGTTTAAGCGCTTTGTGTATAAATTAGGTAGTAGGTACCTACACTTTACTACTTCATAAATCATAGTTTTTGCCTTGGCTATGTACCTCAAGCTTATTATATCGTTTATTGTTACAGGTTGCACTAATCTTCGGCATAATGGGGGCATGCCGAAGGCAAGAGCTATACAACATCCAGTTCGATGAAGTCTCTAACATAGACGACAGTACAATCATGGTGAAAGTTTCGAAAACAAAAACGAAAATAGATCGTTCTTTCGTTGTGACGGGCAACTGCTATGCCGTATGTAAAAAATACATGGAACTTCGACCCACCCCCTGTCAAAACCCTGCCTTTTTCTTGAGCTATAGATCGGGGAAGTGCGTCGATCAAAGAACTGGTATTAATAAATTTGGTGCTCTGGGAAAAACTATCGCAAGTTTTTTGAATCTGCCTAACCCAGCGTTGTACACGGGGCATTGCTTCCGGTGCACCTCGGCGACCCTTCTCATAGATAGCGGTGGTGATTTGATCGCACTGAAACGACACGGGGGGTGGAAGTCTTCTACTGTGGCTGAAAGCTACATTGATGAGTCTTTAATGAATAAAATTCAAGTCTCAAATACGATCTTGAACAGTATAGAAAACAAGACGAATGAAGTAATTATAAATATTCCAACTCCGTCTACGAGCTCTACTGCTTGCCCCGCGACCGCTACAGCTGCTGGATCAATAATTAACATTAACTTTCAAAATTGTACCATCCAAAATTTGAACAATTATTATAAATAAACTATTGTCAGTTTTTACTCTTGTTGTTTGACTAATTGCATTAGTGAAGATAAAGTAGTGTATGCAACTGCATATAACACGGGTATTAAAACACTCGTTACTATTATGAAACTCGCTGCGCTCGTTTCATAAACTCACACTCGTGTTTTAATACCCTTCATTATATGACAGTTGCATAAACTACTATTATGCAACTGTCATATAATGAAGGGTATTAAAACACGAGTGTGAGTTTATAATAATTACAATAATAAGTAATAATTACAACTCATTTTTGTTAGTAACAATGGCACTTAGAACTATGTTAGTATCGATACATTTAATTATATTTATATTTATTTATATTTGAATGCTATGCCACTTGATATGGCACAGCAACGCTTGACAAACGAGCAGTCTAGTCTGCTCGCAATCATGTCCAGGATGCTGTTGGTACTCCCTCGCACCCTGCGCACCAGGGACGCGCATCTTTTGCGCATAGTTGCGTAAAAGCAATCAACGCTGGCCTCTGCGAACATTCCCGATGCACTGCAGTAGCGAGGCAATCCCAAGAGCACCCTGAAGGCATTATTGTATTGGACTCGGAGGGCGTGGTAAGCCTTCTGAGTATAGTTGGCCCACAAGCTGCACGTGTAAAAAGATGTACAAAAAGCTCGGAATAATGTAATAATAATAAACGAGCGCAGCGAGTTTCATAATAGTAACGAGTGTTTTAATACCCGTGTTATATGCAGTTGCATACACTACTTTATCTTCACTAATGCAATTAGTCAAACAACAAGAGTAAAAGCTGATAATAGTTTATTTATAATAATTGTTCAAATTTTGGATGGTACAATTTTGAAAGTTAATGTTAATTATTGATCCAGCAGCTGTAGCGGTCGCGGGGCAAGCAGTAGAGCTCGTAGACGGAGTTGGAATATTTATAATTACTTCATGCGTCTTGTTTTCTATACTGTTCAAGATCGTATTTGAGACTTGAATTTTATTCATTAAAGACTCATCAATGTAGCTTTCAGCCACAGTGGAAGACTTCCACCCCCGTGTCGTTTCAGTGCGATCAAATCACCACCGCTATCTATGAGAAGGGTCGCCGAGGTGCGCCGGAAGCAATGCCCCGTGTACAACGCTGGGTTAGGCAGATTCAAAAAACGTGCGATAGTTTTTCCCAGAGCACCAAATTTATTAATACCAGTTCTTTGATCGACGCACTTCCCCGATCTATAGCTCAAGAAAAAGGCAGGGTTTCGACAGGGGGTGGGTCGAAGTTCCATGTATTTTTTACATACGGCATAGCAGTTGCCCGTCACAACGAAAGAACGATCTATTTTCGTTTTTGTTTTCGAAACTTTCACCATGATTGTACTGTCGTCTATGTTAGAGACTTCATCGAACTGGATGTTGTATAGCTCTTGCCTTCGGCATGCCCCCATTATGCCGAAGATTAGTGCAACCTGTAACAATAAACGATATAATAAGCTTGAGGTACATAGCCAAGGCAAAAACTATGATTTATGAAGTAGTAAAGTGTAGGTACCTACTACCTAATTTATACACAAAGCGCTTAAACGGAGTGTCTAGATAACTTGCGTGTGTAGTACGTAAGTACTAGGTAGATTAAATAACAGAACTAAAATACACTTACCTTTTCAAAAAGATACAAAATATCTGGTGAATCTTTCAGGAACATCTTTATTTGACCTGATGTAAACGTCAAGGACTTTTTTTCCTTGTGTCCTTCTGAACTGCGTTTCAGGAACGCTATGACTTTTGAATACTTCGTGATATCAATATTGTTGTAGATACTCAGTGTGGACTTGAGCATAGAATATTTAGCCCACATAGAAGATGGCTTGAATTTGTCGGAGAGGTCTTTGAGATACACAAGAATGACATTTTCAGAAAATGATGTAGTTTTCTTTTCGATCTTCCATGCCAAAAAGTTATTATATTCTTTTTCATATAATTTTCTAGATTTTTCTGGCAAAAGATTGTGAGTTACTTTTGTTGCCAATTCTAGAATATCCGGAGGCGTACAAATATCATCGTCGCTGTCCATTTTTAACTTTTAATTTGTATTTTAAAAACAAAACACATTGCGAAACATTAAATTCACGCGTACGTGTATTGTCACAGTGAACTTGCCGCCATTAAAATCTAACCAATGAGAGCGCAGCTGCGCGCGCAGGGCCAATCAGGAGCGAGCGCGCGCTGTTCTTTTTTTATTTAATTGGCACAAGATCTTACCAAAGAGTTTTGTGTATGTAAGTTTAGTAGTTTCGACGAAGTTTTCACGTATAACCCAACTGTTTTCAAAAGCCAGCCTAATATCAAAATTTTATACAACTTGTATGAGGATTTTGACATAAGGCTCGCCAGGTTAATTGATCGCGTTTTATTGATGTTATAATGAGATTTTACGATATCGATGTGGATGTTATACCATCATGTGAAATTGCTTAAATTGAGTGTTTTGTTGTCTGCGCTATAACAGTAGTAATTATAAGTCAAGTATTGGAAACATAAGTAGAATGTTACAACATTAGTGTAGATAAAGTATATAATCATACTGAAAGCAGACTATGTTGGAAAACATACAATAAAGAAAAAAATATCTAATATTTTCACACTTCTTTTCACGAAATATACTTACTTGATGTATAACTTTCTAAGTACACCTAAGCCAGTGACTATATATATAATAATATACTCAATACTCAATATTTTTATTGCACACCATAATGTTAAGTTATGTTATGTTGTAAACATATACAAATTATGGAGTATGAAAAATTGGAGACACTCCAATTCCAAGCGTATGCAATCTAGTTTCATTTTATGACAAGCGCAGACAGACATGAGAAACTCTTACAACTATAAAAAAAAATTAGTAACATATTCGTTGCTTTATTCCTTCTGCGATATTGCGAAACAAGAAGTATAAGATAATAACATAAAATAGTATTTTAACATTTTGTTTCATCATCATCATCATCATCATCATCTTCGGCCTATACTAGTCCACTGCTGGACATAGGCCTCTCCAAGTGCACGCCACTCAGCACGATCCGCGGCTACTCTCATCCAGCTCTTGCCAACCAACTTGCGAAGATCGTTGCTCCACCTAGTCTGAGGGCGTCCGTTTAGTTCAATATAAATTCATCATAATTATCAACATATCACGTTCAGGGAGCTGTCTGAAAACCAGCGCTTCTGTGGCATTCTGTGTATTGCCAAAAACGAATTGCTGAGACAGCTACCCGTTGGCCTTGCATTTCATTATTTTTTTTATTTTTTTTTGTGTAATGTAATGATAAAATAAAATGTTTATTTAGAACACAGAGGTACAGGACAGAACACATACTTACAGGATTCATAATTATGGAAAAGTACTTTGACTTTAAATATAATCCTTATTCACTTAAAAAGCTAGTTAAGTTTTATTTCCCTTTCATATTCGATGAAACATGTATGTTATAAAAAAGTCGTATTTGTCAAATCAATGCAAAAATATTAACATATTTTTCTGTTTAAAAACCCTAACATTAAGAAACCGACATAAACTCATTTGAAACCCGCTTTAGAAATAAAATGTCACTTGAGTTTAAAGCTATATAAAAAGAGCCCACAACAGTATCGGTCGTTAAAAATTAATGAGAAAATGATGAGTTCCCGATGGAAGGTAGGGGCGAGGTTTAGTAGCAGTGGGGACCTCATAGCTGTAATTTGGGATGTTGGAAATCTGCCATGCACCCTTAGGGGAAGTAAGTGCCGACATGACTTAGCAAGGTAATAAGTTAGGGCATGTACAGTTAGCATCATAAATGATCAGAAACTTTTTCATTTAAATAAAATAAGCGCGAAAGTGCGTATTGCATTGCGTTGCGCTTTTTATAAGCAATCGTTTACAACCATTAATCCGAAATGGGAGATGAGCCTAGCGGGGATGTTTCACTAATAATATTGATGTTGAGGAGTTCGATGGCGCAGTGGATGGCGCTGCAACGTGCCCGGTGTGCGATATATAAGCGATCGGCTCTAGTTACAGGACCGCTGGCACTTACTGCACCACCTCATGTCATGGAGGGTCAGTCCAATTAAATTTTGGGGCTGAGCCGCGACAGTTGTTTCAAGGTAGGTGTTTTAACTCAAAACCATTAATTGTAAAATACGAAATGCCGGTGATTTTAACACGTTGACTATCCCAAAACCAGACACAATAGAAAATTTATTATTTGTCGGTCACCGGTGACCACCACGGCTAACGACTTAATGGACTTCAATTGCTTCTGTAATCAAGGGCTCTTGGAAGTAAGGCCTGCAGTTTGAGATCCAGGTCCCTTGTTAAGTTCTCAGCTTGTATTTCCATGTATTTTTTACATACGGCATAGCAGTTGTACTCCGTTTGATTGTTGGTAGGGTAGTTTCAAGTCCACCTGACTATCTACCACCACCTTATCTAAATATGTCGCCATAACACCAATAGTTGTAGCATTGTTGTGTTCCGGCAGCTACAGATAGTCAGTGCCTCACTAGTTGAGGATTTTGGATGTGATGTACTTCTATATTCGGCGTTGTCGTCACATGTCAATATGTGAGGTGAAAGACAAACGCAACCTTGATATCAAATCGAAGAAAATATCAATAGATGCTAATAAAACCCATCCCACCCACCCATCAACTTAACGTTTGTACATTCTTACAGCTGCAGGAAAAGCACCGCTTCTTTCTCAAGGCAAATAACTCCGTTCCAACTGATGTTAAGCATCATCATCATCATCAGCTCATTTTACGTCCCCACTGCTGGGGCACGAGCCTTCCCTAAGGATGGATAGGGAGAACAGGCCATAAACCACCACGCGGGCACAGTGCGGATTGGTGGTTGTTAACGACTGCTAATGCAGCCGGGACCAACGGCTTTACGTGCCTTCCGAAGCACGGAGGAGCTCGAGATGATAAATTTTTGGTCACCCATCCGATGACCGGCCTTTGCGAAAGTTGGTTAACCTCAGCACTCGCAGACCGGGCGCGTTAACCACTGTGTCGATGGCACCAGCATAGTGAAGTCTAAATGCTCCACAGCTAAGTGAAGCAGGATTGTCCCTCACCAGCCATCCTCACCTTGTTGACCTGCAAGTGGCTTCTTCACACCTCGTCTTTACCTCATGTTCTAGGAAGGAGGGGATTGGTTTGCTGGTTGAGCATTTTATTCTGCAACCCTAAACTTCAAACCATACATCGGATAACGGAAAAACGCCGGTAAATCCAGTGCTAAGCCGATCATATTCGAAGACTTGAAGGTCGCACGGTGTTATTAAAAAGTCGTACAAACGTGAGGAGATTTCCATTAGACAGATTAATCGGATCGTTTCGCCACGCGTTATGGCGATCGTCCTGGCTTTAATCCTCTCGTAATTGCCGGCACCCTCGGGCTCCGAGGACGAATGACGTCAGCGCCGCCATCAACATGGTGTTGGTAACGATCCGTGACGTCACATCCCAGATCCTCTCTCAGTCTAAGCCCCGCTAGACCACCATACATTGCCTCTCGATTTATAGACGACCCTATGTAGATCCTTGTATAGAGTGTGATCTATATGCATCACAGCGATTCTGCAAATCAGTTACGGGGCGACGCCGGAGTGATTTGAACGTGCGATTGGAACTGTTTTTTCTTTCTTTTTTGGGTATTGTTTTATAAAGGAGTTTTTAATCAAACTTGTGTCAAAATGAACGTGCATCACACTGTGCATAGAAACCGGGTGGTTAGGCAAAATTCTACCATGGACAAATTGGTAAGGCATAGACGTGGTGTGACGCTTGCTGTATATGTGTTTTGCTTGATATTGCCCAAAAAAAACCAGCCTGATCTGTATCAAAACCGCACCAAGAAAGGAGCTACGGTTTTGACATTTCATCGGGCGTATCAGCTGATGCCAATAATAATTACCTAAGACATTTTACTAGAAATATTCATGAAAACGTTGGGATAATATGTAAGCCACGTCAAAAAACCTCAAATCTTCAATAAAACCAGCCGACGGGTACATAAAACAGATAAAAATGGTGACACAGATAAAAGAAAGGTGAGATTACTCCCAAACACTTACGAAATGACTTTCCCAGCACTATCTGGCACTGAACAGAGGTTGAATAAAACCTTTTTTGAAACTAAAACCGTGGTCACGTTCGAATTTAGAAGAAAAGAGATTGTATTTTTATTAAAACGCGAAGCGCGGATGGTGGGATTTCGCGCTGGGCACCGGCGTGCTAGACGACTGCCGCAAACTCCGCGGAAAATCAATACCCACCCCTCGGCCGCCGCCGCATGCGGAACTCGCCTCAAAACCTAACACTGCTCACCCATTTCCGTATTATGTAACGGAGGTGAGCGGGACAGCGATAGTTCCGTCCGTGCGACGTGTAAACAACCCTCACGTGCCAGCCAATCGAGCGGCGCAAGATGGCCGACTGACGTTTCTTGTTTCGGCGCCAAAAATGACGTTAGCATCGTCGGCATCGAGATTCCCCATTGGAATTATCGCTGTAATTCGTCCGTGTGTTACGATGATCCATCGATTTTATATCTTGTTTGATTTAAAGCAACGATGCAGTGGATTTTTTTCTTTATAACTCCATACTTTTTCAGTGTTCATGTTTAGTTTAATTTGTCAAGGTTCGGTGTGCTGTGTAGCTGTCAAAATTAATTTGCCTCATTAGGAACCTTATTATTTACCGTTAAAGGTGATTATAGCGTGTATACTGGATGTTTACGTAAGATTTGACCGTAGCGGGGTGAATGTCTCCGTTCAAGAGGTATTTTATTGTATTTGCAACCCTTTGGCGCAATGCAGCAAAGCATTGCATTTATTTTGCTTGGCTGCATTCTGGGTTAGGTCGTTGTGAGGCAGGGCATTAGTCTGGCTCAATGTGAACTACGTAGGTTGATGTATCAGCTCGCATAGCAGTGGTTCTGACAATCCTTGGAGTAAGGCGGCCATTCACATCTCTATCTCTTACTGATAGCCACTTTCTCACTGATTAAGGATTCCGGGCGTAGTGCGTTTCCACCTTTGGACTTATCATCACTTAACATCAGGTGAGGGGAAGGCTAAGTGTTCACCCGTAAGAAATAAAAAAACCGGCCAAGTGCGTGTCGGGCCACGCGCAGTATAGGGTTCCGTAGCCCATCTCAATAATGCGGACTACCGGTTTCACACACCTGACAACGTTATTTAAGTAGTTCCCAATGAGGAATTTGTACTGCGCCAAGTACATTTTATAAGTTGGCCGACTGTTACTCGTAAACTTGTAAATCCTACTTAGCTGTGATAGTTTTCCTTTTAACTTCGTCATATATACAACTAGCGTGAATTTTTTCACGTATCCAAAAACAACAATTTGGGAGGACACTTGACTCTTACAAAATTTTGCACTTTGAAGCTTAATAGTTCACAAACGGATGCCTCAACCAAAAAACTGTTTACACAAACCCGCAATATTTTTGAAATTGCTATCCAACGACACCCCACACTATGGGGTAGACAAGAAAAAAAATTACATCCCGACTTCACGTGTAGCGGAGGTAACCTAAAAAAAATATTTTCCAAAATTTTACTTTACCACTTTGTCGGCGTGATTAATATGTATATTCATGCCAAAGTACAGCTTTCTAGTACTAAGAGCCTATGAGCTAGGCTGGGGTCGGACAGACAGACGGACATGGAGAAACTATAAAGGTTTCTTGTTGACTACGAAACCCTAAAAAGACATACAATCCTTGGAATACCGGTCTTTATGGGAACTGTTATCATTGGCTGTGGGTGGTTGGGTAATGGTACCAGATGTCTTACCTATACTATTGGTACGGGTACCAAACTTAATATCAACCTGTTTTATAACTTTCAAATCAGTATCGTTCAAAACCGGTATCAAACAAATTTATGTGAGTTAGAAGCAGATTTATTAAAAATACTCTCGCTCTAAAATCGCGTAGATGCTCTCATACGCGGCGGGTATATGAATTGGGTATCGGTACTTGTAAGGCAGAGTACTGGTTCCCGTCTGGAACCGGTATCCATGTATCGATATGACAGGAGGATATGACTAAGTATGTAAGTAAGTAAGTCAAACATTTATTCGGCTTTAAGACAATACAAAAAACAAAACATATAAATTTAAAACACTGAAATTGCCGAATAGGATGACCAGCTCAGCTGTTGTACTGAAACTGTATTTTTTTTGTAGCGGTTCCAAGCCACATCTGTAGTGAGTTACAACTTCATCATGGGTCGACCAGCTCCTTGGTCGCCTTGTGACAACGACCTTTGCAGAAAGTTTGCATCGTCATTAAGGTTAAAATAATTGTGAATCCTTTATTGCACATATAAAACACACATTAAAACAGACGTTATACAATACATGCATAGGAGAGCTTATCTCTAGAAGAGATCCTGCTAGCCAACCCTATAGCTGTGGTGTGGAACGGAAGTTTGCGGGACTATTCTACGAAACTAATTACTGAAACATATACATACATAAATCAACCTTAAATACATCCATACATACACATATATAAGTTTCGTAGAATACTTAGTCCCAAGTATTCTACGAAACTAATTATCTAATATATATACAGGGTGGAAACTTTCAGCGGGGCAGTAAGGGGAAGTACCTTATCCGTTGCAGCCACACGAAAATGGTCTTAGGAGACTATCCATAATTTTTTATGGAATTTTGATCCCTATTCAAAGATGTTCAAAAAAATGTACAGTTGGCAAGAAAATAGCCATTTTACACAAAAACATTTTTTGATGCCAACCGATCCTGTTTCTAATACTGATCAAAAACTTCTATGGGACCAACCATCGTTGGAGTACTCAAAAAGTCACAAATTGCAAAAAACTTTTCCCGTAGATTTTGTATGAAAATTTTACGCAAAATCTTTTTTAGTTACGGTTGAGATCTTTTTGTTGACTGAATAAAAAGATAAGTTTAAAAACCATTCAAATTTGGAGCTCGTTATTATTAAATAAAAAACAATCTTGTCAGTTTGTTGCGTCAGAAAAGCTCAAGAATAACATCATCAAGTTATGTTAGTTAATAAAAAAGAAAATCAATACGCCTTCTTTTTGATATGTGTAATGTTCTACGTGATCATTTGTCTTTTATTTTATTTTTTGTATTTCAGTTACACAAATTTTCATACAAAATGTACGGGAAAAGTTTTTTGCAATTTGTGACTTTTTGAGTACTCCAACGATGATTGGTCCCATAGAAGTTTTTGATCAGTATTAGAAAGAGGATCGATTGGCATCAAAAAATGTTTTTGTGTAAAATGGCTATTTTCTTGCTAACTGTACATTTTTTTGAAAATCTTTGAATAGGGATCAAAATTCCATAAAAAATTATGGATAGTCTCCTAAGACCATTTTCGTGTAGCTGCAACGGATAAGGTACTTCCCCTTACTGCCCCAATGAAAGTTTCCACCCTGTATATATATATCCCACAAACAAAGTTGCGTCCTCCTATTGACTAATTATCATATAATCCTACGTCCGCCACAAAATTTTGGAATTTTTTGGACAAACGCAAAATTGATTCCAGAATGAAAAAATGGGGATAGAGGAAGTGCGCTAACATAGTAATATTACATATCTTTAAGGTAAAGTAATCTCAATAACTATATGTTGTATATTTGAATTTATTGTAGCACAGTTTGATTTATATATTTAATTTTTATTGCATCCTCGACATATTTTTTTTATTTATACCTAATAATTTATATTTTGGCAAGTTAAACAGTTGGACATCTATAATAGTGAATTTTACATGTAATATTTTGTAATTTTATATTTAATTTCATTGATCCTTGTTTGTAATTATTGTGTACCTAGTTAAATTACGGGAGCGCCAAAAGGTGTTTTTAAAAACTAATTAAAAACTATTACAATACGAACTTTTATCCAACTGTATTTCAAGCTAATTTTAACTATGCGAGAAAACGTGGCGAGAGTTTGATCGTCTACGTACGATTGCCGAAGGCTTACATCTAGATTAAACATTATAGTTCGGTGATTACATTGGAATGATGACTTAGCGTGAGTGACGTCCTGTTGATGTTACAAACACGCTATGTCAGCAGCTAGTTCTTGTGAACCCAAGTGCTTAGTTTACAGTATTACAGTGTTGCATGGGATAGTTCAACATATCACGGTGGTCCAAACATAATTACCTTGTAAAAGGTAGAAATGTAGTGAGACATATGAAATATTAACGAGCGTTGCCTCCTAAAACAGGCGATTATATAAGCTTAAAAGGAGGCTCCGTTAACTAGTAAGTTTATGTAAGTCTTTAAAAAGAAATAAAGAATTTTGAATTTTTTTGATTTTTTTTGAATTAACATCTAGGTATTTATAAATACTAGTGGTCGCCCAGTGGTCGAAATTCGACCGTAATTTTGTTAAGGCTGCACGGATTGTAACCTAAGCAATTTAAAATTTAAAAAGATAGAATGTGAGTTTGGATTGGCATTGACAGATTTCGGCCGCTCCTCTTCTATTTTTGAAATTTTTGTTAAGAGCTCAGAATAATAACTAAAGTAATAGAAACCGGACTAAAATAGCAACACAAATTCATCAGTTCGCACTATTCTAACGAATGAACCAATGTGATATGTTGGAAAGAGATCGATTGTCCCTTTTCTTTCGTTATTTCAAATGTGTCACCAGATTTGTGACGTCATTTTTGAGGTAATGTGGTGACTTTATCGACTTTATTATCGATCTAAATAATTGAAAACAACAACATAGTATTTCTTTTGTCACTATATTTATTAAACATAAATTATGTTAATTTGACAATAAATACACAATAATACAACCCAAACCATCAATTGCACTATCAAACAGCAAACTCATTGAAAAGCAACCTACTGGCATTAAGTTTTTAAATAACTAATATAGTATATTTAATTATGTATACAGAAATAAGTTAAATCATCATTGGAAAAACAATACGATATTAACTGTAGCAATTACACAAAATTTGTTATTAAAAGCAAATAATTTCGTAAACAATACATTAATTCAAAATTTGATGTGCAAGTGTGTGAAGTCAAAATCGAAAATCCCGATTTTCATAAATTCAATTACAATATCTAAAACCATTTTGTTCCGATATTCCGCTGAGTTCGATATTCGTGATTTCGATATGAAAAAAATGGTCAATATTTTTTACAATGGTCAATATTCATCAAAATACTGTAAAGATTTTCATTTTTTTCCTTAATCGAGATACTCGTTTAATTAGAGTGTTAATCTTGCGAAAGCGCCGTTTGGATATCTTTTCGCATCTTTCAAGTTTTACTTCTAACAATCTTATACTTCTAATGTTATCAATTTCTGGTTTTGTTATTGTTGCCAACTATGCCAAGGAAAATCATAATTAATAAATTACATGATAACTCTTTAAAAAAAATTCAAAATAAAGATTCATTTCATTTTAAGTCATGTCATAAAATCATGTCATAAAAAAATAATCTCGTAAAGTAAGAATTTTCGCGGAACATAAAAGTGTTGTTAATATAAGATAATTACAGAAGCCGTAATCTGGAATAGTGTTTCGAGCAAATCATACTGATATTTCATCAATTCTACTAACACCCTAGCTTTAATATTTTAGCTATAAAATTCGTACTGTAATAATTATAAAGTATGATTAAAAATACCCATACCGTTTTTTCTGATCCATTCATAATAATGAACAACGTAGGAACCGCATCTTCTCGAAGTCGTCTCCATTTCGTAACGTCTCCACTTACAAAGGAATCAGAGCTAAAATGCCTTGAGCAGATGCGGTTATGTCGTTTTGGTGTCCAGGTTGGTCTACCAATACGTATAAGCCAATTGTTTTTTTTTCTTTGATCTTTTGGAAATCTGGAAATTAAAAGTATCGAATATCGATATATAAAAAAGAATGCACATTGTTTACGTCACTAAAGATGACAAAGAATGCCTGAGAGCATTTCTTATTTATCGCTAAAACAGCTTTTAAAATAGACTTTACGACTGATTTTCGCTAGAAAGTAGTACTACCAAATTTAATTTGTATTTATATTCGCTTATCAGCTCACATTCTATAAAAAATAAGTTGAAACTTACTGATGGAAAGACAATAGTTGTTGACTATTTTCTTTCTTGTTTGAATGGGACCTGCAGCCCCTAATTACGCAGGACATTGTGCCGCACACTCCACACACTCACAAATTAACAGTAAATATATGAAATAGCGTCATTTACCAACATAAATAGTGAAAATTTGGTAAATATTCAAACGGAGTATGACCACTAGTTTGACATTTTCCACAATGATTATGCGAACAATTCAAATATATCTAAAACGAACTGTCAGCTTTTAAATCAATGTACTTCTGAATTTGGCCGAGGCTTGGCCGGGCAATAGGACTCAGGGACTCAATTTTCTGATGACCGTTTGACATAACAATACAAAAAATAAAAACTAAGTGTCAACCATTTGTCGCAGTCCAACCTCCTTTTCTAGCCATAAGATAGAACGGAACTAAACATAGTTGCACAATTTTTATTTTAGCCATCCTTCTATAGCTTTAGTTATTGTTCTGAGGTTAAGAGTATATATACGTGTGTGTCAAATACATATGCGTATGTGTCAAATACATGTTAGTGTGTGTAATGGTAGTTTGTTTTATTGACTTATGCCTGGTTCCTATATCTAACGGATCGTCGCTCTACTTCAGTTACCATCCGTTTTCTTGTTACTAACAACGAGGCGTTCTTAGCGTTCCACAACAATCCGTTCATGCTTACCAGCGACGAGTGTTCGTAGGTAGGCCGATCCTCCTTCTGCCCTCACGCGTTTCGTTCCGGATTTTTTAATAATTTCGTTCTTTCAAAAACTATTTTTAAAACATAGTTTAGAATCGTAATTGTACTTCAAAAACATTAATAATGTAATAAATTACAATTTAGTTACTAGAAACATTAATAATGTAATAAATTACAATTTAGTTACTAGTTCGGTAATCCTAGAACGATTTTGTTTAAATAATTTATTATTCATTGGTAATTGCAACAACGTTAACAAAACATGTAGCATACGTTAGTATCTCTACCTAGTTTGTGATGTAGCGTCATGCGTCATTTATTTGAAGTTGTCACTCATAGATAAAGTTTGTTTTTAATTGAAAGAGGAATAAAAGTTTGTGGCATCGGATCACAGCATTTTAGATATTAAAAAAGCTTTGGCCCTTATCATGGACTTATAATCCATGCCCAATCCCGTTATTCGAATTTAAATTCATAAATAATTTTGGTTTAATTATAAATGAAACACAGTTAATTATCAATGATTATTTTAATTTGTTCTTTTCGTAGTACTTATACTATAAGCAGAAATCTATAACATTTCGGACTTAGCTAAATTGTACAAAAGGAAATTGCTGCAACATTCGTATTTAATGCAGGTATTATAAAGTTTTAGGCTTCTCTACTATGGATAAATGCAGATGAAATAATATCGTACCTGAAATAAAACCAACATTATTATTTGACAGTTGAAATATTTTATACGTAGACTACCGGCCGTGCATTGTACCCAAAGCATAAAATCTAAAAGCCAGCAATAATTGGTTTAAAAAAGGGGGTTTGTATAGAATACAAGCGCAGGCTTTGAGGGGGGAAAGGGGGAGGGGTGGGGGGGTTTAAAGCACTACCTATCCCCCCTACCGGAGGTGCATAGTTACTGAGAAATTTTAATTTAAAAATTGGTAAAATGTTAACTAAATACCCACTATTTTAGGGGGCTTTTGGGGGAAAGGGGGAGGGGTAGCCCAAAAAATTAAGTATATTTATGTGCTTTTAGGGTGAAATTAGGTTTTTTGGGTCATAATATCTAATGCACCTAGATGAATAGCAAACTAAAGATTTCCGAACGTCTCCGTCGCTGCGGGAAGTGCAGCCCCTCCGCCCTTGCGTAACAAACCGCAGGCGCTCCATGCTACTGATATGTCACTAATTTTGACCTAAGATGCATCAGAAATAATACACAGAGCACAACAACACACAAACAGAGGGCATTCACGTACGAAACGGAATGACATAGCGATCCTTTTCACGTATTTTTAAAATGAATTTAAAAAAAACCACGCGTCTCGGTGGAAAAAAATTGTGTTTTTGGAGAATTTACACCAACCCCTACATAATCCAACCCTCATACATATGAAAAGCCTGCGCTTGGATTCTATACCCGACCCTAAAAAAGGCCATTATCTTTAATATCGAAAGAACGCTAGTTCATTATTTAAGATGGTTATTATTGTATTCAAACTAACCTTGCTTCTGTAACTCTCAAATAAAGATATATTTCCGTCAGTAATTCTTGCACTGATGGTTTATCCAGGCAAAATATCATTTTTCATTTTGTTGGAATTCATGTTCATCCAATATGAACATGAATGGTTTTATACACGTCGTTTATTGTCTTCATCGGAATTATGCCAACCTGATAACATATTCGGCATTTCTACATCACCTTCACTGAGCACTGAGCATGACATTTTCACTATTTGTAAAAATTACTGACGAAATACACATAAATAACAGAATAACCGATCAAAAAGTACCGGTAGGATAACCAGCAACGAACGGTAGATTTGACAGATAGTTGACGCTTCTTATTTTTTATAGGAACGCAGGCTAGTGTCACTTCCATATAATAAGGTTACGAAGCGTTACTGGTAACCCTCCCATCCGTTGGTAGCATGCTATCGGTTAGATACCTGACGAATCGTTTTTTATAGGAACGCATTTAGCTTACGCCTCGTAGCTAATACAACGGCTCGTAGGCAAAACGAATCGTTTCTTGTTCATAGGAACCGGGCATTAATGTATTATTATGCATATTAAAAAAAAAAATAACATCGGATAACTTTCACTATATAAATTATAAGTGTGCGAAATTTCATACTCCTCCGTCCGCACAATTTTCGTAAAAAAGGGGTACAAAGTTTTTGCTCCACGTATTAATATACAGATTGTAACACTAACCTACACGGTGTAGGCTACACCTACATTTCACAATAAAATATAAGTACTTTTACTATTACGCTTCGGTCAGTCGCCAGCTTTAGACAAACACACTACAATACACAGTGTGCAGAATAGAATAGAATAGAATAATATTTATTTGTGAAATGCAGGTTAGGTACAATGTCATAGTTGTTAAACTTATTATTTAGTTTCACTACACTTCTACCTTCGTCAAGGTATACAAATATCTAAAATTTATTTAAGATTATTTAAATAAACAAATTCTAAATTGATAAAATATAAATTATTAGATGGGACTAGACGTTGTTGCCACTGTCTGTTTGATTGTATAATTACAATCAGCCCAGTTTGATTATTTTATTTATTTATTTATTTATTATACAGTGTATGTACACTATACAGTATATACGTGATATACCGCATTATTATTACATTAGCATGTGCTAACTCACAGTTTACCCAAATCGCCAGCATGCTAAAATAAGAATATACAAAGTCAAATAAATTAGCAAAGCAAAAATAGTAAATTAATATGAATACAAAAGGAATGTCAGAAACCAATTAAAATACAAATTGTCAATAATAATTATGTCAAACAAAATCAATAAAAATGCTTAGGTATGTTAAATAAAAAATATACGTCCAAAATTAGTATTACACAATTAGGCAAATTAAATTAAATGTCATAAAGAATTATTACAAACAATATTATTAATATATAATAGGGCTTTATAACAGAGCAGTCCAAAGGTATCAGCAAATATGTCAGTGTCGTAGTCGTGAGCGAGCATATCCCCATTAACGATTCATTGTGGGATGAGTAGGTTTATATGTAGTTGATACAGGTGAGCGAGCTAAAGCGATCAGTGTAGGGAACACTGAAACTATCAAACGGAACAGTTATAATGTAATAGAGCATTATTTCTTTTTGACCGGCATTTTCATATTTGGACTAAAAATGTATGAAGAAATTTGATGTTCTTTGTTCGCAATAATTTTCGAACAATTTACAATGTCGCAAAACAAACTTCCCTTATTTCTCTCCTTCATGGAGCACGCGTGCTGTTCCCAGTTGACACCGTGGCCGTTTAAAAAAAATAAATGAGTAATAGCGTAATTTTTTTTTTTTTTATATATGATGTTTGTATATTCATATTGAGTAGCCCGATGCGCAGTGGTTAACGCGCTATGTCTGCGATTGCTAAGGTTAAGCAACTTTTGATAAGGCCGTTCATCGGATAGGTGACCAAAAATATATCATTTCCGGCAGTCGTTTACAAGTAACGGCACTAATCAACATTGGGCGCGCGTGGTTGTTTATGGTCCGTTTTCCCATGGTGTTTCCTTCAATAGGGAAGGCTCGTGCCCAAAAAGCAGGAACTCAAAATGAGATTTCTTCTTTTTATCATAAGGTTTTGCTTGTTCGTACCTAAGTTCACATATTATCTTCGTGTTTCTCAATTTTGGAGATATCCTGACATTATGTCAAATTTAGATGTTCTCATTAGGGGAACGCTCACTAAGATTTTGAATTGTTCTCTTAACGACACCGCCTGGCAACAGGCAACCTTGCCCGTGCGTTATGGCGGGATCGGTATAAGAAAAGTGTCAGATATAGCTTTGCCAGCTTTTTTGTCATCCGTGCATGCCTCAGGATCCTTATGCGGTAGCATTCTTAACCCATCTATGGGTTCCGTTGGGATCCTGGGACACTCGGAGGCGAAGGATGAGTGGCTGTCGCTGTGCACTGAGGATGCTCCAATTGTACTACACTCACAGAGGCAATGGGATGAGCCTCTCTGCAAACGCACTTTTCGGGCACTAATTGAGGGATGTGACAAATCAGTGGATCAAGCCCGCCTGTTGGCGGTATCTGAAAAGGAGTCAGGTTTGTGGTTGCATGCTTACCCTTCCATTAATATCGGTACACTGCTAGACAAGTGCACCCTCACTCTATCGGTAGCTCTTCGTTTGGGCATCAAAACTAACGAACCACATCGGTGTCGGTGTGGAGAATGGGTAAACGAGCTGGGTCATCACGGTCTCTCGTGTCAGAGGAGTGCAGGGCGCATGAGCAGACATGCTTCAATAAATGATACCATTCGCAGAGCTTTAGTGACTGCTAGTGTGCCCGCAATTTTGGAGCCGAGTGGGTTGTTGCGATCCGATGGTAGGAGGCCTGACGGAATGTCTCTTGTGCCTTGGAGCATGGGGAGGAGTCTGGTTTGGGATGCGACGTGTGTGGACACTTTGGCCCCGTGTCACATTGACACGACATCATCCCAGCCATGTGCGGCTGCAATCACAGCAGAATTTAATAAAGTACGGAAATACCGGGATTTGGGTGAGACATACTTTTTCCTCCCCTTTGCTGTGGAGACGATGGGCCCATGGGGACCTAATGCAAAAATGTTTTTAAAAGACTTAACTGCTCGCCTGTACGAGGCGACGGGTGACCCGAAATCAGGTAATATTTTCGCACAGCGCATTAGCTTGGCCATTCAAAGGGGCAATGCCGCCAGCATTTTGGGCACCTTGCCTCGGACAGGCGAGTTAGTTGAGGTTTTTTATTTATGAATTGTATTGAATATAATTTTAATAAAACGTATATTCGATAAAAATCAAAAAAAAAAAATGAGATACAGAAACAGAAACAAACATTTACATTTGAGCTGGATGATGTCATTTATCGTACGAGTTGAGTTTAAATTGTAAAGGTCATTGGGCATTTTTGACCCGGTACCTCGAAGTTCGCGACCATTATTGAAATGGGGTTTTTTTTGGAGGTTTAGGGTTAACATTTCATGGAATGTTTTTATTTTGATCCAAATGCATGGGGGGAAAAAGTTATGTGCTTCAACGTAAAACGTATATTTCCTAATTATTGATTTTCAATCATTATTACTTACTGTGATACGTACTCTGGCGCTCGTAAGGCGCAATCCACATTACAATACAGAGTTTAGAGGCCATCTTTCCCATGCTTTTGAGGATTGCGACTTTAGTTTAGTTTAGTTTGACTGGGCTGTGTCCGCACTTAGCCATTTGATTTGGCCATTGTACGTATACCTTCCACCTACTCCAACCAACCCAGACTATCCCAGAAGGCTTGCAGCCTTTTCAGGCTACTGCAGGCTTTCGCGAGCGTCCTGGGTGCTTGGAGAAACCGTACCCGTTCATCTGCCACACTCCTGCATTCCATAATCACGTGTTGTGGCGTTACTTCCGCCTCCATGCATCCTCTGCATAGAGGGCTGTCGGTCACACCTATTGTAAATAAGTGCTTGTTTAGGGGACAATGGCCAGTAATGATACCAATGATTTTACGGATCCTGTCCCTGTTTAATCTGAGGAGGTTGCGGGCAAGCTTTTTTGATGGTACCGGAACTGCATTCTTGGTTTGGAGGAATGCGACTTATCTCATTGGGTAGTTCATTCATGGTCTTTAAACATACTCCGACTAGTTTCGTTAGTGGTCGCTGGTGGGTCACAGGTCCCAACAAAATGCTCATTTACCTTTGCATGAGTGATTTCAATTAAATCATGTAACAGAGATGATATCAGCAAGCGAAAGTAACTTAACACATACATAAACATTTAGAAGAAAGACACAACTTAATTTCAGATTTGGATGCATGTATCCCTTTGTCCCTTTGGCCCTGTGTGGTTTGCACTACCCCATCTCTTCCCGTGGGTGTCGTAAAAGCTGACTAAGGAACCATTCCAGAGGATGGGCAGCAGCATCTCTGAGGTTACCCTCAACCTACTGCGATCACCAACCCGCCTGCCAAGCGTGGCGATTACGGCAAATGCCCCTCATATTCTTGGGGCCTTTGTCCAGCGGTGGACGTCTTTTGGCTGAGATGATGATCCCTTTGTCCCCACTTGGCCCGACAGAGTGTTATAACACCCCTAAAAGTATTATTTAGATGTACACTAATATAATACTTTTAGAGTTTAATTTACAACAACATACAACAACAACAACATCAACTTAAACGCCATGTCGGGCTAAATAGGATATACATAGAGCTGACACTTCACACATTTTGTTTTGTTGAAGATTAGGCAAATGACTTCATTTTACCTGATGCTAAATGAAACCGGATTCCAGACGCGTGGAGCTAGTGGAGTAAAATTGTGCCTCACTAATTATAATGTAATACCACAAATTACTAATGGGATAAATCTAATAAGTTTCATAGCGGGTAGATTACCAACGGTACGCAATATATCCCAGCACAATAAATAAAGATTAGTCTGTTGGTTAAACTCTGGATTTAGAACGAGAAAAACGTCCGAAGAGTAATGTCAGCTGGTATCCAACACTGGAGTCAAGAGAATGCTTAAAACGGACTGGGTCTGGTTCAAAACTCAATATAATGTCTGCAACTATCAATGTTCACAAAAAGTGTTATTCTACTTATCAAACGTCAAATTGTAGACCCAGTCTTTCATTTTATTTCATTGTGAATTTTGTTGTGTAAATTTTTATCTGATGTGGAGCACTTATGAATCGGGCCTTTTTTATTGCTATCGGATGAGCACTTGACCCTCATCTCATCACCATCCTGATGTTAGGTGATGATAAGGCCGACGGTGGAAGCGCACTTCACCTGGAACCCTCAACTTCTGATGAGGTACATGCTATCTTATCTCAAACATACTTATCTTACAACAATGCTACAAACATTGATGTTATTGCGACACATGTAGATAAGATGGTGGTAGCTAGCCAGGCGAACCAACAAGCCTTACCACCAACCAAACCAAGTACACAAACATGTACCCTCCGCTGGGAATCGAACCCGGGACCTCTGGGGCTGAGACCACCGGGTAAAGACAACGCGAAGCGGCCTTCGTACTCTTCTTCACGAGTACGGTGTCTCTAGTGTTGCCAACTTTTTTATACCAAATAATAGTATTTTGGATTCAGTACCCATTAAAATATAAATTAAAAAAATATAGTACACTTAAGTATTCAAAAATATTTATTTTATTCCTTTAAATGAAAATTTTTTGCTGCTTTGAGCTTTTATTAATAGGTTTTTATTTTTAAGGGACGCTTCGTAACTATTATTACAATCTAATTTTAAGTTACAAAACACCATTAACTCTGCTTTTATCAGACCGATACTGGCTCTGTTGCGCTCATCTTTCCACTTTGTGTTTACCACAGAAAACTATAGTAAAAATATAGTAGTTTTGCCTACTATAATATATTTTTAAAATAATAGTAGTGGGACACCTAAAATAGTAGGATACTATAATAGGTCCTTACCTATGAAATTGACGTTTTTTTCTCACTTATTAATGGGTGTATTACTTCTAAAAGTCAATACCGGTGGTTAATATTATTATACACCTTTAATTAGGACTATGTTACTTAGGCTTCAGACTAAAAATGATTATTCATTTTGTGTCTTTATCGCCCAATTATTTTTTTACATTGACTTCTTTTTTTGTTCGCGGTATTGACCTTTTGTTTCATTGTAGCTTTGAAGGGTCTTGATTTTTTTCTTTTTAATGTCTGCTATATTTAGCTAGTGAAACAAACACACTACTCTACAAAAAACGTTATTATGAAAAATATAATTTTACAAAACGTCAATTTCATAGGTAAGGACCTAATATTATATAGTAGGGTTGGCAACCTTAGGTGTCTCGTACCTAGGCTAGTATGTATATATAAATTGTGTAGTGTGTCGGATTGTGTTTATTATCAAAGTTAGTTTCTAATAACCCAGAAGTTGTATTACAGTTGTATTTGCGAACGGTTTGATTGTGCGTTACTTTGTCGTTGGGATGTAAGCTTGGTGTAAGAGATACATTAAACGAGGCACTTTAATTTCCTTTTCGGTTCCCTGGAAACAGGTAGGAGTGTTTCCAAGGAAATCACTTTTCAAGTAGAATTGAACCAAGTACCTACTGATACTTTGAGTAGGTACTGTAGAGCCCGAAGGTCTCTACTTAAAAAGGAAGGCGTAGAAGAATGAATCAACTCAATTGATTAATATACATATAATCGTACTTTCAAGGAAACATGGAATATATTAAAATAGATATTGTCGTAGCCGCGGATGACAAGCGAGTCTATCTCTCTTCTTTCATCCTCAGAATAATAACTAAAGCTATAGAAACCGGACTAAAATAGCAAAGGTGTCACCAGATTTGTGACGTCATATTTGAGGTAATGTTGTGAGTGACTTTATAAAGGACTCAAGATTTTTTTTGATCACCGATTATCTGATGACCGTTTGACATAACAATACAAAAAATAAAAACCAAGTGTCAACCATTTGTTGCACTCCAACCTCCTTTTCTAGCCATAAGATAGAACGGAACTAAACATAGTTGCACGATTTTTATTTTAGCCATCCTTCTATAGTTTTAGTTATTGTTCTGAGGTTTCATCTTCTCCGCGTGTCTTCATAAAACACTACGTTCAAGCGCAGAACAGGCTGCCAGTAGGCTCGCCCAAGCAAGTAGTCTTGATCACTACTAGCTACAGATCATTAGCGCCTGATAAGTATAATTTTGGCTTATAGTACAAACCCTGGAGAAGCTCGGTGGCGCCTGCGATTGCTAAGGTTAAGCAGCTTTTGCAAAAGTCGGTCATCAGATGGGTGACCGAAAATTTATCATCTCGAGCTCCTCCGTGCTTCGGATGGCACGTGAAGCCGTTGGTCCCGGCTGCATTAGCACTTTAGCAGTCGTTAACAACCACCAACCCGCACTGGGCCCGCGTGGGGTTTATTACCACGTTAAAGTCTATTGTTGACCCCAATATATTTCGAAGATAGTTAAAGGACTTTGTTGCAAATAAACAGGCATTTATTTTTGTTAGAAATAAAACTTTGATTTATATTATGGACGAATCGATTATCGAGATTCAATTTTGTTTGGTGGCATAATGGCCCCATCACTAGTTGTTCTTTTTTTTATTCTCTTGTCTCTGGAAAGCAAATATGGCTGGATCATAGGTTATCGTGTGTTGATAATTAAATAGTTTTATGTAGTAATAAGGGCATTTGGAGCCGTATTATTCTACTTAAGTGGATAGTGCAAATTGTGTGTGCGTCGTAAACTAATTGTTTCGGGAAAACAATTAGCCGGGATGTCGGCCACACCGCGGCTGAAATAAAAGGTATTTTTCAGGGGGAAGTGCACTTTGGGGTAGTTTGGGTGTGTTTAGGGACCCTAGAAGACCCGGAGCCGGATTCGGGCCCCATCGGATCATATGGATCCCGTTCAGGACGGCGGGAGCAGCATGGAACTGTAAGTGGACTTTGTTAATTTTAAGGTAATTTTGATGTGTAATTTTAGTGTCTGTTGTGGGTTTCCGCAACAATTTGGTAGCAGAGCGTGGTTAATACCGGACCTCTAGGTTAATCGGTGTAATTTTGTGTATTTTTTGTTAGTTCGTAATAGGTTAAGCTCATTTTGTGTAAAATCGCACTTCCGGGACAGGTGCGGTTAAATTGTAAGGTTGGTAGTACCGTTGTTTTGTTCGTTCATTCATTTGGGCTGGGACATTTCTCAGAACGTTAATTTAATTTAATTTCGTTCAATTGAAAGCATCGAGTCCATTCGGGATAATCGATTCCGTGTTTTCATTGACTCGTTTTAATTTTGTGTTTAGGTTTATTTAGTTTAAATTATTTATAATGACAGCGTCACGGCAGGAGTTGGCTCAGCAGCTCCGGTGGTTCACCGGGCTGCTTGCATTAGTAGATCGGCCTAACCGGGAGGACGCCTTGGAGACGCGTTCGAGGGAAATGCAGGCTCGTTTTTTGTTGGCCGAGCGGTCGGTAACCGCCCTATTGTCAACCGACCCGGTCGGGGAGAAGGAGCTAGCCCTCCACGCCCAATATGTCAAGGATCTGGAGCACATCCAAGACATCTACGACGAGGTCCTTCAGCGGGTGAAGGACATCGAGCGACTGCGGGAGGGGAAGCCTGTTGCGCGCCCCGCTTCGCTCCACACCCCTGGACCCAGCGCCATGGGAAGATTGGGTGCCCTGGAGGTCCCGCATTTCACCGGATGTATGCGGGACTGGGCTGGATTCTGGAACATGTTTTTGGCCTTGGTGGATACTCGGAAGGATTTCACCAAGGCCGAAAAGCTGGCATATCTCCGTTCCTTCCTAGATGGAGAACCCAGACAGCTCGTACAGCATCTGGAGCTGCAGGATGCGAGCTACGACACCGCCATGCAGCTGCTGGAGAAGCGGTACGAGAAGCCGCGTCTTCAGGCGGACGCGCACGTGACCCATCTGCTGGGATTGCCGAGGGTCAACCATAGGGCTCAGCTGAGGGCGCAGCTGATCACCCCGCTCACCGTGTCCTTAAACGGGTTAAGGACGCTCGGACTGCCCGTCGACCAGTGGTCCTTCCTTCTTCTGCACATAGTTCTGGCCAAGTTGTCGCAGGAGATGAGGGACAAGTTCGAGCGGAATCGACTGGTCCACAAGGATCTCGGCAGCGTTCTGCCCACCATAGGGGAACTTCTGGAGTTCCTGGAAGAGGAGGCTGGCCTGCTGGAAAACCAGCTAGCCTCCCAGGAGGCTCCGACAAGTGCGCCGGCCCGCACTTCCGGAGTCTACGGCGCCCAGCCGCCACGCAACCCAGGGAAGGGTCGCGGCAGGCTGGTGGCTGCGGCCGCCATCAACCCCGGCTCTGGATGCCGGATTTGCGGACAGCAGCACTTGGAGCAGCTATGTCCAGCAATTCTCGGGCTGCCCACAAAAGAGCGCCGAAACCTCGTTCGGACACGAGGATTGTGTTATGCCTGCCTGGGAGGACATAGGTACAATGAGTGTCCCCAGGCGAGGCCTTGCGATGTGTGCGGCGGACCGCACCATCGCTTACTGTGCACCCGTAGTGCTGAGGGCTCAGCACCGGTTCGGGAGAGGGGATCTCCCACGGGTGGCGGTTTGGGGCCGGGGTCAACTCCGCCTCCGGAAAGACGGAGTCCGCCACGGCCGCCACACTACAACCCCTCGTACACCCCGGCTCAGGTGAGTTGGGGACCGCCGGAACGGAGCCAGGTTCTGGCTACAACCCGGCACCCGGCGCGACCAACACCTGGAGTTGGTGCCCCTAAGGGCCACTGGGTACAGGGAGCCCCACCTCCGGACCCAACACCCGGATACTCGTACGCGTATCCTCCGCCGCCGTTGCCGGAACAACAACGACATGAGAACCGTCAACAGTTCTCACCGGTACTGCACGAGTACCCGAGGTTGGAATACCACCCACCCTATCACCGGTATGGTAGGGCACCTGGATACGCACCACCCCGGATGGTGGCCTGCACGCGTCCGACTTACTGGCCGAGTCATCACGGTTCGACAGGGTCGGCTGCTGGCTCTGACGCGTGACTAGCCTGTGGTCGGGCTACGTCGGAACCGAGGACGGTTCTTTTGCCCATCGCGCAGGTACGCGTTTGGGGACCTAGGGGGGACTTCGTCCGGATACGAGCCCTCCTAGACACTGGGGCACAGGGCTGCTTAATTACTACGAGGGTAGCGAGGCGCCTACGTCTGGAGTGCGCGCCTCCCTCAGCCCCGATTCGGGGAGTCGGAGATACAGAAGTGGGGGGTCTGTCCGGTCAGACCCACATTTCCTTCTCTCCTGTGCATTCCGCTTCGATACGGATTGCGGCGGCCGCGATCGTACTCGACAATCTGCTGGGTTGGCATCCACCGACAGACATTCCGCGGGACGCAATGCCTGACACATCAGGTCTCATGCTGGCAGACCCTCATTTCGAGGAGCCGGCTCCGGTGGACCTCATATTGGGAGCGGATGTACTAGGCTGGATCCTTTTAGGGCCTCAGCGGAGTCTGGGCCGCTCTTCGTTGGTAGCTATACCTACCATCTTTGGACACGTTTTAATGGGACCGGTTTTCGACCAGGAGACGCGGGATGTCTCACCTGTCGTCGCTACTACCTCCATCGCTAGGACGATGCAAAAATTCTGGGAACTGGAAGAGCCTCCCATGGTCTCCCGTCTGGATCCGGAGCATGTGGAGTGCGAAACCTTTTATAAGAATCACACACGCCGGATGGCGTCGGGTAGGATCGAAACTCGACTGCCCTTTATCGACTGTCCCCCTCTCTTGGGAAAATCGAGGGCGTTGGCAGAGAAACGACTCTTGTCCATGGAGCGTCGTATGTCTCGCGATCCGGTACTTCGGGAAAAGTATATCGAGTTCATGCGAGAATACGAGGCCTTGGGGCATATGTCGCGGGCGACTGTCGACTGGACAACGACAGATCATTTTTTCTTGCCTCACCACGCGGTGTTGAAGGCCTCATCTGGAAAACTACGGACGGTTTTTGACGGATGGACTGTTACGCGTTGGAGGTCGCCTCAAAAATGCC
The DNA here is from genome assembly GCA_947562085.1 of Eudonia lacustrata. Taxonomy (NCBI): domain Eukaryota; kingdom Metazoa; phylum Arthropoda; class Insecta; order Lepidoptera; family Crambidae; genus Eudonia; species Eudonia lacustrata. The sequence goes on from OX387334.1 coordinate 12,242,636, forward strand.
GACCTGCCCTTCGGTAGCCGTCATCCTCTGCTACTCCCCAAAGGAGGACCTTTGGTAGAACTGGTGGTCTCGGATAGACACCTGAAAAACGCTCACGCGGGGTGTAATGCGTTACTGGCGATATTACAGAGGGAGTTCTGGATTTTGTCCTCTCGGAGAGTGGTTCGCAGCGTGTTATTTAAGTGTGTGGCTTGTTATCGGGTGAAGGCCTCCACTATGCAGCCACAGATGGGGGATCTCCCTTCTGACCGGGTTTGTCAGACAACTAGGCCGTTCGACGGGGTCGGCACGGATTTTGCTGGACCGTTTCTGGTGAAAACCACAGCCTATCGTAACACTAGGGTCACGAAAGCATACCTGTGCGTTTTTGTCTGCCTGGCCACTAAGGCCGTCCACCTGGAAGTGGTTTCGGCTCTGTCTACGGAAGCCTTTGTCGCCACGCTGGATCGTTTTGTTTCGCGACGGGGTTTACCTTCTCTCATTCGGTCCGACAACGGTACCAACTACCGAGGCACTGCCAACTACTTAAAAGATGTGAACGATTTTCTGGATAAAAATTGTAATAGCATAAGTCAAGCTCTCGCACAGCGGGGAATCACATGGCGATTTAGTGTGCCAGCCTGTCCCCACTGGGGCGGGATATTTGAAGCCGCGGTAAAATCGGCAAAAACCCACTTGCGCCGGGTAGTCGGGGAAACTACCCTCACGTATGAGGAACTTACAACTGTGTTTTGTAAGGTTGAGGCGGTTCTCAACTCGCGTCCGCTTTGTCCACTCTCCTCTGACGCAAATGACATGGAAGTCCTAACCCCTGGTCATTTTTTGGTCGGTCAGCCACTCACTGCCCTGCCTGAGTATCCCTGGAAGGATGAACGCAGACACCGGATGTCTCGTTTTCAAATGATACAACAAATGAGTCAGGACTTGTGGCGTCGTTGGTCACTGGAGTATCTGCATTTATTGCAGCAGCGTGTAAAGTGGACAGACCGGACGTCGCCCCCTTCGGAGGGGGATCTGGTTTTATTAAAAGAGGCTAATTTGCCATCGTTATTTTGGAGACGAGGTCGCATTTTAAAGTTAATCTGGGGCGCGGACGGGACTCCGCGTGTGGCGCAAGTGTTGGTTGATGGATCGGTGCTAAATCGCGCGGTCGCGACCTTAGCTCGATTACCGGTTGACTAGTTTAAGATTTCAGGCTAGAAAGCGGTACGTCCGCTTTGGGTGGCGGGATGTTGCAAATAAACAGGCATTTATTTTTGTTAGAAATAAAACTTTGATTTATATTATGGACGAATCGATTATCGAGATTCAATTTTGTTTGGTGGCATAATGGCCCCATCACTAGTTGTTCTTTTTTTTATTCTCTTGTCTCTGGAAAGCAAATATGGCTGGATCATAGGTTATCGTGTGTTGATAATTAAATAGTTTTATGTAGTAATAAGGGCATTTGGAGCCGTATTATTCTACTTAAGTGGATAGTGCAAATTGTGTGTGCGTCGTAAACTAATTGTTTCGGGAAAACAATTAGCCGGGATGTCGGCCACACCGCGGCTGAAATAAAAGGTATTTTTCAGGGGGAAGTGCACTTTGGGGTAGTTTGGGTGTGTTTAGGGACCCTAGAAGACCCGGAGCCGGATTCGGGCCCCATCGGATCATATGGATCCCGTTCAAGACGGCGGGAGCAGCATGGAACTGTAAGTGGACTTTGTTAATTTTAAGGTAATTTTGATGTGTAATTTTAGTGTCTGTTGTGGGTTTCCGCAACAGACTTCTTGCTGGAGAGATGCTACTACAGCTTGAATGGATTTGTAGGCCAATTATTTTAATTTGATATTTTTAACTTAACATTTTTTTTCTATACTGTTTAATTAATTTAATAATTTATTTATTCAGATTAGTATTATTTTTCTTTGACAATTGTATAATTTAATTCTGAATTTTATTTTTACTTTTTTAGCATGTAGGTACTTTGATTATTCTTATTTTATATTTTTGTTAATTTCCAACACAATTTTATTGTTAAGGAATAAATAAACTATTAAACTATGAAACTATGGCCCGTTCTCCTCTCTATAAGAGTTATTTTTTTATGATTTAACAGTAAGTGAATATTGTAATTCTTTATGAGAGAAATAAAGTTCTTAAACCATAGAAGAGGAATGTGTTTCAGTATAAAATGAGCGGGTGAATAAGATAGGAATATCCATCCGAAGGGAAGGCTCGTGCCCCAGCAATGGGGACATAATAATGAGCTGATGATGACGATGATGAAAGCATGTATCGTGAAGTCGTAAGGCATATAATATTGTGTAGAGTTAACGGTAAGTCTGCAGCGTCGTAAGTCAGTCACTTTTATCAAGAATCAAAATAATCCATATAATATTATAAACGCGAAAGTTTGTAAGTATGGATGTTTGTTATTCTTTCACGTAAAAACTACTGAATGGATTTGGATGAAATTCGGCATACAGATAGTTTATAACCGGGAATAACACATAGAATACTTTTTATCCAGATATTCCTACGGAAACGGGAACCACGCGGGTGAAACCGCGAGCGGCCACTAGTAAGAATCCATAAATTTTTGCTCTATTTACTAAACTAAACTAACATAAACTGCTATCAGCTTAACTGAATAGCTATTAAACAATGGCAAAGTTGGATTACTACGAACAAAGCGTGGCATAACCAGCTTTGCTATAGAAATATTCATTGTTCTTTCAGCCTTTAAAGCCTTCGACACACAAGAGGCGGATTAAGAACGGCTAGCACGGTAAACCAGTAATGCCGGATCCCTATATTCTATCTGTCTGTTATTTTGCTTTAGAAATTTGACATAATTTGTGTGGAGCTTATTTAATTTCTTTTTCCATAGTAGGCAAAACAACAGATAGATAGAATATAGGTATATCCTCAGAATAATAACTAGTTATTGTTCTGAGGGGATATCACCGTTTTTTTCTCCTCATTTGCGCGATGGTACATAATTCAAAATTCGATTCAAAATTTAAAATCATTTATTCAGTTTCGTCGTTTTTGATTTCTTTTTCGGTTCCCTATGGAAAAAAAAATATGTATTTATTTCAGGTAAATCAATTACAATGAAGTAATTGAGCATTTTTACGTCACCTAATGAACACCTGACATTTTATGGTTTAGTTAAATAAGACGTTATGTTAAAACGGCCATTTTTAACTATAAAGCCGTATTTAACTAAACCATAACATGTCAGATGTTCTTTAGGTGACGTAAAAATGCTAAATTACTTCATTCAAATAGTTTGTTGAGCATCATTTTGATTTTCTATCTCTAATTACTAAATATGTTTTTTTTCATTGGCGGCGCTAGTGTGCGGCGTAAACGCTCTTAAGGCAACGCACCGCTAAACATGTAAAATCTAATACGGAGCGTTTGCGCCCTGTATCATAAGAAAACCTGTTTTTTTCCTTCAAATTAAAACTACAAATAATTAAAAAAAAATGAACTAGCATATTGAAGTGTGTGTTAAGGGTGCGCCGTCCGTAAGTGACAAGTGTCATATGTTTTATTTGAAATGTCGTCGTCCATATTTATTTGATGCCGCGCGGCCATACTAATTTTGTATGGGGAATTTAAGGTGCTTAATAAAAAAATATTATTTAAATAACCACTTGATGAATCAAAAATGTAGTCTAGCAATTTGTAGTTTATCTATTGATGATTGTTTAGACAAAATCAGAGGTACAATGATTTAGATAAACTATAAGAAATCTACTAAACGCCGCCACTCGTTTCCATGATCTTTGCCCAACTTTAAATGATATTGTAGAAAAAACTATAGCGTGTTATGAATTTATGGTTCTGACAAATTGTAAACACGTTCCCTATGATACTAAATATATATTTTGTTTATTTAATACGATAGTATTTTCAATTATATTTACTTAACCGTAACTGCATTTTTGGCATTTTTTGGTAGGCCCACCCTTAATAAGACTAATCTACTAAAAAAATTTAGATGCTTAAATCGGTCTGGTTAGCCTGTAAAACGTGAATCTATGTCTTAAAAGAGGTTACTTTGATATTTTTTTCTCTGTTATAAAAGTTGACAAATCGTGTTTCTGCAACTAGCAAAATGAAGTCAATTGAAAAATCATGTTATCAAATATCACTTTCATATGTTTTGTAATTTTTGGGAAAAATCAAGATCCCCGCCACGTAAATTTCCAATGCGTCGCCTTAAGGTTGTGGGCATGCCCACTGTAATAATAATAATAATGGCAGCATGAGCCCTGCCCTGTTGCCGGCGGTACCCTAGGCTAGGTGTTTTATAATATTTTTATGTTTCGTATGTGCTTTTGTATTTTACTTTTATATTAATATTATAACAAACCTAGGCTAAGAAAAAAAATAAATAAAGAGATAATAATAATAATTTTTTATTTCAGGCAGCAAACAATGTAACAGATGGTAAAAATACATAGCGGCCCATATAATAAATACCTTACAGACTAACATACATACAAAATAAAATAAATTTTTGTTAGTATATAAAACAACTTAGTAACTATGTTAGTATTTTTTGCCCACAACGGTGGATCCGCGCTTGCTGACACGGATCTCGGAATAGTCCGAGCCCAACGAGATTCCGTGTCCGCGAGAAGTTGTCTATGTGAGCTTTGCTTGAGCGTGTTTCTGTAAAGCTTACCTTTTGGTGTCACTTTGTGCCATAGTTGCCGCTGCCGCTGTATCTCATCCAGTTTATTGGCATAATAAAGGCGCGGGTCCCTCAACCATCATTTATAACATAACTAGCTGTGCTCGCGACTTCGTCCGCGTGGAATAGTGACATTCGGCAGCATTTTGAATTTTTTAGGCTCTTGTTCCCGTTTTTGCATCATTTTTCACTGATGCTTCACTCCTATTGGTTGCAGCGTGATGTTATGTAACCTAAAGCCTTCCTCGATAAATGGACTATCCAACACAAAAATAATTTTTCAATTCGAACCAGTAGTTCCTGAGATTAGCGCGTTCAAACAAACAAACTCTTCAGCTTTATATTATTAATATAGATATTCATCAACCAACATTCTCTGTATGTCCAGACAATCCACCTTAAAGTATGCGTGCTTTCTGCATACGCTTCATCACACAACAAGCCAACTTATTTGTATAAAAAGCTTTCCCCGAAACACAAATCGTTTTATTCTTTAAGAGATAAAGGATATCAGTTACTGATCCCCAAACTGAAATTGGTTAGTGCCAGAGGCTGTTTCAAGCACAGTGCAGCCAAAATTTGGAATAACCTCCCGCCGCCAGTTCGTTCAGGGATTAATCTCTCGCTACCAACGTTTCGCGGGAGTTGTCGCAATTGGCTGATCCATAAGCAGTCGCTGGCACTAGCTAAGTACAAATATAGGTAAATAATATATAGAATACTGCAAGTAGATTAAATATTGTAAGTTTAGATATAGCTACAATTTATGTTTTTATCCATGTATTAATTTATGGCTATGTCATAATAACAGGGTTTGTGGGTCTCCTGCAAACACTGAGCCATAGACCTTTTTGTCTATGTTTTTTTTGGCAAAAAATATACCTACTTATTATTATTATTATTATTATTATTATTTATATTATTAACCGCTCCTGCACCGCGTCTGCTCCGCGTTCGGTGTGACGAAGGTTTTAGTGAAGAGAAAAGCTTACATTGAAACATAATATAAATATAGATAGTGGATGCTTGGACCCTCATCTTCTGTGATGTGACACGCGTGACACACCATCCATTATACTCTTGTCGTAAGCCGATTGAATACTTTGACATTTTATAGAAGGCTATACTACATTTTGTGTATATTTATTTATTATAAAATATAAATAAATGACTTTTTTTAATGAAATTAATAACTACGAACTTATTAATTTAGCGGAATTAACACTACATATTACTTCAATTAAGTGGTCACCTTTACAAGGCGCTAAGGCTGCCGCTTTGTCGACCCATCTCCTCCGAATCCGAAACTTACAAACACCATAAGGAGTCCGCGCGCAGCGGTGAGCACTTACTTTCGTACCATGGATTTCCGCGAAGTAACGCCTGATTTCATTAACGAACTAAGAACTAGATAATAAATACATCATCTAAATCTATTAATACATATAGTTAATAATATGGTTTATATATATTTGTTTCCCAAATCGGGGACGTCTTGGAAAAAGGCCAGGTCAAGAGTACCCTAAACCGAAGAGCATGTATGAAGAAAATAGTGAAAGTGGACGAAGCGAAACAAGTATGTATGGATCGTAGCAAGTGGAAAAAAGTGGTCTCTGCCTACCCCTACGGGAAAGAGGCGTGATTATATGTATATGTATGTATGTGTGGCGGCTTCACCTACCGCATACGCCGCACATTAATCGACACGAAGCAAAACACCTTCTCAACCGTGTCAACAGATGGCGCCACAGACGCATATCAACGACATCGCCATACCACGACGTAAAATAGTATGGGAAGCCTGCATCGCGGTAGCGAAGTTACACCATCTCCTTCGCTATATATAGCACCTCCATCTAATATCCGTTGGACTTCGGACCCCGAGCTATACCACCCAGCTCGGAGGAAGATCTTCCCTTTGGCCTTCCTCAGCATGGCATTCTACCATACCATCGTCTTCCTACAGAGGTCATCCCGACGTGATTACTTACCACTGGCTCCCTACATATGTATATATATTTTTATTATTCTATTGTCATACTAGCCGTCACCCGCCTGCTTCGCTGTGCGAAAATAATGAATGCTAATCAAAATAATTATTAGGTTTACCAACATCATAAAGCCAAGCCTATCATTTGCACAATCTCATGTTCTTATTACATACAAACTTTCATCAAGATCGCCGTCAAGCCGTTCTTGAGGAATTGTAAGCGGACATACAGACAGACAGACAGACAAAAATTTCAAAAATCGTAGATTTGTTGTCAGTGAGTCATAAAACGAAAATTTATCCCAAAATTTGTCAGAAAAATTGCATGTACAGACAGAGCCTACAGATTTATATAGTAGTATAGATCACTTAGCCTAATCTAGGAGCACTTAACTTGTAAATACAATAAGATAAATAAACTTGCTTAAGTAAATATTAATTCTTGAAGGCAACGCAAAGATCACAAAATTCGCCCCTAACCACTAGTGTTCGTAGCAGAGCTGTAAGAATCTCGTAGCTCGTAGCGCTTACACGTAACGCCCAACTACACAGTACCTGTTTTGGCAGCCGTAGCCACTTTGAGCATCGCTCGTATTCTCGAGCAAATATTGCGTAGTAGCAAAAAGAGATGTGCCAAAAAGTGATAGTGTACAGTTAGAAGATGAAAATACAATTATATTATTTTTCCTTAGCCTAGGGAAGTGGTACTAGTGATTGACAGTTGTCGAATACTGGGTGTCCAATATCTAAATTTTATGTGGTTTTTTAAATTTTTTGACAATTTTCGTTCTCATTTTACAAACTAGATGGCGTTGATTAATGCCTTCCTATATCGCGCTATAGCTTCGTCTTCGCCGTTAACTAGGTAGCCAATATTTTATGTTAATTTTATTCGCATTCACACTCATATTTTATTATGGACTAGCGGCCGCTCGCGGTTTCACCCGCATGGTTCCCGTTTCCGTGGGGATATCTGGATAAAAAATCCTATGTGTTATTCCAGGTTATAAACTATCTGTATGCCAAATTTCATCCAAATCCATCCATCCGTTGCAGCGTGAAGAAGCAACAAATATACGAACATACATACACACAAACTTTCGCATTTATAATATTAGTAGGATAACTGATTGACATATAATTAAATATTTGAGTTTTGTTAATGTATCGATTGTTTCATTTGAGGACCCCTTTAACACCTTAACCCTTTTGGGCTTAAAGTGTCGAACATTGGCGCCACTGCGAGCGATATACTGTCGTCCCACTGTTGGATAAGAATTTCCACTTATCCTTTTCCCGAGCTTTAAATATTATTTGTATGAATTACAAATCGTCAAAAATATTTTGCATTAGAAAAGTATTCAAAAATTTCTTTCTTCGCGATAATATATTTGAAATACTTAATTTTTTTTAGATATTATGTTTAAAAAGATCAAATGGCATGAAAAGAAAAGTTTTGATAAATTGCTAATAATTTGCATTGCTAACTTTAACATTTATCTAGTCCTAGCTCACTTGGTCACAAAACTCCGCATTGTTATTATAACTACTTATTGGCTCTACTTGCGTTTACTTTTCCACAGACTATGATCTGATCTAGACTAAGTTAACATTTTCATGATGACCGATCATGAACCTTACACGACCTCAGAAAGAATATATAAATAAATACCTCAGACAGAATAAATAATATATTTAAATACAGTAATAGGCCAGTAAATAGTCCATAACTATAATTATGATAGTAAAAGTACTGTGCAATTAGACTCAAAGAACAGACTAGTAGCGCCATCTATTGAACGAGTTCAAAAACTCGAACGTATAAAAGTACACGAAGCATGCTTTTCTCGTCACAACAAGGAAATTGTAAGTACAGACAAAGAAGGATAGATGTAGTGATTTTTAGAAATTCTGTTTGTATTGTTGATAATAAGATATTATTGGCTACCCATTGATAATCGAGTTTAGCTTCCGCGGTAATAACCGTTGCTTAAAGAATATGGTAGCTTTAGGCGTAATTATTTTTAGACTATTTAGGTAGTGTATAGATCTACCAGTCAAAATGTTTTTTTTATATAATTTTAAATGTTTTTTATGGGAATAGCGATATATGACGTCACTGTGTTTTTTCATTAATGGAATGTTTATATACCATGAAGCACGAATTTTGCAAAGTCAAGCAACTCAATAACAAATTAATATATTTTATCCTGTCAATCACAACGATTTACCAGTTTCACATATAGCCATTAATTTATTTAAGAATATTATTTCAATATGAGATATAACTATTTACTGTCGCCCACGACTTCGTTCGCGAAGACTACACTATCCCACAGAAACCTGTTACCGGGATAAAAAGTATCCTATATCCTAGTCCGGGTCATGGTCTATCTATGTGCAAAGTTTCATCCAAATCCGTTCAGCCATTTTCAGGTGATGCGCGGTCAAATAAACAGACAAACCGACAAACAGACAAAAACTGTTCGAACGTGTTCTGTTATCGATTTTAAGTGTCCCCAGTCAACTTTTTTTCGAATATCTTCCATGTACAGACTTTCGACCCTCTTTAGCTTTATTATATGTATGATGTAGCCATACAATAATATAATGTACCCCGTGCTGAAAATCGAAACCTGGTTCTCTGGATTTAAGACCGGTTCTCTTAACCACTAGATCATAGAGGCGATGAACTAATGTACCTACATAGAAAAAGTTTCTTCATCATCATCATCATCATCTCAGCCAGAAGACGTCCACTGCTGGACAAAGGCCTCCCCCAAATAATCATGGGGGGGTATTTGCCGTAATCGCCACGCTTGGCAGGCGGGTTGGCGATCGCAGTAGGTTGAGGGTAATCTTAGAGAGATGCTGCTGCCCATCCTCTGGAATGATCCATTAGTCGGCTTTTACGACACCCACGGGAAGCGATGGGGTGGTGCAATTCTTTATCCCCGGCACCACACAGGGTATAAGTTTCTTACTCGTTCTATTTGAATGAAAACTTCTTATTGTTGCTTGTGTCACAAAATGAGACTATAGAAGGTTACCTTTATACAAAAGCGCTCGAAAATATTGAAACTTTTTCTAAAAACAGTGATATTCACAATGTTTGTGAACACTAGAAATAAAAACAAACTAGCAGTACCTTATCCTGGGCTCCACAAAGTACTTAAATAATTGATTTAGAGGCCTGTGTGTACGTTTTTACAATAAAGTTCCAAGTAGTATCCAAAAACTTGATATTAATAAATTTAAAAACGCCATTGAAGAAAGGCTCTATAAAAAAGCTTATTATAAAGTGTCTGATTACATTGAAGACAAAATAGCATGGGTTTAAAATGCTCCAATCACTCCAACAGGTATTTCTAATTTAAAATATTGTTAAGGTTTTTTAAACTTGTATAACTTGGTAACGGCACATAGTTTTGTAAATGTCGTTACATGTTATATTAAAGCTGTGGAGTTTCTGGCGCCCATTCTTCTCCACAGCTAAAATATAGAAAAGTTTATTTGAATAAAAAAAACATATTTGACATTTGTCTTTGACATGACAACTTCTCACGGACATGGAACCTCGCAACAGCTACGAACGGACTGACGGTCTAGTATGAGTTTAATTCGCCATTCGATTAAGTTTACGAAAACGAAAATTAGTATGGCATCAAAGCGGCGCCGCCCGACGACATACGAGAAGAGTTATAAAAAATTCCATATACAAATTCTCGTTTTCGTTACGTATGGCGAATGAAACTCACACTTGGCACCCTGGGGATCTATTTTTGAATCGCACGTATGCCCAATGCATAAGTGTGATTCAATTGTATGCCGGATGCGACAACACATTATTGTTGTCGCATGCGGCTTAAGTCACACTCGTCCTCCAAGTCGCATGACACCGATTTTCCATATTTTTGAATCGTTCGTTTCCGGTGCTGCCAACATAATACGACATGTTGGATGTTATCCGCTCCACGCAGAATTTAGAGAAAACCGGTAACAACCGCAATGAAAACGGACCTAATATCCATGTTTCTATTGGCAGTTAATAAAAACCTTTGCTTTTTAATAGAAAAGACTATCAATGTAACAAACAAACGAGTGACATGACGTGTCTGCGGTTTTGTTTTATTTTCTAAAATTTCTGTTATGTCGAATATTAATGTGAAATAATGGTGGATTAGTGTTCGTGAGCGTGCATGAGTGTTGGCAAATGAAACAAAACAGTGCAACGTCACTTTTCAAATTCTCTCAAGAAGTCGGCCCGAGGACTTAGTAAAGCCCCACATCTTTACTGAGATACTCGAGAGGTTGGGGGGTCTATCATTTCTCACTTTTCATTCATCATCATCATCATCATCATAAATGAAGGGAACAATTCTAATGAAATTAAGAAACTAATGACATGACCAAGACAGACAAGAAGGGTTTAGAACGAATAGGCTTGATGGATTTAACCTGGAGCCGTAAAACAATACAAAAAAAAAGTGACATGACATTGACACAACGCATTGATTTTGACGGTTATTCTATCAATCGCTTTGTGTCGCTCGACTGCAACGAGTGGGTGAGGGCACTCGTTGCGGTCGAGCGATTCAAAAATATGGAAAGTCAAATGTCGAACGAAAATCAGTAGAAACCAAGCGCTCGACTCGAGGCGAAGGAATCAAAAATAGAGCCCCTGTTCCGAGATTCAGTGTCAGTGAGAGAGCCCTTATTTTGTGCTTGTGCGTTCCACTAGAAACTTTTCAGCGTAAAGTTAATCTTGTGGTGTACTTAGCTGCTAACACCTAACAATTTTGTGATCGGTGATCAGTGCGTGTCAAGTGGAAACAACCGGACGTTTACAGTAGTAACTGCCACATCATACCACCAACGACCGGGACCAATGAACGGCTCAATTCCCCAAGAGACTTTGAACTTAACGTACATGGCATAAGATTGAACATTTATTGAAGAAATTTACCAGTTTTTGTTAGGTTGATGCGCAGGCGTGTGTACAAACAAAATTAAACTGTTCAACATCCATCATACAATAATTTCATCAAAATTAAAAAAAATCAAAATTCAAAATCATTTATTCAGTTTAGGCTTCAAGTAGCTCTTGTGATTGCCACTATGCCATCGGTTCGTAAGTCTAATCTGGGCGGAAGATTTTGTACTGAGAAGAACCAGCAAGAAACTCAGCAGGTGTCCAGCTCTTTTCTCCCTTACAGCGTCAAAAATATTGGAAAATTCCTATCATAGCAGAACACTTTCCATTACAAATAAACACAAAAAATGCAGAAGACAACCACAACATGTAAAAAAACAAACAAAATAAAAAATCTAAATTTCTCACTTTTTTTTATTGTTATTACAAAAAACATACATGCGATAACTTTAAAAACCAATAAGATTTAAGCTTAAGTTATCGAGAGTTTACATTATACAAATGTAATTTATAATAATTTTACACACACATATAATTAGGTCTTATAATAAGAGTACCCTAAACCGAAGAGCATGTATGAAGAAAATAATAAAAGTGGACGAAGCGAAACAAGTATGTATGGATCGTAGCAAGTGGAAAAAAGTGGTCTCTGCCTACCCCTACGGGAAAGGGGCGTGATCATATGTATGTATGTATGTATAATAATATAATTATCCACAAATAGTTCTTAAGTAAAGAGTTACAATAAGTCTAGAAAGTGTTTTTTTAGTTTAAATTTAATGTTATTTTGTGTGACACTGTTTATTAATTCGGACGGCAAGTTATTGGTGAGACGGACACAAGGTTATCGTTTCCTCGGTCGCCGTACGCATTCTTCGCACGCGGCACTTATTTGCTACTAACGACATTTAACATTAAAATCTGTAGCGGCAATAACGTCCGCCATCTTGATTTTATGGCGATGACGTCACCACGTCGTCAATTAACGGCCACCTCGTAAAATCGAGTCGATCGCTCTGTTGTTGGCACGTCATCGCCTGTGTACCTATTGTGTACACACGCGCGCATAATATTCCCACCTTTACAGCTGACCACATAGCCATCACGAGTCCAACCCATGTTCGGGCCCTGCCGGAGACGCCCGCGAAGGCATAACCAGCAGGGAGCTTAGGACTGCTCCCGTGGTACCCTTAAATAAATAAATAAATAAATAAACTCTCCTACACTTACCAATTATCTAGCCCAAGAGAAGCTTCGTTATGAAACTCGTTAAATGGTTACTAGACAACGGATAAACATAATTAAAATACTTAAATACGTACATAATATACATAGAAAACACCCAGACCCGTGACAATTTAGAAAAACAATAATTTCTAAATTGACCCGACCGGGGATTTTATTTATTTATTTATTTATTTATTGTGACAAAAACGACATAAATCATTAAAATTTATCAAACAATTATACAATTCGAAATTAAATTAATTATTATAAAATGATATCAGAATATAATTATACATTAATAAAAAATAATTTATTATACATTAATTAAATTATACATACAATTATACATAACAATAAATACATAATTGTCTATCTTCATCGTCAGAGTTACAAACATTACTCCATTGGTCCCACAAACTTTCAGAATAACTCAGTAATGAATAAATATTGATAATGGGATCGAACCCAGGACCTCAGAGATGGCGACACCATGAAAATCGGTGTACAAACCACTCGACCAAGGAGGTCGTCAAGGCCTTGAAAGACAGCTGGACCCGTAGTTCCAACTGCCATACCCTACCTATCAGGATCAATAGATAGGACGCTGTTGGGGAGAGGGAAAGCGCCAAGACACATGTCTATACCTGGTATAGCGCGCGCGTAAACCGGTAGGCTTAATACCGAAAAAACAACCAGTTGTTAATTTCAACTGCAACAAATCGCTCAACGTATGTAAACTACTACAAACATTTTAATCCGTGCCCGTAATATCAATTTATCAACCGTAACTAGAGCGAGGAGGTCGATGGCGCAGTGGTTAACGCGCCCGGTCTGCGAGTGCTGAGGTTAAGCAACTTTCGCAAAGGCCGGTCATCGGATGGGTGACCAAAAATTTATCATCTCGGGCTCCTCCGTGCTTCGGAAGGCACGTAAAGCCGTCGGTGCCGGCTGCATTTGCAGTCGTTAACAACCTCCAATCCGCACTGGGCCCGCGTGGTGGTTTATGGCCCGTTCTCCCTATCCATCCATAGGGGAGGCTCGTGCCCTAGCAGGTGGGGACATAAAATGAGCTGATGATGAACTAGAGTAGTCGCGTGGCAATGGTATAGTCGACCATGAAATTGCTTTATCACTTTTGACAAAAACTTCCATTACAATAAAATTTCGCTAAGGCTCATTGTCAATAATGACAACGTATCTGTCACTTGGTCTTTTAAACAAAAATAGAACTTGTTGTTTTATTATACGCAAACAAAATTCACTTCTAAGGTGGTAAAGCAATTTCATTGTCGACTATACAATTAACAACTGGTTGTTTTTTCGGTAGTAACCCTGCGTGTCTTATCATCGTCTAGTAAAAAGGCAGCCGATTTCTTGAAGAGTCTTAACACCCGTATTTGTTTGTTGTAACAAGCCATTACTTGGCAATTACTTAGACGACCTCCTTGGTCGAGTGGTTTGTACACCGGTTTTCATGGTGTCGCCATCTCTGAGGTCCGCGGGTTCGATCCCCGGTCGGGTCAATTTAGAAATTATTGTTTTTCTAAATTGTCTCGGGTCTGGGTGTTTTCGATGTGTTTAAGTATTTTAAGTATGTTTATCCGTTGTCTAGTAACCATTTAACGAGTTTCATAACGAAGCTTCTCTTGGGCTAGATAATTGGTGTGAGTGTAGGAAAGTTTATTTATTTATTTATTATTTAATTACTTTGTTAGAAATATCACTAAGATCTTATTTCATTTTATAAACAAGTAACGTTTAAACTAGAACAGAACAGAAATCTATTCGCATTAAATCAAATAAAAGTGTTTATATAATTTTTAAAGCAAATTTTGTTGCGAACAAATTACAAAAACACAAATGTTGAAAAAATTTTATAGCTTAATTGGGAGAGCACCTGACCCGGTATGTCAGAAGGGTGCGGGTTAAATTTCCACGAGCAGGAGCTCGTGGAAATTTTTCAACATTTGTGTTTTTGTCAAATAAAAGTATTATTATTAGTATCAAATTCATCAGTTTTATAATATTTTAGACTTAACACAAACTTTTACACATAATGTAACTCAAAACTAGCTTGCCACAAGCTTGTCACCATGAATTCTTTGAGAAATCTATTTGAGTGAAGATATTGGTGACTAATTGCTTGGCTAAGAATTCTAACTTTGACGTGTTTAACTTCATTACTAAAAAATATAACTTTTTACTTAAGCAATTAATTTTGCTTCAGTACGAGCTTTTAATCGTTTATAAATACGGGTGTTAAATAGTAATATTATTCGCACACATGATACTATAGTGTATTAAAGGCATATAGGTAACGAGCAGATACTTATGGGAGTGGATAGATACCCGGCAATTATTGTCTATGGAGCCGTATCTATTAGCTGACTCACTGATTTGAGATATCACAACTTGTATTGGTACCATTGGAACTCGAAAGCATATCACGCGAGACAGTTTTTTTGCTGCTGGACAAAGGCCAAAAGAGGATTAATGGCAACAGTTTATGGACCGGAACCACTGCTGCCCATACCAGGCCCAGATAAAAACATGGCTGCGCCAATTAACCGAAGAAAAACATCTAACAGAATGGAGAAACAGTGTAGGTAGCAGGTAAACCAAGAATGCAGTTCCGGTGACATCAAAAAAGCTTGCCCGCAACCTCCTTAGATTAAACAAGGACAGGATCCGCAAAATCATCGGTATTATTACTGGCCATTGTCCCCTAAACAAGCACTTATTTACGATAGGTGTGACTGACAGCCAAGGATGCATGGAGGCGGAAGAAACGCCACAACATGTGTTTATGGAATACAGGAGTGTGGCAGACGAACGGGCACGGTTTCTCCAAGCACCCAGAACGCTCGCGGAAGCCTGTAGTAGCCTGAAAAGGCTGCAAGCCTTCTGGGATAATCTGGGTTGGTTGGAGTAGGCAGAAGGTATATATATACGTACAATGGCCAAATCAAATGGCATAGTGCGGACACAGCAAAACTAAACTAAACTAAATTGTTGGGCAAAGGCCTCCACCGTTGAAATCAAGTCATTACCTCTATTGGCTTCCTCTAAACACTTGTCAAATCACAGTACTGAGCCTTTTTATGGAGAAAGTTAACTGATTGCTTCAGGTAGAATTTTCAGTGTCACCGGACTTTTTGGGGTCGGCGAGAAACTTAAACGGTTCCTCAAGCCGTGTGAAACGAATCACCTTCAGCGGTTTTCTAGAGGGCATCAAGCACAAGTGTGTGTCCAAGCACGGTATTACTAGATGGGTTCGGATCCGATCGGGAGCGGAACAACCCAAATGCGTCTCTAAAGCCGTGACCCTGTCCTCGGAGCTCAGCTTCTGGTACCACGGCACGACCGTTGCGATGAGGAGGGCTTCACCAAGGTGGAGAAAAAGAAGAAAAAGAAGCCAGCCTCTGGCAACCTGTGTGGCACCGCACCGACTGGGCCGGGCACCTGCTGCGTCCAGCGATACCGACGACGCTGCTGTACCTGTCCCGACTTCATTACTCTACGAAGGCGGAAGAGCTCGTAGAGTACATGCGAGTGAAGTCCAACGCCACTCTGAGGGTCGAGCGGTTGGAGTCCCGCCACAATGTGAATTTTAATTCATTTGTAGTGCACTCACGAGGAGAAACCTCTAAAGGCAAGATATCAGATGATCGACGCATTACACGACACAATTCTCTCTGAATTACAAAACAACATCAAATGGCGTTCGCAATATAAAAGTCTTAAAGAAGGTTCTTTAGTTATCTTCAAGGACGACAACCTTCCGGCTATGAAGTGGAAACTAGGCCGAGCTCATCGTTTATATTCAGGCAAGGATGGAGTTTGTCGAGGTGCATCAGCACCTCGACAAACTCCATCCTTCAAAACACAGAGAGATCGAGCGCCGCGCACTAAACAAGGTGTGCCCTCTCCTGGAAGAAGAAGTCTTGAAAGCAGGTTCAACTTCGGCACCTTCTCCAGCTCCGGCAGCATCAGTTGCTTCAGCTGCTTCCAAGGGGTTTCAAGATGTCTACACCAACACTGTCCGCTAAGCGAGACAAAAAGGAAAAAGGCCGCTTCTGTCAGAGAAAAGACAGACGTCATAAGGCAACTTGATTATTATATATTTCTGTTTTAATAAATTATAAATAAAACACTGTAATATTACACTGTATATAGCATTAAGTAGGCTGTTGTTATTTTTTACAATACAATAAAATGTATTTTTATGCTTTTATAAATCATTATTCCTCTTATTTTTAGGTAGATATTTTGGGTTTATTTAACATATAACATAAACATGGTTTAGTTATGAGATAGAACGTGATCACTGCCATGTATAGTCCATTAGCGATTAATAATGTATATTATTACTTGTTAAGTTTTATTCACATGTCAGTTAGTCGCTTGTCGTTCATTTTAACTGTTTTCGCGCTTGTCGAAACTCTTGTCGAGCTCGTGATGTGCGATACTAAATGAGTAACTATTAATTAAAATGGTATAAGAGACCTTCCTTCAAGGTGTTTTAGTTTCAGACTCTATGGACTTGAACTTAAGAGCGTGGTCGATTTCAGCGATAAAAAGTATATTAGTTAAAAAAAGACAAAGTTTGAAAAAATTCCACAAATGGGATTCGAACATGCACCCCATGACATGCCAGGTCAGGTGCACTACCAACTATGCTATCGTGGCTCAATCTATCGCGTCGCAATTATCAACTCTATCTACTCTTACTCTGTAAGCCAAATGAGCCTACTGTCAACAACCACTGTTAAGAATGCATGAAGAAAACATAGTAGTTATCAGTGAAAAAGACATATTACAAAGAACCATTATTTAATCCTTTATTGCACATATAAAACACACATTAAAGCAGACGTTATCAAGATATATACAAAGGTGAGCTTATTTCTAGAAGAGATCTCTTTCAGCATACCCTAGCTGTAGTGTGGAACGGAAGTTTGCGGGACTATTCTACGAAACTAATTACTGAAACATACCATACTTATACTTAAACCAACCATATATATACATCCATACCTACACATACTATATACATATAAAAAAAAAATTCAAAATTCAAAATCATTTATTCAGTTTAGGCTACAAATAGCTCTTATGAACGTCATTATGCCATCGGTTCGTAAGTCTACTCTGGGCGGGAGATCTTGTACTGAGAAGAACCGGCAAGAAACTCAGCAAGTGTCCAACTCTTTTCTCCCTTACAGCGTCAAATATATTGGAAAGTGCCCCATCATAAAAGGACACTTTCCATCACAAATAAACACACAAAAAAATAAAACAAAGGACAATCACATATAATAATTTAAATGTATAAGTAGTTACTTAACTTATGTTTAAATGATTCTACCGATGCCTATGGACTCTCACGAATGTCGGCAGGCAATTTATTCCACAATTTGGCTGCATGGACGGTGATAGAATATTTTTTTTATACAATGGTACACCTTCGTGGGGTTTTGGTTTTAGACTCTATTTACCATTTATAACTAAAACTAAACTAAACTTATTAATCGAAGTATGAACCTTACTCAAAGTTAAGAACGTCGTAAGGTCGTGTTTAGCAATAAAACAGTATGTTAACTGTCGAACAATGAGTTCCCGCACCGTGGTAGGGGCGACATCGGTGTAGCCGTAGTGGGCGAGTATTTTCAGTATTACGGGAGCGCGATCTACGTAAACGCCGGCGAGTCTGCCAGAAGGGGCTTGTCTGTGTGAGGCGGCCACAGAGTACGATAAACAAGGGCGTAGGCACAAAGGTCATTAAAAAAAATAAACAGTTTGTGGGCTAGAATCCTGCATTTTAAAACGTCCCCAGTAGAGACTCAGTAGCCTGATTCTGACTTTTCCATAGTCTCAATGTCAAAATCATTCTACGGAGATACTATTGATATGTATTGGATTAGCAGACTAGGCAATGGTGTGGTGTGGTGTGGTTACATAACGAATGTGAATAATTGGTTATGTGCCCTCTAAAGGAGTATTTAGTTCCTTCGTAGCCTGGTTCAACATTTTGGTGAAGGCCTCCTTCATACTACGCCATGCATCTTTACTTTGGTCTTTATGCATGCAGTTTATGTTGTTCAGGGTTGGATTTGTCACAGCTCCCTGAGGAACCACTAAGTATGATGCATGCGTTATTAAAAATAAAATAGTTATATTTAGTTTAATGGCATGCAATATGCTCTTTCTTCAGCCGGCGTAGGGCCTTATGGAAAGCGGCCATCGCAACCTATGACGCGCGCAACACATAAGCACAGCGCGTAAGGGCTAAGGGTATCACGCGCGCCACGCCAAAGCTTTAGCTCTGATCTTCTATGCCCCATAAATTCACTAGATCTAGGACCTTTCAAACCGAAAAGGCAATACAGAACAATGCTGCCTAAAGACAATAGGTATTAGGGTGGTCTCTATCTGTTCAGAATACTATCACTACTCGTCAGCTCAGTGAAACACAGAGTGTAGGCACAAAATCTATCAGTTTCAGCTGCGTATTCTTTGGTCGAATCCGTGCATCGGCGCGCGCATGTGTGCGTGGCGCCATAACCCGCGGATTCTAACCTAAATTCGAATTTCGAGCTTCGCTTTCCGCAGACGCGCGCGCCCAGCCAGCACTCAATTTAAAAATAAAACATTATATATTTTTTCACTGGCCAGCGTGATTCCGCCTCCCCGGTGCGCGGTGATCGGGTACTCTTTGGTATTAGTCTTAAAACTTATTCTCACTTAAAACCTGCTTTGTGAAAATATGTGGTGCTAAAAAAAAAAGGAAATGTTTAAAAATAGTGTTTCCGCGCGCAGACTAGTTGTTGAAGAAATTTTTAGGTGACACACACCTTTTGAATGGTGTTAAAAGTATTGTTTTCACGGAAAAATAAAATGTTTTTTTCAAACTTAGTGATTGAAACAAGTGAGTTGTGATGAAACGCAGGAGGTGACTGGGATTTTTTTTCGTTTGCAACACCAACGTAGATAATAGGTAATGTATTCGTATCTTATTGTGTTCACCTGCTTTTTATAGTATTTATACGCAATTATTTATAGTTGCACGATATACTGCGGAGCTTTACATTGTACAGTCGGCCCACGCTTCGCAAATGTTAGTTAACGATGGAGTTTGCTAACTAAAGTGAAGTTATTGCAGAAATATTATGACTTGCTACGTGTATAACAGTCGATTCTGTTTCGTGCTGGAATGGAAGGCGCGTTGAGCCGTTGGTGCTGGTTGGTTGAAAGATAGTAGACGTTTGAACCTACCCACCCGCTTGCCAGAGTACTGGGTTATTCATTGTTGATTTGAGAATACCATAGTCGTATTGATGAGCTTGATGGCGCAGTGGTTAACGCGCCCAGCCTGCGATTGCTAAGGTTAAGCTACTTTCGCAAAGGTCAGTCATTGGATGGGTGACCAAAATTGTAAAATTTCGAGCTACGCCGTGCTTGGGCTCGTAAAGCTGTTGGTCCTGGTTCCAGTCGCTAACAACCACCAATCCGCACTGAGCCCGCGTGGTGGTTTATGGCCCGTTCTCCCTGTGGGTTTTAAAAAATAAACTGGTGATTAGAATAGGAGAGATAATGTCTACCCGTTTGGTCTTATGTTAACTAACACCCACTTTGGTCCAGAGCGTGGTGTTGGTGGGTTATAACCCCATATACCCTTGTGCCATTGTTCATGTTGGAAAACCTGAGCTCCATATCCATAGTTTGATGACGATGAAAGCTTTCTTATCATATTGTTTTGTTCCGACAGTTATCTACTGAATTGTACTTAAACCAGACACAATAGAAATTCAATTGTTCTAATTTATTTTTATTTTTTATAATTCGATAGGCTTGCATTTGACTTCTCACCTAATGTTAAGTGATGATGTAGCCTACGATGTAACATGCTTGTGTAGAAGGTACCGATTCACTCGTGATTTGAAGACCCCAATATTATATTTGATAGGAAACACAGACTGAGGCAAGGAGTTCCACAGCTTTGCGGTACGCAAGAAAAACGTGGACGCAAAACGCTTCGTACGCATGGGTGGAATCTCTGTGGAATGGCACTGTGGTTACATTGGGCGTCCAAGTATTTAGAGATAGGAACAGTGACTCAATAGTTGAGGATTCCAAGTGAAGTGCGTTTCCACCTTTGGCCTTATCATCACTTAACATGCCAGAAGAAGGCGAAGTGCTCGTTTGTACAGGAATAAAAAAACACAATAATGATGATAATAAATTATAAAACAAAATTGCAGCTTTAAAGCGCTTACTGTATAATGCAAAAAAAGCAAAAAAGAGCTTTTCTGAATATCTGCTTTTAAGCATTGTCTTTATAACCGTAAGCTAAATAGAATCCATTTTAAGGATCAGAATACAGCACTGCATTTTTCTAGTTAAAAAAGCGGCCAAGTGCGAGACGGACTCACCCATGAAGGGTTCCGTAGCAGCAAGTAACATAATATGAAAGTTCTTGTAGTTCGTTTATGTTTATGAAATTAAATGTTTTTGTTTTATATTTGAGTTGATTGAATGAAAGGTAAATAGCGGTTTAAGATTTATGACGTATTAAAAAAAACTACTTACTAGATCTCGTTCAAACCAATTTTCGATGGAAGTTTGCATGGTAATGTACATCATATATTCTTTTTAGTTTTATCAGTCTCTTATTTTAGAAGTTACAGAGGGGGGACACACATTTTACCACTTTGGAAGTGTCTCTTGCGCAAACTATTCAGTTTAGAAAAAAAAGACATTTGAAACCTCTATATTCATTTTTGAAGACCTATCCATAATACCCCGCGCATATGGGTTTGATGAAAAAAATTTTGAGTTTCAGTTCTAAGTATGGGGAACCTTAATGCGGTTCATAGAATACATCTACTTACCAAGTTTCAACAGTATAGTTCTTATAATTTCGGAAAAAGTGACATAAGAAACTCGTACATTACACGTAATTTATTGACAACTAGCTGGATTTTTACTGACATATAATTTATTGAATTTTTGATTCTAGACATTTATTTATTATTGCAATCTTGATTCCATGTAATGTAATGTAATAAGAATTAATATCATTAACGTTGTAAACTATTTGCATGCTATTTTATTAGCGAAACATGAGCACCTTTTATTGTTTAATGTTATCATTTTATACCATGTTTTGTTTTGCAAATAAACGATTTATTTATTTACAATTTTAACTAGTGGGTTCCTCAAGCCACTTGATAGCGTTCTATCAAATGGCTTGAGGAACCAAATAGTTAAAATTGTTGTCCTTACATGGTTTCTATGGGGGATTCAAAAGCACTTTTCTAAAGTTTATTTGAATAAAAATATTTGACTTTGACTTTGATTCTGACTTTGACTTTGAAGCCATCACACAAGTGTCCCCGTCCTCTACTAGATTATCCAAGACGAAGAAGAAGATAAGGGTGTTTACGCAAACGCAGTCGTTCTCTAGTTATGTGTAAAGGCACAGTCCAGCGATTCCCGTTGGCAACTGTACGTAACATAATTAGACAAACGAAGCGTGCTAGAAACTAATTTGTCGTTTCGGATACAGCTATAGGTGTGTTATAGGACAACCCATTATTACAATGTATCTCGGTGTGTAACAAGTTATATTTGTTATGATATACGCTAATATCGTCATCATCATCATCGGCTCATTTAACGTCCCCACTGCTGGGGCACGAGCCTTTTCTATAGGAAGAACGGGCCATAAACCTTCTTGGTCGAGTGGTTTGTACACCGGTTTTCGTAGAGTCGCCATCTCTGAGGTCCCGGGTTCGATCCCCGGTCGGGTAAATTTAGAAATTATTGTTTTTCTAAATTGTCTCGGGTCTGGGTGTTTTCTATGTATAATAAATACAGTATGTATTTAAGTATTTTAAGTATGTTTATCCGTTGTCTAGTGACCATTTAACGAGTTTCATAACGAAGCTTCTCTTGGGCTAGATAATTGGTGTGAGTGTAGGAAAGCTTATTTATTTCTTTTATTTATTTATAAAACACCTCGTGGGCCCAGTGCGGATTGGTGGTTGTTAACAACTGCTAGTGCAGCCGGGACCAACGGCTTTACGTGCTTTCCAAAGAACGGAGGAGCTCTAACTTAATTATTCTCTTTACTATGAATTCCACAAACTTTCTTTTGACCTAAGATTTGGAACATCCCGAAAAAAATCATGTCATGCAAAAGTTGAGCAAGGGTCAAATTACATATGTCAAATTCACTATTCGTCTAAGCATTGCTCCGTCAAATTCTCTTTTAGTCAAGTCTTTGGTTTGCCAAATTATTTATACGACTAATCCGTTATGTACAGTCAAGAAAACAACATTACATGTTCAGAATTTATTTATAACCAAGATAAATTAGTCATTTTGCAACTTATTAATATTAAAATTTCATAGTCAATGTAAAATCGTTTTTTCATTTATTGTCGTCAAAACTAAACTTATTCAAATAATAAAAACTAAAATTTTGTTTGACTAAATTACTAAATCAAAAAACAATTCGGATTTGGGGAGAGCCTTCGAATGAGAAGAGCTGGCAAGAAACGCAGGAGACTTTTATCTTTTAAGTTACAACTATGTAATACACAAGTTTTATATAATTCTGTTCCTATTAATAGTGTCCGCGTTGAAGACGTTAATAATAAAATGTTTTTCTTTTGTTTATATAATTTTTAACGCAAATTTTGTTGCGAACAAATTACAAAAACACCAAAACCACGATAGCTCAATTGGGAGGGCACTGAGTACCTGACCCGGTTTTAACATTAAATGTTAGAAGCTTTACATATTAGTGGGATGGGATGTTTAAATCGCATAAACAAATTCAATGAGCTTGTTGCTTACTGTTGCACGCATGGTGTTGGCATCAAATAACTTTTACAGCATCAGCACTCTGCTTTTTGTAAACTCCGAGAACCTTTAAAGGTTCCTCAAGCCGGGTGATCGAAGCATCCTCAGGCTTTTTGTAGGTTCCGAGAACCTTTAAAGGTTCCCCAAGCTGTGTAATCGAAACATCCTCAGAGGGTTCCTACAGGGTTCCTAGAGGGGATGGCATTACGCAAGTGTTTATTTTATTCATTTATTTAAACTTTTGCAACATAAATATCACATGGCGGACTTAATGCCTGAGGCATTCTCTACCAGTCAACCATAGGGTTGTGCTGAGATAACATTGTTGGTAGGTACAATTAAGATATACATATTATAAATAATTTAAATATGAGTATATAATACATGCATAATTATTATATATACAAAAATATATATGTGTATTGTAAACACGTACCTCCTTACAAATAAACAAAGAATAAGGTCCAAATAGTTATTCCGTGTTTTGTCTCTTTCACTCTAATTTGAAATGACGTTTACATGACAGGAACAAAACACGGAATAACTATTCGGACCTTATTCTTTGTTTATTTGTAAGGCACGTAAACTATAGGTCTTTGGTAAACTACAATAAATAAACATACATAAAATAAATGTTTATATAATTTTTAACGCAAATTTTGTTGCGAACAAATTACAAAATAATAATAGTTAATGACGGTAGTTGTTAACATTGAATGGGCGCCTTTGGCTTTCAAAGTAAAAAGTAAATAGTGTTGAATAATTTCGGCGGGCTGGTTAGAACCACGATAGCTCAATTGGAAGAGCACCTGACCCGGTATGTCAGAAGGGTGCAGGTTCAAACCCTGCTCGTGAAAATTTTTTCAACATTTGTGTTTTAGTAATTTGTTCGCAACAAAATTTGCGTTAAAAATTATATAAACATTTATAAATAGCTTGCCTACTTCTAAACTGATCATTAGTATTTGTAAAAATATTATGATCGGGTGTTAATGACGGTAGTTGTTAACATTGAATGGGCGCCTTTGGCTTTCAAAGTAAAAAGTAAATAGTGTTGAATAATTTCGGCGGGCTGGTTAGAACCACGATAGCTCAATTGGAAGAGCACCTGACCCGGTATGTCAGAAGGGTGCAGGTTCAAACCCTGCTCGTGGAAATTTTTTCAACATTTGTGTTTTTATACATAAAATACATAATTCTAATAGGACGTTATTGAGATGATTCTGCCATAATTCTATCAAACAAGAGCTCGCGGACTTTCTTTTTAAAAGCGTCACGACTCGTAGCCATCCTGATTCAAGAGGCAGCGCGTTCCACAGGAGAATGGATTGTATGTGAAAGGAGGAATGAACAAAGCCATCGTTGCCCGTCCGTACCAGATTCCTCGAAGCGTTCAGATCGAGTCGAAAGATGAACAACCCGCGAGCGTTTCTAAAGGCTCTAAGATTTTTGCAGTTGACCTTTGCAGTTGTTAACGCGCCCGGTCTGCGATAGCCAAGGTCAAACCACTTTCCTCCATTCATCCATAAGGATTGGAAAGGCGTGTCCCAGCAATGGGGCCATAAAATGAGCTGGTGATAAGAAGTCTGCGATTGAATTGGCTAATTGTCTTGAAAATTATACAATTGTATGCGTTACCGAAATATTTATAGGCTGAAACGTGAGTAAACAAGCTTTGAAAATATCTCCAACCTAATGACGTCATATTTTTATTTGTTTATTAAAAAGCATTGGTCTACCTTCGGCCCTGTACAAACGTTCTGAAACGTCAATCGATAGACGAGTAGGCGTCACGGTCAACTATTAGCCGACAACCATCTTTCAAGACTTACATCACTATAGTAATAATCTACAAAACAAATTCGTAGTTCGTGTCAATAAAAAAACAAAAATTTAATATCTAGACAATCGTCTGGGTGGGACGCGTATTAGAAGTTGTTTATTATTCATCGGGGCTTGGGGCTATGCAGACGAGATATATTTTTTATTTTTTTTAAATTACGTAACGACCTTAGTTTCAATTTCGAGATTTCACCATTATCCGATCATGTTAACGATAATTTGTATGATAAAATTGCAACTCGTACTCACCTCGTTTACCACCAGGATATTGCTGCTTTTATAGTTAGTGCTTTTATACTGCTTTTATAGCTCGGCGGCGCAGTGGTTAACGCGCCCGGTCTGCGAGTGCTGAGGTTAAGCAACTTTCGCAAAGGTCGGTCATCGGATGGGTGACCATAACTTTATCATCTCGAGCTCTTTCGTGCTTCGGAAGGCACGTAAAGCCGTTGGTTCCGGCTGCATTAGCAGTTGTTAACAACCACCAATCCGCACTGAGCCCGCGTGGTGGTTTAGGGCCCGTTCTCCCTATCCATCCATAGGGAAGGCTGTGGAGACATAAAATGAGCTGATGATGATGATGATGATGATGATGATGATGTTAAACAGAAGCAGAGTCCAAATGCGAGGACAGTGGAGCAGGACTAAGCCTCACATTTCCGAGCCGCAAGTTGCTTTTCCACACCTCGTTTAAAGAACCCCATGTTGTAGGCAGGTAAGAGGAAATGCGTGTACTGGGTTGGAAAATCCATCTATTATTTGATTTGATTCAAAAATCTCGTAACAAAAATTCTTCAGGCGTCAAAGTCGCTCGTCTGCTTCCTCCCCAAACAAATTGTTTTGGCTAAGTGCTTATGCCGTTTGGCCTTCATGAAAAATGCTGCATTCATGGGGAGAATAGGATGACTGATAAAATATACAAATAATAATATTTGTCTTCACTATAAAGGAGAAACTGAGTTAGTGATTGACGACCCACGTTCTTAACCGCTGATGGGCTTAGATTGGACATTTTGCATAGTGGCATACAAGAGATAGTAGTTCATTCACGAGCGTTAAAATGTACCTACGATGTAACTCTTAATACAATGGAATAAGAGTCAAAACTAGACAAAAGTGTATACAGTGTTGATCTCGAGACTGTACCTACTTCTTATAGTGGTTTATAAAGGCAAGGGAGCTTTCTAGCGCAGCGGTTAGAAAATAAACGTTATAGTAGTGTTGTTTAGAGTATGTTATAACAAACATTTTAAAGTTCAAAATAAACTGCCTCTGTGGTCTAGTGGTTAAGACCACCGGTTTAGACCCAGAGGTCCCGGGTTCGATTCACAGCGGGGGGGGGGGGGGGGGTAAAATGTTTGTGTACTCGGTTTGGTTGGTGGTAGGGCTTGTTTGTCCGCCTGGCTAGCTACCCATCATAGCCTCCGGGGTATGTTGGGATAAGTGTCAGAATGTCCAGTGTGTCAAAATGACAAGGCCATAATGCCCAATTGTTAAAATGACCAGTTGTCATAATATCCAGGTGTCAAAACAAAAAATTGCTAAAAAGTTTAATTGCCATAATGTCCAGTTACCAAAACAACAAAATTGTTAATTACGGTAAAAACGTGATCGTGCTACCCGGTCTTGACGTTATGACTTCTTGGACGTTCAGAGACTTGTATGACTAACGGTCTTTATAACATCTGGGTGCCTAGTGCGAGTTTCATTTGACAGTCGTTAACGTTAACAAAACGAGAATTTGTGGATGTGTGTGTTCCAGGAGGCGCTGCTTCAATGCCATAGTAATTTGCGTTTTCGTAAACGTAATCGAATGAATACGGATAGTAAACAAAACTCACACTAAGCACCCTGGACGTTATGACTTCTTGGATATTCTGGCAATTGTGCATATTGACCAACGGTCTATAAAACATCTGGACGTTATGACTTCTAGACATTCTGACACTTGTACATATTGGCTAATGGTCTTTATAACATCTGGACGTTATGACTTCTAGACATTCTGACACTTGTACATATTGGCTAACGGTCTTTATAACATCGGGACGTTATGATATCTTGGACATTCAGAGACTTGTACATATTGACTAACGGTCTTTATAACATCTGGACGTTATGACTTCTTGGACATTCTGACACTAGTACATATTGGCTAACGGTCTTTATAACATCGGGACGTTATGATATCTTGGACATTCAGAGACTTGTACATATTGACTTACGGTCTTTATAACATCTGAACGTTATGACTTCTTGGACATTCTGACATTTGTACATATTGGCTAACGGTCTTTATAACATCCGGACATTATGTCACCTTAGACATTCTGACACTTGTCCCAACATACTTACCCCGGAGGCGTTAAAATCCACCATGCCGTTTGGGCTGTAGGGCGTGCCAAAGAAATAGACATACACACATACATACGCTCGAAAAACATAACCCTCCTTCTGACGCAATCGGGTAATAATGGATCGTTTGGCTTAAATGAGTAGATAGTATTGGTAAATTGGACAGTCACTATAGCATAGGATGCGTGGTCAAATCCCGCCCGTGCTTTTCGTGATGATCTTTTTAACTGTAGTGCTTTGATTAATTTAATGTTGTACGCAATCGCTGAATGGACAAGCAGTTAAAAGGCTTGTGGAGAACAGTTTTGTGGAACCAGCTCATTATTAGACTATTGTTGTAAAGCCGAACCCATTTTGAGCTGACCCGAATAAAAAAATTAAAAAAAATATATATTGTTATTGCCAAACGCTATGGGACTTCTTGGCGGGAAAGTGGTGGGAAAATGGAAAGGGAAGAATCTAATTCATCAATCAACACGGGAAAAATAACATTTTCATAAAAGTGACATGAAGCCACCCCCCTTATTGTATAACTCCAATACCTATCTTAAGACCTTAGATAAATGATTGGTCTCGCGCGCTCGACTAGATACCGCGCTACCTACAAATAATAGGTCCGTGAATGCGGCAACTCAATATTGTAGTGTGTGTAAGAACGGTGTCCTTCTTATTTCTTGTAGTATTATTTTTACACAGATTTTTACGCAAACTGGCATTTTACTTCGGTTCATGATCAAATTTTAACAAAACATTCGGTACGTGTACCTCGCACACAGTTTGCAACGCGACTGACTCGGGTCGCCGCATTCGGTTGGCCGCATTTAGGTGTAGGAACATACTATGCCGAAATTACGCGCCCGTAGCTCGGCGTTTTCGGCCTCAGAGGTTAAAGGCTGTACGCTATAACGCAACGTAATTTCGGTATTATGTGTCGTCAGTAATTCAAATAGCATTGCAGGCGTAATCATGCCGAACTTCAGTCGCGTAACTTCGGCATAGTGTGCTTTTAGTGTAGGAACATACTATGAATAGATGCAAACAATGAAACAGATATAGATAGCCAGTGCCTCACTAGTTGAGGTTCTCGGGTGAAGTGCGCTTCCATCATTACACTTATCATCACTTTACATCACACCCGTAAATCTATATAATCTGACAGAAAAAATTGGTGAAAAAAAGCTGGAAGAAATAAGCAGCGCCCATGTACTTGTCTATTCTTGCTATGTTCTCCCTTCTGTTTGTTTGTGTGTACATAAATTATAAAATAAATAAAATAAAATTCTGTCAAGTAGTCCACGTGACTGTTACTAACATTGATGTCAAGGGAACATTTAGATAAGATGGTGGTAGCTAGCCAGGCGGACAAACAAGCCCTACCACCAAACCGAGTACACAAACATAGTATCCCCTGCTGGAAATCAAACCCGGGACCTCGGACAGAGGCGGTTAATTGGTCATAAAACATAGTATGTAATTAACAGAATGCACTGTCACGCTTCTCTCCCATTCATTAATGTATGGCTTTCAGCCAACCTATTGTCACATTTGTTTGAGCTGGAATTGAGGTCTGTTTCGCTTCGCTTAACGACAACCATTATAAATATTAAGGAGCTTGACGAAAAAAGATCAGGGAATTTTGCGTCGTATGCGTTTTATCGTCAACGACTGCTAAGCAGCTAGACCAGCTAGTCACCAGATTACCAAATGTAATTAGGAATTTCAACTTCATTCATAGATTATCTATATATATATCTATATCTAAATTCAAGCGAAAAATATCTGGAACTCAAAAAAAAAAAGAAAGTTTTATTCAAATCTCCAAAATGATATTGTTTCTAATTTGACAAGTGTTTTCCTAAGTGCACAGTTGTATCACAATACAAAGAATTGATTGTATTGAAAACACTGAAAGAAAATATGAAAACTTTTTGGTGCAATCGTCGCCTGTCCAACAAAAATTAAAAGTCTTAGTGAAACCATAGACATGGACTAATACCTGCTAATACTCAGAACAATAACTTAAGCTATAGAAGGATGGCTAAAATAAAAATCGTGCAACTATGTTTAGTTCCGTTCTATCTTATGGCTAGAAAAGGAGGTTGGAGTGCGAGAAATGGTTGACACTTAGTTTTTATTTTTTGTATTGTTTTGTCAAACGGTCATCAGATAATCGGTGATCAAAAAAAATCTTGAGTCCTTTATAAAGTCACTCACTACATTAACATTACCTCAAATATGACGTCACAAATCTGGTGACACCTTTGCTATTTTAGTCCGGTTTCTATAGCTTTAGTTATTATTCTGAGGACTAATAACGCCTCAGAATAATAACTAATTAATTATTGTTCTGAGAATAATGCTTTAAAGAACTAATACTGACACGGCCAGTAACAAAAAATAGAATAGAATAGAATATTTATTTTCAAGTAATAATTACAACTCATTTTTGTTAGTAACAATGGTACTTAGAACTATGGTAGTATCGATACATTTAATTATATTTATATTTATTTATATTTGAATGCTATGCCACTTGATATGGCACAGCAACGCTTTACAAACGAGCAGTTAAAATGCTAAATTTATATAAAAAAAACTTTTTGGCAAGCCCAAGCAGCAGTCGCGACGTTCCCTATTTCCCGTAGGTACATATTTACGGAAAAACAGAAGCATTCTTCGAACGGATATAGTAGGTACATTAGTACGTAACGTTCCGGGCCAGGGGAGGTCATTGCCCGCCCATAGAACGTACACGAATAATTTTATTACTGAAGGCATCACCCTTTCTTGTTTTCTGTGTCCTTGATATGCGAGCTGTATACAAAATATATTAAACGTTATAAAGATAAGGGCACGTGCTTCGTTTAACAATCTAGTCTTTATTAAAGTAGTTTTAAGAACTATTGTTGTGTTGATCGATAGTTTGTTTTGTGTCTTTTATTAAATTAATTGTGTTTGTGTTGTTGGGAAATTCAATATTTGAATGTTTTTCATAATTTATTGGATACATTAACTCAAAGTTATTATTAAGCAATGAACGCTACCCTTAGAATACACGATGAGCTATGTTATGTTATTTTATTTACCTAATTACTTCATCTGTACTTCGATAAGTACGTTAAGTTACAGAATGAAAACATAGTTTTTAGTTATTACCACAAACCATAAAACTAATATCGATCTAGATGAGCTCGATGGCGCAGTGGTTAACGCGCCCGGTCTGCGAGTGCTGAGGTTAAGAAACTTTCGCAAAGATCGATAGGTGACCAAAAATGTATCATCTCGAGCTCCTCCGTGCTTCGGAAGGCACGTTAAGCCGTTGGTCCCGACTGCATTAGCAGTCGTTAACAACCACCAATCCGCACTGGGCCCGCGTAGTGGTTTATGGCCCGTTCTCCCTATCCATCCCTAGGAAAGGCTCGTGCCCCAGCAATGGGGACATAAAATGAGCTGATGAAGATGATGATGATGATTTCACAGGCAACACTTAAACCTAAAGACACCTACAACAGTATACTAGCCAGGGTGATGAGAATGAATGAATGGTTTTCGAAAACGAGATTTTTAAAGCAAAATTTAAACTCACCTTTTTGCCATTAGCAGGCGCTCCTCGAAAAATCGAATGTTCAATAAAACTACAGGCACTCAAAGCAAATTGAGTTCTGCATGACAGCAATTCGATTCCGATGTTGCGAAACCATTTTTTTTTCTACCATGTTTTTTATCAACTCTGCTCTAATTGAATCGGGAGTGTTTTTAGCCAATTCAGCATTCTAGTGGTTGATACCCCCGGTCTTAGACCCAGAAGCCCTGGGATCTACTACCAGCGTTGAAATTTGTACACGATTTGGTTGGTGGTAGCATTTATTTTAACTAAATATCTAAATATCAATCCATAACATCAGTAGTACCATTAGTAGCTACGAAGTCATTCATCATCAGCTCATTATGTCCCCACTGCTGGGGCACGAGCCTTTACTATGGATGGGTAGGAAGAACGGCCATAAACCACCACGTAGGTCCAGTGCGGATTTGTGTATGTTAACGACTGCTAATGCAACCGGGACCCAACGGCTTAAAGTGCCTTCCGTTGGAGCTTGACATGATAAATTTTTGGTCACCCATCCGATGACCGGCCTTTGCAAAAGTTGCTCAACTTCAGCAATCGCAGACCGAGCTTCTCAGTCACTATGGGCCTTATTGTAGAAATATCTTTTGAATATTGACGCGAATGTCTCCCCAAACGTGTTTTAATTAATATTGTTTAGTTATCTTATCACCTGGTAGATACACAATTGGTGGGATCGATCGAAACATGCTTGTTAACGGGCGGTTTGTTACTTTGATACTTATCTGTGGCATATGTGTTCAATGTCATGTAGTGTCATGTCGTGTTATATCAAATGCCCCACAGTCCCACAGTGCCACAGTCCCGCAGTCCCACAGTCTCACAGTCCCACAGTTCCACAGTCCCATATTCCCAAAGACCCACAAACCCACAGTCCCACATAACTGCCTCATCTTTACTGATACCCTAGGGGTTTGGGGGAAATAAATAGCATTCAATATTTTTATTATCATTCATTATCATTATTATTTTCTATTAAAAGAAAATATTGTACAATGTCTTCATAACTTTGACAAAATGGCTGAAAGTGCTAACCGAACGAAACCACTAATACCTTTTAAACTAAAATACCCAAAATAGATCGAAATAGAGATATCTAGTCAAATGATTTTTCATAATAAATTAGACTTGCCAATGGAACTATTTATAGTTTTATTCAGTTTAATTCGTAAGAGTTGTTTCATTTAGGTAACTATCTATTGAAGTAAATCCTTGTTAAGCATGCTAGGGGCGTATGTGTAACTCATCCATAAGTGTTCTGTTAGCTAACTTTCGTGGATAGTAATTAGTTTTCAGTTTGTTATGAGATAGCTCTCGACCTTTAACTGCTATTTCTTTTCCTAAGTAGTACTGTTGGATGGATTATACGAGCCCTTTTTTATTTTCTATGCTTTTTTTTCTTGAAAGTGTGGGGAGGCTCTTGCCCAGAAGTGGTACAATATATCTATAGGCTATGTACTTGATTCAAATGCATGTTAAGCCGTTTACTATAAAGCTCAGCTGCTATTGTAAAAAAGTATAAGTTATTACCGAGTACCGTAAAGCCATATGAATCCCATGACAAATAGATATAAATAATGGTCGCCCAGTGGTCGCAATGTGGTGACCGCAATTTTACTATGGCTGCACGGATTGTATCCTAAGCAATAAAAAATTAAAAAAGATAGAATGTGAGTTTGGATTGGCATTGACAGATTTCGGCCGCTCCTCTTCCATTTTTGAAATTTTTGAAAAGTATTATATGCGTGTGTGTCAAAAACATGGTAGTGTGTGTAATGTTTGTTTTATTGATTTAATGTATTTTTATGCATAATTTAAAAAAAAATATTAACATTCGGATAACCTTCTCTATATAAACTATAAGTGTGCGAAATTTCATACTCCTCCGTCCGCGCAATTTTCGTAAAAAAGGGGTACAAAGTTTTTGCTTCACGTATTACGAGTAATATATAGATATAATTTATCATGATTGATAGATAGATAGCGTAAGCCGCACCTAAATTATGAAACTAAATTAGTTCCACTAATTACATATTCGCACGCGTTATGTGCTATTAGGTGGACAAGTGCGTAGATATTGTGCTATTGTTGATTTTCTAAACTGTATTGTTCAATA
The DNA here is from genome assembly GCA_947562085.1 of Eudonia lacustrata. Taxonomy (NCBI): domain Eukaryota; kingdom Metazoa; phylum Arthropoda; class Insecta; order Lepidoptera; family Crambidae; genus Eudonia; species Eudonia lacustrata. Next base: position 12,276,289 of record OX387334.1, read on the forward strand.
TTTTATCATTTATTTATTAATTATGAAAATTAACCCTTTTCACATTAACGTATCATTTGACTTTATTTTGACATTGAAACCATTTACATATTTGTTTTAATAGTTTTTAATTTTAATTTGATCACATTTTTTTTCAATGCCGTACATAGCATTAATGAGCATACAAGTTAAAAAATATTGTTGAAAGATTACTTGATTTATTTAGTTAAGAGGACGGCACAATTATGCTATTTTCTCTAATTGATACACAGTTAATTAGTAGTAAAGCACTCCTATTAAAATATTAAGTAAATAAAAGTTGAGTTTCAAGTTTTTTTGTTATTAATAATGTTGTTTTAACAATATTATTATTTATCATTATAAAACTTTACTCTCAAATCTCTTATAGTTTCAGAATTCCTATACCAATATACATTTGTATAGTCTTTCGTGTATATTAAAATAGGTCGTAGTGTACTCTACTATAAATATAACTAATTCGTTTTATCATCGGAAGCACGCGCGGACTAAATCGGGATTGCCCTTAAGTTTGTGAAACGATACCGAAATAGGATAGACTGCTATTAACGTTTTTATTTGGTACTGAAACTTGTGAAGTTGTTAATTGTATATTTGTAACGCAACTGCTCTATACACTTTTAAACTTTCGCATTCCATAGTTAAACAAATTTAAACGGGGATTAACGCAAACTAATTAGTAAAAAAGGTATCGGACTTCTTGGCGGGAAAGTGAAGCGTCATGTCTGCGGTTTTGTCTTATTTTCCAAAATTTGTGTTATGTCGAATATTAATGTGAAATAATGGTGGATTATTAACCGTTAAGTGTTCGTGAGTGTGCATAAGTGTTGGCAAATGAAATAAAACAGTGCAACGTCACTTTTCAAATTCTCTCAAGAAGCTCGCGTGAGGACTTAGTAAAGCCCCACATCTTTACTGAGATACTCGAGGGGTTGGGGGTATATCATTTCTCACTTCTCATTTCTAATATCATTCATCATCATTTAAGGAAATATTGTTTATTTATGTATTACTTGTACAAACATTACTTTGACACTGGCTAAATGTGCTAATCGCACGAAGTGATGGCTTCGACTAAAAGAAAAAAAAAAGGTATCATACCTTCTTTATACCCGACGTTTCGACCGAGTTACAACGGCCGTGGTCACGGGCGGACTGCTGTCGCGATGTTGCGCCTCCGTTTGCACGGCAGAGTCTTCATCCACCGTCACATTATTTTGCCAACTACCTACTACCTTTTTTGGATGTGAAGATGACCGTGACATCCAACGGGTCCTTGTCCTACTGTGTCTACCGAAAGCCCACGCACACGGACAGATACTTACACGCTACATCACATCACCACCCTCGACTGTTGCAATCCGTGATGACGTCACTAAGGAACAGAGCTTTTGACCTCTGTGACCCTTAACATTTGGAGCGTGAGCTGGATCATGTTCTGGAGGTACTCAAGAAAAACGGATTCGAGTTAGTGGAAAACGGAAACAGCCCACAAAAAGTTACAAGCATCCCGAAGTTGGTTGGCAACCAGCCTACATGCCTTATGTCAAAGGAGTGATAGACAAGATCGGCTATATATAACGGGAGTACTCCATACCGACGATATAATGCTCCTGGAACAAAGGTGAATAATATTGTGGATACTCCGAAGGATGTCTTGCCACTTCAAACACCAGGCGTATACAAGTTACTCTGCAGCTGTGGTAGTTCCTACATAGGCCAAACAAAGCGGACTATACATGAGCGGGTCAAACAACATATCGCAGCTGTAAAGAACAGGCAGTCTAATAAATCAGCGATTGCAGAACATCTACAAAGAGGCACAAATCACTGAATTCAATTTTACCGTACGCAAGTCGTCTCCACAGATCGCCACTTTTATTCAAGAGTAGTGCGTGAAGCGATTGAAATAAAGAAGCACCTTAATAATTTCAATCGGGAAGACGGCCATAAACGGTCTTCAGCGTGGAATCCAGTATTTGCAAAAAGACATCCTCGTTTTTCTTCGCAGGCGGTAAATAACCAGAATAAGGCTTGTATACGTAATAGTGTTGTGTGTGGCGGTAGTTGGCAAAATAATCTGACGGTGGATGAAGACTTTGCCGCGCAAATGGAGGCGCAACATCGCGACAGCAGTCAGCCCGTGACCACGGCCATTGTAACTCGGTCGAAACGTCGGGTATAATCAAATCAAATCAAATCAAATCTTTTTATTTCAGACTACTAAGGTCCATGGGTTAGTAACAATAACTTAAAAATAAGGGTTAGTTTAAATACATTTTTACATTGGTGCAACGCAAATTAAAATTATTAACATTATTATTATTATTATTTTAACATGTACCTAAGAGGCACTCCATGCGAACGCGACCCGGTGCTGTTTGCGACTTCGGTCATCGCTCGCACGAAGTGCCTTAATATAGGCGCTTGCGGATCCGGTTGCAAATAAACAGGCATTTATTTTTGTTAGAAATAAAACTTTGATTTGTATTATGGACGAATCGATTATCGAGATTCAATTTTGTTTGGTGGCATAATGGCCCCATCACTAGTTGTTCTTTTTTTATTCTCTTGTCTCTGGAAAGGCAATATGGCTGGTTGATAGTTATCGTGTGTTGATAATTAAATAGATTTTATGTAGTAATAAGGGCATTTGGAGCCGTATTATTTTAATTAATTGTATTGTGCAACCTATGTTTGTGAGTGTGTGCGTCGTAAGCGAATCGCATCGGGAGTACAATTCGCCATCCGTGTTCTGGATGTCGGCGCCTTTGCTGCTGGAGAGACAGGTATTTCCTCGGGGGGAAGTGCACTTTGGGGTAGTTTGGGTGTGTTTAGGGAACCCTAGAAGACCCGGAGCCGGATTCGGGCCCCATCGGACCATATGGATCCCGTTCAGGACGGCGGGAGCGGCATGGAACTGTGAGTGGATTTTTTTCTATTTTCAATGTGTAATTTTAAGCAATAGCATAGTGTGTGTTGTGGGTTTCCGCAACATTTTGGTAGCAGAGCGTGGTTAATACCGGACCTCTAGGTTAATCGGTGTAATTCTGTGTATTTTTTTTAGTTCGTAATAGGTTAAGCTCATTTCGTGTAAAATCGCACTTCCGGGACAGGTGCGGTTGAATTGTAAGGTTGGTAGTACCGTTGTTTTTGTTCGTTCATTCATTTGGGCTGGGACATTTCTCGGAACGTTAATTGTTATTTAATTTCGTTCAATTGAAAGCATCGAGTCGATTCGGGATAATCGATTCCGTGTTTTCATTGACTCGTTTTAATTTTGTGTTTAGGTTTATTTAGTTTAAATTATTTATAATGACAGCGTCACGGCAGGAGCTGGCTCAGCAGCTCCGGTGGTTCACCGGGCTGCTTGCATTAGTAGATCGGCCTAACCGGGAGGACGCCTTGGAGACGCGTTCGAAAGAAATGCAGGCTCGTTTCTTGTTGGCCGAGCGGTCGGTAACCGCTCTATTGTCAACTGACCCGGTCGGGGAGAAGGAGCTGGCCCTCCACGCCCAATATGTCAAGGATCTGGAGCACATCCAAGACATTTACGACGAGGTCCTTCAGCGGGTGAAGGACATCGAGCGACTGCGGGAGGGGAAGCCTGTTGCGCGCCCCGCTTCGCTCCACACCTCTGGACCCAGCGCCATGGGAAGATTGGGTGCCCTGGAGGTCCCGCATTTCACCGGATGTATGCGGGACTGGGCTGGATTCCGGAACATGTTTTTGGCCTTGGTGGATACTCGGAAGGATTTCACCAAGGCCGAAAAGCTGGCATATCTCCGTTCCTTCCTAGACGGAGAACCCAGACAGCTCGTACAGCATCTGGAGCTGCAGGATGCGAGCTACGACACCGCCATGCAGCTGCTGGAGAAGCGGTACGAGAAGCCGCGTCTTCAGGTGGACGCGCACGTGACCCATCTGCTGGGATTGCCGAGGGTCAACCATAGGGCTCAGCTGAGGGCGCAGCTGATCACCCCGCTCACCGTGTCCTTAAACGGGTTAAGGACGCTCGGACTGCCCGTCGACCAGTGGTCCTTCCTGCTTCTGCACATCGTTCTGGCCAAGTTGTCGCAGGAGATGAGGGACAAGTTCGAGCGGAATCGACTGGTCCACAAGGATCTCGGCAGCGTTCTGCCCTCGATAGGGGAACTTCTGGAGTTCCTGGAAGAGGAGGCTGGCCTGCTGGAAAACCAGCTAGCCTCCCAGGAGGCTCCGACAAGTGCGCCGGCCCGCACTTCCGGAGTCTACGGCGCCCAGCCGCCACGCAACCCAGGGAAGGGTCGCGGCAGGCTGGTGGCTGCGGCCGCCATCAACCCCGGCTCTGGATGCCGGATTTGCGGACAGCAGCACTTGGAGCAGCTATGTCCAGCAATTCTCGGGCTGCCCACAAAAGAGCGCCGAAACCTCGTTCGGACACGAGGATTGTGTTATGCCTGCCTGGGAGGACATAGGTATAATGAGTGTCCCCAGGCGAGGCCTTGCGATGTGTGCGGCGGACCGCACCATCGCTTACTGTGCACCCGTAGTGCTGAGGGCTCAGCACCGGTTCGGGAGAGGGGATCTCCCACGGGTGGCGGTTTGGGGCCGGGGTCAACTCCGCCTCCGGAAAGACGGAGTCCGCCACGGCCGCCACACTACAACCCCTCGTACACCCCGGCTCAGGTGAGTTGGGGACCGCCGGAACGGAGCCAGGTTCTGGCTACAACCCGGCACCCGGCGCGACCAACACCAGGAGTTGGTGCCTCTAAGGGCCACTGGGTACAGGGAGCCCCACCTCCGGACCCAACACCCGGATACTCGTACGCGTATCCTCCGCCGCCGTTGCCGGAACAACAACGACATGAGAACCGTCAACAGTTCTCACCGGTACTGCACGAGTACCCGAGGTTGGAATACCACCCACCCTATCACCGGTATGGTAGGGCACCTGGATACGCACCACCCCGGATGGTGGCCTGCACGCGTCCGACTTACTGGCCGAGTCATCACGGTTCGACAGGGTCGCCTGCTGGCTCTGACGCGTGACTAGCCTGTGGTCGGGCTACGTCGGAACCGAGGACGGTTCTTTTGCCCATCGCGCAGGTACGCGTTTGGGGACCTAGGGGGGACTTCGTCCGGATACGAGCCCTCCTAGACACTGGGGCACAGGGCTGCTTAATTACTACGAGGGTAGCGAGGCGCCTACGTCTGGAGTGCGCGCCTCCCTCAGTTCCGATTCGGGGAGTCGGAGATACAGAAGTGGGGGGTCTGTCCGGTCAGACCCACATTTCCTTCTCTCCTGTGCATTCCGCTTCGATACGGATTGCGGCGGCCGCGATCGTACTCGACAATCTGCTGGGTTGGCATCCACCGACAGACATTCCGCGGGACGCAATGCCTGACACATCAGGTCTCATGCTGGCAGACCCTCATTTCGAGGAGCCGGCTCCGGTGGACCTCATATTGGGAGCGGATGTACTGGGCTGGATCCTTTTAGGGCCTCAGCGGAGTCTGGGCCGCTCTTCGTTGGTAGCTATACCTACCATGTTTGGACACGTTTTAATGGGACCGGTTTTCGACCAGGAGACGCGGGATGTCTCACCTGTCGTCGCCACTACCTCCATCGCTAGGACGATGCAAAAATTCTGGGAACTGGAAGAGCCTCCCATGGTCTCCCGTCTGGATCCGGAGCATGTGGAGTGCGAAACCTTTTATAAGGATCACACACGCCGGATGGCGTCGGGTAGGATCGAAACTCGACTGCCCTTTATCGACTGTCCCCCTCTCTTGGGAAAATCGAGGGCGTTGGCAGAGAAACGACTCTTGTCCATGGAGCGTCGTATGTCTCGCGATCCGGTACTTCGGGAAAAGTATATTGAGTTCATGCGAGAATACGAGGCCTTGGGGCATATGTCGCGGGCGACTGTCGACTGGACAACGACAGATCATTTTTTCTTGCCTCATCACGCGGTGTTGAAGGCCTCATCTGGAAAGCTACGGACTGTTTTTGACGGATCGGCACCGTCGTCGACTGGAGTTTCATTGAACCAATGTCTCCATTCTGGTCCGAAGTTACATCGGGACATTGTCGACATCATTTTAAATTTCCGAAGACACCAGGTGGTGTTCGGTGCGGACATCCGGATGATGTTCCGCCAAACAGTAATACATCCTGCGGACAGGAGGTTTCAGTTAATACTCTGGAGGGAACATTCGGAGGATCCCATAACCGTCTACGAGCTCAACACCAACACGTACGGCCTGAAGTCGAGTCCCTTCATTGCCATCCGGTCACTGCTGGAACTGGCGGAGCAGGAACGGGCTCGCTTTCCCCGGGCAGCCGCTGTACTGACACGTGACGTGTTCGTAGATGATATCTGCACAGGGGCAGCTTCTCTGGAGGAGGCGCTCATCATCAGGAATGAACTTATCGGACTCCTCGCGGCTGGTGGTTATGAGTTGAGAAAATGGTTATCCAACGAGCCACAGCTTCTGGTTGGGATTCCGGAAGATCACCAACAGAATCCTCAGCTATTCGAGGACGCAGGAGACCCGAACTCTATCGCCGTTTTGGGAATTAAATATCAGCCGGTTCACGATATTTTCACATTCCGGGTAGAACTGGAAACTACAAGAGTTTGGTCGAAAAGGACGGTCCTTTCCACCATCGCTCGGATGTTTGATCCAAATGGATGGATCAGCCCGTGCATTTTTATGGCGAAGTGTTTATTGCAAACACTGTGGACACTCGGAGTCTCGTGGGATGAGCCGCTGGTAGGGCTCTCACTCGACACTTGGCTCGCTCTGATCTCTACGATCGAGGCGATCAATCAGGTGGCGTTGCCGCGGCGGATCTTGCCGCGGGGCAAATACAGGGCAAGCCTACATGGCTTCTGCGATGCGTCAGAACGAGGGTATGCCGCAGTGGTGTATCTGCGAACGGTGGACTCGAAGGGTCGAGTCGCCGTCTCCTTGCTTCTGGCTAAAAGCAAGGTGGCTCCCCTCAAAACTAGGCTGACAATCCCGAAGCTGGAGCTTTGCGGGGCGCATCTATTGGCCAAACTGTTGTGCCACGTGCACAAGGAACTGACGTCTACGGTGGACATCCGGAATGTCTACGCCTGGTCTGACAGTCAGGTAGCTCTGGCATGGCTACGCGGGGCACCCCACGTATTGGAAACGTTTGTGGCCAATCGGGTATCTCAGGTACAGAACTCGGGCATCGAAATTTGTTGGAGGCACGTTCCCGGCCCCTGGAATCCTGCCGATTGTGCCTCTCGGGGCTGCACCGCGCCGGAATTGGTGCAGCATGCCCTCTGGTGGGGTCCAGAGTGGTTAAAGGAAGGTGAGTCATCATGGCCGGTCACCATGATCGATGGCTCTCTAGGGATGCTCCCTGGAATAAAAGTTTTGGTGACAACAAACGAGTCAAGGCCAGATCCGAATTGGTTGACGGCTCGATACAGCAAACTGGACAAATTGCTAGGTGTAACTTGCTGGATCCGGAGATTTCTACATAACTGCCGCCATCCAGACAAGAGGCAGTTATCACCCGTGGCGGGTGCTGAGGAACGCAGGAGTTCACTGTTGGCCCTGATACGGCTGGTTCAAGCCGACCGGTTCGAGGACGAATTGAAGATTTTGCGCGTCGGTCGCGCAAAGCTCAAGGGAGCGATCTCTCGGCTCAACCCATTTCTGGATGCGGATGGACTGTTACGCGTTGGAGGTCGCCTCAAAAATGCCGACCTGCCCTTCGGTAGCCGTCATCCTCTGCTACTCCCCAAAGGAGGACCTTTGGTAGAACTGGTGGTCTCGGATAGACACCTGAAAAACGCTCACGCGGGGTGTAATGCGTTACTGGCGATATTACAGAGGGAGTTCTGGATTTTGTCCTCTCGGAGAGTGGTTCGCAGCGTGTTATTTAAGTGTGTGGCTTGTTATCGGGTGAAGGCCTCCACTATGCAGCCACAGATGGGGGATCTCCCTTCTGACCGGGTTTGTCAGACTACTAGGCCGTTCGACGGGGTCGGTACGGATTTTGCTGGACCGTTTCTGGTGAGAACCACAGCCTATCGTAACACTAGGGTCACGAAAGCATACCTGTGCGTTTTTGTCTGCCTGGCCACTAAGGCCGTCCACCTGGAAGTGGTTTCGGCTCTGTCTACGGAAGCCTTTGTCGCCACGCTGGATCGTTTTGTTTCGCGACGGGGTTTACCTTCTCTCATTCGGTCCGACAACGGTACCAATTACAGAGGCACTGCCAACTACTTAAAAGATGTGAACGATTTTCTGGATAAAAATTGTAATAGCATAAGTCAAGCTCTCGCACAGCGGGGAATCACATGGCGATTTAGTGTGCCAGCCTGTCCCCACTGGGGCGGGATATTTGAAGCCGCGGTAAAATCGGCAAAAACCCACTTGCGCCGGGTAGTCGGGGAAACTACCCTCACGTATGAGGAACTTACAACTGTGTTTTGTAAGGTTGAGGCGGTTCTCAACTCGCGTCCGCTTTGTCCACTCTCCTCTGACGCAAATGACATGGAAGTCCTGACCCCTGGTCATTTTTTGGTCGGTCAGCCACTCACTGCCCTGCCTGAGTATCCCTGGAAGGATGAACGCAGACACCGGATGTCTCGTTTTCAAATGATACAACAAATGAGTCAGGACTTGTGGCGTCGTTGGTCACTGGAGTATCTGCATTTATTGCAGCAGCGTGTAAAGTGAACAGACCGGACGTCGCCCCCTTCGGAGGGGGATCTGGTTTTATTAAAAGAGGCTAATTTGCCATCGTTATTTTGGAGACGAGGTCGCATTTTAAAGTTAATCTGGGGCGCGGACGGGACTCCGCGTGTGGCGCAAGTGTTGGTTGATGGATCGGTGCTAAATCGCGCGGTCGCGACCTTAGCTCGATTACCGGTTGACTAGTTTAAGATTTCAGGCTAGAAAGCGGTACGTCCGCTTTGGGTGGCGGGATGTTGCAAATAAACAGGCATTTATTTTTGTTAGAAATAAAACTTTGATTTGTATTATGGACGAATCGATTATCGAGATTCAATTTTGTTTGGTGGCATAATGGCCCCATCACTAGTTGTTCTTTTTTTATTCTCTTGTCTCTGGAAAGGCAATATGGCTGGTTGATAGTTATCGTGTGTTGATAATTAAATAGATTTTATGTAGTAATAAGGGCATTTGGAGCCGTATTATTTTAATTAATTGTATTGTGCAACCTATGTTTGTGAGTGTGTGCGTCGTAAGCGAATCGCATCGGGAGTACAATTCGCCATCCGTGTTCTGGATGTCGGCGCCTTTGCTGCTGGAGAGACAGGTATTTCCTCGGGGGGAAGTGCACTTTGGGGTAGTTTGGGTGTGTTTAGGGAACCCTAGAAGACCCGGAGCCGGATTCGGGCCCCATCGGACCATATGGATCCCGTTCAGGACGGCGGGAGCGGCATGGAACTGTAAGTGGATTTTTTTCTATTTTCAATGTGTAATTTTAAGCAATAGCATAGTGTGTGTTGTGGGTTTCCGCAACAGATCCTCTGCCACTGTCCTCAGGATGCTGTTGTCACTCCCCCTCAATCGATTCATCAGCGACGCCACCTTTTTCCGCATAAGAGTCTGAAAACCGTCAGTTATGTTAAGTTACCGTATAAGTATGATACCTTTTTATAATTAGTTTGCGTTAATCCCCGTTTAAATTTGTTTGATAATTTTTTTGTGCGGTTGATAAATTGGTTTTACGGACTCAAATTATATCTTTATTAATCACAACAACAATATACACAGTAAAAGTGAATTAAAAGTGCCTGTGAAAGTAAAACTGTTACAGGCCACAGTGTCTAACTTTGCTAACAATCATAGTTATGGTTATATTTTAAACAAATCAAATAGGTAGTAACGAAAACACAATTAATGTTGAAAAAAGGAGATGTACGTTTTTGGGCCCTTATTTTATTACAGTGTTGAAGTGATGCTTTTCTGATAGATCTGACTTCCGAGATGATGTTTCCAAAAAGAAAAAAAAATATAAAAACCTCCCAACATAATTTAAAAAATGTTTGAAAACTTGAAATCTTGTTTTCTTCATCAAGCTTTTCTTATTATTTTTGGGTTCTAATGAAAGTTTTAAGTGTTTATTATATATTGCTGAACTTATTTATACATTCTATAAGGTATTTTAAGGTTTCAATGCAATTTCCTGAAAATGAAACCATACATAAAAGTGACCAAAACTAATTTAAAAAATAAGTTATATTTTTTAAATACATACATAAAAGTGAAGTTGCCAATGTAGAAAAAGTTTAGGGTTGCTATTTTATGAATTTTTATTATCTGACCTATTTTAGTATATAATACAATGTTTGGGTATGTTTAAAAAATATATTAATACATGGAAAGGTTCCTTATTTTTTGCTCTTTTCATAAAATATAATTTCATCACTGTAAGAACTAGGGGGCCCAGCCTCCATACAAAAATGGAACATCTCCTTTCCACGATCAGGATTTGAACCTTCACCCTTCCCTTCTAACATACCGGGTCAGGTGCTCTCCCAATTGAAGCTATCGTGGTTCTAATCAGCCCGCCGAAAAAGTAAAAAAGTAAATAGTGTTGAGTAATTTCGGCGGGCTGATTAGAACCACGATACATGTATTACTTGACTTGTGACATTGTGTTTTCATGCGATTGCCAAGTCAATCTATTTATTTAAAAAATAAAAGATTTTAACATTGATATGGTCACTGATGTTGTTAATTTAGCTAACTACCTAATAACTTAAGACAGAAGGTCCCATATGTAGGGACTGAATAAATTAACCGACTTGGTATTACATGGATCTCACAAATTTTTACGGTAGAAGAACTGAGTTGCGAGACTTGTTTTTTTTTACAAATTTGTTTTTGATGGCATCTGTTATACTAAGGTAGGTAATGATATCATTGCAATATATCGTATTAATATTAATATACAATTAATATTAATGATTATTAAATGTATTTTTAACAGACTTCAAAAAAGGAGGAGGTTACTCAATTCGACTCGTATAAATGTTTTTTTTTTTATGTGTGTTCGCGGATAACTTCGTCGTTTATGAACCGATTTTGATGATTCTTTTTTTGTTGGAAAGGAGATATCCCAAGGGTGGTACCATGATAAGGAAACCAGGATCTGATAATGGCATCCCAGAGAAATCGAGGGGAACTTTCGAAAATTGTAGGGGCGACTAGTGTGTTTGTCAATGTTTTCATTAAATATTTTAAAGCACTACTATTTAATGAAGGTCTGGAGTCGATCTGATGATGGAGCCGAAAGACAGTCAAAGGAACTCCTTAACGATTTACAGCAATTACATGGTGTTTGGGCTTGATTAATTTGTATTAATGAGAACTTTACACCTAGATGGGTTGTGACTGCCATTAGAGGTCTGATGATGAAGACGAAGGACAGTCAAGGGAACTCCTCAACGTTTTACAGTAGCTACCTTGTGTTTAGTCTAAATTCATTTCTATTGATAACAACTTTGCACCCATATGGGTTATAAGTGCCATTTCAGGTCTGATGATGGAGACCATAGACAGTCGAGGGAATTCCTCAACGATTTACAGCAGTTACCTTTTGTTGGGCTTACTTCATACGGTTCAATATGCCAAAATGTTTAGTTCGTATAAAAATAATACCTAATTGAGATTGAAGTTTTACATAGGAATACCACTATCTACTAGGCCATCGTTTCCTCATCCGAGAAGCATCTTTGTTAGGTCTACGTCTATCCATTACTAAAAATTGTAAAATAAAATATTTTTTTACAAAAAAACATGTCTACTGAAGTCGGGTGGGGCTTTTACAATAAAAAAGTGAAAATAATGGCTTAACTATAAAAGTTTAAATGAAACAAAATTGTCCCCCAGCCGACCACCAACCACCCGACTTCAATAGACATTTTTTAAAACTGACATGCGTATCTAGGTAATTAATAATATGATTTCAATATTATTTATTGCTTTTTAGGGCTGTTTTTACTTTTTTAAGTTTCCTGTTTTTTTGAAGTCGGTTTTTTTTTGTAAAAAAATATTTTCTCAAATAGCATAATAATTAACTTAACATTTCAAATCATACCACAATTTATATTTATTATTGTTTCGAAAGCAAAGTTTAGTTACTTATCAAACTAATAGATGGCGTTAGGCGGTGCAAACCTGCATCGCGCTATGGTTTCGTTTTCGCGATGCCTACAACTACAAGATTAAAATAACTCATATTGAAACCTGTAGTTTTATTCATATCTTTTTGTAGATAGTCCTACTTTTTTTCAATTTTTTTTTCTGTTGACCATTTTACAAGTTGTCTTTGAAAATAAATTCTATCTTACCTAGTCAAAATAAAGTAAACAGCTCTGCAATAACATTAAAATTAAGATAGCTAAAACTAGCTTCTACTTCTCGCGGTAGTGCAAAAGTGTTAAATGAAGCTCAAATATCATTTGTGGTAACGTTTGTTACAAAAACTCACCATCAAAAGTGCCATTATGCAGTAAAACCCAAATCATCATCATCATCATCATCATCATCTCAGCCAAAAGACGGCCACTGCTGAACAAAGGCCTCCCCCAAGGATCTCCATAACGACCGGTTTTGTGCTGTTCGCATCCAGCGGCTTCCCGCAACCTTCACCAGATCGTCGGTCCACCTTGTTGGAGGCATGCCCACACTGCGCTTTCCGGTACGCGGTTGCCACTCCAGGACTATCCAAAACCTAAATAGTGAAAACAAATTGTCCCAAATCGGTCAGTGAGTGAGTGAGTGACAAAATTAAGAAATTTTGACTACACTGGCCTGCAAAATTAAGTATCACACTTTTAAAATTGCAATAACTTTTTAAGTACACAAGATATACTTTCGAAACAAAAAGGAAAATGTTACTAATGTATAATTTACTTTAGTTTCAAAGAAAGCTGATAAAAATTGCTGCAAAATGTTTTTTATTTAAAAATCTCTAACTTCTATAGTTTAGAAAATAAATAAATATTAAAAGTGTAGTACTTATTTTTGCAGGCCAGTATAGTTATATTTCTTAAAGTTCTGGTTCAAATTGAATGAAATTTTTATTATACCATGTTTATACAATGCCTGCTTGGTTACTGAAAATTCAAGTTTCTAGTTTTATCCACAACGAAGTTATATGGGGGTCAAAAATGGCCTGAACTGTTTCAAGAAAAGGATGGTACGGCCGTGCCGTTTTTTTGCTCGACTTGGCGAGGGCACTACCGTGCCCAGATAGGGATTCAAAAAATTTCAAATATATCATATCATAACCGTAACTTGCGTAGGTCAGCTATCGCTTGTCGATTATAGTCGACTGTATCGGTCAAAAGTTAAGTCATAGACATATTATAGCGACCTAGTAGTTTTGAAATATGGGCAATGCAAGATATAGTATAATAGCGACATAGACGAATTTAGTCCTAAGGATAATTTGAAATGAGATTTAAGCATAATGCTGGAACTTATTGATCGAAGCGCTGGAAGGACAAACGCAGTGGCGTTTTAAAACAAAGGGAAGGAAGGGAGGAAGGAACACACAGACCGCTGTCAACCAAGGCGCTTATCGTACGAAATGAATGAAAGAAATGGGCCGGCAGGGTGAGGGTGGCTGATGCTGCGTAGTTTTCACGCTGCACCAGTTGTCCTTGCGCCTGGACACCGTTTCCAGTTAACATCAGGTGGAGTAGAGTCAATTGCCGAGCCAGGTATAAAAAAAAATAACAAATTGATAACGAAATGATCGAATTGAACGAAATGAACGACATGATCGAAATTGACGAATTTATTAAAATTAAGTAATTTCATTTTGTGTTCTATTTTTAACGTAGCATAATATGCTAGCGTATGCTATTTATGGATTACTGTCTTGTCTAGTCTTACTATATTCTTAAATTCGTATGACTGTGTATTGACTGTAATCTGTCTGTGTACCTATCTTAAGTAAATAAATAACTATAGTAACAAAAGTAAAAATCGAACGAGATTAACGAATTTAATGAAATAATGAAATTAATTCAATTAACGAAACAAACGAAATGAACGAAATTTAGAAAATGAACGAAATGAACATACGAAATGAACATAATAAACGAAATGAATGAAACTAATGAGGTGTACGAAATGTACGATATATGCATGAAATGAACGAAATAAACGTAATGAACTTACAAAATGTACGAAATTTACAATATGTACTAAATGACCCAAATGTACAAAATGAACGAAATAAATGAAATGAACGTAATGAACGAAATGTACAAAATGAACGAAATATCGAACTAAATTAAAATAAACAAAATGAACGAAAAAAAAACGAAATATAGGTGGCACCGCCACATATATTGTATTCATTATGTATTAATTAGATATTATATAATTCAATGCTAGCCACCCCTACCATAAGTCATTTAAAATCGGAAAGATCGATCGAGGAAAGATATAGATTCCGATGCAGCAATGTGTGTAACATTAAAAATAGAATACGATAAAAAACCTGAAGAAAGACGGATCGGAGCAATCCAAACATTTGGATATACAATCGCGGTTGGAGTTTGGACACGAGTGGAATTGATAAATTTCGTTGGAGAGCCTGAAGACTTGAAAGTCCTGCAAATAATGAAGTATCATGCACTTTTAAACTTTCACCTTCACTTTTATAAGTTTTAAAGTAAATATTTGGAATTACAAAAATAGAAAAGAGGATGGAAAAATTAAGTAAAGAGGATGTATGAGGAAGTTTGAAAGTGCCGCCAGCGACAGCGTTTGTCTTGGATAAGTGTCGATGGATGGATTGTGTGACAGAAATGACGGATTATAATTAACGAAAAGGGAGAGACTGTACAGGTGACGACTGATAGAAGAGAGTGGAAGAAAGGATGATCAGGTAATTATAAAGTCAAATGACCATCAACCCAGTTTTTTTTTTTAATTTTTAATAATATTGTATTGTTTAGTTGTTGTTTTGTACTGTTGATTCCTTCCTGTTTTTTTAGATTACCTGTTTAAAATTTGATCATGCTTTGTACACTATTAAAGGATTACTATCTAGACTAAGTTTACAAGCAATAAGTATTGACTGTATAATATGTCACTACCTCAAAATAAATAAATACCTCTACCCTCGGGCCGTGGGGTCCGAGTGCTCATGCTTTGTATAATGACATCTCCAAACGGCTGGTTGACTCTTCCCATGACCCAAAGGCTGGCTTTTACCTTGACCAGAGGCTAAGCATTGCCATACAACGAGGCAATGCCGCCAGTCTCTTGGGTACATTACCAGTCGACAGCGACGCGGAGGAATTTTTTGACGCCATATTTTAGTTTAGTAATAGTTTTAGTTAAGTTTATTTTATTTTTTCCTCTACTAATTATATTCTTCTATTGCTGGGCCTCAATAATTGAAGTCAAGTCATCGTTACACCGATATGGCTGCTGGCATAATCACCACGCCACTACATTGACGAAGCTTCCCATTTAACCAACGCTGAGTGTTTCCTGTTTTAACTAAATCACACGGGCATTTACTACAATGCCAAACTTCAAACATCGACTCTGTTTAAATGAAGACAAACGGTAGCGTTACTACGGGTTTACGAAAGCGAGGAAAGCTTTAATATTTGCGATGTTAAATCGACTTGGCGTGTGCTTGCTCCTTGTTTGCTTGGCATATTCTATTTATATGGCGTATTGTATAAATGGAATGTAATGAAGTTATTTATGCATATAACACAATTATATATAACAAGTATAATATAACAAGTTTTTACAATAAAGTTCTAAGCAATATTCAAAACATGATATTAATAAATTTAAAATCACCATTGAAGAAAAGCTTTGTAAAAAAGCTTATTATAATAATATATAAAGTGTCTGATTACATTGAAGACAAAACAGGCATGGGTTTAAAATGCTCCAATCACTCCAACAGGTATTTCTAATTTAAAGTATTGTTGAATTTTTTAAACTTGTGTAAAGTTGTTGGTAACGGCATATAATTTTATATATAAATAGTATACATTAGAGAATACATAATTATAAATGAAGTATCACAAACCACCCCGTGTGTGATAACTGATAACACAAATTATTGCGTGTGTGGTTGGGCAGCGCAGCGCTGGGTTGTGCAAACCCCACGAAAAATGTAAGCCCTTTGTGGGTGGATTGTAATGTCTACATTGTTTGACTATTTTTGTTTATTGTGAGCGTAAGGCGAGTGAGTGCCGGTGTGTGGACAAACCAATATTGTTTTTTATCACACTGCTTCGATCTATAGATTAATATTAAGTACCTTTGTAAATTTTAATAAATAAATATATTACTCTTTTACTATGTACACTAATGGCTATAAATATAATTAATTTCCGTTTTCCTTGGATTGATTACTATCTGAATATCTTAAGAATGGGACTCCTGGGGTCAGCCTATCCGAAACCGGAGGACTTCAGGCTCTTCGCTCTTAAGGACGTTGCCAGACTTATGGCATCTATCTTTACAGAGGAGGAAGAGTGAAAGGATGGGGTTGCACAAAAGATCCCAATGGGTCGAAGTGTTACTGGGAGGTGGAAACCCCGGCAGGCCTCACTAAGATAAGATAAGATAAGATAAGATCTGAATAATTTCCCATTCTAATAGTAAACCCAGCACACGTCCAAATAAATCTCTTTGAATTGTAACTTTTTGATTTTCGCCACCTATTCTAACTTTTTTGTTCTTTCGATAACCCTTAAAAAATTTATCAAACAATATTTCTCTATAGTTTTCTCCTCGCCTCTGTTTCTCTTATTTATTTATTTATTTGATCGGACACCAACACAGTGAACACCAATACAGTGAACACCAACACAGTGAACACCAATACAATTTACACAACAAAAATGCACTTAAGATAACACAATCCAAATGTCACTGCAATTACAGGTGAGGACTACATGCAATAAAAATGAACGAGTAAACTAAGTATATATAACACAAATATCTGAGAAAATTACTAAATTAAATTGATACTTAAATGACTGTTAACAAAACTAAAATCAAATAACTAATAAAAATAAGAATGAATTAAATTAAATTATTGAATTTACAAATAAAATTAAAATTTTAATTGTCAATTATGCATTCTCTTAAAACCATGTGCAAAAAAAAATAATAATAAAAGAATCTCAAGATATTTCAATCAAGAGTTAATTGACTTGCAAGATTGCAGCTCAAGCGCGTTAGATGTTTTATAACTATAATATTGGACCAACATGAATATTTTGTCATAAGATCAAGAACCAACTGAGAATTTAAAAAAACTAGACCGAAAAAAACGCTAAGTAAAATATTTAGACTTTATTTGATTTTGATTATCGTAAGATAGAGAGAAGTTCGCTGAGCTGACGGCCAACTTGCAGTAATGGAGAGGCACTGCAAGAAGAAGATTATCGTAATCCAAACGAGAGCATGTCAGATATTTATACTATAAAACGCATGGTAGGGCCTCAGGAGTGAAACATTCTGTTAGTGGCACATTCTGACACGTCATACATGCGCGTGCGCACGCAATGACACAGAGGCGGCGAGAGACGGGTGGAGCAACGCGCCCGATGTGGCCAGACTGAGTGACGGCTCGTAACGAGACACAATTAGCTGTTAATTAATACGCGAACACTTTAGTTACAGGAACTAATGAATGAACCTTTCTTGAAGAATACTAGCGGCAGTTTACAAGATCGCCCGTAGGGTAATCCTTACTAATGTTGATCGAAGGGTAAAGTCATCAAAAGCACACACTACCAAAAAGTAGGTAGGACTTTCTTGCATAATACTGATGTTGGTAGTCAGATAGGAAACATAAAAAAAACGTTTGGATACCTGAATTTATACGATTTAAAGTCTATATATACGGGACTGAGACGTGGTCGCTCACTATGGGCCTCATAAAAAAGCTCAAGGTCACTCAAAGAGCAATGGAGAGGGCTATGCTCGGGGTTTCTCTGCGTGATGGAATCAGAAATGAGGAGATCCGCAGAAGAACTAAGGTAACCGACATAGCCCGAAGAGTTGCAAAGCTTAAGTGGCAGTGGGCAGGGCACATTGCTCGCAGGACTGATGGCCGCTGGGGCGGGATAGTCCTGGAGTGGCGACCGCGTACCGGAAAGCGCAGTGTGGGCAGGCCTCCAACAAGGTGGACCGACGATCTGGTGAAGGTCGCGGGAAGCCGCTGGATGCGAGCAGCACAAAACCGGTCGTTGTGGAGATCCTTGTGGGAGGCCTTTGTCCAGCAGTGGACGTCTTTTGGCTGAGATGATGATGATGATGAATGTCCACTATGAATAGTCTCATTTAAACTTCACTTAAATTACTTGAACAACCGGGTTTTTATGTTTTTTGTTAACTGAGAGTCCAGATATGCTGTCTTTGGGATGTTTTTTGAAGTTGGCTTATGGGTCCTTTAAAGCTTCATGGAAGACCAAAACGTGAAACGGCTCTATGAAAAGGTAAAATAAAACTGGCATAAGATGAGGTGAGACGTAGATAAAGCGATCCCCGTTGCGAAATAAAAACATATCCCCGAAATCGTCTTACGCTTAAAGACTCTCCTATAAACATATCTTTCGCGTCGTCTAGCCGTCGTCATGACTAATGCGCTATCTGGGTATATAGCTTTTGCTTTCATAGTACATGTACCGATCTGGATTTTCCTCGCTCGTTCGCAGCATGACGTCGAACAAACATACTTTGGCACTGTAAGAACATATTGAGAAACTATTATAGCTATGTGTATGTAATGGTGGCACTTCACATGGCTATTTGTATTCGCGTATTTGCCATATTTGGCAAATACGCGAATAGGAGGAGCGAATCGCATCGGGAGTACAATTCGCCGCTGTCGGCGTCTCCAAAATGTTGCGGAAACCCACAACACACACTATGCTACTGTTTAAAATTAGGTTATACCTTAAAATCTACAAAATCCACTCACAGTTCCATGCCGCTCCCGCCGTCCAGAACGGGATCCATATGGTCTGATGGGGCCGGAATCCGAGTCCGGGTCTTCTCGGGTTCCCTAATTACACCCAACGACTATCCCAAGTGCACTTTTCCCCCGAGGAAATACCTGCTTTCTCCAGCAGCGGAGACGCCGACATCCACACGGATGGCGAATTGTACTCCCGATGCGATTCGCTTACGACGTACACACACACAAAACACAGGTTGCACAATACACTTAATTAGAGTAATACGGCTCCAAATGCCCTTATTACTGCTTAAAATCTATTTAATTATCAACACACGGTAACCTATAAACCAGCCATTGTTGCCTTCCCGAGACAAGTGTACCAACAAAAAAAAAGAAGAACAATTAGTGATGGGGCCATTATGCCACTAAATAAATTGAATCTCGATAATCGATTCCCAAATCGATCCGTCCATAATACAAATCAAAGTTTTATTTCCAACAAAAATAAATGCCTGTTTATTTGCAACATCCCGCCACCCAAAGCGGACGTACCGCTTTCTAGCCTGAAATCTTAAACTAGTCAACCGGTAATCGAGCTAAGGTCGCGACTGCGCGATTTAGCACCGATCCATCAACCAACACTTGCGCCACACGCGGAGTCCCGTCCGCGCCCCAGATTAACTTTAAAATGCGACCTCGTCTCCAAAATAACGATGGCAAATTAGCCTCTTTTAATAAAACCAGATCCCCCTCCGAAGGGGGCGACGTCCGGTCTGTCCACTTTACACGCTGCTGCAATAAATGCAGATACTCCAGTGACCAACGACGCCACAAGTCCTGACTCATTTGTTGTATCATTTGAAAACGAGACATCCGGTGTCTGCGTTCATCCTTCCAGGGATACTCAGGCAGGGCAGTGAGTGGCTGACCGACCAAAAAATGACCAGGGGTCAGGACTTCCATGTCATTTGCGTCAGAGGAGAGTGGACAAAGCGGACGCGAGTTGAGAACCGCCTCAACCTTACAAAACACAGTTGTAAGTTCCTCATACGTGAGGGTAGTTTCCCCGACTACCCGGCACAAGTGGGTTTTTGCCGATTTTACCGCGGCTTCAAATATCCCGCCCCAGTGGGGACAAGCTGGCACACTAAATCGCCATGTGATTCCCCGCTGTGCGAGAGCTTGACTTATGCTATTACAATTTTTATCCAGAAAATCGTTCACATCTTTTAAGTAGTTGGCAGTGCCTCTGTAGTTGGTACCGTTGTCGGACCGAATGAGAGAAGGTAAACCCCGTCGCGAAACTAAACGATCCAGCGTGGCGACAAAGGCTTCCGTAGACAGAGCCGAAACCACTTCCAGGTGGACGGCCTTAGTGGCAAGGCAGACAAAAACGCACAGGTATGCTTTCGTGACCCTAGTGTTACGATAGGCTGTGGTTTTCACCAGAAACGGTCCAGCAAAATCCGTACCGACCCCGTCGAACGGCCTAGTAGTCTGACAAACCCGGTCAGAAGGGAGATCCCCCATCTGTGGCTGCATAGTGGAGGCCTTCACCCGATAACAAGCCACACACTTAAATAACACGCTGCGAACCACTCTCCGAGAGGACAAAATCCAGAACTCCCTCTGTAATATCGCCAGTAACGCATTACACCCCGCGTGAGCGTTTTTCAGGTGTCTATCCGAGACCACCAGTTCTACCAAAGGTCCTCCTTTGGGGAGTAGCAGAGGATGACGGCTACCGAAGGGCAGGTCGGCATTTTTGAGGCGACCTCCAACGCGTAACAGTCCATCCGCATCCAGAAATGGGTTGAGCCGAGAGATCGCTCCCTTGAGCTTAACGCGACCGACGCGCAAAATCTTCAGTTCGTCCTCGAACCGGTCAGCTTGAACCAGCCGTATCAGGGCCAACAGTGAGCTCCTGCGTTCCTCAGCACCCGCCACGGGTGATAACTGCCTCTTGTCTGGATGGCGGCAGTTATGTAGAAATCTCCGGATCCAGCAAGTTACACCTAGCAATTTGTCCAGTTTGCTGTATCGAGCCGTCAACCAATTCGGATCTGGCCTTGACTCGTTTGTTGTCACCAAAACTTTTATTCCAGGGAGCATCCCTAGAGAGCCATCGATCATGGTGACCGGCCATGATGACTTACCCTCCTTTAACCACTCTGGACCCCACCAGAGGGCATGCTGCACCAATTCCGGCGCGGTGCAGCCCCGAGAGGCACAATCGGCAGGATTCCAGGGGCCGGGAACGTGCCTCCAACAAATTTCGATGCCCGAGTTCTGTACCTGAGATACCCGATTGGCCACAAACGTTTCCAATACGTGGGGTGCCCCGCGTAGCCATGCCAGAGCTACCTGACTGTCAGACCAGGCGTAGACATTCCGGATGTCCACCGTAGACGTCAGTTCCTTGTGCATGTGGCACAACAGTTTGGCCAATAGATGCGCCCCGCAAAGCTCTAGCTTCGGGATTGTCAGCCTAGTTTTGAGGGGAGCCACCTTGCTTTTAGCCAGAAGCAAGGAGACGGCGACTCGACCCTTCGAGTCCACCGTTCGCAGATACACCACTGCGGCATACCCTCGTTCTGACGCATCGCAGAAGCCATGTAGGCTTGCCCTGTATTTGCCCCGCGGCAAGATCCGCCGCGGCAACGCCACCTGATTGATCGCCTCGATCGTAGAGATCAGAGCGAGCCAAGTGTCGAGTGAGAGCCCTACCAGTGGCTCATCCCACGAGACTCCGAGTGTCCACAGTGTTTGCAATAAACACTTCGCCATAAAAATGCACGGGCTGATCCATCCATTTGGATCAAACATCCGAGCGATGGTGGAAAGGATCGTCCTTTTCGACCAAACTCTTGTAGTTTCCAGTTCTACCCGGAATGTGAAAATATCGTGAACCGGCTGATATTTAATTCCCAAAACGGCGATAGAGTACGGGTCCCATTAAAACGTGTCCAAAGAAGGTAGGTATAGCTACCAACGAAGAGCGGCCCAGAATCCGCTGAGGCCCTAAAAGGATCCAGCCCAGTACATCCGCTCCCAATATGAGGTCCACCGGAGCCGGCTCCTCGAAATGAGGGTCTGCCAGCATGAGACCAATATCCTTATAAAAGATCCTTATAAAAGGTTTCGCACTCCACATGCTCCGGATCCAGACGGGAGACCATGGGAGGCTCTTCCAGTTCCCAGAATTTTTGCATCGTCCTAGCGATGGAGGGAACATTCGGAGGATCCCATAACCGTCTACGAGCTCAACACCAACACGTACGGCCTGAAGTCGAGTCCCTTCATTGCCATCCGGTCACTGCTGCAACTGGCGGAGCAGGAACGGGCTCGCTTTCCCCGGGCAGCCGCTGTACTGACACGTGACGTGTTCGTAGATGATATCTGCACAGGGGCAGCCTCTCTGGAGGAGGCGCTCATCATCAGGAATGAGCTGATCGGACTCCTCGCAGATGGTGGTTATGAGTTGAGAAAAAAAAAAAAAAAAAAAAGGGGATCTGGTTTTATTAAAAGAGGCTAATTTGCCATCGTTATTTTGGAGACGAGGTCGCATTTTAAAGTTAATCTGGGGTGCGGACGGGACTCCGCGTGTGGCGCAAGTGTTGGTTGATGGATCGGTGCTAAATCGCGCAGTCGCGACCTTAGCTCGATTACCGGTTGACTAGTTTAAGAGTTCAGGCTAGAAAGCGGTACGTCCGCTTTGGGTGGCGGGATGTTGCAAATAAACAGGCATTTATTTTTGTTGGAAATAAAACTTTGATTTGTATTATGGACGGATCGATTTGGGAATCGATTATCGAGATTCAATTTATTTAGTGGCATAATGGCCCCATCACTAATTGTTCTTCTTTTTTTTTGTTGGTACACTTGTCTCGGGAAGGCAACAATGGCTGGTTTATAGGTTACCGTGTGTTGATAATTAAATAGATTTTAAGCAGTAATAAGGGCATTTGGAGCCGTATTACTCTAATTAAGTGTATTGTGCAACCTGTGTTTTGTGTGTGTGTACGTCGTAAGCGAATCGCATCGGGAGTACAATTCGCCATCCGTGTGGATGTCGGCGTCTCCGCTGCTGGAGAAAGCAGGTATTTCCTCGGGGGAAAAGTGCACTTGGGATAGTCGTTGGGTGTGATTAGGGAACCCGAGAAGACCCGGACTCGGATTCCGGCCCCATCAGACCATATGGATCCCGTTCTGGACGGCGGGAGCGGCATGGAACTGTGAGTGGATTTTGTAGATTTTAAGGTGTAACCTAATTTTAAACAGTAGCATAGTGTGTGTTGTGGGTTTCCGCAACATTTTGGTAGCAGAGCGTGGTTACTACCGGACCTCTAGGTTAATCGGTGTAATTTTGTGTATTTTGTTAGTTCGTAATAGAAGTCCGTACTGGAAGGCTTTTCGTTATGCGTTTAATAAGTTTTTATTTTCATACTGATTTCATATTTTGAAACTTGACCAATCATCAGTTACCTTTGCTGTTGACTGTACATGTTTGTGTACTCGGTTTGGTTGGTGGTAGGGCTTGTTTGTCCTGGCTAAGCTACCACCATCTTATCCTAACATGTCGCCATAACATCAATGTTTGTAGCATTGTTGTGTTCCGGCAGCTAGAGATAAGATAACAAGTGCCTCAGTAGTTGAGGTTCCGGGTGAAGTGCGCTTCCGCCTTCGGCCCTATCGTCACTTGACATCTGATGAGATAAAGGTACCCCCGCCCGATCCTCTAAATGCCACTACACATTTAAAGAATACACTAAACATGCACACTAGTTTAGGCCCAACACACCGTACTCGTAGAACAAGGGTACAAAGAACCGGTTCACACGCGCTCTATACCAGTTACAGACATGTACCTGAGCGCTTCTCTCCTCCTCCACGGCCCGGTTTACCCGAGCCGAGGTCCGAGCCTATAGAGGCGCACTCGGGTAGTTCCGCTCCCCGATCCGAACCGATCCCTTCGGAGAATCTAGGGCACGGGGACACGCACTTTTAAGCGTGTTATGCCGTTCCCACTAGAAAACCTTCGAAAGGTGATTCGTCTCACACGGCTTGAGGTACCCTTTACGTACTTCGCCGCCCCCAAAAAAGCCCGGTGACGCTGAAAATGCCGTTTGAGGCAATCAGCAAACTCTTTAAAAAAAATATAAGGGTAGACAACATCAAAATCAACAATTTTGAGTTAAATCGTCGTTAGTGACGTCGACGCCAGATTTAGCATATCAAAGTAGGGTACCTAAGTAGAATAGGTAGATAACATTAGTAATAGTTTGGAGCTCGATGGCGCAGTGGTTAACGCGCCTGTCTGCGAGTGCTGAAGGTAAGCAACTTTCGCAAAGGCCGGTCATCGGATGGGTGACCAAAAATTTATCATCTCGAGCTTCGTGCTTCGGAAGGCACGTAAAGCCGTTGGTCCCGGCTGCACTAGCAGTCGTTAACAACCACCAATCTGCCATGGGCCCGCGTGGTGGTTTATGGCCCGTTCTCCCTATCCATCCATAGGGAAGGCTCGTGCCCCAGCAGGTGGGGACACGAAATGAGCTGATGATGATGATGATTAGTAATAGGTTGCTAACCGATAGCCTGATGAGTGAGCTTGGAACCCTTGTCCCTTAGTCGGCTCTCACGACATGCACGGAAAGTTAGGCAACTGATGCATTAGTGTCACGTCAGCATGGGATCTGGGATCAGCGTGTGATTTAAAAGCAGAAAGTTTCACATTATATATAGCGTCACTCAGCGTTTTCTATTGCTTATACAGGGTGTCTGGTGGCAGATTTATCTTTTCAAAATTAAAAAAAAAATTACTATTTCACTTATCAATTTAATTATAGTATTAAAATACAGTGTTAACATGCGGATCTCACTTATAAAAGATTACATCATCCAAATGTCTTCCATCGAGTTGCACACACTGTTCGAAATGGAGCCTCGTATTCCGCGCCACACGCTGCAATAAACTCTGTTCAATTCTCTCTCGACGAATATTTTCTTTTAAGTCCAGTAAAGTTCGTGGATTGTTTATGTAAAAATGGTCTCTTTGAGGAGAGGACTAACTATGTGTCATTCTTAAACCCAGTTATGAGTATGAGTCAGTGTATGAGTATTTTATTTTATTTATATTTATATTTACCTATGTCGTAATTAGTTACTTCATAAAATGATTTTTTTATTTTTTTGTTTTGATTATATAATTTTTAACGCAAATTTTGTTGCGAACAAATTACAAAAACACAAATGTTGAAAAAAAAAATTCGGCTCGTGGAAATTTTTTCAACATTTGTGTTTTTGTAATCACTTCATATTGAAATCGATGTTTTTTAAACTACTACTGGAGTACGAGCTTTCCCTTTAGATGTAGCACTACAGTGAAAACGGGCCATAAACCATCACGGCCGCCTGGCCCAGCGCGGTGCGATGGTTGTTGACGTCTGCTAATGTATTAGGGACCAGCAGACCGAGTGCGTTCACCACTGCGCCATCAAGCTCCTCACACAAATCTACTTCATTATAAACGCACTTTATTAAACGCGATTTTCATTTGTTTCAGCTAAAAATGGCCTCTGAACAGCCAACCGGTGCCGTGACCCCCGGCGCGGAGAGCGTGGACCCCAACGCGCCTGCGCCCGCGCCGCGCAAGCAGGCCCGTCCCCGAGGCAAACCCCAACCAGAACGACCCAAGAGGAGTCTATTCTGTTTGGGTCTTAAAAACCCACTTAGGAAACTCTGCTATGATATAGTCGAGTGGAAGTATCCTTTTTAAAGTGCAAGGTTTATCCCCAGATAATCACACTAATATTATAAATGCGAAAGTTTGTGTGTATGTATGTCTGTATATTTGTTGGTTCTTCACGCTGCAACGAATGAATGGATTTGGATGAAATTCGGCATACAGATAGTTTATAACCTGGATTAAAACATAGGATACTTTTTATCCCGATATTCCCACGGGAACGGGAACCACGCGGGTGAAACCGCAAGCAGCTGCTAGTATTTTATATAGCTTTTATTATCTACGTTCGCCTAGCCTCGATGGCTGAGTGGCAAAACGCTTGGCCCGATACCCGAAGGTTTAACCCAACGCCTAGGTCGGACAAAGTGTGTTTCAGGTGCATCACCCGGGTTAGTGATCATCAACCAGCATTTGGCAAGCGTGCTGATTAAACCATTACCCATCAATTATAGTGATGACTAGATTTTAATGATAGAAGCCAGATAAAGACTATTCACTAGTGGTTTATATAGTAGTATAGATTAATATATACATTATGAACTTTAATAAATATGTACACAACAAAAAGAAACATTACTTACCTAACTTAACTTAAGAAAAACAGAGAAAAATAATTAGAAAATTAAAAGCTAAAGACCTACAAATAAAAGATGTCTCCCAACTGTGGGCTCATGGGAACGGTCCCAAGAATGCTGGCAACATTGCCCCTTTGGATTGCCAAACTAATACGCTGGCAGAGGTCGCTGCCAGCCTTCTTGTCACCGGAGGCCTCGATAAGGCGAGCACTTAACTCTTTAACTAGATGCTTTGCCTCCGGCCCCCATGGACCCATTGTTTCCACCGCAAACGGAACAAATAAATAATTTAGACTTAGGTTTGCGTATTTGTGCCGTTTGAGTTTGTTATTCACTAGTCCTCTTCTTTGTATTTATTTCGATTTATTTTCCATAACTTTATAAATGTCAGACCGTTTGAATATATGATTTTAATTACTATATTCGCGAACTGCATAGCTTTAGCTGTATTTACTCCATACCCGTCCGGTGACACGAATTATACGAATTTTATATTGGTAAGTTTTTTTTTAATCAATACTAGCGTTAGGCCGCATTTCCACCTGCAAGAAAACTTCCGCGAGAAATGTCCGATAGTCTGTCCGACAGCAGCTTGCAAGTGTATACTCAGTAGCAAGTACTGTCTATACACTTGCAAGCTGCTGTCGGATAGACCGTCGGACATTTCTCGCGGAAGTTTTCTTGCAGGTGGAAATGCGGCCTTAGGTATTATGATCTAAAATATCTATTTTGGTTCTACTTTTTAACAAAGAGACAACAGACTGTCAACAAAGACGGTGTGTGATCACCAAGCCGCGTTTAGCAAGCGTGGTGATTTAGCTACAACCTATGAATTGTACTGATGACTTGAATCAATCTTCGATCAATATAATACTAGATTTTCGTTGAGTGCTTGAAAACGGTACGCGACTTTGGGGCCACGAAGCCACAACGACGCTTGTGGCGATGACAGTAAACAATTTGTACCCTTAATTAATCTTTATTTTTTATTTGGGACAACAAACAATTGACCAATATATATTACAAAGTGAATAGGTACATTAACAGGTAAATTATCGGACAATCAACACCGCTATCCACAAAGACAAATAATAGAAAAAAGTACCATTTGACCATAGACATACATAAACGTACAGTTACGAGCATAAACGACTCACTAAAATTATTTCATTAAAAGTCTCAGTGAGTCTTTTAATGATATGTTGGAGTATTTCTGGATCTCCAGAAAGCTTTCGATACGGTCTCCATTCCGATATTGCTTGCACGACTTGAAAGTTCAGGTATAAGTTTTCTGATTATCTGAAGGGTCGATGTCAAATTGTGAGAGTTGATGGCCGCCATAGCAGGAGTGCCCTTTGCAGTTATGGTATCCTGCAGAGCAGTACTCTTGGCCCAACACTTTTCTTATTATATAATTATATTAACAGTTTCTGTAAATTAAAAGTCCCTGGTGCAGACATCATCATGTTTGCCGACGACACAGTTATTTTATTTCATGCTGATACATGGAATAAGGTTGTGCAAGTAGCAGAAGTAGGTTTATGTCATATCTCTCCATTAATTCCCAAAAAACGAAGTGAAGATGTGATTCAGTAAGACGAAAGCCAAAAGCCCAGAATGCAATTTAGCACTTACTTTACATACATTTCCATGTAATAGGAATGTCCAGTCAAATTGTGGCTGTCCAACTCTCTCCCGCGTTCCAGCTATATAGCTCCATATCTAGGTTCTACCGTGGACGATAATCTCCAATGGAGGCAACACCTTAATGTGTTGTCAGCTAAAGCTCGTAAACTCATATTTCCATTTAAACAGCTACGTATTGCAGCAGATCACAATCTTCTTATCTCAACATACAAAACCCTTTGTCAATGCATACTTACGTACTGCATATGTGTCTGGGGAAATGCTGCAAAGTCGCACATGATTCAGCTTGAAAGAGCTCAAAGAGCCGTACTGAAAGTCGCGTTAGGTCTTCCCTACCAGTTCCCAACAGAGCAGCTGTATCATTGTAACATAGTCCCACATACAACATTAGCAAAAAGAAGAGTCCCTGAGATCAAACTCCCACAGGCCGCTCGACACTAATGAAACGACATTTTATACATATTGCGACTTTACAACAAAGTTCTGTTATCAAACAAAAGCATCACAATACAATAAAAAAACTAAGGATATAATAGTAATAGAACAATTTAAATATGACAATGTACACACACACACACACACACACACACACACACACACACACACACACACACACACACACACTCATATATTTATACATACAACGTTACGTTACGTTATAATTAGAGTAATTACTAATTTCTCTAATGTAAGTTAAAAAAATGGTAAGAATCCCGTTAGTAATTACTAATTACTAACGGGATTTTTACAATTTTTTTCATTAATGAGTAATTGTGCCGAAATATCCGAATACTAAATAATGAAAAACATGTTAAGAATCGTGTTAATAACCTTTGTAGGTACCATAAAAGATTGTTTAAAAATGACCACTGTATGTTTGCTATAGGAAAAAGTGGAATGGATATTCATGGTCATATTCACTGGGGAGTGCATCATGAAGATCATCGCTTATGGTTTGCTGTTCCATCCTGGAGCGTACCTCAGAAACACTTGGAACTGTCTAGATTTTCTCATTGTCACTGTAGGGTAAGTTATTTTTCGTCTTGAAAACTAAGGGTTGGTGCGCAGTTTGCACATTTATTTATTTATTTAATTAAGGTACATCAACAGAGTACGAGAGGCCTATGTCCAGCAGTGGACGTGTGTAGGCTGATGATGATGATGATGATGAACAGAGTACAAATTAAAACTAGAACTTAAGATTAATATAATGTTAATAAACTTGTTGAATCTGCACTCCGGTTATAACTGAAGACGCCTCTTGCATAAACCACGCCAGAAATTAAAAGGAAAAAAACAAAAAATAAGTAGAATGGAATATAAACTAAATTAATAACAATTTAACGCAAACAAATCAAACCTTTTGTGGTGCCGGGGACAAAGAATTGCACCACCCCATTTCTTCCCGTGGGTGTCGTAAAAGCCGACTATGGGACCATTCCAAAGGATGGGCAGCAGTGTCTCTCTGAGGTTACCCTCAACCTACTGCGATCGCCAACCCGCCTGCCAAGCGTGGCGATTACGGCAAATACCCCTCATACCGTCGACGTCTTTTGGCTGAGATGATGATGATGAAATCAAACCTTTTATAACTTTCTCTTACACATTCTTAAATAAGATGAATGACTAAGTGAAAAAACATTTAGCTAAGTAGTTAGGCAGAATTAGTTTGCGTTAATCCCTTTTTTGGAGAGAGACTGCTGATTGCCACAGGGGGCATTTTCAGCTTCACCGGGGTTTTTGGGGGCGGCGAGGTACGTAAAGGGTACCCCAAGCCGTGTTGAAACGAATCACCTTCGGAGGATTTCTAGAGGGTACGGCATCGCACACTTAAAAGTCTCCGAAGAGTTCGGATCGGAT
Source organism: Eudonia lacustrata (assembly GCA_947562085.1). NCBI lineage: Eukaryota > Metazoa > Arthropoda > Insecta > Lepidoptera > Crambidae > Eudonia > Eudonia lacustrata. The sequence goes on from OX387334.1 coordinate 12,306,101, forward strand.
CGGAGAGCGGAACCACCCGAGGGCGCCTCTCTCGAGGAAGACCTCGGCTCGGGTAGACCGGGCCGTGGAAGAGGAGAGAAGCGCCCAGGTACATGTCTGTACCTGGTGTAGAGCGCGTTAATCCCCTATTAAATTCTTTGATAACCATTGCAATTGTTCACTTTCAGTTTGTTATGTTCACAGTATTATGTCTATGATACTGCAGTCCTTCTTCAATGACACGATAGACGTGAAAGCTTTGAGAGCCTTCCGAGTGTTGCGACCGCTGCGACTCGTTTCCGGAGTGCCGAGTGAGTAGAGCCTGCCTAGTGCAAGTTTTATTTAACATTGATCACTTTAACGAAAATGATATTTTTTTTTAATTTTGTTTATATAAGGCAGCACAACTGACATTAATAAAAAAAACAGTACAAGTGCGAGTCGGACTCGCCCACCGACGAGGGTTCAGTACAAATTTGTGGGTACATATAGTTCAGGAATCGAGTCTCGAACTTTTCCCGAAATTCAGTTTCCAAGGTATTTCTTTTTTCATTCTTCGTCATAAATCGAAAACTATTAATCATAAAAATAATTTAAAATCTGTTTAAGCTTGTGCAAATTAAACCCTTTCATACGATACCCCACATGACACGGTTAACTTACTTCAAAATTTGGACCCCCGTTCCTTGCATAAAGACCTTGTTTTTTGTGGTTTAATTAAATATGTATAGTTTTCAGACTTTTCCCTGTACTTGTAATATAAGACGATATTACTTGCCAAACTTCATAGTTCTAGCTCAACGGCAAGTACCCTATGAATTTTGATTTCCTTGAGAGTGTCGAAAAATACGTTTTTTGCGACATAAACGGCCGTATCTTTTTTTATTCGTTAACTTAGAAGTTTGGTTTTTAACAGCTTCAAGGGACTGCAGACCTGAGTATAATATGGTTTTAATTTCAACTCGATACCTCCATGCGTTCCCGAGATAAAGGGTCTTGACATACAGACGGACTGACGGACTGACGGACTGACGGACTGACGGACAGACGGACAGACGGACAGACGGACAGACGGACAGACGGACAGACGGACAGACGGACAGACGGACAGACGGACAGACGGACAGACGGACAGACGGACAGACGGACAACAAAGTGATCCTATAAGCATATAAGGGTTAATTTTTTTCCTTTTGAGGTACGGAACCCTAATTAAAAAATACATAACAGGTAACTAGCACTTCACCCGCGACTTCGTCCGCGTTGATTTGAAATTTTAAAAATAAACTCTTTTTAAAATAAAAATATTACCCGCAGGTAATGTTTAACCCGCAGCATTCTTTAAGTAAAAGAATTTTTGTAATTGGACCAGTATTTCCAGAGATTACCCTCCGCAAACAAACAAACATTACCACTTTATTTATATAAAATAGATTCAAATCATAAAAAAAAGTTGTATTCTGTTTTTTAGTATTACTTGTTATAACGGCAACAGAAATACGAGTACATCATCTGTAAAAATTTCAACTGTCTAACTATCACGGTTCATGAGATACTACAGCCTGGTGACAGACGGACAGGCAGACAGACGGACGGACAGCGGAGTCTTAGTAATAGGGTCCCGTTTTACGTTTTGGGTACGGAACCCTAAAAAACAATTAACCTATAGCATATTGACACAGCAGTGATAGTAGTAGTGATGATGATGATAATATAGATACATAAAAACAAAACAAAGTAAGCAAAATCAAAGATTCAAGGACTTAAATACTCAAAAACTAGAGAGCGTTGCCAAGGATATCAAATATTGGATATCTAATGATATTTACTTTATTAGCTTCTTTTATATATTTTAATTTGTTGGTTTTAATTTATGTTTTTATTTATTTATTGATTTGTAATAAAATTAGTCCATTCTCGCCTGAATCACAGGGTTACCTTACTCTGGCAATCATAGGCCAGTATCCCTAGTAACTACATAGTTTACGTCTAACTGCGTTAGGTACGTTACGTAAACGCGTTAGAGCTTTGTATTCTCAATAAAACGAGCACTGATTAATTATAACTGAATCAAAAATAATGTAACCTATTTCAACTATATTTATAATATTCCTTTGTTTTTTGTCAATGTATAAATACATGCCGACATAAAATAAGATGTCTTGTTACGATAGGATTCGTTGCTTCCTCAATAGCCATATTAACTTCTATACACAATTATAATAATATGGATTTATTACTAACATCAAACCGTTGCAGTTACTCAAATTTTTTTGTAACATGTTTGTTGTTCATGCTGATGCCCAAATCACACTTTATGTAAGTTCTACTTACAAATATTTTTGTTACTTCCCCCAGGTCTCCAGATCGTTCTAAACTCAATCCTCAAGGCGATGGTGCCGCTCTTCCACATCGCCTTCCTGGTGCTGTTTGTCATCATCATCTACGCTATCATCGGTCTCGAGCTGTTCTCTGGAGTGCTGCATGAGACCTGCTACCAAGGTAATTGAAGAAACATGTAATGTATTAAGGAGTTCGATAGGGGAGAGGGTTTTTTATCTTACGGGTAAGTACAGTACCTTCATCTCACCTGGTGTAGTGATGATAAGGCCAATGGTGGAAGCGAACTTCACCCAGAATCCTCAACTACTGAGGCACTGGCTTTTCTTATCTTATCTCTAGCTGTCGGAACACAACAATGCTACAAACATTGAAGTTATGGTAGCGCCATATACATATATGAGGAATTTCATTTTCAAAGCTCCAATTCTTTCAAACCAATTAATTGATTTTAATGAAACTTTCTATTTTTAAGAATCTATACTTAAAGAATCGTTTGTGTAACTAAATTTATGCGATTTAAAGTCTACCATGGAAAATTTTTAAGAGTTGCTAAGCTAAAGTGGCAGTGGGAAGGGCACATCGCTCGTAGGACTGATGGCCGCTAGGGCGGAACAGTTCTCGAGTGGTGACCGCGCACAGGAAGACGCAGTGTGGGCAGGCCTCCATCAAGGTGGACCGACGATCTGGAGAAGGTCGCGTGAAGCAGCTGGATGCGAGCAGCACAAAACCTGTAGTAGTGGAGATCCTTGGGGTGAAGGCTTTGTCCAGCGGTAGACGTCTTTTACCTGAGATGATAATGATTATGATAATGATAAAAACTTCCGCACCCTCGTGACATGTGACAATAGCAGTGACAAACAGTTTGACGTAACTCCCTGAAGACATTGAATTAACGATTCTAATTTTATTTAGTAATGACCCAGTTATTGAGCCACGAGTTTTCATAGCACCCAATATAACACTGCGAGCGGGCTATTTAAGTAGGTGCGTATTTTTCTTTAAGGGCGTCTCACATCGGAATAATTGATCGAAGAAATCACATTATCATTGAGATTTAGAACTTACCTTAAGAGAGTGTCTTCCTTTCTTCTCTTTCCTTCTATCTTCCCTTCAATAATATTTATCATAATAATTATTATCAAATTGTTCATAGGGAAGAGTCTGTGTGGGTAGTAACTTCACAGTGACGTAATACCGCTGGCTTGAAGCGTAAATCACAAAATACTAAAAAAATTCAACGAGTCTTCTGGAGCCTCGGTAGCTCAGCAGTCAGAGCACTTGACCGGTTATCCAAAGGTCGTGAGTTCGATTCCCACTCAAGCTTCCGGGGGCTGGTTGATTCTTTCTATTAAAATGTTATCTTGTAACTATTCAAAATTCAAAATTCAAAATCATTTATTCAGTTTAGGCTACAAGTAGCTCTTGTGAATGTCATTATGCCATCGGTTCGTAAATCTACTCTGGGCGGGAGATCTTGTACTGAGAAGAACCGGCAAGAAACTCAGCAAGTGTCCAGCTCTTTTCTCCCTTACAGCGTCAAAAATATTGGAAAATGCCCTATCATAGCAGAACACTTTCCATTACAAATAAACACAAAAAATATATATAAGACAATTACAACATGTAAAAAAACAAAATAAAAAATGTAAGTTAACAAATTTACATCAGATAATTATGTAAAGGTTTCAATTTCCACAATGTCATACAGCACCACTACAGTACTCTAGTAAAAGTCAAAAATTGTTTAGGTAAAACAAAGTCAAACTATAATTAATAATACTAAAAATAAGATAAGTATGCAAGAGCAGACCAGCCTCCACAGGCGGCACCCGTTCACGAGCATGACATATGAATCAGCCATCGCTTCGCTCAACCATATTTTAGGGAACGTAACGACCCGACGCACATGCCACCACCGCAGAGACAGTAAAGAGAGCATGACACACTCAAGATACTCTAAATAAAAACTTAATGATGTATTTAACGCAACGCTGTTTGTTATCTGTAGGACAATGCTGTTAAAATAAAAAATGTAAGTTAACAAATTTACATCAGATAATTATGTAAAAGTTTCAATTTCCACAATGTCATACAGCACCACTACAGTACTCTAGTAAAAGTCAAAAATTGTTTAGGTAAAACAAAGTCAAACTATAATTAATAATACTAAAAATAAGATAAGTATGCAAGAGCAGACCAGCCTCCACAGGCGGCACCCGTTCACGAGCATGACGTATGAATCAGCCATCGCTTCGCTCAACCATATTTTAGGGAACGTAACGACCCGACGCACACGCCACCACCGCAGAGACAGTAAAGAGAGCATGACACACTCAAGATACTCTAAATAAAAACTTAATGATCTATTTAACGCAACGCTGTTTGTTATCTGTAGGACAATGCTGATAAAGGCTGTCATATCAGTATAAAAAGTATAAAAAATAATTTTAATAAATTGATTCAAATATAATATGTGATTTTTATTATAACCAGGCTGTTTTATCATCTAAATATTCTTTGACTGTATAATAACCTTTTATAAGTAATAAAGACTTCACATGTTTTTTAAACTTATCTAAAGGTAAATCTAGTACAGAATTTGGTATTTTATTGTAATAGTGTATACCTTGCCCCAAGAAAGAACCAAGTACCTTCTGTAACCTGAACAGTGGCATTACAAGTTTTGTCTTATTTCTAGTATTGAAATTGTGTACGTCACCGTGTTTAGTAAAGGAGTTGATGTTGCAACGTACAAAAACTATACAATTATAAATATATTGAGATGCAACTGTCAGGACATCAATCTCCTTAAAAAGATTTCTTAGGGAAGTTCGTGATCCTAGTTTATAGATTGCTCTTATTGCTCGTTTCTGTAAAATGAATATAGTTTCAATATCAGCCGCTGTTCCCCACAGTAGGACGCCATACGACATGACACTATGAAAATAACTAAAATAAACTGTTCTAGCAGTTTCAACGTCTGTTAACTGCCTAATTTTTCTAATGGCATAAGCAGCAGAACTGAGTTTACCGGCCAATTTCGATATATGAGGATTCCATTGAAGTTTTGAGTCAAGGGTAATGCCTAAAAAGACTGTAGAATCTACCAAATCTAATTGATCACCGTTTATTCTAATATTGGTTGGTTCATTTCTGACATTTGGTAATATAAATTTAATACATTTTGTTTTCTTAGCGTTAAGCTGTAAATTATTAATAGTAAACCACTGGAGTACCTCTGAAAGAGCTTTATTTACATTTTCATAATTAGTCCTACACCTAGTCACATTAAAAATGAGTGAAGTATCATCTGCAAATAATACAATTTCACAGAAATTCTCTACAAAGAATGGTAAGTCATTAATATAAATCAAGAACAGAAAAGGACCAAGAATCGACCCTTGTGGAACTCCCATTTTTACATGAGAACCAGATGATTTAGTACCATTTATATCGACAGTTTGAGTTCTAGAGCTGAGATATGACTGTATTAAATTTAGTGCAAAATCTTCGAGACCGTAATAATGTAGCTTCAACACCAGAGTCCGGTGCTCAACGCAATCAAAAGCCTTGGACAAGTCGCAAAAAACTCCAAGAGCATTTTGAGACTTCTCCCAGGCATCAAATATATGTTTTATTAGAGCAACGCCTGCATCAGTAGTAGAACGACCCTTAGTAAAACCATATTGCTTACTATGTAAAAGGTTGTTTGTGTTAAAATATGACATCAACTGTTCGAGTATAATTTTTTCATAAATTTTACTTAGCGCTGGTAATATTGAAATGGGCCGATAGTTACTGGGGTCTTCTTTGTTTCCTGATTTGAATAAAGGTATAACTTTACTAAACTTCATAAGATCAGAAAAGATTCCCTTATCGACACAGTTATTAAAAATTTCAGCAAGATACGGTGCAATAGAATAAATAATATTCTTAATTACTTTAATAGATATACCCCACAAATCACTCGTGTTTTTCATTTTAAGTGATTTGAATGTTTTAATAATATTAATTGAATCAATGTATTTAAAATGAAAGGAAAGATTACATTTTGGTACATATTTTTGGAGTAAAGTTTGTGCAGCTTCCGGTGATGAATCTAAATTTGATGTTGTTATTACAGGTATATTTACAAAAAAATCATCAAAAATATTAGCAATTTGTGAATCTGAATTGACCAAGTTGTCGTTTACTTTTAAAGTGAAAGTATTATCCCGTGGTTTAAATTTACCTGTTTCACGGTTTATGATGTCCCAAGTGGCTTTGATTTTATTGTTAGACTTTTTAATTTTTTCTTTAATGTAATTAGATTTTGCTACTATGCACACTTTCTTAAACATTTTCGAATAATTCTTTACATATTCCGTAAAATTAACATTTTGGTTATATTGTTTTAAACTATATAAATCATACAATTTATTTCTACTTTTATATATACCAGTCGTGGCCCAGTCACAGAACTTAAGTTTATGAGTAATTTTTATTGTTTTTGGTGTAAACACCTGGTTGTATTCGGTCTTGATTAAGTTAAAAAGATTACTATAAAGCACATCTGGATCATCTTGTACAAAAGGCAATGCATCTATTTTACAAGCTATACTATTTTTGAAACACTCCACTCGCTCTTTTGTAACTGGTTTACAGTTCACTATTATTGGTTCATCCCTAATATCAAAATCATAGGTCACCTTCAAACCGCAATGGTCAGACGTAAGATTATTAATGAGTGACTTAGAAACAGGGTCATAGTCTGTAAAAATATTATCGAGACAAGTGGCCGAATGTGAAGTTATTCTAGTGGGTTCGAGAAATAGATTCAAAAGATTAAAACATTTAAATAAGGCAAGAAGACGAACACTCGTTGGAGTGTTTTCTAAAATATTTATATTAAAATCTCCACATACTAAAACAAATTTCTTTTTTAGTTTTAATTTTCTAAGTACGTCTTCCATTACTGTTTCAAAAATATTGAAATTGCCCGAGGGGGGTCGGTATACACACACTATTACAAAACTATTGAACTCCACACACGATAGTTCAATGTTACGCTCCACTGATAGGTCTACAATATCGTTGCGATTTTTGTATTTAATATTGCTTCTTACTAATATTAGAGAACCGCCGTGAATAGCTGAGCTTCGCACGTACGCGCTTGCTAGTTGGAAGTTATTTACATGGAACGATGTGTCATGACTTTTTAGCCAATGCTCAGTTATACAAAATACATGAATTACCTGACTTTTTGCTAATAATTCTAATTCTAAGTCCTTGCCAGCCAAACCCTGAATATTTTGATGTATAATAGTAATGGATGTGGGCTTGGCTTTTGTCTTAGACCTCAGTTTAAACCTGAGGTTGTAACCTTATTACTAGATGTAAAAGTTGCATTAGTAGAACTACTAATGATTAAGTTATTATCATGAAAAGACTTAGTTATACCACCTATAACTGTATCATGTATATTAAAAGCTAACAAATTAGCTATCTGAGTCCTACATTTCTTAGAAAGTGTTGCGGAAACCCACAACACACACTATGCTATTGCTTAAAAATACACCTTAAAAATAGAAAAATTTCCACTTACAGTTTCATGCCGCTCCCGCCGTCCTGAACGGGATCCATATGATCCGATGGGGCCCGAATCCGGCTCCGGGTCTTCTAGGGTTCCCTAAACACACCCAAACTACCCCAAAGTGCACTTTCCCACTGAAAATACCTGGTTCACTTCCGCAGCGGTGTGGCCGACATCCCGGCTAATTGTTTTCCCGAAACAATTCGTTTACGACGCACACTCACAAACACAGTTTGCACCATCCACTTAAGTAGAATAATACGGCTCCAAATGCCCTTATTACTACATAAAACTATTTAATTATCAACACACGATAACCTATCAACCAGCCATATTTGCTTTCCAGAGACAAGTGAATAAAAAAAGAACAACTAGTGATGGGGCCATTATGCCACCAAACAAAATTGAATCTCGATAATCGATTCGTCCATAATACAAATCAAAGTTTTATTTCCAATAAAAATAAATGCCTGTTTATTTGCAACATCCCGCCACCCAAAGCGGACGTACCGCTTTCTAGCCTGAAATCTTAAACTAGTCAACCGGTAATCGAGCTAAGGTCGCGACTGCGCGATTTAGCACCGATCCATCAACCAACACTTGCGCCACACGCGGAGTCCCGTCCGCGCCCCAGATTAACTTTAAAATGCGACCTCGTCTCCAAAATAACGATGGCAAATTAGCCTCTTTTAATAAAACCAGATCCCCCTCCGAAGGGGGCGACGTCCGGTCTGTCCACTTTACACGCTGCTGCAATAAATGCAGATACTCCAGTGACCAACGACGCCACAAGTCCTGACTCATTTGTTGTATCATTTGAAAACGAGACATCCGGTGTCTGCGTTCATCCTTCCAGGGATACTCAGGCAGGGCAGTGAGTGGCTGACCGACCAAAAAATGACCAGGGGTCAGGACTTCCATGTCATTTGCGTCAGAGGAGAGTGGACAAAGCGGACGCGAGTTGAGAACCGCCTCAACCTTACAAAACACAGTTGTAAGTTCCTCATACGTGAGGGTAGTTTCCCCGACTACCCGGCGCAAGTGGGTTTTTGCCGATTTTACCGCGGCTTCAAATATCCCGCCCCAGTGGGGACAGGCTGGCACACTAAATCGCCATGTGATTCCCCGCTGTGCGAGAGCTTGACTTATGCTATTACAATTTTTATCCAGAAAATCGTTCACATCTTTTAAGTAGTTGGCAGTGCCTCGGTAGTTGGTACCAAGAAGTTGATCCAGCAAGTTACACCTAGCAATTTGTCCAGTTTGCTGTATCGAGCCGTCAACCAATTCGGATCTGGCCTTGACTCGTTTGTTGTCACCAAAACTTTTATTCCAGGGAGCATCCCTAGGGAGCCATCGATCATGGTGACCGGCCATGATGACTCACCCTCCTTTAACCACTCTGGACCCCACCAGAGGGCATGCTGCACCAATTCCGGCGCGGTGCAGCCCCGAGAGGCACAATCGGCAGGATTCCAGGGGCCGGGAACGTGCCTCCAACAAATATCGATGCCCGAGTTCTGTACCTGAGATACCCGATTGGCCACAAACGTTTCCAATACGTGGGGTGCCCCGCGTAGCCATGCCAGAGCTACCTGACTGTCAGACCAGGCGTAGACATTCCGGATGTCCACCGCAGACGTCAGTTCCTTGTGCACGTGGCACAACAGTTTGGCCAATAGATGCGCCCCGCAAAGCTCCAGCTTCGGGATTGTCAGCCTAGTTTTGAGGGGAGCCACCTTGCTTTTAGCCAGAAGCAAGGAGACGGCGACTCGACCCTTCGAGTCCACCGTTCGCAGATACACCACTGCGGCATACCCTCGTTCTGACGCATCGCAGAAGCCATGTAGGCTTGCCCTGTATTTGCCCCGCGGCAAGATCCGCCGCGGCAACGCCACCTGATTAATCGCCTCGATCGTAGAGATCAGAGCGAGCCAAGTGTCGAGTGAGAGCCCTACCAGTGGCTCATCCCACGAGACTCCGAGTGTCCACAGTGTTTGCAATAAACACTTCGCCATAAAAATGCACGGGCTGATCCATCCATTTGGATCAAACATCCGAGCGATGGTGGAAAGGACCGTCCTTTTCGACCAAACTCTTGTAGTTTCCAGTTCTACCCGGAATGTGAAAATATCGTGAACCGGCTGATATTTAATTCCCAAAACGGCGATAGAGTTCGGGTCCCCTGCGTCCTCGAATAGCTGAGGATTCTGTTGGTGATCTTCCGGAATCCCAACCAGAAGCTGTGGCTCGTTGGATAACCATTTTCTCAACTCATAACCACCAGCCGCGAGGAGTCCGATCAGCTCATTCCTGATGATGAGCGCCTACTCCAGAGAGGCTGCCCCTGTGCAGATATCATCTACGAACACGTCACGTGTCAGTACAGCGGCTGCCCGGGGAAAGCGAGCCCGTTCCTGCTCCGCCAGTTGCAGCAGTGACCGGATGGCAATGAAGGGACTCGACTTCAGGCCGTACGTGTTGGTGTTGAGCTCGTAGACGGTGATGGGATCCTCCGAATGCTCCCTCCAGAGTATTAACTGAAACCTCCTGTCCGCAGGATGTATTACTGTTTGGCGGAACATCATCCGGATGTCCGCACCGATCACCACCTGGTGTCTTCGGAAATTTAAAATGATGTCGACAATGTCCCGATGTAACTTCGGACCAGAATGGAGACATTGGTTCAATGAAACTCCAGTCGACGACGGTGCCGATCCGTCAAAAACAGTCCGTAGTTTTCCAGATGATGCCTTCAACACCGCGTGGTGAGGCAAGAAAAAATGATCTGTCGTTGTCCAGTCGACAGTCGCCCGCGACATATGCCCCAAGGCCTCGTATTCTCGCATAAACTCGATATACTTTTCCCGAAGTACCGGATCGCGAGACATACGACGCTCCATGGACAAGAGTCGTTTCTCTGCCAACGCCCTCGATTTTCCCAAGAGAGGGGGACAGTCGATAAAAGGCAGTCGAGTTTCGATCCTACCCGACGCCATCCGGCGTGTGTGATCCTTATAAAAGGTTTCGCACTCCACATGCTCCGGATCCAGACGGGAGACCATGGGAGGCTCTTCCAGTTCCCAGAATTTTTGCATCGTCCTAGCGATGGAGGTAGTAGCGACGACAGGTGAGACATCCCGCGTCTCCTGGTCGAAAACCGGTCCCATTAAAACGTGTCCAAAGATGGTAGGTATAGCTACCAACGAAGAGCGGCCCAGACTCCGCTGAGGCCCTAAAAGGATCCAGCCCAGTACATCCGCTCCCAATATGAGGTCCACCGGAGCCGGCTCCTCGAAATGAGGGTCTGCCAGCATGAGACCTGATGTGTCAGGCATTGCGTCCCGCGGAATGTCTGTCGGTGGATGCCAACCCAGCAGATTGTCGAGTACGATCGCGGCCGCCGCAATCCGTATCGAAGCGGAATGCACAGGAGAGAAGGAAATGTGGGTCTGACCGGACAGACCCCCCACTTCTGTATCTCCGACTCCCCGAATCGGAACTGAGGGAGGCACGCACTCCAGACGTAGGCGCCTCGCTACCCTCGTAGTAATTAAGCAGCCCTGTGCCCCAGTGTCTAGGAGGGCTCGTATCCGGACGAAGTCCCCCCTAGGTCCCCAAACGCGTACCTGCGCGATGGGCAAAAGAACCGTCCTCGGTTCCGACGTAGCCCGACCACAGGCTAGTCACGTGTCAAAGCCAGCAGCCGACCCTGTCGAACCGTGATGACTCGGCCAGTAAGTCGGACGCGTGCAGGCCACCATCCGGGGTGGTGCGTATCCAGCTGCCCTACCATACCGGTGATAGGGTGGGTGGTATTCCAACCTCGGGTACTCGTGCAGTACCGGTGAGAACTGTTGACGGTTCTCATGTCGTTGTTGTTCCGGTAACGGCGGCGGAGGATACGCGTACGAGTATCCGGGTGTTGGGTCCGGAGGTGGGGCTCCCTGTACCCAGTGGCCCTTAGAGGCACCAACTCCTGGTGTTGGTCGCGCCGGGTGCCGGGTTGTAGCCAGAACCTGGCTCCGTTCCGGCGGTCCCCAACTCACCTGAGCCGGGGTGTACGAGGGGTTGTATTGTGGCGGCCGTGGCGGACTCCGTCTTTCCGGAGGCGGAGTTGACCCAGGCCCCAAACCGCCACCCGTGGGAGATCCCCTCTCCCGAACCGGTGCTGAGCCCTCAGCACTACGGGTGCACAGTAAGCGATAGTGCGGTCCGCCGCACACATCGCAAGGCCTCGCCTGGGGACACTCATTATACCTATGTCCTCCCAGGCAGGCATAACACAATCCTCGTGTCCGAACGAGGTTTCGGCGCTCTTTTGTGGGCAGCCCAAGAATTGCTGGACATAGCTGTTCCAAGTGCTGCTGTCCGCAAACCCGGCATCCAGAACCGGGGTTGATGGCGGCCGCAGCCACCAGCCTGCCGCGACCCTTCCCTGGGTTGCGTGGCGGCTGGGCGCCGTAGACTCCGGAAGTGCGGGCCGGCGCACTTGTCGGAGCCTCCTGGGAGGCTAGCTGGTTTTCCAGCAGGCCAGCCTCCTCTTCCAGGAACTCCAGAAGTTCCCCTATCGAGGGCAGAACGCTGCCGAGATCCTTGTGGACCAGTCGATTCCGCTCGAACTTGTCCCTCATCTCCTGCGACAACTTGGCCAGAACGATGTGCAGAAGAAGGAAGGACCACTGGTCGACGGGCAGTCCAAGCGTCCTTAACCCGTTTAAGGACACGGTGAGCGGGGTGATCAGCTGCGCCCTCAGCTGAGCCCTATGGTTGACCCTCGGCAATCCCAGCAGATGGGTCACGTGCGCGTCCGCCTGAAGACGCGGCTTCTCGTACCGCTTCTCCAGCAGCTGCATGGCGGTGTCGTAGCTCGCATCCTGCAGCTCCAGATGCTGTACGAGCTGTCTGGGTTCTCCATCTAGGAAGGAACGGAGATATGCCAGCTTTTCGGCCTTGGTGAAATCCTTCCGAGTATCCACCAAGGCCAAAAACATGTTCCGGAATCCAGCCCAGTCCCGCATACATCCGGTGAAATGCGGGACCTCCAGGGCACCCAATCTTCCCATGGCGCTGGGTCCAGAGGTGTGGAGCGAAGCGGGGCGCGCAACAGGCTTCCCCTCCCGCAGTCGCTCGATGTCCTTCACCCGCTGAAGGACCTCGTCGTAAATGTCTTGGATGTGCTCCAGATCCTTGACATATTGGGCGTGGAGGGCCAGCTCCTTCTCCCCGACCGGGTCGGTTGACAATAGAGCGGTTACCGACCGCTCGGCCAACAAGAAACGAGCCTGCATTTCTTTCGAACGCGTCTCCAAGGCGTCCTCCCGGTTAGGCCGATCTACTAATGCAAGCAGCCCGGTGAACCACCGGAGCTGCTGAGCCAACTCCTGCCGTGACGCTGTCATTATAAATAATTTAAACTAAATAAACCTAAACACAAAATTAAAACGAGTCAACGAAAACACGGAATCGATTATCCCGAATCGACTCGATTCTTTCAATTGAACGAAATTAAATAACAATTAACGTTCCGAGAAGTGTCCCAGCCCAAATGAATGAACGAACAAAAACAACGGTACTACCAACCTTACAATTTAACCGCACCTGTCCCGGAAGTGCGATTTTACACGAAATGAGCTTAACTTATTACAAACTAAAAAAAATACACAAAATTACACCGATTAACCTAGAGGTCCGGTATAAACCACGCTCTGCTACCAAATTGTTGCGGAAACCCACAACACACACTATGCTATTGCTTAAAAATACACCTTAAAAATAGAAAAATTTCCACTTACAGTTTCATGCCGCTCCCGCCGTCCTGAACGGGATCCATATGATCCGATGGGGCCCGAATCCGGCTCCGGGTCTTCTAGGGTTCCCTAAACACACCCAAACTACCCCAAAGTGCACTTTCCCATTGAAAATACCTGGTTTACTTCCGCAGCGGTGTGGCCGACATCCCGGCTAATTGTTTTCCCGAAACAATTCGTTTACGACGCACACTCACAAACACAGTTTGCACCATCCACTTAAGTAGAATAATACGGCTCCAAATGCCCTTATTACTACATAAAACTATTTAATTATCAACACACGATAACCTATCAACCAGCCATATTTGCTTTCCAGAGACAAGTGAATAAAAAAAGAACAACTAGTGATGGGGCCATTATACCACCAAACAAAATTGAATCTCGATAATCGATTCGTCCATAATACAAATCAAAGTTTTATTTCCAATAAAAATAAATGCCTTTTTATTTGCAACAGAAAGATACATAGTATCTGACGTCAAACTAAAGTTTTTAATAAATTTATTTATATCGAAATATAAAATAGTGTCACTATGACGACAAATTAAATTTAAAAGTAATAAATTTAAGTCATAAATGCGCTTATTTTGTTCCCAGGTTAAATTTGATAGCATTGTCAATGTAAACATTCAAAATAGTATGAATTGTTAATGTTGATCATCATCAGTGCAGAAACAAACCACCTAAGTTGCCCCTTATGACATGTGTACAACGGGGACAATCATCATTCAAGCGGCCGTGGCTAGCTCAATTAAATCCGCACTCTCTTTGGTTGGTGATTGTCTCCGCCTGCAACAACTATCAATATTCAATGTTTTTAAAATATTTCACGTTGCATTCAACATTGCTTAAATTGAATTCTGGGATCTTAGAGCTTGTTTTTTTTCTTTTCAGTTTTTTCTCTTTGCAGTTATTTTTGATATAGGTAGTAGTTTTAGCAGTCGGGTTTTTTTTCATATTGCTGTTTTATATTTTATTTTGTGTGTTGATTTGTAATGGAAAGTGGCTTTCTATGACAGAGAGGGTAATTTCCAATCATTGACGCTGTAAAAGAAATGAAGAAAAGAAATGCCGTTCCTTAGTTTCTTGCCGGTTTTTCTAAATACAAAGTCTTCCGCCCTGTAGACTTTAAACTTCTTGCCAATTTATTGCGAGCTCTTCTCGGTGGAAGGCTTTCCCAAAATCCGAACTGGTGGTGTATTCAGTAGTTTAGTCTAAACTTAAATTTTTGCTTTTTATTTATATTTGGTTTTTATAGTTTTGACGTCAATAAGTGCCTGTGATGGCTTATGTTGAATAAATGATTTTAAAAAAGAACTGATAGCTTAGTGAAGTCTATCAGAGCAAACATTTGAAGCCTAAATTGGATAAAACATTTTGTGTTTTGAATGACCTAGCAAAAGCTTTTTCACAGATGAGAATGTGAATTCCAACAACCCATGCAACAGCGATGGTGACGTAGGCTACAAGTGTGAGCCTGGCGAGACCTGCCGCGGCCCGTGGATGGGCCCTAACTTCGGTATCACCAACTTCGACCACATCGGCTACTCCATGCTTACAGTCTTCCAATGTATCACCCTCGAAGGGTGGACGGATATCATGTACGCTGTATGTATTGTTGAATCGAATTGCGGTGCTTGATAGAATGAAAACCTTTTCTTTTCATGAACTCGGTAAAAATTGTGATTCAGTGATATTACGTCGATATTACCTTTCGTAAAGAACATCACTATTGATCTATTTTTTCAATAGTTTGTATTAGAATTGAGTAACATTCAGCTTGTGTAAATACTTTTTGTCAGAAGAGAGGACTTCTCCCAATACAGGTTTTTTTAAACATAAAAGCTATTACACCTCTATCGTTAATTTATTTATAAACAAATGATTTTGTATTTGCTGTATATAAGATTTTCTTTTTGTTTTCAGATAGCTGATGTCAAAGGGAACACGTGGGCTTGGATTTATTTTGTCAGTTTGGTTATTTTTGGAAACTTCTTCGTGATGAACCTCATTCTCGGTGTGTTGTCTGGGTATGTTGATTTATATCATCATCATCATCATCAGCTCATTTTATTTCCCCACTGCTGGGTACGAGTCTTTTCTATGGATGGCAATACCACAGGGAGAACGGCTGGTAACCACCACGCGGGCTCAGTGCGGATTAGTGGTTGTTAACGATTGCTAATGCAGCCGAGACCAACGGCTTTACGTGCCTTCCGAAATTTGTTATTGTTGATTTAGCTGTGAAACCAAAATTAAACTAATGATTTTGGAGGTCCTTGGTTCATCGGTGCAGCGGCCTGCACACTCAGGGTGAATCTGTATAGCATTGAAGCCTCCTTGAACTGTCGCTTCCTGGTGACAAACGATGATAGTTTAAGTTTTCTATAAATAATTTCGTTTTCGTTTACGTTATCAAATGGCAAATAACATTCGCAATAGACATCAAGGTTTTCACACATTTTGATGAAATAACGCCTTGATGTCTATTGCGATATACACTAAAGTTTAGATTGCACATTTCTAAATACAGAATAGAATAAAATAAAATACTTTATTGTACACATAAAAAAAAACACATCCATGTTAACATAGAAATTAAAAAAAATTGGAGTCGTACAAAGGGCGGCCTTATCACTAAGAGCGATATCTTCCAGGCTACCTAGGGATGGAGAGGATTGATAATAAATAAGAGGGAGGCGTTGAAAAAAAAAGTGTACAGTATTACTTAAACAAATACACATATATACACACATACATATATATAGTACATACAACCATATAAATAGTGGACTAGCAGTAGAATTACAATGACAGATAGTGATCTTTGACGAGTTTCTTAAAACTTTGCAGAGATTTTGCACGTCTTACAGACACAGGCAAAACATTCCAAAGGCGAGCAGCATGGACCGTAAAAGATTTGTTAAATTTGCTCGCAAAACATTGCATTCTTTAAGAAGAGCCGAGCGAAACATTGCAGTTTCGCGAGGTATGTATGATATGTATGCTAAGAAGGATTATTCTCTTTACAGTGAGTTTTCGAAAGAAAGAGAAAAAGCTAAAAATCGTGGTGACTTCCAAAAGTCTCGTGAGAGGCAACAGTTCGAAGAAGACTTGAAAGGGTACCTTAATTGGATAACAGTAGCGGAAGAGTTAGATTTAGAAAATGACCAAACTCAAAAAGAAGAGGACCAAATTTCACAAGGTAAGCACAAAATAGTTGCTCTGCAAATCTAGCACTGGCCACTTTGTTAAGTTCTTCGTAATATCAAAACAATAACGAACGACAAGTTACTTGATCTAAACTGCTCTACTGATAATAAAACGACCAGTTTAAGAAAATAGCGACATGGCTAAGTTAACGCAAGTAGTTAAAATAAGAAATGTTATAGTTTATAAATGTAGCAATCTTTATACTAAGAAAGTAAAACGTTTATTGCTTCTTTCACCCAAAATAACTCGTATATACTCGTACACAATTGCATTTTACCATAAAAGCAAGGCAATTGAAAGTACACACGGCGGCAGATCAACCTACCCAAACCTGTCAAATTTCTCAAATGAATATTGATTCTTATAACCTAAAATTAAAGTTCAAAATTGTTTGTAGAAATTTGACAGTTTTGGTTAGGTTGATCTGCCGCCGTATGTACACCCAACAAACAAAATACACGTATAAAGTTAAATTTATAAGGTCTAAAGACATATAGTAGTTTTATAATAGCTATCATTTTGTCAATGTACTTTATAATGGTATATTATAAGACAATTTGGCTAATATTACCTTTACTCTTATAATTTGGATGGGTAAACGATAATAAAGCCAAATAATATGGCTACTATATGGGTTCAAAACGTGTCCTTCTTATAGCGACCAGTTTTATTGCTTTTTGGCCACATAATATTCAAAAGCCGTATAAAAGCTTGTTATATAAATAATTATACTTATAATGGTAATGTACAAGGTAACAATGAGGCTTTTTAACTTATAGGAGCATTAATAAGTTATCTATCAAACAAGCATATTATTGCATGTTATATAGTCTTTATAAGAATTAAAGCAATCCACACTCACTAACATAGTAATTATAAGGGTTTTAGTCTCTAGATGGTCATATTTAAATGTTTCATATAATTGGGTCAAATAAAATATAAAATGGATTTACAATTGGCAATAACCAAGCTGATACCAACGTATCACCTAATGGTTCCGTAGAAGATTTTGTGGAAGATAACAGCGAACCGGAAGTTTGCGAGAAAGAATTTAATAGTAGTGATAGTGAAATAGACATATTATTAGATGACGAGTTCGAGTGACGATACTCGTGGTGATAAAGGAAACTGGGCAGTGAAATTCAATATATTCCATATTGCTTTGGGTGAATTATTAAAAATATTACATACCGTGATACCATACAAGATGCAATTGGAAGCGCGTACATTGCTCAAAAAAATAAAGTAGAAGTATGCATTACTGAAATTGGCACTGGACATTACTGACATAATGAATTATGTAGACAATTACAAAAACATTTATTTCGTAGAATAAAATGTGTCCAATTCCATGGCCAATTAGCCATCTTATGTTTTGTAAATTGAGATCCTCATTTTTTAAAGACTTATCAACTTCCGCATATTGAATCATTGTTACCTTTAAAATATGATATTAGTAACGGATTTTATTTGTAAAAAAGGAACCCTAACGATTGACAAAATGGCGATGGATAAGAAACAAATGTTACCATTATAAGGTTTCTAATCTTATAGACTCCTTTTAGACGACGTGGGAATTGCTTTTGCCCTTCTAATAGCTTTGTTATAAACACGACTAAATAACTAACAACCTATTTTAACAAAAAATAGCTTAAATTGAAGGGCGCGTTGTTATTATAACACACGGCGTATCACATTTTCTCATAAATTTGAATTCCCAAACAGTTTTACCATAAATCAGCACCTAATCAAGACTACATAAAACAAATTGAAAACATAACGTTTTCTTTTGTTTACAATGGTTGCCGCTGCCAAATTGTAGAATCATCACGTGTTCCCGAATATGAACGCGATTGACTTTTTATGAGCATTTGTTTTGCCAATGTAAGTGATATCGCACTTATTCCTAGCGATGATAAAACACGTATAAGGTTGAACACCTTTATTAACGCGTTTAATATGTTATATATAAGTGTATTGGACTTTTAACAGATTCGTTTCTTGCCGTTATAAGTCTAACTTCCTTATTACTTGCCATAATAGGCCACGTATAAGAAAAAAAAAGCTAACTATAAAGCAACTATACGGCTATTGCCCCTTATAATTTGTGCCCAAATGCATTCTTATTAGCGATAATACGGCTCTTATAAGAATATTATTTTTGGCAATATAACCCATTATAAGAAGAGTTTTTGTTAGTTGGGCAGACGCTTGCACATCGAGCTTTCCAAAACTGTCAAATTTCTTTAATACATTTTCAACCATTATGTTTTAGGCATAAAGTTCAAAATTTTTGAGGAAATGGGCCTCGGTTAACTGCTATTTTCAAACGATCACAATTGTGTTTTAGTGACTTGATATTCTTGTATTTTCTATTGATGTTTGATATTATGTTGCAGGTAAAAAAGACAGAAAAAGTAACGATGGATCTCAGAATAATGTGAACGGCATGAACGGTGATCAAGTTCAGTCTACCACTTGTAAGGTTTATTGTAGGAGGTTCGACAAGGTAACACACTAGCGCCTATCATATTCCTACTGTTAATGAAATAATCTGAACATCATAAATTAATCATTGCTCATCATCATTGATCATTGCTAAGTAAATCTTAGAATGTATAATATAACTTCAACCCATGGGTTTTATGGAAGAATTCATCTTTATTACCTAGTTGATTCTTCCTTTGTACGTCAACTTTCTTGCGTTTTTTTTGTCATTATTATTAATGAAACTCTTTGATGTTGGTTATATATAAAGAGACTATGTATATTATGTGTTTACTTATAGGTGAACCGCAGAATGAGAAGGAGTTGCAGGAAAGCAGTCAAATCCCAAACATGCTACTGGGCTATTATAGTACTTGTATTCTTAAATACATTAGTTTTAGCTACAGAACATTATAAGTAAGTACCTTTTTTTTTTCATTACGTACTAAAACAGTTTGCATTGTATAACGCTTCATAACTATAGCGAGATTGATAAAAGATCAGAATACAACCCAAAATATGTGTACACTAAAGCATCCTTCACAATCAAGAAACAGGTGTAACAGAATGTTGAAATACCTTTAATAATAGAGATCTTGGAAGATCTTTAACAGACTCCGTGCCTTGTGGTTTAGACCCAGAAGAACTTGAGTCAATTTCCCGGCGAAGGGGGTGGATGTTAGTGTCTGTTTTAAGTCTATTTGGTTAACTATCACTTTGTCTAAGTTTGTTGTTGTTGCGCCTCCAACTTCACCATAACGCAACTTATTATCATGTGAGAAATGAAGGCCAAAGCTTCACCGTTGAATAAGTTATATCAAGAATAATCAAATCAAAAAACTAAAGAAGTTGGTATTCCTGCTAAAACTGTTTCGAATTGATGCCTCGAAATAAAAAATGGTCAGTTTTATATCTCATCAACATCAACAATAACATGGCATTTGCCGAGAACGAATATCAAAATGGTTTATGTCTCAACTGCGTGCGTGATTTCTTCAGAAATTGTAACAAAACTTTTAAAGTTTTGACGGATGTTTATAGTAATATCAATCGTGAGCGCACTGAAAAAGCATGATTACTTTTAATTTTAGTAACACTATACAAAGTGTTGATTTACAATCTCGACATATTTATAGCAACCGTTATATTGCTTACTATGTAAACTAATATAAGTATAAAAGATCGTATTTCTTATTAACTAATTAAAATTTTATCCAACTAATGGGTAAAGGTCTCTCCTAAATCTTTTCATACGTCTTGTACCCTGGCAGTCCCGCCATTCTCTTGTAAAGAAGTCAAGATCGTCCCTAAGAAAGTTAAACAATCTTAAATAGAAATATTTTTTTTAAATTGTGTTTTTTTTTTTTCTCTTTCCAAAAATTTTAAAAAGCGACATAAAGTAAAGGGTGTATTTTTAGAGGCATCTCTAAAATGAAATAAAATACATAAAAATAAAGTATTAAATATGGTAAATGTGCTTTATTTATTTTATGACATTTTAGTGTTTAAAATCGATTAATGGACGCCACGGCTAGCTGGAATCGAGATCGGAAAGTCTCTTTAAGTGTATGTTATTAAATATATGTATCAAATTTGGTTTCAGCCAGCCAAGATGGTTAGACTACTTCCAGAACTATGCTAACTACTTGTTTGTTGTACTATTTACAATGGAGATGTTGGTTAAAATGTACGCCCTTGGTATCCAAGTAAGTTTACACAAATTTGATTTAAGTTTGCACGTTCGAATTGCATACGGGTTCACATATTGTTTTCCAAAGTTTACGCGAACACTACACATTTAGACAACCAACACCTCAGCCTCCCTGTGACCACGGACCCTGCAAAGGGTTCGAAACGTCAGGATAAACATAAGTAATGTGTAAAATAAACGCGAGTAGATCCGTAAAAGTTGTTTCATTTCAATGCATACTGGTGTTGGGTAACGATCTCGATTTAGTGGTTAACGCGCCCGGTTTGCGAGTGCTGAGGTTAAGCAACTTTCGCATAGGCCGGTCATCGGATGGGTGACCAAATTTTTATCATCTTAAGCTCCTCCGTGCTTTTGCAGGCACATAAAGCCGTTGGCCCCGGCTGCATTAGCAGTCGTTAACAACCACCAATCCGCACTGGGCCCGCGTGGTGGTTTATGGCCCCGTTCTCCCTATCCATCCATAGGGAAGGCTCGTGCCCCAAAAGTGGGGACATAAAATGAGCTGATGATGATGATAATGTTGGGTAACCCGTGATTTCAAGGGGCTAGCCACCCAACACTGGTCAATACTAAAAATAATAAAAAAATCAAAATTCAAAATCATTTATTCAGTTTAGGCTACAAATAGCTCTTATGAACGTCATTATGCCATCGGTTCGTAAGTCTACTCTGGGCGGGAGATCTTGTACTGAGAAGAACCGGCAAGAAACTCAGCAAGTGTCCAGCTTACAGCGTCAAAAATATTGGAAAGTGCCCCATCATAAAAGGACACTTTCCATCAACACAAAAAAAAAACAAATAATAAAAAAAATTTAAGTTTGCAAAAATTACATCAGGTACCAATTTCAATTTTCACAATGTCATAGTGTGTTGATTTGACACAACACACACACAAATGTCATAGGTACAGTACACAATCTAAGTCCGAAATTGTCTAAGAAAAATAAAGTTAAAGTATACGAGTATAATAATAAAAAAAATAAGATAAGCAAGCAAGAGGTAATCTAAAAAAGGCAGTATGATCATCGGGCATCGAGTTTTAGTTAAGTGTACGTTGACAAAGATATATTATGTGTGTGTATGAGGTGTTTTATTTTCAACAACGATAATCGGGTAGTTGACTGGCTAGTCTTAAACTTGTAAGCAACTGTGAAAACGACTTTTTTAAAAGAAATTGTAGGGAAATAGCAAACATTGACGACACTTTTGTGTTCCGCCAATTGAGTGTTTATCAAAAACTTATTAGGTTACAGAATGCTGCTACTGAAAATTATCATGCTAGGTCAAATAAAAAATAGGTCAAGGTATAAAGAACTGCTTACCTGATGCCATAATATAAACGTTTAATATTCTGGAATTAATTATTGGTTATTGACCAGTGTGTGTTGCCAGTGATGACATACGGGACTGAGATGTGGTCGCTCACTATGGGCCTCATAAAAAGGCTCAAGGTCACTCAAAGAGCAATGGAGAGGGCTATGCTCGGGGTTTCTCTGCGTGATCGAATCAGAAATGAGGAGATCCGCAGAAGAACAAAGGTAACCGACATAGCCCGAAGAGTTGCTAAGCTCAAGTGACAGGGCACATTGCTCGCAGGACTGATGGCCGCTGGGCCGGAATAGTTTTTAAGTGGCGACCGCGTGCTGGAAAGCGCAGTGTGGGCAGGACTCCAACAAGGTGGACCGACGATCTGGTAAAGGTCGCGGGAAGCCGCTGGATGCGAGCAGCACAAAACCGGTCGTTGTGGAGATCCTTGGGGGAGGCCTTTTTCCAGCAGTGGACGTCTTTTGGCTGAGATGATGATGATGATGATGATGATGAATTATTGTTATTGTCTACTACTCTATTGTGTACGAGTAAAAAAATATAATTGTGTACGGAAATCTACACTATAAAGATTTAGTATGTGATGTAAATTGACTTTACATCACGAGATTAAGTCCAAGTGCTTGCCCTTAAAACAAAATGAATTTGAATCTTTCTTTTCAGGGGTATTTCGTGTCTCTATTTAACCGTTTCGACTGCTTCGTGATGATTTGTTCTATCGTGGAGCTGACCCTCACACTGACGGACACCATCCCACAGCTGGGCATATCTGTGTTGAGATGCGTGCGGCTGCTCAGGGTTTTTAAAGTAACTAAGTAAGTTAACTTTTAAATATCTATTATAAGATCATTGGTGGTTGGTAACATCCTGCAAAATCCTGCAATGAGCTTCTGCATTTTAATGAGACTGTCAAAAGTTGATGACATTAACGAATTTAAGCATAAATAAATTAATAATATTTCTAGACGCGTTTCACTTTTGACCAATAGTCTTATTATTGCAGATATTGGCGGTCCCTCTCCAACCTAGTGGCCTCCCTCCTCAACTCCATTCAGTCCATCTTCTCTCTCCTTCTCCTCCTCTTCTTGTTCATCATGATCTTCGCGCTGCTCGGCATGCAAGTTTTCGGAGGCAAGTTTGACTATGAACCCGAGGAGCAGAAAGAGAGGCACAACTTCGACAGTTTCTGGCAGGCAGTGCTGACCATGTTCCAGGTAAGTTTACTGACCCTATGTTATCTTACCTTAGTGGGACCTACCGTGGCTTCCCTCTCCCAGTAACACTTCGACCTATAGAGGTCTTTTGTGCAACCCCATCTTTTCAATCTTCTACATCTGTAAATATGACTACCATAAGTTTGGCAACATCTTTGAGGCAAAGAGCTTGCAGTCCTATAGACTCTAAGAAGGATACTACATAGAAAAGTTAAATATACGAATCTTAGTCAAGTGTTCACTTCTCATAATCCTTTGGTAATGTATTAGAATAATAAAATTATTAACGGTATCTGTAACATGTATTTAGTTGTCCGTGGGTATCAGATATATGGTCACAGTTACGAGCGCCATGATCACGAATGTACTGTAGTTACTGTGGGTAGATTTATGAGCAGACAAAATGATCTACCCTTTTTTTCTTGTTTATTGTGCTTGACACTATTTCCCAGAGGTCCCAGTTTCTCAATTTCTCAATTGTCAATCAAGTACTTTAAAAAAAACCACTTTTCAGATCCTTACTGGCGAAGATTGGAACGTGGTGATGTACCATGGCATCAACGCTTACGGCGGCGCGGGGACGCCGGGAATGCTAGCTTCAATCTATTTCATTGTCATTTTCGTCTGTGGTAACTGTATCCTTTTAATAAAAACAAGCTAGTAGGTAAAGAGTCGTAGTTTCTGCCGTCGTTTATGCCTCGTCATCATTACCGTTTTTTGATACCCTTAGTACCATGAGATTTTAAAGTAGTACTTTACTGCCTTTTATTTATTGTATTTGTGAAAACGGGATTAATATTTATAGTGAGACACCTGGTCTTCTTGTGACATCGGAAGATCAACTCATTACCCACAACGCTGACCCAATGCGGCTTGGTGGAGTTTAACGACTGGTGACAACAACTAGGCCCATCCCGTAGCACGGCGGAGCTTAAACTACTTTAATTTCGTCACTTATTAGTTTATATTAGTATCAAATCTCGCAATACGGGTCATTGCGAGATTTGATTACCTTATTCGGAAGTCATCACTTCTTTTATACATTTTTTGCAACCGTTTCACAACTTAAACTATCTTGGGCGTGGTCGGCATATGAATGGGATACCAAAAATAAGTGGTTTGATGAACTCTTGACAACTGATTACCCGGGCCTTTTAGCGATTAATAAGAAGACTATGGATGCAGTATTATTCATTCTACTTGAACCTGTAGTAACCTTAACATAAAAGATCTATTTTTAATATAATAAAGTAGAATGATAATATTTCTTATCATTGTAGTACAGATATCTTGCTAAACGTGTTCTTGGCTATCGCTGTTGACAACTTAGGTGATGCTGAGGAAATGGATGAAATTGCAAAGGAAAAGGAGGTCAGTACATACAACGTGCAAAGCGAATACGCTACAATATTACTATATTTTGGGATTATTATTAAATCCTAACAAAAACTTATTATTCTACCTAATACAAGAAAATAGACATTCAATATGGCTTTATAACATGTTATTTCACCGCCTCTTTAGCCTATTGGTTAAGACCATCAGTCTCAAACCCAGAGGTTCCAGGTTCAAATCCCAGCAGGGGTGTATGTTTGTGTACTCGGTTTAGCTGGTTGGTGGTAGGGCTTGTTTTTTCACCTGGTTAGCTCAAACATCTAAACATGTCGCAATAACATCAATGTTTGTAGCATTGTCGTGTTTCGGCAGCTATAGATAAGATAGCCAGTGCCGCGGTAGTTGAGGATTCCGGGTGAAGTGCGTTTCCACCTCACCTTATCATCACTTATCTACTTATAAAGTGAGAAAAAGGCTAAGTTCTTAACTCTAGAAACCTACTGTGTGAAAAAATTAATCCAAATTAAAAAGCTCTTTCTGAAGATTTTTTTAAAATCAGCTTATAGTTCAGAAAGGTTTAGAAAATGCAAAATGATGGTGATTACTTTTTTCTAGGATGCAGAGAACCCTGAAGCTGGTAATCCACAATTGGATGAAGAGAGAGGCGAGACTGATGACGAATTCGTTAACGAGGAAGAAGGCTACTCCAGTGAAGGGTATGTAACCGTTGTTAATGAGTTTCCGACTAAAAAGAACACTGTTTAACATATTTTTTTAACTAAAACATACTTTTAAAACAGCCGGCCTCATAGGAAAAAATATAAGAGAGTCGCCAGGTAAGAAACAATTGTTGCAAATATGATAAGACATTCAACAGACAAAAAAAACATTATTCTATTATTATTTTTGATTATTCATAGTTTTGATAAATTGTACTTTAGTTTATGTGCATTACTGTCTTTTGACGGTCAGGTAGTATTATATTGATCTCCCAGCTCAATTAAACTAACGCAAATTGACGAAAATGTCTAAATTCAAGACAATTCGTAGCGATTGAGGAATGAGGACGCATTTAAACAAGTATGTATGTTTGTTGGTATATGTATATGTTGATGATCATTGTTTATTTTCAGATCTGAACATGAATACGAAGAAACAGGCTCAGAAGAAGATGTAGAGGATCAGGAACAAGAAGAAAGAGATAACGCGAACGATGCGCTTGTTACCACAGAGAAGCTTCAGAATGGTAATTTTTAAATTATTATTAAAAATACTTTGTTTCTTCCGTTTTGCGATTTTCGAGTCGACGTGTTCAAGTGCGAAGGCCTAAGCCTAGCAGTGGCTTATAAGCATTAGCTTATAAGCGGCCCACATTAGATGATGAAGAAAATCCAATTACAAAATTTTGATAAATTATATATATGCCCATTTATCGTGATTTTTCTTGGTTTAATATTTCCACCTTCGGGTTTTTGAGATTTTTTTTGTTTATTTAACAGGTGACATAAATAAGGAGGAGCAGGCTTTGAAGCGTCAGATGACAACGACGGCGAGGCCGCGGCGCCTATCCGAAGTCGAGGTCAAGTCTCAGGAGAAGCCGATACCCGATGGCAGCAGCTTCTTTATTTTCTCCAAAAATAACTGGTATGTCAATTTATTTTTCGATGGTATTTATTAGGATGGTATACTATATTTTTGTAGTCGCTGGATGCGAGCTGTAAAAGACCGGTTAATGTGGAGATCCTTGGCCTTGGAGGCCTTTGTCCAGCAGGGGTTGGCTTTAGTAATCGGCGGCAGGAATTAGGAATTGACAAGGGTTGGTTTTTATTGGGGTTGGTTACCCCTTTCAATCGACACCCCCCACCTCGCGGAGATGCGAGGTTTTTTTTTTACACGTGTTTGAAGTTACATAATCTGTTGGGTATTTTGTGCTGTTGGATGGGTTAAGGTTATTTTTTTTTCCCGAGCGAAGCGCAGCGTAGCGAGGGCCAAACGGAAAGAGGGAGCGTAAAGAAGAAAAAAAAACAAAAAAAGAACAACTAAGTCAAAGGTTTTTTGTAGTGATTGATTACTTGATAAGAAGTGGCAGATAAAAAACTATGGATTTCCGCGTCTCCCCTTTAAGAGGGGCACATCCCCCCCCCCTAACCCCCTTCCCCCTCCCGTACCCTCTACGACTGCCGCCGATTACTAAAGCAACCCCTCCAGCAGACTACGTCTTTCGGTGTAGATGATAATGATCTCTCTATACCTACTAATATTATGAAGCTAAAGAGTTTGTTTGTTTGTTTGGTGGAACGCGCTAATCTCAGGAACTACTGGTTCGAATTGAAAAAATATTTTTGTGTTGAATAGTCCGTTTATTGAGGAAGGCTATATTACATCACGCTATGACTAATAGGAGTGGAGCAGCAGAAAAAAATTTTTTTGAGAACTTTTTACGCGGGTTACACCGCGGGGTACAGCTAGTATAACTATAATTTTTAAACGGGTCTACTCGCGTTTATTTTTGCATACTATTTTGTCACCATATGGTACCACCTTGTTATGACAGACCCAGCATGTAACGGCAGAACATACAGCTCAACTGTTTCTGTAACACCCCATTAACTATGTTCTAGTAAATAAAGCCTATTTCTATTTATATTTCTATTTTAGCAAATATATCAAACGAATACTATCATTACATTAATTTTAATATGATAATTATTAAAATAAAATCCAAAGGTTTTGGAAGTCTTTACTAGTTGACATAATCGAGAGTCCATTTCGTTTACAATGGGCCAAAATAAAACGTAATTTTTTCTTTATATTTAAGGTATATATATCGGTAAATACTTCTGTACATACATTTGTACATTCATGATATTTTTATTATTATTCAGGTTCCGAGTGTCGTGCTACAAGACACAAAATAACTCGTGGTTCAAGAATTTGATTCTTGTCTGCATCTTGGCGTCATCACTCATGTTGGCAATGGAAGATCCTGTAGGAGGAAAAGCTTCCGCAGGAATGACTGATGTGAGATTTAATTATTTTGTTCAATTCGTAATTCTTATAAAAATGTGTGGACCTTTGGTGACGGACGACGTGCGCTTTAAAAATGTACATACATTATTAGGTAACCCCAAAAACTGTAGTTAGGCCCTCTTCCGTCACACTTAATTCAATCAGTGAAACATCTGCCACTAGGTTGGGCTGCAGTGGCTTATCTGGCCAGCATTTAAGCGTGTTGGCTATGGCGTAGCGTAGGTACAAGCGCTAACTGCGACTGTGATGCTCAGATTCAAAACGTGACCCCTTCTGTTCTGACCTTTGTCGTACCATCTGCATAAGGGGAGACTTAAAGACACCACAATCACAGATTACGCAAAGGAGTGCGTAATCTGTTTCAGGGCCGGGAAGACATGAAACCAGAATAAGTCTGTTTCTTATTCTGGTTTTATGAAGAAGGAGACTATTAAGTTATCTTTTGCTTTTACAGGTCCTCCGCAAGATAGATTACTTCTTCACCGCAGTGTTCACCACAGAGTTGGTCTTGAAGTTGATCACCTACGGGTTCATTTTGCACAAGGATGCATTCTGCAGATCTGCTTTCAACTTACTAGATCTGCTTGTTGTCATTGTGTCGCTTGTATCTTTGGCAGGGTGAGTAGTTATTTCATTGATTACAATAAAATGTAAAATAAAACGAGTCAGGTGGTAATTGGCATGATAGCCTGATTATTATGTACCAATTAGACTAGCGTGACCGTATCCTATTTACCACTTTTAATTTTTGTAGAGATCCCGTAGATCAAAATGTACTTATTTTAAAATGTGTCTTTGCAGATCATCATATGCTTTTATAAAGATTTTGAGAGTTTTCCGAGTTTTAAGACCGCTCAGAGCTATCAACAGAGCAAAGGGTTTGAAGGTCAGTATTTTCTGTTTTATCAATTACAAAAATTGATAAATTTTTGATCTCGTAAATTCTAAATTGAGTAAAAGTATCTTTTTACAATTCTAGCACGTAGTTCAGTGCGTCATTGTTGCTATAAAAACGATCGGCAACATTTTGTTGGTGACAAATCTTCTACAATTCATGTTCGCTGTCATGGGCGTGCAAATGTTCAAGGTAGGGAGAGAAGTTATTAAGACTATTTTCGAAAAACCTTTTTCACATTCCACCGACACCTTTGGGTCAAAAAACTTTTTCCAATAAACATAAGTCTGCAGTAAGTATGCACATACATCTTTTGCACAATCCGAATCTTATTGAGAGATTACTAGAATTTGATCATCTGGTTTCGTTTCTTTGTGTGTGAAGCTTTTACATATCTACCAGAGCAGTTGAATACTAACCTTTTTTTGTTCTCGCTTCATTCCGTGGGTCCAAAAAGTTCGCCATTTTGCATGCTTCGATTTTTTGTTTGAATTTGCCCAAAGGTGTTGCGTATCGCTAAATTATCAAAAATATTTTCTTAGGGTGGCTTGCATTATCATCATAAATCAAGATTTGGTTTAATTCTACTTAAAACTTTATTCCGTCTCTCTTCACTTTCAACAAGTGACAGAGTATGGAGATGTTTTAACCAGGATTAGTGCTAAGTTTTTTAAATTTAAGATTTTAGTGCAAATCACCTTTGATGAGTTTTTTGGACTCAATTTGAGCTTATTTTTTATTTATTTTGCACAGTCTACCCTACCTTGACATTTCATGGGAATGAGGTACTTGGTTTTTGAGTTGTTTTTCTCCGTGATCAAAGTCAAATCGGAGCACTGACAATTAAAAGGAGAATGACCAATTTTTTTCTGTGCTAAAAACCAAGGACTAACGCCGTGTAAGTAGGCCAAGTTCTTATCCCTTGTTTTGTTTTTAAATAACATTTATGGTTTTTTTTTCTTTTGCATTTTCACACTTATACCCACAACGCGGTACACACCACACATGCACTTGGGATCGGTTATTAACTTGGGTAAATTCACTGTTGGGTGTCGCTAACACTGCACTATCGTCTAACAGTATGTCGTGAAGTGTGTCATTGCTTCTGTAAGGTCCATCGGCAACATCTTCCTTATCAACCATGTGTTGCAATTCATGTTCTCCGTTGTCGGCATCCAGCTGTTCAAGGTCTGTTGAAGTTTAGTTCCGTATATGTTTTCGAATAATAGACATACCCTGAGTAGTTAATACCCTGATAATTACTTTTATGTATAGAGTTAGAAAAAGATAAAGTTTTAAGGGAGCAGCACTCAGTAATACAATTTTCGAAAACATATACAGGGCTCTTTGTATTTTCAGTAGTATTTCATAATAAAAAGTAACATATTTTATGTTGTGGTGTCTTTTTTATTGTCTTATTTATTTACCAGCTCGTTTGAAATTTCTTGATTTGATGTCGCTTTCATTTATCTTGTTTTTGAGGCCACTTGAATTAAAATTTAGTGGCTTTACTAAATATAAATTACATAACGATACAGGAATTCCACACTTGATTACTTACAAATTAGTCGTTAATGTGTATATAAAGTACAAATAGATATGAGCTTAACTGAATAATTCAGTAAAAAGGAGTTTTGTTGTACCTATTGCATTTGAAGTGGTCTAAAAAAGTCTTAGTAGCAATAGCAATTAGTTTCGACATTGCTACGTTTAGTACACAATGAAGCGACATCAATTTATAGTCTAATGACTTTATTAATTACCTTTGTTTAAAATAAGAATGAAACATACATATTTCGGATTTTTTTAATTTTCAGGGAAAATTTTCAAAATGTACCGATATCACGAAAGTTACAGAACAGGAATGCCAGTAAGTTGTTATTTGTTTTAATACAAAAAAGGTCTGTACGAAGTGTTATCCAACTCGTATTTATAAATATCGGCTTATCAGTATTTTGATACTGAAAATTCTATAACGGTTATTGGTACCTAAATAAATCAAGTAATCAAAAATTATTTTTTATAGAAAATAGTTTTTTTTTTTAAATAGTCATTTTTTGATTTTTATTATCGCCTGTTACATTCATAAATCGCACCACTGAACACGGTTTAATTGGTTTAATTTTGTAAGAATTTGAAGTGGTGTCAGCAATAACTTCTACCAAGATCCTAATGCAAAGTTTAGAACATGCTTATGTCATAAAACCTATGAAATCTCGATTGTTAGTTCCATCAACGGATGTAGTAGCAATATAGATGGATAGCGCCACAGCGAAAATTGGTCCATATAATATTTCTATTTTACGGTATAACACGACTACTATAGTTTTTTGTGCTAGACCCACTGATCTGTCTCCTTTCTATCCTCCAATGTGATTATTGTCTACTTCTGTGTTTCTAGGGGATCTTACCTAGTGTATGTGAATGGTGAGCCAACCATAGAGGACAGGATCTGGTCGAAGAACAAGTTCAACTTCGATGACGTCCTCAGTGGCATGCTCACACTGTTCACTGTGTCCACCTTCGAAGGTTGGCCGGGGTAAGTGCTTGTTTGTCTCTAGCCGCCTTATGCTTCAGGACGTCTGAAACATGCTTAAACATCCTTAGGCTCCATCTGACGGGCTGCTGTTGAGTTGAAAATCTGGAGATTGTCCTGGATCACCTTGGCGGCAAATGAAGATGTGCTAGTTTTAAGGGGTTCTTCTCCCAAATTGCTGGAGTTGAGAGTCTGGAGTCTCTTTGGACGTGGTGGTACTCAGTAATGACTTTTCCCAAGCATAAAAGAGCGTATAACAGCAGAGTTCCTACTTGAAGGTGTGGAACACGTGTAGCACGTAAAGCAGGGTAGTATTTGTATTGATACTGTAACAAGTTTTGTTTTTTGCTAATGCAATGTGTATGATAAGTAACTAGATTAACTAATTAACAAAATATATTCAAATTTAATATCCATTTTACTAAATTAAGAAGTCGGTAGCTGAACAGATAGATGCTATGGTTGAATGCGAAAAATCGTGTTTCAATCGCTATACTTAATAGATTTTTTAAATAAAAACCTTTATAGTATTAAAAGTTATGAATGTAATATTTGATCATTTTCAGTTTATTGTCAACGTCAATGGATTCAAACGAAGAGAACCACGGGCCCATAGAGAATTCTAGACCGCTGGTGGCGTTTTTCTACATCAGTTACATTATTGTTATTGCTTTCTTCATGGTAAGTGCTGTAGTTTTAATTGTTTTATGAGTTTTTAATTTTACTTTCATTGTTTAAATTGAAAATGAATCACCACATGTAATCGATCCTATTTTTTTTCTATAAAACACAAGTAACCAAAAATATTACAAAAAGTATTTACTCGTGTGGGTAAAAAATGAAACCTCAACATTTTTTTTAAAGAGCTACAAGAAAAGCACTGGCACATACGATACTCCAATGTACTTCCCTTTGCCGCCGCTTCACAGACAAAAAAGAAGCGCTTTTGGACCGCGTAGTAGTTCCAAAGTCTGTCGTTAGATGGCGGTACTGGTACATTAAGTTTTCGACGGCTAGTTCGTTCTTCAAAAAACTGAAGATATTATCATTAATCCAAAATTTTGGTAGTTTGTGGCGTTTCTTCAAAACATTTACATTTTTTTAATTTGGCCCAAACGTTTCTGTAACTTGAAAAATTAAACAAACTTCCCGATTATTTTATTTTAAAACATCCACCACCATGTATTCCCATTTTTTATTTTATTTAATTTATTAACACAAGGAAAAGTTAAATTTTATATTTAAATAATACATAATATATTTAATGTTTAATTGTCCTTATCTCAAATCCCAAAACCAACACACTATTAGGACCTTATTGAATTATAATAATAATACTATATTTATTTGAACGACAAAAAAAAACATTTATTGGAATAACATAACAGACACAATTTAACATACATGTATCAGGTAAAAAAAAGAATCATTAGAGTCTAACATACTTGTACTTAGCCAATACAATATTGAGGAATGAGCAGACTTAAGGATCAAAGATGAAATAATTTTTTCATTACATTTGTATGTTTTTTGTTTTCCAGGTGAACATCTTCGTGGGTTTCGTCATAGTGACATTTCAGAAGGAGGGAGAACAAGAGTTCAAGGATTGCGAACTGGACAAGAACCAGAGGAACTGCATCGAGTTCGCGCTCAAAGCAAAGCCCATCAGGAGGTGGGAATGACCTTTAGCATCATCATCATCTCAGTCAAAAGAGATCCACTGCTTGGCAAATGCCTCCAATATAACAAAAGCTATAAATGGATTTTATAGCTTTTGTTTTGTATTCGATGTTGAATGTTTGTAAAAAAATGATCCACTATGCTAATAAAAATGTCTACTGCCAGATAGATTTATAGTTAGGTACTGGTTTTAAGAAAAAGTACCTATGTTCTAAAAGTCATGAATAATGGTGACTTTTTTATAAAAATACAATAAAAATCTGATACATACTATTTAGATATTTGAGCCAATACCACTTACCCATTAATTGTACCACTAGTGCTGTGATTTGTTGATTTTGATGTGACATCACAATATTTAATAAAAACATTGCATGACAAATTAAAGTTAATAATTATGTCTAAGTAACTCGGCATACATGATCGGATACACTTTGAGTCTTTTCATTATGATCACACCTATTTAGATAGGTGTGTCATTATGATCACACCTATCTAATACACGTCATAAAAATAATTAACTCTTTAATGTATTGCAGATACATCCCCAAGCACCGCATCCAGTACAAGACTTGGTGGTTTGTGACGTCACAGCGGTTCGAGTACTTCATCTTCTTCTTCATCGTGCTGAACACCGTTGCGCTCATGATGAAGTTCCATGGTGCCAATGCGGAATACAAAAAAGTTAGTGAGAACAAAGACGGACTTTACAGAGTGCCTAATTGCGAAGTCGTGGTGTTTTTATAATACTACCTTTGTTTTTTCAGATACTCGATTTCCTCAATATGATTCTGACGACAGTGTTTATGCTGGAGTTTGTTTTTAAGCTGGCTGCGTTCAGATTTAAGGTATATTTTTTATTTTCAACTTTCTTATAAAATTTTATATAGCTTCAAAGATTATAATGTATATCTAATAATTATATTACTGTGCATTTTTTAAATGTCCATCTCACTTGAGAGCTGTGTTTTTAGACTATTTGATCGCGTTTTATTACTGCAATTTGTATGGAATCATAGCAGTGGCATGTTGGTGCACAAGTTCGAAACTAGATGTCGCTGTTTTGGTTCTATACAATATGTTGCTAACTTCAACTAGATCGAATCGTAAAGTAAATTCTCACGCAGCACTCTAAGTCCTTGGCCACGAGCACAAGCACGAGCGTCTTGCGACGCGACTAGCGGTTTCTTGTTCATTGCGCGTTATACTACGGCAGTAATAGTCATCGGTCATAGAAAGAACGAAATGAACTAGAAATCCGCTTGTCGAGTCGCAGGATCAGTGGTCGTGTCCGAGCAGTTAAGGCGACATCTGGAAAAATACATCAAGATTTAAAAACATGTAGATTAAGTAATTTAATTGTAATAAAAGCATTAATGATTCTTTAGAGGTGTTTTCGTAAAGAATTACGATCGAGTCAAAATTGCACAATCGTGTTTTTGAGCAAGGGTTCTACTCGTAAAGACAAAGGCATGAAGTTATCTATGTCAAAATTTCAGATTCGTTGGTCTTGTCATACTCCTACATCTTTCGATGAAAGTTGATGTATTTTTTCAACGTGTCGCCTTAAGGTCAGATCAGGCCAATGATGGTCTTAGCTATCTTACCTCTAATTCATAAAACAGCAATGATAGTGACGGTTTGCTTTTGTTAGGATAATTTTTATTGAAATGTAAGCATAACATACACTGGCCTGCAAAATTAAGTATCACACTTTTAAAATTGCAATAACTTTTTAAGTACACAAGATATACTTTCGAAACAAAAAGGAAAATGTTACTAATGTATAATTTACTTTAATTTTAAAGAAAGCTGATAAAAATTTCTGCAAAACGTTTTTTATTTAAAAATCTCTAACTTCTATAGTTTAGAAAATAAATAAATATTAAAAGTGTAGTACTTATTTTTGCAGGCCAGTATAGTTGCCTTTATGGGCGTTTTTGTTATTATTTTTCTGTGGACAACTTTATTGCCGAATATGCTTAGTCTTAGTAAGATTGTCATATTAGACGTTAAGTATGGCTGTTGTTGTCTCAATAAACAAATAAATGGAAAGCATCGTCACTTTTATATTATTTATAATTACCTCATTGTTAATTTTTCAGAATTATTTTGGTGATGCATGGAACACGACCGACTTTATATTGGTAGTTGGAAGTATTATAGATATCGTTGTAACACAAGTGAACGAAAATAAAGAGATAAATCCATTGGTAATGTAGCTTTTTATTTTTTATAATAGACTAGCGACC
Organism: Eudonia lacustrata; assembly: GCA_947562085.1. Taxonomy (NCBI): domain Eukaryota; kingdom Metazoa; phylum Arthropoda; class Insecta; order Lepidoptera; family Crambidae; genus Eudonia; species Eudonia lacustrata. Next base: position 12,341,487 of record OX387334.1, read on the forward strand.
CGCCCCGGCTTCGCACGGGTGCAATGCTTTTTTTTTTTTTTTAATTCAAAACATTTTACAAAAAACAACATACAATACAATAATCCTAACACGGAAACCTTACAAGGTTTATCTGTGTAGGAGAGCCACTTTTTGCTTAATACTTATAAAAAAAATTATGTTACATGCAAACAAGAGTAGGTTAGTTTTTACTAGTATCCTATGATAGATTAACAAGATGATTATTGCTGATACACGCAACCGCTATGTCCCTGCATTTTAAAACTGTAATATCTTCGAAATTATTCATTTAAATTACATGCTGTAAAGGGCCATATTGATCTATATTAAATGCACAATGTATTTAAGGTACTAAATTAGATAAGGATTAATGCTGTATTCCTTAAAATCGCTTCGTAAATAACCCATTATTTCTCGTAAAAAGTAAAGGATAAAAAATGATTATTGTGGGTTATCCCTAAGAGATAGACATATACCATCGCTGACTTTTTTGTAGACCTTTATAAGGTGTACAATACTGTAGTACATTATTGTGATCTATCTCGTAGGGTTCAGCCAGCGTTTGCAATGTAAGCGCAAAAAAATTCTGAAACCTCTAAAATTATCAGTGTTTCTCTACTATATTACGCATGTATTTATACATATAAACCTTCCTCTTCACTCACTCTATCTATTAAAAAAACCGCATCAAAATCCATTGCGTAGTTTTAAAGATCTAAGCATATATACATACACTAGCTGTGCTCGCGACTTCGTCCGCGTGGAATAGTGACTTTCGGCAGCATTTTTAATTTTTTAGGCTCTTTTCCCGTTTTTGCAACATTTTTCACTGATGCTTCGCTCCTATTGGTCGCAGCGTGATGTTATATAGCCTAAAGCCTTCCTCGATAAATGGACTATCCAACACAAAAATAATTATTCAATTCGAACCAGTAGTTCCTGAGATTAGCGCGTTCAAACAAACAAACAAACAAACAAACAAACAAACTCTTCAGCTTTATAATATTAGTATAGATAGGGACAGCGGGAAGCGACTTTGTTTTATACTATGTAGTGATAAGCAAATTATGTGACGTAAGATACTTCTGCTGCTTGAAGGTTTATTTTTATATTTAGTCTTTAATTTTACAAGTTGTAACAGATTTGTTGCTTTTCAGATCGACGGAATAAAGTTACCAAAGAAGACAGATGAGGTGAGACACAGTTAAAAATATACGAATTAATATATTTGAAGGAGTAGTGGAATAGAGTACAGTAGAGGAGGATATAGTATGATTGTGTATAATAATGTTATTTTTAGCCAAAGATATTTAATTACCATCATCAGCTCATTTTATGTCCCCACTGCTGGGACAGGAGCTTTCCTTATGGATGGATACCAAAGGGAGAACGAACCGTAAACCACTACGCGGGCCCAGTGCGGTGCGGTGGTTGTAAACGACTACTAATGTAGCCGGGACCAACGGCTTTACATGCTTTCCGAAGCATGGAGAAGCTTTAGATTATATATTTTTGGTCACCTATCCGATGACCGGGATCTGCGCAAGTTGCTTAACCTTAGTAATTACAGACCGGACGCGTTAACCACTGCATCATCGAGCTCCATACAAACTTTTGTTAATCTTTTGGTAATCTTTTGTTAATCTTTTGGTAATCTTTTGGTAATCTTTTGGTAATCTTTTGGTAATCTTTTGGTAATCTTTTGTAATCTTTTGTTAAACTTGTTTTGTTGAATCGTTTGTTATCAGGGAACACTGCTGAAGTCCATCACCTTCTTCCGACTGTTCCGCGCGATGCGTCTGATCAAGCTGCTGTCGAGAGGGGAGAGGATCAGAACGTTGCTTTGGACCTTCATCAAGTCGTTCCAGGCGTTGCCGTACGTCGCTTTGCTCATCGTGCTGCTGTTCTTCATCTATGCTGTGGTTGGGATGCAGGTGAGTTTAAAGAGACATTTATAATTCAGTATTATTAATGAATTCTTGTTTCGCATAATATCACATACACACTTTTAAGCTTTAATTCTTTCAAGCGAATTAGCTGATTTTAATAAAAATAATTCTATTTTGAAGGAAAATACAGACATTCAGAAAATCTTTCAAGGCAATAAACCTATTTTAATCAATCTTTCTTTGCTTCAATACATAAATGTTATGTACCTATTGATTAAGAATACAAAGAAAAGTTTTTACAAGCATTATTAAGTAGCATTTAACAAATTTGTATAACTTAAAAGAGAAAAATATCGAAAAACAAAAAAAAACACAATTCAATACATAGCTATGTATTTCGTGATATATTGTCCTTTTTTAACTTATATTAACAATAATAATGTTTGCTTTATTCCAGCTTTTCGGCAAAATTTCTTATGACGACGTCGTCATAACGAGACACAATAACTTCCAAACGTTTGGCGGCGCCCTTATGGTGTTGTTTCGATCTGCTACAGGTAATTGATAAAATATTTTATTGGATTTGAAATTGTTGGATTTGAATTTGGATTTTTTGTTGGATTGGATGATAACGTTAATGATGATAATATTGTTTCCTTTGGCTTAAAAACTAATTGAAGATGGTGTTGATACAGCATAAGTTAGACAGGGCCGCGATAGCATTATTAAATCTCCTTCGAGGAAACATTTTTAACACTTTCATAACTGGGACAAATGCAAAAAAATTGTACATTTCTGAATGCGTGAACGTCCTATTAGAATAAACGTTCAATACATAACTTCTTTTCATATATATTTTTAAATACGTTTACAAAATTACATTATAACAAAAACTAAAAGAAATAAATAATATTTTTCCGATAAATCAATTAAATAAAAATCAAATCATCAGGATACGTTTAGTTTTCTTCATACAAGTACGCGTGTCCTTCTCGTTGTGTTCAGCTTTGTGTATGGGGAAAAAAATACAGTTGAGTGATTATATACTGTTAAATATTTTTAGTTATTTATAGAATACTACATACATTTTAATACTTTAAACAATAAATCAGGCCTCTCTATTAAAAACTGTTTTGAATATCATTTTTAAAGCCGTCCGTAACTTCTTTCATATTTGTTATTCAGCTTTGTTTATTGTTATTTAGTAGAAAAATAAGTTTTTACCTGGCAAAACTAAAATCATAAATAACGTCTGTAGGTGGCGCTAGTTCTGCACGACGGCCATTTTGCTGGAGTTCTGGTTAGACGGTCTACAAAAATTTTACTAAATTGTGCGGGAAAAATACACAAATTAGTTTCATCTTGATAACCATTCCATTAAACTAATTGGTTAGTGTATGTTTAGCTTTCTATATAGTTTATTTCAAGGATACTTTATGATATATTTAGAAACATATAAACAGTTTGATTCAAAGACATCTCTTAGTATTTTCCACACATTTTAGGTTGTACACACGAGTGTTTTGTTCCTTTTTGTTACGAATTTGTTACATTTCTTTGTGACGTAACAAATATGAAATAACAAATATGAAGTAAAGTCGCACTCACATTGTAATAGTTGACTTGGATTACTAAAGTTAAAATATTATGATCACAGTTAATTTTAAAGTTGATTTGCAAAAAAAATGTTAAGTAAGTCGAAAGTAATACAAACTAGACTTGCTGCCATTCTTTATTGAAATAATCAATCAAGATACTGCTTTTTACTCATTAACAAATTTACCTTTCAAATAGAATGCACAACATGAACTAGTCCTTATAGTTCATCTTTGTTATTTTTTTGTAACATCAAGTTATTTTCATCTTTGTTTCCTATTTGTTATATGTACATTTTTTTTGCATTTGTCCCAACTGTAATTTGTTCACAACAAAATTTGCTTACAATTATTACTTAGTCATAAATAATGAACCTTGAAATTCTACTATACTATATTCTACAGGTGAAGCGTGGCAAGAGGTGATGATGGCCTTATCGAACAACACCCTGGAGAGACCCGGGCACCCTCCCGGCTGCATCATACCTGACACGGACGGCTTGAGCGACCTGACCGAAGGCGGCTGCGGCACTTGGATGTCCTTCCCCTATTTTATCTCTTTCTCATTACTGTGCACCTTCTTGGTAAGTTAAATCATCATCATCATCATCATTATCAGCTCATTGTATGTCCTCACTGCTGGGGCACGAGCCTTCCCTATATATGGATAGGGAGAACGAGTCATAAACCACCACGCGGTCCCAGTGCAGTGCGGTGGTTGTTAACGACTGCTAATGCAGCCGGGACCAACGGCTTTACGTGCCTTCCGAAGCACGGAGGAGCTCGAAATGATACATTTTTGTTCACCAATCCGATGACCGGCCGAAAGTTTCTTAATCTCAGCACTCGCAGACCGGGTGCGTTTCCACTACGCTACCGAGCTCTTCTGCTGGGTTGATTCATGGTTGTACATGTAACTAGCTCCATATACGGCTAAGTATCTATCTACTAGGAGCGATCTTGCAGGTGAAGCATTTTTCGAATGCCAGCTATCGCAATGAATGATCAAAATCTCATGGGTCGCAAAACTGCCACGCCGCACGATCTTTCCATTGGTCAAGATATTTAAAGGCTGATGTAATATGATCGTCGAAAACGATGGCTTCACCAGAGTCGAATTTGGGCTGTCGCAATTTTATCTCTGTCAATTTTATCGCATTGTACACATCACTTCGGGGGACATTGTATTTGAACTTTTTATTTTTATTTGTTTTTAGATAATTAACTTATTCGTGGCTGTTATTATGGACAACTTCGACTACCTCACCAGGGATTGGTCCATATTAGGTCCTCATCATTTGGACGAGTTTGTAAGGTATGCCATGTACAGGATATGTTGCTTAAAATACTGAAAATTCGTCAAGATTTATTTGAAAAAATTAAACCCTCTAAACTAATACGAAAAACCACTATTAAATTTTTATTTCGGATATGCATTTAAAGTTATTATACATTTATCATCTTACAGAAAAAAACATTTAAGTGTTCTGAATGGAGTAGCAGTTTCTCTTTAAAATAATTCTGCAGCATCATTTCAGTAAGTGTTATAATAAGTATAACATCAAAAATGTTATATTTCAAACGTTTATATTTTCCTTCAGATTATGGAGCGAGTATGATCCAGACGCTAAAGGACGTATCAAACATCTAGACGTTGTAACATTACTCAGGAAAATCAGTCCACCGCTAGGTAAGGAAAATATAATATTTAGCATTAATTTTATTCGTTAATGAAAGGACTAGTCATGTTTTACAAATCAAATTAGCTAAGTTCTAAAGTACTTTTGGTAAACGATCTAAAGAAGCAGGCAGTAAAAAAGAATAAAAAATACAAGATACAAAAAGAAATTTGGTTTACGTTTATAGAGATGTAATTGGGCGCTATGAACTTGTAAGTAAGTTTACTCGTAAGTAAACTATAAAATCATTACTGTGTGTACCTATACCGAGAGAATCGGTGGATGGTATGTAGAAGATCTTTCCCAGCAACCATTTCAATGGCTTGGAATGGAAACAAAATGGATGTACAAAAGTAGACGAAGATTAAAATAATACGGAAATGTTTAATTTCAGGATTCGGAAAGCTCTGCCCCCATCGGACAGCGTGCAAACGTTTGGTCTCCATGAATATGCCTCTTAACTCCGATGGCACTGTCAATTTCAATGCGACGCTATTTGCTGTTGTGAGAACACAGTTGCAAATCAAAACGTCAGGTAAGTGAGATTAGACAGTAATTTCTTGCTGAAAAGAAGTTTAGCTATTTGTAGTATTATTCATTTTTTTAACTTTTATGTTCCCTTACAAATGCAATGTTTGGAGCACAAATGCAGTGGTATTTATGTATTCTTGACATACCTACCATCCTAACTCCGTTATACATTACATTTAAAAAATATTGAGAATCTTTTTTTTCAGCGCTGGTCGTAATCAAATTGTTTAAGTTCTACTCTACTACTAGTCTACTAGTAATTTAGTGTAATTAATATACAAATACATATATTTTCATAGTACTGTCTAGTTTTTGTAATAAATATATAAATAAAATAATTTAATTAGTTAAATATTTAATTGCGATTTTGGTGCAGCCGTTATAATTCAAGTTAAGATATTTTCTTTTGAATACAGGTGTAATAGATGAATGTAACACGGAACTTCGAGCAATCATAAAGAAGGTTTGGAAGAGGACTTCTTCGAAGCTTCTAGATCAGGTAGTGCCTCCACCAGGCGACCCGAATGAGATCACAGTGGGCAAGTTCTATGCAACGTTCCTCATCCAGGATTACTTCAGAAGGTCAGTTTATTAACATTTGTCACAACAAAACTGTTCACTGTTGGTATTTTTAAATACAGTGATTATAATATCATCCACATAAATACTGTTTATGTCGTTACCCGTCCACAGTATCTCTGTTTTAGTATTTGGGCCAAATCTAAATCCAGTAAACGTACAATATTACTGTTGTCAGTAGAACCTTTAGTGAATATACCTTAGATGTGCTTTTAATTATTTGTACTAGATTTGGTATTTATCATTGTGTATGTTTAAGATTTACAAAAGCTTATAACATAAGAAGTATTATAACTGATCGATTGTGAACTAACGCATTTTATATTTTTATAGGAACCATGCGTAAGTCGACATGCAAGTTTTAAGCAACTGGGCGAATATGCCGCTGTAATTTACGCTTGCCATCCTTGGTTTCCATACCAGTTTGACATATGCCAAGGATGACGCTTCGATTTTATTTTTTACGATTTTCGAGAACTCTTGTTTTGTTTTTAATTTTTGCTGAAAGTCTATGATCATGCAATCAATCAATTTTATTGTCAAAGCTTAGTTTCACTTGATGATTTATTGATTGTACGGTTTTCCCCGTTTTGTTATTCTAGCTTTTATGCGAGCTTGGGGTATTTTACCTATAGCCAAGTTTACGTATAATTTGTTTTCCGATTTTCACAGCATGAGTTTTGAAAGCAATCCAACATTTTTAAAGCATGTTTTCTCCGTGTTTGTTGTTTTTTTACAATCACTTGCTTCAAAAATGCACATTTTCACCTTTTTTATTTTGCCCTTTTTTACTTTGAGTGTTTTTCAGCGTAAACGTTTGTGTTCGTTAAAACTATTTATGCATGCCGGCGATGATATTCATTTATATTTATTTAACGTAATTTCATTGAACTCTCTATTTCATTTGGCAAATGGTTGTAATAATCACTGAGGAGACATGTTTTTGACCAGAAATTTTTATAATGTTTTTTGAGTTTTTCTTCCTGTTTATACACACAAACTATTAAGATGATAGTCACGATATTATCACATATATCGATGACGGATTTAAAAAAAGGTGATTTCGAATGTTTTTCTTTCACTTTTACTAAAAATGTAGCATTATAAGACTTTTATCATTGTTCTTATTAGATATTTCGAGAAGTAGCATTCACAACCTGATGAAATTCGTCTGGATGGTTATCACCTTCACACTGTTTTAAGCCATCAAGCAGTACCTAGTGTTCTGCATTGCTGTGTTTCCTATTAGATGCTATTAGAAGCTTGTGCTCAACAATGGTTTCTTTTATTTATGTACCTACTTACTTATATAAAATAAATCATATTTATTTTATATAAGTAAGTACGTACGTAAGTAAGTACTCTCTCCATCCAACTGGTTGTCTAGAAAAATCGCTTTAAAGCGATAAGACCGCCAAATTGTAACTTTGTGATTTTTTTGTTGGTTATGTTTATGTTTCATAGTGTTGCAATAAAAGTATTATCTATCTATCTATCTACTTCATATTAAGTAATGGAAAACTAAAAATATTTTGAAACTCTGACTTTTTACAGTAGGATTATTAATTTTAACAAACACAAGGCGAGAGTTTGTTTAAGTAACAGTTTTATTGTAGACCTATCATATTTTATTTTTAGTTATGAATAAGTAAATTTAATTGGAATCCCAAGATTACTATTAATCGTTTAAAGTCAATAAGGCAGCTTGTCATGTAAAATGCACAACACAGTGATAGGTCTACAATATACTAACCCAAATCAAACTTAATTTAATTGCAAATGAAACACCTTGCAAATATTTACTTACTAAACCGTCCAGATTCCGAAAGCGCAAAGAACAGGCAGCAGCAGCTTCCCTCCAAAACAACCAGATGACGCTGCAAGCTGGTCTGCGGACCCTGCACGAGGCTGGCCCTGAACTGAAGAGGGCTATCTCAGGGAACCTTGACGAAATCGTTGCGGAGACTGTGGAACCAATGCACAGGGTAAGTGAATCAGATTCAGATTTATTATTTGCGTAAATGTAAGTACAGGGAATAACATAATTGAAGGGAAAACAGGAAAAGAGAGGAAGATGAAGAACAGTAAGCATATAAGCTTAAGGAATAAACTAAAGAGGTAAAAGACTTAGCTTCGGATAGAAATGAATGGAAAAATGCTATACCGATAATAGCGTTGCTTTTGAGTTAAAGAAGAAGAAGTACAGACAAAAATTATGAACAAGTTACCATCATCATCAGCTCATTTTTATGTCCCCACTGCTGGGGTATGAGCTTTTCCTATGGATGGATAGGGAGAACAGTATAGTACTCCAACCGCCCATACAGTGAAATTGTTTGTTTAAATATTTAATATATTTACACCACCTGATCCTTCTTACACTCCACATGATGTTGTTTCTAACGCTAAGTCCAGACAAACGCGAAGACAACTGGTGCTGCGTGAAAACGATGTAGCATTAGTCACCCTTCATTCACGTGTACTACTTCATATACATAGACGACCTCTTTATGTTTAATCTTAATTTTATTTTGTAGCGTAATCACACATTGTTCGGTGCTGTATGGACAAGTATCAAGAAACACGGCCGGGAGAGTTTGTATGGACGCGACAAAAAGGCTTTGCCGGTCACGGTTAAAATAAAACAGCCGAGTAAGTGTACGGCAGTTAACTTAATGTTATACTTATTTAAACATATTTCTAGACTCTTATTTGCTAGTGAGTTATAGTATGTAGGTATAAAATGATTTTTTAATAGTAAGTTAACTAACTTACTCCCTCTGTGTTCTTGTGGTAAAGCTACCCGTGTTTAGATTTAAAGATTCCAGGTACGATTACTAGCGAGTCACATATTATTATTATATGATGTACATGGATATCGATATTTATTCCAGCTTTATTTTTATGTCTGAAGTTGAGATATATAACATGATTTTAGTTTCTTCATATGCCGACAAAGATGGAGGGCAAAATCTCAGCTCTATGATGAGACGAGAACTTGGTATGGATGGCAAAATACCGGAAGAGGAAGTGTAAGTTATCCTTAATTATGATAAGTAACCATCTCTACTTTATGTATTTATGATTTGAGGTATCTTCTGGTTTGTTTTTTAGTGTTAAGGACAAAGACAAAGACTTTTTATTTATAATTATATTTTACGATTTTTTTTTTAATATTACCCCGCTTTGGTCTAGCGTATTGGTATACGCTCTATTTTCTTTATGTGAGATGGCTAACTTAGCTTCACCCTGCAGGGAACAATTTTGTGAGCGGTCCATTTTGTTTATTTTATTTTTATTTTATTTTAATATATTTCAAAATTCACAGCTCTTAATCTAAATTAACAAACTTATATATTCTATATATACTTATACACAATTTCCAACCTGATGGGTTACTAAGCTCACAAGTATGCAATACATAAATATGAATATACACAAATATAAAAAAACATATAAATAATTAAATAAATAACTATTTTTTTTGTATATATATATATATATATACTATAAAATGATTAAATACACAATATAATATAACTAACATATACTACTAATCATTATTTTACATAGAAGTTGAAAGTAAATTGCCAATGTCATTTTTAAAAGAGCTCAATGAAGAACAGAATAACTAATAACAGAAACAAGAATAACTTTTAAAAATATGTTATAATTCGACTAGTAATGACCTAATACTGTTAGTGCTTAACCAAGTAGTGAGGCAATAACGCCGGGCGGAACCGCTCCTCCGGGACCCTGGTCGATGGTCGGCTGGTAGCCGTTCTCATCAGCTACGTAGTTGACGGTGTAGGTGACGCCGTCGGGACCCACTCAGGAGTAGGAGCCTCTCATCACGAGCGCCTCGTTCTCTGCGCCAGCGTTTTGAAGCTCACCTTGCTCGTCGCGTTTGGTGCCATCGCTCTGTTCTACGCTGTTGGAAGAATTATGCTGTTAATTTTTGTAACACCTAAAGTGCCATGTAACCGGCAAACAATTAAATTTCTATTGTGTCTTGTTTTTACGGCGGTCAACTTGTCCCAATCCGATCCGAACCCTTCGGAGAATCTAGTAGGGCACGGGGACACGCACTTTTAAGTGCGTGATGCCGTTCCCTCTAAAAAACCTCCGAAGGTGGTTCGTTTCACACGGCTTGAGGAACCTTTGAAGAAAATTTTTCATTATATGTTTTCTGTAGACGATTTATTACTGAATTTTGAGCGTAATTACTCCGTGCAAACATTCAGCTAAAAAGTTTTGTATGCCTAGTTCGGGTAGAGCACATAAATTCAATGCCTTAGTTACAAGGTCGGCGCTGTCTATATCACCGTTGCATATTTTATACAGAAATAACATGTCGATAAGGCAACGTCTATTCTTGTCGCCCAGCAACTTGCACAACAACCAATAGCAAGAAAGCTGGATCCCTGGTGGATAACCCAGTCTTAAAGCAGTATTGTAGCAGTGTTTAAGCGGTTGTAAACCTGATTTGAGTGCAATGCCACTACACACTCACAGAATACACTAAACATGCAAACATGCACAATAGTTTACCCAAGACACGGTACTCGTAGAACAAGGGTGCGACGAAATGCAAATTTGGTTTTATTTTTATTTTTAATATAAACTAAACTTAAATCAACATAACCATAATCAAATTCATCATCATCATCATCACAGCCAAAAGACGTCCACTGCTGGACATAGGCCTCCCTCAAGGATCTCCACAACTACCGGTTTTGTGCTGCTCGCACCTAGCGGCTTCCCGCGACCTTCACCAGATCGTCGGTTCACTTATCTTATTTTTTATTTAAAAATAGTCAAAATCTGTTTACAAATAAAAATTAAGTTATAAATCTTAATAATTAGCAATGTTTGTAATTAACCACTCTCTCTCACTATTTCTTATTTTAAATAATTTTAATCATTAATTTAACCAAAAAAAATTTTTACTTATTCAAGATCACGATCAGTTGTAAAATATATTTTTTTTAGAAATTCAGGAATCGTGATTAAGTTCTGCTCTAATTTTTTCAAATAAATTATTATTTGAAAAAATTAGAGCAGAACTTACCGATACTCATTTATACCGATTACGGTATCTTCTGACAAAATGGATACCACATTGCTTTATTTTATTAAAATTGATAACTTAATTTTTATTTGTTTCCAAATTATGACCATTTTTTTATAAATAACTAGTGGCCCGCTCGCAACTTCGTCCACTTAAGAACACCCGTATCCCATGATGGACCCCTATAGCAGCGCCACCTGCCGGGTCCAATTGACAGTCTAAAAAATTTCATGCAAATCGGTCCAGCCGTTTAGAAGAAGTTCAATTACAAACACACGCACAGAAGATTTATATATACAATCTGCCCGGGGAAGTAAACTTTAAGAGCGTGATCTACATATTAACAATTTTATCGATAAAAATACCTCAAATCAGGGTTCTATCTGACTGAGTAATAAATTTACCCTCTTCTTTTCTTTCCTTTTTTTTTTAACTTAAATCAATCCTTAAAATGTTTATATAATTTTTAACGCAAATTTTTGTTGCGAACAAATTACAAAAACACAAATGTTGAAAGAACTAAAGAGTAAGGATACTCTCTCAATATGTATGAGGCCCGTGTATGTTTGCTACTTCTACTAATAGGTAATCTTGTTAGCTATCGAATGATACTTAATATTTGCTTATCAGTATCAAGATGCCTAATGCCTATGACATTGCTTTTTTCAAAGGAAGAGATATAGAAAAACTTAAAATGTGAGAGCCGGGTCAGAATCAGGGTCGGGATTTCAGGTATATTTATCGATAAAATTATCCATAGATCACGCTACCCTGACAGATTGTATAAAGATATATATTTGTGTCAGTGAATATAATTGGATTATGGCTATGTTAATTTATATATCGTTTACATTAAAAATAAAAATATTTGCATTTCATTTTCCATTGCAAGTGCTTTGGTTTAATGCTCTAAGCAAGTCTAGCACTTGACCATGTCTGACTCGCCGCCCGTGATAACATAAAGCTGCAGAGCAGCAATTAACCTACGGTCAGTTTTTATGTAGAGTTTTTGACATTGTGCGCTTTTGATATTCTGCGCTTTTGACATTCTGCTCTGAGCCCACCTGTGGAACGTTTATTTGGCAAATATTTTTTTAGAGATAACTATGATCAAGAAAAAAAATAGATAAGTACAAATTGATAGTTACCATCACATTCGGGTTTTAGGAAAGAAGATGACGCCAACCAAAGCGACGAAGAGATTGCGATGACACCGCTTCTCCACGGAAAGGACTCTGAAAGGATATTCAGAGCAATAGAGTGAGTACCTTTGCGGCTTTGATTCGATGTTATTAATATAAAGCTAAGTCTTACTGCCGTATACAGAAACGTTTATTAAGTAAATCAAAACAATGCTTTAGGCTGTCCACGTAAGAGATTACTTTACAATCATGGGTGCTTTAGTGATGTTAATTGACGTTTCTGAATGCGACAGTTAGTTAAATCTGTTCTCATTGAATATTGCTAGTTCATTGTTGAAGTTACTAGCCTGAAACATCTTTCTCGATATCGTAAAGTGTGATCGACATTATGCGATCTGTATGACGAATCGCTTCCTCGACTTTATGCCGGATAAAATATTCAGTGATGTCTACAAAAAAGTTCGCCCTTACCAACATACGATTTCAAAAGTCATCCCAAGAGCAAAAGTTAGTTGAAATATACACACATGGAAACACTTCTGAGCAATGAACAATTATTGTATCACTAAGATCCGAATGCATGCAAGATCATTATTTTTTTATAAACAGTTATTATATATTAACCAATTAGTAGATTTCGTTTCCCTTAAGTGTATAACGTATTTGGTACGTTAAGTAATATAAATGAGAACGGAGGGGCTACCATGACTATGTTTATCCGAACTTTTGTAGGCGAACGAAATGCTAAAAATAAATCTATCATGGAGATTCTTTAGATGTCTGCTTAAAGCCAGCGCAGGCAAGGGATAGATTAAGAGCCTGACGTAGTTTTCTTCGTCAAAAATAGAACACTATAAGAATTAGACTTTGAGTCTGAAGTGTACGGTACGACATACATATAGCTCTGATTTATTTTGGCGGACACAAAACTACTCTGAGGGCTGTTCCTCATTTGCGCTGGCCTTAGGAGCCATTTCACAATTCGGTATCATATATGCAAACTTCAAAATTGTAATATTCTATCACGATCACTATAAGAATTAGATGTAGGCTTTGAGTCTGAAGTGTACGGTACGCCATAAATATAGCTCTGATTTATTTTGGCGGACAAAAAACTACTCTGAGGGCTGTTCCTCATTTGCGCTGGCCTTAGGAGCCATTTCACATTTCGGTATCATATATGAAAACTTCAAAATTGTAATATTTATATATAAACGGTCAACATCTCTGTATAGAAGATACTTACTTCCACCGTCGGCCTTTTCATCACTTATGATATGTGATGAAGGCCAAGTTTACCCGCTAGCAATAAAAAAAATTTTGAAAGTATTAGAGCAAAGAAGTTTGTATAGGATGGTACTTTGATCGTCCTTCACTGATTTGTTAATTACGCCACTGCAGAATTTCGGAATTACTTACGTGTCATTGTAGACCTATTTTATGTCTAAATCGATGTTTTAAATAATAGTACCTACTATTTCTTTTCTTGTGTACCTTCTTATTTATTAATTATTTTGTGCCATTATCATGTTGTGCTTTAGTTTCTATGTTTATTATGAATATAAATTTAATCATGGCACATTAAAATTTGTACGCTCTGATCTTGCTCTGACATTGTACATTTAGGGCCGAATTTCAATCTTTGAACTATTTCGTCTGATATCTATCACAGCCATTTTGAATATGTGTTGTTATTTGTTATTTTTCATTGTAAATCTGTTGATATTATTATTTGTTTTGGTAAAACTTTGTCAGATGGATAAGTTACATTCGAACATCAAGTCATTAAAATGACACATAACTTTAAGGCGAGCGTTTCCGACTGTGAGATTTCCAAGGCGTTCCGCTCGGGACTGAATGATGGCGCGAGCGTCGAATTGGTCAATAATGCGGATTTTATTGAACGTTAACATATTATTAAAATTATAATGGTCGACAACTATTACATATACAAAGACAATTGGTTTGGTATATTTTTCTTCGTCTGAAACGGTGTATAGCCTGAATAAAATGATATTTAGTTTATTAATAAGACGTATTATATGTTTGATATTATATTCGATGCAGGAAATTGTAAAATATCGTGAAAATACCAGCCCAAATTACTAGATAAAAGGCCAATGAATACACTCATTTAAAAACACCGTTTTTTTGGAAAACCTCACCTTAAATCTTTATTAATTGTACCAACATTTGCTGTGACCTGAATTTTAGACTTTGTGTTATACATAATATACATGCGTTTCGTTTACCTACGTCTCTATGAGTAGTATCTTCATCACCATGAAGATGTTTTTCATTCAATTTGAGGAAACTAAGAAATTCTACTCGTTAATAAAATAGTGTACCACAGAGTAGGTACTAATGGTTCATTACCATAATCGCTTAAGAGTGCGCCGTCCGTAAGTGACAAGTGTCATATATTTTATCTGAAATGTCTTCGTCCATATTTATTTGATGCCGCGCGGCCATACTAGTTTTGTATGGGGAATTTAAGGTGCTTAATAAAAAAATATTATTTAAATAACCACTTGATGAATCGAAAATGTAGTTTAGCAATTTGTAGTTTAGCCATTGATGATTGTTTAGACAAAATCAGAGGTACAATAATTTAGATATACTATAAGAAATCTACTAAACGCCGCCACTCGTTTTCATGATTTTCGCCCAACTTTAAATGATATTGTAGAAAAACTATAGCGTGTTATGAGTTTATGGATCTGACTAATTGTAAACACGTTCCCTTTGATACTAAATAAATTTTTTGTTTATTTAATACGATGGTATTTTCAATTTTAACTACTTAACCGTGACTGCATTTTTGGCATTTTTTGGTCGGCGCACTCTTAAGTATAAAAATATAAGATTTTCGTACACAGTAACTATTTGAAGCTTGATGGCGCAGTGATTAGCACATAAGGTCAAAAATTGCTAAGGTTACGCAACTTTCGCAAAGGCTTTGTCATCGGATGATTGACATAAAGTTTATTATATCATCTCGATTTCCTCCATGCTTCGGAAGGCACGTAAGCGGTAGCCCAGGCTGCATTAGCAGTTGTTAACAACCACCGATCCGCCCTGGGTCCGCGTGGTTCATAGCCCGTTCTCCCTGTGGTTTTCCATCCCTATGTAAGGCTCGTGCCCCAGCAGTGGGGACATAAAATAAGCTGGCGAGGATGAGGAACTGATTTAATGTACAATGTCAGTAAAAGTGTAAATGTAACGTTTTCAGAAAAACGTCCAACGATTTAGTGCAGAGTATGAGAAATAATAGTAAGTGGTTTTTAGTGTGTTGTGATTGTTTGCTTAATTCCTCTTTAATTTGTCTTAAATTTGTGTTTATCTTATCTACTGGTTTGCTTGAAATCGACTAATACATACTTATTGCATGAGCAATATCTGAAATAAGCTGAATGTAAAAACGACTTTTTGTAGAAAGGTAATACAGAATATGCCGTTGCTCTTTAGTTTTTGACTGAATAGATTAGGATCATAATATTATTAAAGCTAAAAATTAGAAAAAACTGATGGTTTCTTGAGATATTTCTGTTGCTGCAAACTGAGGATATTTTCAACAATGACAACAAGTTAGGAAAATGTAAACATTTTTTGATATTTTAAGTCTAAGTAACTAACAGTCCCTGGTACAAAGAGATCTATAGCACCGTGTTTTACACCATACTTTACAACCTTGATAAAGAAACCAGAAAATAATTCTGCACTATGTTTTCAATAAGCATGCAGTGATATTTTGCATAGCATGTTGTTTTAAAAACCCACTCAAGAATTCTAGGTACCGTCGAACTACACAATTCAAAATTCAAAATGATTTATTCAGTTTAGGTTACAAATAGCTCTTGTGAACGTCATTATGCCATCGGTTCGTAAGTCTACTCTGGGCGGGAGACCTTGTACTGAGAAGAACTGGCAAGAAACTTAGCAAGTGTCAAGCTCTTTTCTCCCTTACAGCGTCAAAAATATTGGAAAATACCCTATCATAAAAAAAACACTTTCCATCATAAATAAAACACAATACAAAGACATACACACCTATAAAGGACAATCACAACTTGTAAAAAAAACAAAAGAGAAAAAAAAATAGGTACCTAAGTTTGCAAAACATCAGTTACCAGTTTAAATTTTCACAATGCAATTCCTACAGTACTAATAAAAGTCAAAAACTGTCTAAGAAAAAACAAAGTTAAACTATAGTTAATAATAATAACAATAAAACATGTAATTATGCAAGAGCAGACCAGACAGGCGGCACTCGTTTACGAGTATGACATGAATGAAATAATGATTGAAATCTTTGGAGTGTATAACCGTTGCTATGGTGTTGTAATATAATTATGTTTACAATCTTTTTGATCTTGTAGATCGTGACAAAACACCGAAACAGAACAACAACGTGCCTTATTGTGTAGAGAATCCAGCGGAGAATCTTATTACTCGAGTGAGTATAATAATAGAGTTATTATTTTCTTTCTCTTACTTCTTATCAGTGACAATTAGGCCCTACGTAGATAGTGCAAACGAGGATTTCACTATGCAACCACCGAGACTTCTTTCTTCTGTTGTCAGAATACTATTGATATACTATCAGAGGGGTAAACCTTCCATACATTGAATAATTACAATTTTTTTATATAAGGCAGCGCCATCTTCCGTAAAAGGAACCTCAAGTTACTAACTGGTTATCCATATAATGTCACTAGATGGCGGTAGTATGGATAGCATTTTAAATTAATAACTTATGTTTAGTTATTTTCTAGTAACTTTCTTATAACTACAACTTTTGTCAACTTCACAAAGAGTTCATTAGCCGAGCAGCTGCGACGATGCATCGTGCTATAGTAGTGATAGAGAGATCCTAGGTTCTCGAACCTTCAGAAATAAATTAATATTTTTTTGATTTTTACGTTCATTTATTAATTAATTATCAATCATTTATCAAGTTTTTAATATGTTTATCAATCTTACAATTAATATTATACACAAAAAAAAAGTTAACTAGTTTTTTGTATCTAAATATTATATAAATATTCTTAGCGCCATCTATCGGGAAGAAGCGTAAACGCGCACGCAAACGTCTACTAACGCCATCTATTGTACCGCCAACCTAATTTCCCATCTTTTTTTCTATGAGAGGCACATCTATACCCAATATAGTAGTCTATGACAGGGGAGGCCAACTTGGTCCCCAAGTAGACCCAAGATCTACTGTTCACTGACGACACCCTGTGCGATCTACCAATTACATACTTCTTGAAATCTTAAATGAAACAGCATAGCAGCATTCAGTACACAATTATGTACTATTATATAAAACTGAAAATTATTCTTAGTACTACTTATTTATATTAGTAAGAGCGTTTGAGCATCTTTCGATTTCTGATTATCAAAACCAGGTCTTTTGTTGGATAATGCCAACCTTAAGAAATCTAATGTATGAGCGACTGTCAAGCGAAAACGGTGTTTATTTTTTGTTTGTTTTAAGTAGGAAAATGCTGACTCACATAAATTATGTTAAACCAAAACACGAATGCAGTTGTTCAACACATATCTTCAAATTTGGATATTTCTCGTTGGAAACCATTGCCCAGAATCCTAGACCTGAGGATGACCTTGCTTTTAGAAATATGTCGCAGCGCAGAGTAGTAATAATGATCGTTTTAGAGTACCATGTGGTCCATATGAAATGTATCTGCAAATTTTGTGTTGATGATGCGTACAGCAGTTAGTGATTAGGTACGTTGCGCAGTCTGTTCTACGTATTTATATTTTTTGCCTTGACACGATCGACTGGTTCGGATCGGGTACTGATCGGTTGGCCACCCCTGGTCTATGACGACTCTTTAAAGCAGCAGCAAAGGACCTGAATGTAATTTTAGATAAAACTTCCGCAAGTTTTTGATTGATTTATACACAGTAACACTTGTAATCGTGTTTATTTTACATGATATCATTCTGTTCTGACGTGTCGAACCCATAACAGGGTCACAAAGAGATCTAAGAACTGACCCAGTCTACTCACGTATGTGAAACATTTTATTTTATTCTGAACACTTTGCAGGTCTGCTTGTATCAGTATAAAGACACAGCCAGATAAAGGTTCCATTTACATGTGTCTTCCCAAATTAGGTACTGACGGAGCAGGGGCTTGGCAAGTACTGCGACAAGGAGTTCATCCAGAGTACCTCGCGTGAGATGCAGGAGGCCCTCGACCTCACCCAGGAGGAGATGGACACGTGAGAACAACAAGACAACCTAATTATTACAAAGAGACTGAAAAACATACATTGACTAGAATGCTTAATGCCAGTTATAAAGCATGTTGTTTTGAAATATTCACTAAAAAATCATCGCTGGAATTCTGTGTTACGTTGAAAGACGATGTAATGAAATGAAATGAAATGAAATCTTTGGAGTGTAAAGCTATTATTATAATGTTTTAGTTTTAGATTTGATGTTCAGTTTTGATTTTGTTAGATCGTTGCAAAACATTCGGACACATTGATTTTGTCGACCTCCTTGGTCGAGTGGTTTGTACACCGGTTTTCATGGTGTCGCCATCTCTGAGGTCCCGGGTTCGATCCCCAGTCGGGTCAATTTAAAAATTATTGTTTTTCTAAATTGTCTCGTCTGAGTGTTTTCTATGTTATAATATAAGTATGTATTTAATTATTTTAAGTATGTTTATCCGTTCTCTAGTAACCATATAACGAGTTTCATAACGAAGCTTCTCTTGGGCTAGATAATTGGTGTGAGTGTAGGAAAGTTTATTTATTTATGCTGCTTCAATACCATTCAAATTCTCGTTTTAACGTGCTTCAATACTCACTCAGCAGTTCATCACACAGGACGTAAAAATACAATCTATCAGACCAACTCTAGAAGTTTTTTTTTATTAATTGAAGTTATTGTAAAATGTTTTTGTTTTGTTTATATAATTTTTAACGCAAATTTTGTTGCGAACAAATTACAACCAGCCTAACCAGCCCGCCGAAATTATTCAATACTATTTACTTTGAAAGCCACAAAGTTAGAACCACGATAGCACAATTGGGAGAGCACCTGACCCGGTATGTCAGAAGGGTGCAGGTACAAATCCTGCTCGTGGAAATCTTTTCAACATTTGTGTTTTTGTGAAGTTATTGTCTTCATCTTCATTTTAAATTTTATTTAACATTAATTAATATAATCTTTGTTTCAGCGCCGCAAACCAAATAATATTGCAAGAGAGAAAAATGAGTGCTGTACAAAAGAAAGAAAACGACGTGGTGAGTAAATGAGTGTCTTACAAAATATAGTCTTCATAGGTACCCTAATGGAGTATGTTTTTCTTTAGTAAGTGGCTTCGTGGCTTTGAGCCAGTGTCAAAGTATTCTTTTTTAAAATTTAAATAATTATTGTTTGTTATTGATGTTATTGCAGGATAATAGAAATGAGCAGTGATAAATGATGTTCCCCACTCCTTGAGTGTTATGATTAAATGGCTAACCAATGTGAGGCTATTGAGATCTCACGCGTTAAAACTCAAAAATGATATAGCACTGTCTTTTTTCATTTGCCAACACTCACACTCAAGCCCGTTCATGGTTAATTAACTTTCTAGCATTATTAAGAAAATAATACTATATCTCTCACACATCACACATCACTTCCCGTCAAGAAGTCATCGCTAAATTCTCCTATCCGAAAAAGCAGGATATTTTCATAAGATTATTACAACCAATGATATACTTATTATATAGAAATGATTATCAGCAAATATAGAAAAGTAAAATGTTTATATAATTTTTAACGCAAATTTTGTTGCGAAAAAATTACAAAAACACAAATAGTGAAAAAGGGTGCGGGTTCAAATCCTGCTCGTGAAAATTTTTTCAACATTTGTGTTTTTTATAAAAAAGTAGATAATTTACTTTGTATGTATATAACATATACCTTTATAATATCATTGATTGTAACGATCAAAATGCTGAGCTCTTCTCAAGTTAATGTTTGTTTTCAGGAAAGTTTATTTGCCAGGCAGTACCACCCTTTCCACCAGCCCCCAATGCAGCCTCCGCCAAGAAAGAAATAAGAGATGACCCTATTTTTTGGATTCCCGTTTTTACCCTAGCGGTTGGCAACCGTCTAGGTTTTTAACCCTAACCTTTAGGGTTTTTGGAATAAGCAGGCCACGGCTTGTTTTTTGAGAATTTCCTTAAAAAATGGAGAAAGAATTTTTTGAAGAATGTATTTATTGTATATAAAATGCTTTGCCTTTGAATGTGGAAATAAATATAGTATTTACAGATAAGTAAAGAGAGCATCTATGTATATTATATATTTTACAAAAATTATTTAACTTGTAAGTACCTTTATTTTTCCAATGTTATTTTTATATTGAATTGATATAATATTTAACAAATTATAATATTATCTATATTATTATGGTAAAATAATCCCCAAAAATACTTTATTTTGGCATTTTCTATTATGTCCTATATTAAATGGCAATGTGCCTTACATGTTTATACAAAAGTATGATATGGATAAAATGTGCCAAAGATTTTGTCTGAATATATTCGAAATAACTGACCTTTCATATGTTTTATATAAAAAAATATATTTAAATCCTTTAACTTATCTAAGTAAAAAAAATATATTATTTATTACAGTTAATTCTAGTCACAAGTAACTGCTTATGTTATTTATTGTATGTTGAGGAACTTGAGGTATTTTAATGTTGTATTTTGTATGAACTATAATATTCGTTATTGTGAATAAATTGTTGGGAAAGATTTTATGTGGTGTTTATTTTATATATCTTTCATTTATTACTGTAAGACGTATTGTAGATCTAAATCAAAATCAAGTTAATAATGCATGCTGTGATGATTTTATATAATTAAAATATAATAATTTAATAAAAATACCCAGCACCAGTTAAATCCAATTGAGCCAAACCATGTTGACATCAAAATGTCTAAGAAGATACTGGCCGAGACTGACCGATGCATGTTGCCGTAACGTAACATGTTCGTTGCGAGCATTCGCATGGTGTCGAGGCGCTCGCCGTTCGCTCCGCCCTGTAATCGGTTAGTCAGCAATGATGTCCGTGACCCCAGCGGGATACCCTTTTACATGGGATATCTCGATAACTATTGGTCAACAAATTTTGATATTTGCTAACAAATTTAAACATAATATCAAATAAATCATGACGAAATTTGAAGCCGATCTGAAGGAGTTATCCCGCTGGGGTCACGGACACTCAGCAATGACGTAAAAGCAAATATGATGTATTAATGTAGTACCTTATGATGAAGACTTTAAACGTTATTAAATAAAATTTGAGTTTCTTTTTCGAAGACTATAGTTTCCGTAAATTCAAGAAGGATAAAAAACAAAATACAATGAATGACTATCTCTTTCTATTGCAAAAGTTGTTAGGTAAATGTTTAAAGGGAAATGTTTGTGTTAAAGAGGGATCCCTTGCGATGGATTGTTGCAAGATTCTTCATTGTCGATGTCCTTAAGCGTCTCCATTTTTTCTAAAATTTCGGCTTGTAGTTCATTAATAAGAGTTTCAAGATTTTCTTTTGGTGTATATTCTTGTAGACCATTCCAAAGTTCTAACACTTCCTGTTTTATTTCAATAATATTGTCAGGAGTCTTACTTGCATCCGCAGCCTCAACGGCAAACGATTCAGAAACAGCTTCACTCAATGGTTTACTGCCAGAACTTAAGGGTAAAATAATATCTCGTAATATAATTGGGAATGCTTGACTATACTGCTCAGATTCAGGCAAATCTTTGATGTCTATAAAACTGGGTTTCTCATCAGCAGTGTTACATTTCTTTTCATCATCTAAAGAACTTTCACTTTCTTTAAAGTCTGTAGCATTATATCCCTCTGGAATGTATTCATTTACTTCGTTATCAGCATTTCTATATAGCTCTGATATTTCTCTCTGTAGAGTGCAGATCATAGTCTCCAATTCTGATATTTGAGTGTCCATGTCAACCGCGAGCTCTGAGTCATGTCTGATTGGGGTTAAGGTTATATTTCTACTACAAGCTTGATCTTCTTCTACCGCAAAACCGAATTGAATTCTATACATTTCTATCAAAGAATCGATATCTGAACTCTTAGGTGTCAAATTGAACCTGTCCATGTTTATTCTAAATACCGTTTCATTCTCGCCTTGCACTCTTCTCTCTTTTCTCTTCTTTTCTGAATATCACAAGGGGATTCTTCTGGAGGAGGTGGTAAAGGTGGCTGGGGAGGACAGCCGGGCCAAGGTAGATCAGGCGTTTCGGCGTCTGCATTAGCTATGGCGTCGCACCTGTTTGTGCCAGTCGATTCTCTTTCAACAACGCAGACTATTGGAAAGTCAGGAGTCGGAGGTATGGGTGGATTCTTTATTCTTTCAATGCAAAGTGCCAGACAAGGCGGTGCAGGTTCTGGTTCAGGAATCGGTTCTTCGGGGCATATCTTTTTGCCAGCAGCTTTTAACTCTTTTATTTTCTGGAGTTTGCATGGAGTTGGCGGGGGTACGGGTGGGTTCGGTTCAACATGACATTTTTTGACATTCATAATATGCCCAAAGATTTTTAGCTGGTTCGGTTTGTAGGACAGGCCATTTTATGGAGACAATGTCATCGTTGACAGTCACTTCTATGGCCTTCTAATAAAAAAGCTGTGTGAGTTTGAATTGCCAGTACCTATTTTCTCCTTTGTAATTTAAGACATTATGCTTCCTAGGCAATTAGCATATAAAGGCGTTTTGCAAGTAAGGAGTTCTGATTATGAAGGGTAGAATCTCTGTATCTGGCAAAGCCATGAAGCTATAGTTTTTTTTTTTTTTTTTTCGTTGATAGCTTTGTTCGATTAGCACATTTAGCCAGTGTCAAAGTAATTTTTCTTTCAAGTAATACATAAATAAACAATATTTCCTTCGTCCTCCAGTAATGATGATGAATGATAATAGAAATGAGAAGTGAGAAATGATATACCCCCCAACCCCTCGAGTATCTCAGTAAAGATGTGGGGCTTTACTAAGTCCTCGGGCGTACTTCTTGAGAGAATTTGAAAAGTGACGTTGCACTGTTTTGTTTCATTTGCCAACACTCATGCACACTCACGAACACTTAACGGTTAATAATCCACCATTATTTCACATTAATATTCGTCATAACACAAATTTTAGAAAATAAAACAAAATCGCAGACATGACTCTTCACTTTCCCGCCAAGAAGTCGAAGCTATAGTTATAAGAGGCCTGTTAGTTTTTTTTCCTTTAGTTGATGGCTTCGTGCGATAAGCACATTTAGCCATTGTCAAAGTAATTTTCTTACAAGTTATACAGCGTGTCCAAAAAAAGAAAGACAATCCCGTAGCTGCGGGTGGGTCACATCATGTCCTACCACATACTGGAATTTCAGTTTAATGAAAGTCTCACGGTTTTCGAGATATCGTTTTTTTTTCTTTTTTTTTAGAAAAGTCTTCCCTCGTTTAGTTTATTTCATGCCATTTCTACAAATGATAACTTTTTAAGCCCCATTTTTTTTCAAATACTCATGGTTATTTGTTTCATCTAAAACAATATTCTTTTGTTCCCGTAAGTACTGCAAAAACCACATAAAAAAAATATTATGCAAAGATTTCATACAAACTAAATCAAACAGCTGACTTTGATAGCCTGTGGTGTAAAAAAAATGTACGAGGCAGACCGTGCCAATTACTTTAAAACATTGCTTAGTTAATGTTAATTTAAAAATGGTATTACTGTTTTACATTCCTTTTTAATTTAATTTTTTATGGTAATTTAAATGCACGAAGGTAGCAATTTCGGATTTTATTAAAATAAAAGTCAATTAAAATTAAGTTACCTTACAAGTATTATTTCATGAATTTATACATGTGAACAATGAAATCGTAGAAAGGTTCGGTACCTGACATGCTTCCATGAAGTTTTGACCTTGACATGTCATTGTAATTGGAATTGGCAAAGAAAATATTCTTTATTATAACAGGTATTTTGGGGTTTTGGTATAGTATAGTATGGCTACAAGTAAAAGACAATTAATACAAATGAATTTTTTATTAAATTATTTACAGTTAATGCTCAAAATGGCCGCCATTTGCCCATAAGCATGCTCTACATCGTTTAATTCAGCGAGCATAACCCTCTTGCGTAATTTTTTCGGCGGCGGATTGTATTTTTGCCCGCAGCTGTGTGAATGATATCACCTCCGTCTCGTACACCAGGTTTCAAGCAGTTCATCAGGGGAAAACCCATTCGGTTCGGGTACAAATTGTGAAGTTTGTGCACTCCTGATGGCTACCTGATAACATTTGATATTTACCAAGGCAAAGCGGTATACGAACTACATTTTGTAAAATATGCTGCCCCTCTACTTGTGTTTAGAGACGAGTTCGATGTTGATAAAAAGAAACGGCCATATCATTTTTATTTCAATAATCTTTTTACAAGTTTGAACCTGCTAAACTATTTTCGAAAGCAAGGTTATGGAGCAACTGGAACAGTAAGGGAATACCGTCTACAAAAGTATCAGAAGTTGACAATAAATAAAATGATGAAGAAAAAGGAAAGAGGCTATTATGAATCTGCAATAAGTAAGGATGATGGGTGAATAACATATATCTATTCAGTGATGATGGTGTTATTGTTGTCAAGTGGATGGATAATTCCCTTTCGGTCCATTAGGTTGAATTCTTAAAATGTTGAATTCCTAGAATGTTGAACTCTCAATTAGTTGAATCCCAGAATGTTGAATTCTCATAATGTTGTATTTTTGAGTCCTACAATGTTGAATTACGATAAGCAAAATGTTGAGTTCTTATTTCTATTCATTGAATGTCACAATATTGAAAAAAATAAATATTTTTAGTGCACTAGATTTAATATTACCAACATAAAGTACCAGGCTACCATAAATATGTAGGAGATTGCTTATTAGTATAAAATAATAATTTAGTCTAGTAAATACATACACATATAGCAAAGATTATAATAATATTCTTTCATATTAATATGCAATCTTCTGCATAGTTATGGTAGCCTGGTACTTTATGTTGGAAATATAAAAACTAGTGCAATAATATATGTATGTAAAAGATTATTTGTGCCTGTAGTTTATACATTCAAATTATTTATCTTCAGCAATTATTTTATACACAACAGTACCTACCTAAAAGTGTATCTAAGAGGACAAATAGGTAGAGTTAAAAAAAAGTGTATCTTACAGGAATAAAAGCGCAGTTTTATTAAAAGTGTCTCTACGAGGAAAGTGTATCTCTGGGGATTAATTCGATTTTATTATAAGTGGCCAATCAATACAAGTAAGTGATTTCAGTGAAGAGGTTCAACATTACAGGAATTCAACATTCTGGGATTCAACTAATTGAGAGTTCAACATTCTAGGAATTAAACATTTTAAGAATTCAACCTAATGGACCAAAAGAGATAACTCTATCGTTTCAATTGGATCTAATAATCTAGGAGTTCAACCCTTGTCTACCGTAAAACGATTATCACAAAAAGGAAAGTAAACATTCCCTTTCTTCTTGGAGAATATAATAAAATGGGGGGTGTCGACAGAATGGATGAAAATGTAAATATGTACAGGATAAATATCAGAGGAAAAAGGTGGTATTGGTCTCTAATGACTTGGATGCTAGACGCGTGCGTCCATAATGCATGGCAGTTACAAAAAAAGATAAACAAGATGCCTCAGATTGAATTTCATAGGGAGATTGCCCTAAGTTACCTGAAAACCTACGGGGTAGCTGCAAAGGGTGCAGGAAGACCCAGTGCGTCTACCAGTACTATAGCAAATGCAGCGCGGTATGACACCGTGAATCACTACGTCCAGAAATGCAATCGAAGAAGATGTGTCGGTCCATACTGCAAAACCAAAGCATCATCTCAGGCAGAACGGAATGCGTCAAATGTAATGTGGGTTTATGCGTTTGTGTTTTGCTTTTTTGGGGTGGTCCCCACATTAATCATTTATACCTAATAAATAATAATAATAATTATTAATAATAATTATAAATAATAATAATTATTATTATTTAGACCACAATAATTATAATTTTCACTTTGCCTGATTTGCTACTGTAAGTGCTTAGCGTGTGCACTTGGACACGTGTTTTTTTAAGTATTTCCAATAAAGTTAAAAAACTGAAATTGAAATTTATCATTTAAAACCCATATAATAAAATATATTTTAAGGCAAAAACTATAAAAACTTGAAAAAAAATAATTGGGGCATTACTGGGTTAATAATAAATTAAACTGAAATAATTAATAATTAATTAATAATTTTAACTTTATTAATAATGAATTTAATTAAATTAAATTGCTGTTACCTAATTGTAGAAAATTGATTCAAATATAAATCGGGAATTGTACGAACTAGGAATTTGCACCAATGGGGAATTGTACCAACTAGGAATTGAACAAACTAGGAATTTGTACCAATGGGGAATTGTACCAACTAGGAACGAAGGGATAGTGATGCGTATCAAGCTGAAAATCTCTATCTCAATTTTTCCAACGTGTTACCAACCGATAATTCTTCGGTAATAAACTAAAGAAGAATATTCATAATATAATGGTACGGCCGTGCCGCTTTTTTGCTCAACTTAGCGGGGGCACTGCCATGCACCAGATAACCCGCGTGCCAAGGGAAATTAATTTTCCCGTGACACTACAAAGGCCACTGTAATGTCACAGGAAATTCTTTTTTACCCGTAGCGCTACCGGTAGTGTCATGGGAAAGTAAAATTTTTCATGACGCTACTGGTAGTGCCAAGCAGTAGTGCCTAAGGTAATAAATGCTTATGGGGGGTCAAATACGTTAGTATCTCTACCTAGTTTGTGGGGGTCAATTCCAAAACCCCTAACTCGTAAAATTAACGGCAGTTTGAGATGTCCGTGACCCCAGCGGGATAACCCCTTCAGATCGGCTTCAAATTTCGCCATGATTTAGTTGATATTATGTTTAAATTTGTTAGCAAATGAAAAGTAGGAACTGGTTAGATTTTTACACCCACAAAATCTTGGCTATAGTCATAAACTCGCTACTTGCTCCAATCCTGTGGAAAAACAATGTTTAGGTATCAACACCGTGACCCCAGCCGGATAACCATATTAGCGTTATATCTCAGGATGTACTGTAGCTAGAGTTCTCGGTTTTGTCTAACAAATTTTCTCTCAGAGTCAACAAAATCTTCCCTGGATTTCATGAATGTAGCCTTTTGTCTTACACCTCAACTAGAACTTACTTTTCGGAGGAATTTTGACGAAAAGTAGGTATTTGATTACTCGGTAACTACAGAAGGTATAATCCTGGAATTTTCACTGATGGATTCATAATTGAATCATCAAAATTCTAGAACAAAAACTATATCAGTAGCGTGTCTCGTTCCTGCTCGTTTTAGGTCAAATAATTTTGACGAGCGTGACCCCAGCGAGATACCCTTTAACATGGGATATCTCGATAACTATTGGTCAACAAATTTTGATATTTGCTAACAAATTTAAACATAATATCAACTAAATCATGGCGAAATTTGAAGCCGATCTGAAGGGGTTATCCCGCTGGAGTCACGGACATCAGTTTGAGTTTTACCGTCGGTGTCGTAAGGGGCTAGATTTTGGTGTTTTTTTAAAGGCAACGGTAGCTAATACAATAAAAACGTTATCAAACCCTTTCGGAACTTGTGTCTTAACTCCTCTGATCAACAGTTCCCAAAATTCACATAAGCTTTATTTAACGTACTTTGGACACTTCCTAAATTCCCACTTCCATGTAATATCTACTTCCTGAAATTCCCGCTTTCATGTAATATCTACTTCTTGAAATTCCCACTTTTACAGAATTCTCACACTTGATACGCATCCTCTTCTCTTATAATAATTACAATGATAACAACTCTTACAAGGGGTATTTTCGTCGAAGAAATATATTGTAGATACTGCTTCATAAGTTTTATTACTACATCCCTGGACATATTGTATAGAAGATACCACAATAAGCAGTTTTAAAATGTTACACAATAACAAAGTAAAACAAATAGATACTGCATGTATAGAATTTATTGGTCAAACGGCATGATTGCTAATTACTTTTTCATCTCCAATTCTCGTACATTACCCTTGGAGTCAGTGCACATCACCCTACGTATCTTTTGTAGTGGGACGTTCTTGAGTCTCTCCTTGCAGAGGGGTGGCTCGTCACATGGCAACTTCTTCGGTTGGCCGAAACTGCTGCAGGGCAGAGGCGGATCGCAGGGGTGAGGCAGCGGCACCTTGATGCATGATCTTACGCCAATCGATTCTCCAGGCCGGCATCTCGCTGCAATGATTAGTATTTACTAATTGGTTAGTTAGTATTTACTAATTGGTGATTAGTGTTTACTAAACGGATTGGTGCAAAGCTTATTAGCTTTGCACCAATCCGCACTTATGGTCCTAATGACGAAATTAGGCTATCGACACACTATTGAGATGTTGTTGACTTAGCACATTTGAGGCCCAGTAGACTTAGCCAAAGTAACATTAAGAAAACGATAGCGAAGTTCAAAAAGAATAAAATGGGATTGACATAAGCCGCGCTAAATCACGTGGTCAATCTTATGTCGATCCCATACATTTTACCTATTCTTTTCGAACTTCGCTATCGTTTTCTTAATGTCACTTAGGCCACCGCCACTGGTCTTGATAAGTGATGCTAGCCAAAGGTTTTATCGGATACCGTTTCATTTTGAAGTATTAGATGGCGCAGTGGTTAACGTACCCAGTCTGCGATTGCTAAGGTTTAGCAACTTTTGCAAAGGCCGGTCATCGGATGGGTGACTAAATATATATTATCTCGAGCTCCTCCGTGCTTCGGAAGGCACCTAAAGCTCACAGGGCTGGCTGCATTAGCAGTCGTTAATAACTACCAACCCGCACTGGGCCCGCGTGGTGAGAGATAGAAAAAGAGAGAGAGAGAGAGAGAGAAAAGAGTAAAAAAGAAAAATAAAAAACAAAATAAAAATCAATCAAAGTAAAAACAAAACTGAATCAGTTTGCTTCCTTATTTTTAGGATTCTGTAGTCAAAAAGGAACCCTTATAGTTTCGCCACGTCCGTCTGTCTGTCTGTCTGTCCCCAGCCTAGCTCATAGACTCTTAATACTAGAAAGCTGTAATTGGGCATGGATATTCATATTAATCACGCCGACAAAATAGTGAAGTAAAATTTTGTTTTTTTTTTTAAATTCCCTCCCTTACACGTGAAGTGGGAAGTTAATGTTTTTTCTTCCCTACCCCATAGAGTGAGGTGTCGTTGGAAAGCAATTTAAAAAATATTTTGGGTTTGTGGAAACAGTTTTTTGATTGAGGCATCCGTTTGTGAACTATTAAGCTTTAAAGTGCAAGATTTTGTTAGAGTCAAGTCCCCCCCCCTGCCAGCCAAATGGTTGTTTTTGGATACGTGAAAAAATTCACGGTAGTTGTATATATGACGAAGTTAAAAGAAAAACTATCACAGCTAAGTAGGCTTTACAAGTTTACGAGTAACAGTCGACCAACTTATAAAATGTACTTGGTGCAGTACAAATTCCTCATTGGGAACTACTTAAATAACTTTGTCAGGTGTGTGAAACCGGTAGAATCTACATTAAATAAATGTTCATAAAAGCCCTCTACTCAGAGTCCGCATTATTGAGATGGGCTACGGAACCCTACACTGCGCGTGGCCCGACACGCACTTGACCGGTTTTATACATAGTTTTGTTTGTGCATTTGCATATTTGTGTATTGTTATTATTGAAAGTCATTAAAAACTATAGTGAAAAATGGTATACCTTTATACTGAAGGGAATACTAATATGGTTAAAACATTTATTGACCACACACACACATACATACATAAAACATAACAATAAAAACAAACAAAAGGTCAATCAGGACCCCGCCTCAGCTTGTGTTGTTGCAAACGAAGCATGTCGCAACAACGCTGGTATTCTGGCGGAGCCTGATGGTGGTTTATGGCCCGTTCTCGCTATCCATCCATTAGGAAAGGCTCGTGCCCCAGCAGTGGGATAAAATGAGCTGGTGTTACTGATTACTGTTACTGAGCCGGCAACCACCTCTGTTGTTGTCGGTGTCAGAACCAGAGGTACCGGGTTCGATGCCCAGAGGGCGGTTCATATTTTGGTTTGGTTGCTCGCACGGCTTGTTTCAAGTCCGCCTATTTAGCTACCATCGTCTAATCTAAATATGCCACTATAACATCTATGTAAGTAAGTAGAGTTGCCTTCCAAAGAAAGGTAGCCGGTTCATTAGTAAGGTTGAGATTGAGGGTAAGAAGTATCGTGGTGCATCAATGTTCGACACTCTGTCTTGAAGACCAATCATCGACACAGCTTTCATCGTTAAACGTAACATAAGGTTTTCATTGAAATTTAATATTTTCATTCCGGCCTAGTCGCCGGAATGAAAATATTAATAATAGGTCTTTACCTATGAAATTGCCGTTTTTTTCTTACTTATTAATTTAAGTTAATATTAGGTACTTCCAAAAGACAATACCGATTGTTAATATTATTATACACCTTTAATTAGGACTATGTTACTTAGGCTTCAGTAATAACAATGATTATTAATTTTGTGTCTTTATCGCCCAACTTTTTTTTTAAATTGACAAACTTTTTTGTTCGCGGAATTGTCCATTTGTTTCATTGTAGCTTTGAGGAGACTTGATTTTTTTTCTTTTTAATGTCTGCTATATTAAGCTAGTGAAACAAACACGCTGCTCTACAATTTGTATAGTGTTAAAGTAAATAGATGCTAAGAAAATTAAAAAAACGTTAGTATGAAAAATTAAATTGTATAAAAAATCTTCATACAAAACGGCAATTTCATAGGTAAAAACCTAATATCATTCGATCCGGCGAGAGGCCCGGGGCCCAGATAAGAGCGGGCCCAGTCGCCGGAATACTCGCCCTATTGTTAATTTTATGGAAAAAACTGGTTCATGTCGAACATTGGACCCTATATCTTCTATATCTTCTATCTATATATATAAATTCTCAGGGGGGAATATCACACTATATATTGAATATCACCGGTGATCTCGAAATAAAAATAAAATAAAATTGTTGCGTCGCGCCTGATGAACCTCGACCAGCAACACGCAAGCTGTCTTATTTGCGTGGTTCAAGTTAAAGGTAGTTATAGGATAAACATAACTATCTGTAGCTATAGCTTTTCTACGAAAGACACATCTATACGTTCGGGAGCATCGCTCAAACATTTTTTTATAACTTATTGTTAAATCAGAGTATTTTTCAAATACTGGTGTTTTTAAAATATTACAAGACATCGAGAAGATCTGCATTTTCATTTTCATCTGTATTTATGTATCAAAATACATAAAATTTGGCGACCGTGACAGGACACGAGTACACATAAGAAAACATAATATTTTTTGTTCATTTACAAATCGATTATTATGGTAAATAACGTTCAAGAATTTTCAGTGTAAAAAATAAGTTACCAGTGTCCTTGAATAAGAGAGAGAGAGGAGCATTTATAATTGATATCATAGCGTGTTAAGGCCCCTATTACATTTTGACCGTGATTTTTGCATAAAATGCCCAATTTCGGCGTTCTTGTTTAGAGAATCTGAAACCCTTAGACAATTTTGACTTATTGTATGGTGGAGAGTCATCATCATCATCTCAGCCAAAGACGTCCACTGCTGGACAAAGGAGAATAGTTTAGTATTATTCGTAACAACTTCGCTTTCTGCAATTTTCCCTTATCTATTTATATAAAGCCAAAATTTCGAAGCTAGTTTTTAATTAAATACGATGACGGCAATTTTCAAGCTCATGGATCGGACTACTGTACTAAGCAAACAAAATGAAAAATATATAATAATATCTCTTAAATAGTGGTTAAGTTCGTAGCGGCCTCGGAATTTCGAAATATGAATGGAATTTCTACAAAAAAAATCCCATTCAAAGCCATAAAACGTTTAGAATTAGCTGTAAATATCTCCTTACTCCATTAATATTATTCAGTTAAATGTACACCAGAATTAACGTTAGTTTATAAAATTTTAAATTATATACTTTTTTGAACGATAAAAATTATTAGACATCAATTAAATGTTATTACAACTGCACAAAATGCCACTTTTGCAATGCGTCGGCCGCTCGTAGTACTGAGAAAGCGCGAGCGCGCGCATTTTGTAATAGGCCTCTTAATTGGTCACCGGTTCAAAAATCGCCCCCCAGAGTTGACTGCTTCAAGCTGCGACTGCATAGTGAGAGTCTTCTATTCACAAACATACAAGGAACCGCTCATGCAGTTGCGACTGCTGCGGGCGGTCAGCGGCTCGGTGAAAAGGCAACTTCACTATGACTGCTCAAGCGGTCCGTGTCATCATCATCATCAGCCTATACTAGTCCACTGCTGGACATAGGCCTCTCCAAGTGCACGCCACCGAGCACGACCCGCGGCTACTCTCATCCAGCGGTCCGTGTATATTATCAAAATTCAAAGTTTCAAAATTCAAAATCCTTTATTCAGTTTAGGCTACAAGCACTTAGCTCTTGTGAATGTCACTATGCCATCGGTTCGTAAGTCTACTCTGGGCTCTTGTACTGAAGAAGAACTGGCAAGAAACTCAGCAAGTGTCCAGCTCTGTTCTCCCTTACAGCGTCAAAAATATTGGAAAATGCCCTATCATAGCAGGACACTTTCCATTACATTCACTGTCTATCACTGGCTAACTGCTCGAGCAGTCCATGTATGTAGGACCCAGGCAGAATTTTTGGTTCTCCTACAATCACTAAGCCATAAACCATTTTATTTCTAACCAGCGGCCCGCCCCGGCTTCGCATGGGTGTACCTTTTTTTTAATATAGCCTATGATACTCAGCGCTAATGTAGCATTCTAATGGTGAAAGAATTTTTTAAATCGGTCCAGTAGTTTGAGTTTATTCGTTGCAAACATACATAGGTACATAACATGCATACATACAAAGCTTTCCTCTTTATAATACACTGGGCCGCAAAAATTCCGGGTCGCTTATAAAAAGTGTGATAGTTTCTTAACTACACAACACAAACTAGTGAAACTGTAGTATATTATAGATGACTGACTTATACATAAAAGAAAATACATAACACGTTTGTAAACTGTATAATTTTAGTTAAGTACTAAAAAATACAAAAAAAACACTTCTAACTTTTGACAACAAAAATATACAACACAGTTAATCTGCAAAATGAAAGCTTTTTTGTAAATTTAATATTTTGTATTTCCTCCACGAGCCCGTATCGTTTCATTAAGATGATGTGGCATGCTGTAAATCAAATTTCTAATACGGTTTTGGTCTATGTTTGACCATTCTTCTACTAGCGCACTTCTTAACTCACGTAAGTTAGCTGCAGCTGGAGAGCGTTGTTTAACGCATCTCCCGAGCTCGTCCCATAAATGCTCTATGGGATTTAAGTCTGGGCTGCGAGCTGGCCACTCCATGCGGGTGATACCGACGTCTTGAATATACGCGTTGACCAAATGTGCTGTATGTGGTCGCGCATTATCGTCCATAAAAATGGAATTTGCACCCATATTCACCAAGAAAGGACCAGCATGCTCATTTAAAATCTCCTCTACATATCTGGGAGCTGTCAGAGAACCGTTTTCTATAATTACTAACCCCGTACGATCCTCTGAAGATATCCCAGCCCAAACCATTATTGATCCTCCACCGAATGGCACCTTTTCCTCAAAACACGCTTGACGATAACGTTCATTTGGTCGCCTATATACTCTTCGTCTCCCATCGTGTGCGAATAAACAAAATCTTGACTCATCGGAAAACATAACGCTGGATCAATCTTCCTGGCCATGGGTCGTGTTCTCGAGCAAACCGCAACCTGGCAACTCGATGTTCTCTGAGCAATTTAGGGCCATTTGCTGGCCTATAAGACTCTATATCAGCTTCCCGAAGTCGCCGCCGGATCGTGTCAGAGCTTACATTGTTGTGGTGAATTCCTTGAAGGCTATTTCGGACCTGAACAGCCGTGAGATGTCGATTTCTTAACATAGTGCTCACGATGAATCGGTCTTCTCGTGTAGTTGTACACCTTGACCTGCCATTCCCTGGTCTCCTGATGTTCATGCCGGTCTCTTGAAATCGCTGGAGTACTCTTTGGACCGTGGATAAAGATACACCTACTGTTCTAGCAATATTCCGCTGACTTCTTCCTTCTTGTACCATGGTGATAATTCGTGTACATTCTGCAGTAGATAACGACATGTTGGTGCATGGTTGATGCACAAAATACTGTGACCAGCTAAAAAAACTGTTTATGATGACAGCTCGGTTTGAAATAAAAGCGAGAAAATTTTCTATTCCATAAATTTGAATTTTGATATTTTTCAAAAATCGGAATTTTTTTTTTGAAGCTGTAACTTGTTCAAATGCAACTTCTTTTGATATGTATAATAAGCGTCACAAATCTGCCTGTAACATATTATTTATACGAGGGATCTATGTAAATAACTTTGGGAGATATCGCGGTTTTTCTAAATGACCCGTTATTTTTGCTGTCCAGTGTATTAGTATAGATTTGTACTTAGCTTTGATGCAAGCTAAAAGTTAGCATTATGCTACTTTTAAGCAAACAGTTTTTTGTTTGCGGCAAAATAAAGTTGTTAATTAACATTAATATTATTAGCACTTAGACGGCAAAGCGTTCGGCTCGATACTCGAAGGATACACCAACCCGCATTTGGCAAGCGTGGTGATTAAGCCATTACCCATCAATTGCAGTGACGACTTGATTTTAATGATGGAGCCTTTGCCCAGACAGTCTAAATAGCCTACTAACTAATAGAAAAGTAAATACTTTAAAAGTATCTTATCTGCTCTTACTTATATGGTCAGGGGATTCAGGGTTTTTGAGTCTCTCGTAGCACAAGAAGGGGGGGAAGCAGTCGCCCTCTGGCTCTTCTAGAGGGTCACACGGCGGTGGGGGGTCACAAGGGTGTGGTGGTTCGGTTCGAACGCAGCTCTTTACGTCGACCTTCTGAGCCATTGTGAATCTGAAAAAAGCGGCAACAGATACTATTGATAGGTTAGGATAGGTCAGGGGTAGGTTTTTTTGGGAGCGACGAGGCATGTGATCGAAAAACGATCAAAGAGTTTATAGAAGGAATGGCTTCACGCGGGCAAAATCATCCACCATCATCCCTACAAGATTCTCCGAAAGGTTCGGAAGGATCGAGAGCAGAACAACTCGAAGGGGCCTCTAAAAGCCTCGGCTTTGGTTGACCGAGTCTTGGGGGCGCAAACGCCTACGCTAGAGAAACGGTAGTGAGAAGGGGATTTTACAATCACCATCTCAGCCGAAAGACGTTGGTTTATTCCGTTCATCACTCCTTATCCCCAGAAATTGCTAGACCTATTAATTTAAATAACAAATTTAAATAATATATTTAAATAATAATATTTAAATAATAAAATAACAAAATTTTAATAATCGTCTTCAAATTTATTTATTTATTTTCTTTTTACGACTGCATTAGTAGTTGTTAACAAACACCAATCCGCACTGGGTCCGCGTGGTGTCATTTTTATTTTTGAATCAGTAATATTTTGTATTCCAACAAAACTGACCAAAGAGATCGGACCTCATACTACAGCTATGAAACATACACAATACACACCTATAAATATTTGACAACCAACCAAATGACAAAAGACATCAAATGTTTCACAGCTAGGAACATTTTGTTGTACGTACCGCTTTGACAGTTTCCATGACTTCGTAGTCATGTCAGTCATAGTCATTTAATTTTCCAATTTTGTATTGGAAAATTAAATTGTCGTTATTAGTATTTTCCGTTACTTATTATTTATGTTTCTCATCGCTATAACCTTCCCTGAACCTCCAAAAATATTTCAAAATCAAAATAAGCCAAATCGGTCCAGCCATTCCCGAGTTTTAGCCCGACTAACGGACAGCAATTGATTTTTATAAATAAAGATAAAAAAAATATTAATTTCATTAAAACCATAAATACCTACAATATGTTTATAACGTTGAAACTCAACAAAAAACAAATCGTATATTAAATTGACACCGTGTATTTTCTAGATTCGTGCTTTTGCACAATTCTGCCAGCGATATTGGCAGTACTGCCAATTGCTAATATCACTGGCAGAATTGTGCAAAAGCACATTGGTGTCGATAGAACACCAAGAAATGATGATAGAATAAGAAGTGGTCCACTGCTGGACAAAGGCCTTCCCCAAAGATCTCTACAAGGACTGGTTTTGAGCCGCTCGCATAGTCCCAATAAGAGGGCTCTTTATGATACTAAAGCAAAAAGACATTTAAATTCTGATATGCGTGAGCGCTGATCAGCGCCGCCAAACAATAAATTCTATTGGGTCTGTATTTACATCAAACATCATCATCATTGCAGCCAAAAGACGTCCACTGGTGGACAAAGGCCTCCCCCAAGGATCTCCACAACGACCGGTTTTGTGCTGCTCGCATCCAGCGGCTTCCCGCGACCTTCACCAGATCGTCGGTCCACCTTGTTTGAGGCCTGCCCTTACTGCACTTTCCGGTATGCAGACGCAACTCGAGGACTGTACCGCGCCAACGGCCATCATTCCTGCGAGCGATGTGCCCTGCCTACTGCTATTTCAACTCTTCGGGCTATGTCGGTAACCTTTGTTCTTCTGCGGATCTTCTCATTTCTGATTTGATCACGCAGAGAAACCCCGAGCATATCCCTCTCCATTGCTCTTTGAGTGACCTTGAGCCTTCTTATGAGGCCCATAGCAGCAAACGACGGATTTAAAAACATACATTGGTGAGAACTTTAAGAGAACTAACTATATTTTACAGTCAGCGTAGGATGTTATGCTTCTTTCTCCGTATTTTCTGGTGGAACACAACATAAGTTGTTTGTGGTACACCCGCAATTTTCTTGACTGTCCGCAAAACTGTCCGCTGCTGAATTCTTCTCGGTGTCATTGGTGTTAGGAGTCATGCACGGTATACATTTCTTCAAGGTTTCCTGGCACTGCTCAGTAGGGCTTTTGCAAAGATTGCAGACCATTTTGTCCGCCATTTTTTGTGGTTTTTTTTCTATTTTCCCATGGCTTTGAAAATGTTTGGGATTTGTTACGAATTTGGATTACATGTGACAGATGTTGGATGGAAAATGGTAACAAGACAGTTTTTGAATAATTATCTTTTTTTGAAAAGTGGCCAGTAGCTTGAATCAGTGAGGTTTTAAAAAAAAATATAGCATGGTGCGGATTCACACATTAAGACGGTGTCAAAGTTAAAGAAATATTGTAAAAAAAATGTAATTGTTAAATTAAGTATTTTAATGTTAGAAATTATTAACAGAACCGTAAAGACCGTGCGAGGGAAGAGGCCTATGCACTGCAGTGGGCGGAAGTGAGCTGACGATGATGATGATGATGAAATGATACTCCCCAAACCCCCTTGAGTAAACAAACATATATACGGGACATAACTCGAGATCTCACGCAGATCATTTGGGAGAATTTGAAAAGTGACCTTGCCTTGTATTGTTTATCTATTCTAACTATACTAATATACTTATTATATTCTACATTTGCCTACACACATACAAAGAACAAGTAATGGCACGTTGAACGCCGTCGGGCCAAGACACAATAGAAATTCAATTGTTTGTCGGTCAAATGGCGTTTAAGGTGTTAATAATCCATCATCTTCCCCCCACAAATATTCCACAAAACACAAATCGCACACCTTTATCCCTGCAAAATCTGCTAACAGACCGTCTCGACCGGGTAGCTATCGCCGCCGCCGGGAGGTGTGTGGGAATGGGCAATGATCTGGCCGATCCCCTAAAAAACCAGGGATATCAGTCGGCCGCTGGGCGGGACCCCGATTACTCGAAAACCTTTCACGGCCCGCCGCGGCGCACTCTTATAGGACATTCCTCAACAGAGCGCTTACTTTGAAATCCAGTAGCAAAATAGACGTACCTATGTTCAATTATTTGCGGTTGACTTAAAATAACACTAATAGCTCCCTCCCACCCAAGACCGACTCCTACAAATGTAGGACCAATTATCAGACCGATTTTTTCATGGAGGTTTTAGTACTGATTTTATGACCAACTTTTTATTCCATACGTTTCATTTTCGCCGACTACAAAATCGGTCACCGATTATCGGAAATGGCCGGGGACAATCATACAATAAATACGTACTCGTTCCTTTTTATATAATAAACAGGGAGTTTGACTAGAATTACATCAATGGAGAATAAGTAACTCATCTAGAGCTTTGCACTCATTTACAAAATACTCACACTCACTCGTTTACAAAAAAAAAGAGCTGATGATGATTCATCAGCTCATTTTTTATATTTTTTTATGTCTCCACAGCTGGGCACTAGCCTTCCCTATGGCCTTTTGGCTCATATGGACCACTTCCCAAAACGTCCACTGTATCAAAACGTCCACTTCCCAAAAGGGAAATTTCTAAAAGGACAACTTCCCAAAAGGACAATTCCCAAAAGGACAACTTCCCAAAAGAACAATTCCCAAAAGGACAACTTTCAAAAAAGTTAACTTTTAACAATAAGATAAAGAAATGCAAATAATTATAAATCTGTAGGCTCTGTGTGTACATGCAATTTTTCTGACAAATTTTGGGATAAATATTCATTTTATGACTCACTGACACCAATTCTACGATTTTTGAAATTTTTGTCTGTCTGTCTGTCTGTCTGTATGACCACTTTTAACTCAAGAACGGCTTGACCGATCTTGATGAAAATGTGTATGTAGTAAGAACATGCAATTGTGCAAATGATAGGCTATAAAAAAAGAAAAAAAAAGTTTGTGCTTAAAATTCATTAAGATTATTGATTTAGCAATTGACTAGCAATTTTCGCACAGCGAAGAGGGCGGGTGACGGCTAGTTTGTAATAAATTTAAAAAAGAAAAATTCTCATTTTATAAAAAAAGGTTAAAAAGACTTAAAAAGACATTTATGGGCGATTAAGACTTAAAAAGACATTTAAAGACAATTAGAATCTTTATAAAAAAACAGTGTTGATAAAATTCTACGAGCGGGATTCGAACCCGCCCGCATCAAATTACAAGCCGGGTCAGGTGTACTAGACTAATGATAAAAATAAAAGAAAAATCTTTTGATATTATCTTCCTTTTATTTTCATGCAAGTCAGTGGTTCCGTAAACTTTGAAAGCTCTGGGAAGTGGACGTCATGGAAAGTGGGCGTTTTGGGAAGTGACGGTTTGGGAAGTGGACTTTATGGAAAATGGACGCTATGGGAAGTGGACGTTATGGGAAGTGGACGGTTTAGATCCTTTAAGGAAGTGGTCCTTATGAGTCAAAAGGTATCGTCGGTAGGGACTCGTACTCCCTATTCATCAAACCACCACGCGGGCCCAGTGCGGATTGGTGGTTGTTACCGACTGCTAATGCAGCCGGGACCAACGGCTTTACGTGCCTTCCGAAGGACGGAAGAGCTCGAGATGAAACTTTTTTGATCACCTATCCGACGACCGGCCTTTGCGAAAGTTGCTTAACCTCAGCACTCGCAAACCGGGCACGGTAACCACTGCGCCATCATCAATATTGATAGTTTTAAGAACATGCAAAAGTGGAAAATTTATAAAAATTACAAAAATACGATACATTCTGTTTTACTTAAATCGGTTTACCAGGGTTATTATGGCATTTACAGCTATTTTAAGAGGATTGATTATAAGAAGCTTTATATTTTCCATGTTTATTATTATAAACTTAAAAAAACTAGCTCGTTTCTTTAAACTCAACAATATCAGTCAATATTAAGTTTGAATATAAAGGAATACAAATTTAATGACGATTCTAAAGTCTGTCATTGGAAAACTTTAGTGGTTTAGGGTTTTTTTCCTATGGGAAGAGAACTAGGGTACCACTTTGGGGGGGCTTAAAGTTAAGTCTTATAAGTAAATCATTTGAAGGAACGACATAAATCAACATTCGATCAATTGGCATTCGGTCTGGCGTTGGTAACCTGTAAACGCCAAACCCAAAAAATTATCATCATCATCATCATCATCTCAGCCAAAAGACGTCCACTGCTGGACCAAGGCCTCCCCCGAGGATATGAGGGGTATTTGCCGTAATCGCCACGATTGGCAGGCGGGTTGGCGATCGCAGTAGGTTGAGGGTAACCACAGAGAGATGCTGCTGCCCATCCTCTGGAATAGTCCCTTAGTCGGCTTTTACGACACCCACAGGAAGAGAGGGGGTGGTGCAATTCTTTATCCCCGGCACCACACAGGGGGGACAAAAAATTATGCTTTTTACCAATTTCAAAATATTTGCTTCAAAGTGTACCTACGAACTCTTGGCAAGAGCTGGATGAGAGTAGCCGCGGATCGAGCTCGGTTGCGTGCACTTGGAGAGGCCTATGTCCAGCAGTGGCCTACGTAATAAACTTTTATTTTTATTTTTTTTTATTGTGAGATGGGCTTGCTCTTGGCCTCATTCTAATCCCTAGGGCTAAGAAGAGGCTGACGATGGAACAAGCTTGCCCAGAAATAGCCTATTCTAACTTTGTGACCTTATACTAAAATTTCATTAACTTTGTATGTATTAATTTACACACATGTTCTTATGGGTGTTAAAGATAGAATTTTAACAATAAACCCACTTTAGGTAATTTTCGACCTTATATTAAAAAAAAACGCGTGTAAATCGGAAACTACAACCCCCAAAGTGGGACACTTTACTACACACAGTCCAAATATAAGTGGGGGTAAGAGGTCTCAAAACAAAAAATTAAAAAAAAATAAAAATAATAAAAAAAAAAAAAAACCAAAACCTATCTTGGGTTCCTGCGCCACCCCAGTAAGTAAGTAAGTAAGGGGTCTCAGTCTACACCATTTGGGGCCCAAGCCAACCTCTCCTGCGCGTGGTGCACCCTGCACTGAAAAAAATAAATACTGAACTAGTTGAGCTCCTTAGAAAATTGCAAACTTTTATTACTAGTAACTTAAGTTTTGTTAACCTTTTTACCGCCAACAACTTCTATAGAAGTTCGAGATTTTCGTGCCGTCCACGCCAGCACTTCTATAGAAGTTCTTCTTTGTACCTACTTTATTAAAATACATTTATACGTTGGCGTACAGCGGGACATCGCGTGCAGGATAGTTGGGCGGTGAAAAGGTTAAATTAACCTAACTGATTTTGCTGCACATCTCAAACTAGTTATGCTATTCGGACTTTAGTTGCTGACAATTAAAATGTGAACTAATATTTATTAAAATGAGTTAAATGAACTCGTTCAGCTGCATGGACAAATTGTTTGATTACCGGTAGACAAACTTGTGAGCAATTATTAGGCCTTGCGTTTAATAATATTTTACTAAGCAGCGGTCTAAAAATAACTCAATTGTGTTTATTAAACCTTTACTAACTTATACGTTTTTCTGTAGCAAATTTATTCTTGCAATTAATAAACAGTTTTCAGTTATCAGTAGCTACATCAAATGCAAGACGAGTCTTACAATTTTTTTATATTTTATTACAAAACTGTTTATTAACTGCTTTATAAAATATTGTTTACCTTACCTAAACGAACTTCGGTACTGCTACCTAACGCATACTCCCCTCGTCCCGCGCCCTGCGCTCCTCGCTCCGCCGCCGGCGCCGCGCCGCGTATCGAGAATTCGAGAGACGTATTCAGTTCAGTCAGTCGTGTTTTGAACAGTCACG
Organism: Eudonia lacustrata; assembly: GCA_947562085.1. Taxonomy (NCBI): domain Eukaryota; kingdom Metazoa; phylum Arthropoda; class Insecta; order Lepidoptera; family Crambidae; genus Eudonia; species Eudonia lacustrata. The sequence goes on from OX387334.1 coordinate 12,383,820, forward strand.
CTTAGATTTAATTGGGTCACCAGGAGGTGGTCGGTGACACACAAGGATTTTTTGTAATCGACCAGAAGATGGTCAATGGACACACAAGGGGTTAAATTCAACCGCCATCCCTTCACTTTCACCGCCTGCGCTTCGCATGGTATACGTAAAATTGTTAAAAAGTGTCAGAAGACCGGGGCGAGGTGGCAATTATGGAGTCAGTGGACCCGCTAGCAGGTTATTTAAGATCATGGGGACTGGAAATGCACCTCGAGAAATTTGCAGGTATGTACTTAAATGTGCAATCTTTTTATCTGGTTTGTGTTTGTGTTAAAGCTTGTTAGTACTTTCCTTTTCCATACTTGCATTCATCATCATCATCATCATCATCAGCCTACACACGTCCACTGCTGGACGTAGGCCTCTCCAAGTGCACGCCACTGAGCACGATCCGCGGCTACTCTCATCCAGCTCTTGCCAGTCACCTTGCGAAGATCGTCATTCCACCTAGTCTGATTTACTTGCATTATTAAATATAATTTCCAACATTAATATATTTTTTAAATTATTTTTCTTTACTTCAGAACATGCGATTGATGCTCAAACTCTGCAGATGTTATCCGAAGAAGACATAAAGGAACTTATACCTGTCACACACAGGACACAGGGCAAATTAGTAACTCAGTTAAAATTATTAAAGGATATTAAGATCGGTGCACACTCGGTAGGTAAGCTCCTATTAATATTAATTATCCTACTTGTATTACCTATTGCATGTTATTTACTTACATGACTTACAGTTTACATTCATTAAATAGGTCATATTTAAACAATTACATACACTTTTTTGACAAATGCGATATTATCTCGATAAATGGTAGATATTAGTGGTAGTTTAATATAATTTAAATTTTACACTACAGGACACTTGTACTACTTAGTGGCACAACTAGTGGTAACGTGGCATCCACATCCCACACATACAATATTGAAGAACTACCAATTATCACAGATTCGAGCTTACTTGAATTGCCGAATTTAAGGCGCTAAATCAGCCAGGAGGCCTATATCCGGTATGTAGTTTTGCGATAATAATGCTTATATAATTATATCACTTTTTAGCAATAGTTCATAAGTTCCATATAATGTGATATAAGTATAATATAAGTTCCTTTGTATACATATATCTATTCATATAATTTTGGGTAACAATAACTTTCCACGTATGTAGGTAGATAGAGGCTACATCTGATTAAAAGCATTATTGTTTTAATGTTTTTTAATTATATTGGTAGGTAGTGAATCTACGAGAGAGCAGACTTAAATTTACACAACTGTTTTTTTTTAGCTATTGAAGGACATCAGTGTTGTATCCAGACAACGATGAGGATCTGCAAAATAATTGGCATTTTAAATTATTGAATTCGCAAAGAACAACGAACGAGTTTCAAAAGACATACCTACTAGAGTACATTAACGGTAAATTATTTTATTGTATTTACCTATGAGTTTTTATATTTGACGAGTTTTACTTGATGCACCTAGTCTATTAACCCTTAAACACCCACCCTAAGGTTTATACTCTGAAACGTGTGTTCGTGTACTCTGGATGGGGAATTCGGATATACCAGAGTGGACACTAACACACGTTTCGGAGTAGGTATACACCTTAGAGTGGGTGTTTAGGGGTGAATTTAAATAATTTACTAAGCCGAAAGTAGCAAATCAAGAAAAGCTATAATTAGATAAACAGTTTTGCTACTATTAACCAAATAAGTTGTTTACAACTAACTAAGCAAATCTGTTATAAATAGCTACATTAATGGATTTGGTAGCAAAAAATTTAAAGAAAAAATTGATAAACTGCTTCCTTACTATTAGATAAATATATTTATGTATCAATAACGTGAAAGCTTACCTATTTCTACCAAACAAATTGGCTATAAATAAGTGAATTAAGTTTTAAAAATTAACTTTACAGTTTTGTCACTATTAAAATTGCTATGAAACTACTGCTAAATAAATGGTTTTGTTAAATAAAACAAAATTTGTTTAATTTCAGTTAACTGAAACACTTAAGTAATAATTTACTTAACTTATTTTACAAAACTCGTTTTAGCTACTGGTAGCACTCAGATGATTAGTCCCCTTTTTTATGTTACAAGTAGCTAAAATTTAAGCTACTGTTAGCAAGACTTTTTTTTCAGCTAACCAACAAACGAGGCTCTGGCGACCGACGGATGGCGGGATACCCATCACAGCCCGAACGTAGCTAACAAAGTGCACAGACAAGTGTCGGGCAGCTGCGATAAGGCACTGCGATTGCCAACCCGCATGCCCAGCGTGGCAGTTTATGGGCAAACCCTCCATATGACGACACGAAACAGACCACGGCCCCAAGTTCCCGGCCGCCCTGCTATTCCTGATCACGGTGGCGGTCACGGTAACGGCAGGACAAGGGTTGCGGAAAATCCCTAGGTTACGAAAGGCCGCCATAATCAATTGACCCTGGCAACGTACAACGGACGCACGTTACGGCTCGACGCACCGACCGACGCAACTCGAAGAGGAACTCCGGAGAATAAGAAGGCATATTCTTGGGTTAAGTGAAGTCCGAATAGAGGGGAAGGACACCGTGACCCATGATTCAGGCCACCTTATGTACTACCGAGAGGGAGACCAGCTATCCCAAGGTGGCGTGAGGTTCCTGGTAAATAAAGCCGTTTGTGACAACATTGTGGAAGTCGAGTGTGTCGTACTGGGTTGCGTATCTCGTGATTAACCCGTTGTTTACTTAATTCACCTGCGTTAATGCACCCAGGTGAATTAAATATTCTATTTGTAATCTTAATTCACTTAGTACATTATATATACTTTTAGTAAAGTTTATTCGCCTAATTTACCTGGGTGCATTAAATATACTTTAAATTAACTATTGGTATAGAATCCTCTTTACCAATAATGCACTGGCCACTTGAAACTTTTAAAGTGGCATTAAAAAAAAACAAAAAAGAAAAAAAAAACAAACAAACATTAAAAAGACATGATCAGTTTTTGGAGAACGTCTCAGAACCAACAACTATGTAGAAGTTTGGCTTACAATTTTGAGTAAAAATATAAAAAAGTACAACCGCAACCTCACAGATCTGATTCTAGCATTTAAAAAAGATGCTAACTCGAACGTGTGCCGAAGCTACGGCGATCTAGTATTAAAATAAATGAATAAATAATTTGCGAGGCGCAAATGAGTCCACTGGATGGACATATACCAGTGGTTCATTTTTTAGAAGTCATTTAAAAAAAGTAGGTAATTCAAATTCAAATTCAAATCATTTATTGCAAACAAAGACAAAAACAAGATAATAATAAAACTATTTAAAATTAAACTTACAAAAAACTATAAACTATATCTACCTACTATTAACTATAAATAAAAAAAATTGCCCCAAATCATCCCCATCAGGCAGAGTGCCCAGTAAGCTAGCAGCATTGCCACGTTGGATAACTATGCTTATACGCTGGCCCAAGTAGCTGCTAGCTCTGGGGTCCCGGGTATGTATATATATTTTTTTTATTGCATATCACATTACAATATAATACAATATAGGTGGAAAATTTGTTAAGGTATTCATGTGACACCCTGCAAGGGCACAGCAACAACATCAGAGGGTTAATAAAAATGAACTTAAATTATCTAGTTTTAGTTAGTTCTACAGTAAGTATTATTAAGTGGATTTATAATTATTCTCTGTTTTATGTTTTATTTTTTTATATTTTTTATTTTACAATTTCAAACTACTCAAAACAATTAATACAATTTAATTTAATTAATTAAATTAATTAATAATAATAAATAGTTATTAATATATTAATTTTTAATTTAATTTGCAATTGGTATATAAATATTAATATTACAATAATAATTGTGACATTGTTTTATTTAACTATTAAGTAATATAAATAATTATTTTAATTAATTGATCATTATTGATTATTATAAATGTAAACTAATTTCTAATAACAATATGCCCCAATATGGCCAACAAGTTTAACACAAACATAATAAGCAAAATAAATTTTTGAAATATTAACTATTGAAATATTTAATCTATACACACAATCTAGAGTTATTAAAGTATTTGTGTGTAAAGTGTTCATTTAAACCAATCATTAAAATATTCATTTAGACTATAGTAGCTTTTACCAATTAAAATCTTTTTCAATTCGTTATTAAATAAAGTAGATTCATCTATGTTTTTTATGTAGTTCGGTAAGTGGTTATATATTTTAATTAGCATATAATGAGGGCTAGCGGTTACTAGTTTTAATTTAGAAAAAGGTAGATTAAGTTTGTTTAAATTTCTGTTATTTCTTTTAATATCAGATATAGGTAAGTATGAGTATAAGTATTGATATTTTCTGACAAATTTACATGACTCTAAAATGTAGATGGAAATCAGCGTGAGTATTTGATGTTTATAAAATGTGGTTTACATGAATCCATTTGGTCGATATTAGTTAATATTCTAATACACTTTTTTTGGAGGATAAAAATTTTATCGACGTCGGTGCTATTTACCCATAAAACAAGACCATACGATACTCTGGAATACGCATATGCGTAATATGCAGTGAGAGCTGTCTGGAAGTCAGTCACTCGTTTGAGGTGCTGAAGAGCGTACATAAATGAAGATAACTTTTTGGATAACTTTTGAATATGAGACTTCCAGTTTATATTGGTGTCCATATCTATACCCAGCAACGTAGCAGCACTCACGGTTTGTAGTTTTGTGTTATTATAACTATATGAGATCGGTAATGGACGTTTTTGGTAGGGTTTAAATTGGATAATTTTTGTTTTGTTTAAATAAGGTTGCAGACTATGATCCCCAACCAATTTACGATTTTGTTTAATGTTATATTTAATTTATTTTCTACCTCACCAATACCAGAGCAAGAAAACAACACCGAGACATCATCCGCAAAGAGCATGCAATGGTCGTCTAGGATGTTTGGGAGATCGATTATATAAATAAGAAACAATACACACCCCAGCACGCTTCCTTGGGGGATAGATCCGCTTACGAGGACTCTATCGGATCTTGTGTATTGTACCTCACCTGTCTCAAAATTTGTGCTTCCTATTTCAACATACTGAAAGCGACCGTTAAAATATGACTTAAACCATGCATGAGCTAATTCTCTAATTCCCATTTTATAGAGTTTGTCCAGCAAGGTGTTGTAGCAGACTCTGTCGTATGCCTTGCTCATGTCAAGCAAGAGACCAACGGCGTATTTTTTATTGTTTACTTCAGTGATGATTTCCTGCACATATAGTATAGCGATTTCTCCTAAAACCATTTTGGCTGTCATGTAGTAATTTAAATTTTTCGCTAAAGGAATAGAGACGTTTAGTCATTAGTAGTCATTACCGTTTCGAATATTTTGGCTGATGTTGGTAGTAACGCAATTGGTCGGTAGTTATTTACATCTGTAGTTGCACCCTTTTTATGGATAGGTTTAATTATTTGAAACTTTCAACGCGTCTGGAAATATGCCTTCACAGAAAGATTGATTTATAAGTTGGGTATATGGGATGGTTAAAATGTCGGCACATCTTTTTATTAATGATGGTGGAATTTCGTCTACGCCGAAAGATAATTTATTTTTAAGATTTTTTTTGTATTTTGTAAACTTCTTCTGGTTCGACAGGGCTTAGGAAAAATGATCTCTCTGTGTAGTTTGATAATTCTATTTTATTTTTATTAACTGGGGTCGGGGTTGTCGGTTTTGAATTACAAATGGAGGAGAAGAAAGTATTAAATGCGTTCGTGACTTTTTTAGGGTCATGTAACATTTTATTCTCGGGTGATTTTAATTGTATATTATTTTTATTTTTACATGTAGTTTTATTCGTCTCGCTGTTTGTTATTTGCCACATAGAACGAGCCTTGTTCAGGGAGGTTTCAAAATTATGCTATTACTGAGTTTTTTTGATTTAATGACAGCTCGTTTAAGTATTTTACAGTATCTTTTATAATGACAACGGAGAATTTCACTTTTGGACTGTGACACTAATCTTTTTAAAAGTCTTTTATTACGGCAAGATGTTTTTAAACCTGATGTAAGATTTTTTAGATTTTGTTTTTATTCGTATGAGTTTTTTCGGGATGCTTTTATTTAGAGTTTTATTAAATATGTCGCTAAATGCATTATAATTTTCGTTAATGTTTTTATTTGATGTAATTACATCGTCCCACTTTATTTTAAGGAGTTCATTCCTAAATACATTTACATTTGCATTATTAAAATTTCTTTTATTAATTGCCAAGTTTTGCAAGTATGGCGTTTTAAAAGAAGTAGAAAACAAAATGCCTCTATGATCCGAAAATCCAAAATCGTGTACATTTAAATTTGAGTCAGTCATTGCATGAAGATCCTGTTTGGGTAATTCGAGTGGGCTCTTTGACTCTTTGATGGATATTGTATGATAACATTAAGTTAGATAGTCTTGATTTTTCATTGTTTTCTTTAAGGAAGTTCACATGAATGTCACCTCCGATGATGACATTTTTACAAATGTCTTTTATGGAGATAAGATCTAAGAGTTTAATTAAGCATGAATAGAAAACTTCAATTTCTCTTTTACTATTAGGCCTGTATAAATTTACAATTAACAAATTATTTTTTGGCACCTCTATAGCGCATACTTCAAAGACTATTTCTATCGAAATGGATGTGATATCGGATCTCTCACGATATTCCAGTGTGTTTCTTGTTAATATGGATACACCACCTCCGTCATGGTGTGTACGACAAAAGGATGAACTCACTTTAAAGTTTGCTATTTTCAAAAGAACTATCTTTTCCACACTCAGCCTTGGCTGAGTGTGGAAAAGATATGTATGTAATATATGTATGTATGTAATATATGTATGTATGTATGTATGTATGTATGTATGTGTGTATGTATGTGTGTATGTATGTATGTAAGATATGTATAATCTGTATTCCGAGTCTTGACTCGGAAATACAGATCACGTGAACATCTTGTCTTTCTTCCATCAGTGCATCTAACAGATGAGTCTTATTCCAAATACTTTGCATATTTTGAAAGAAAACATTTAAACTGAGCAAACTAGGCACGAAAGTTATTGTTTTCTTTAAGATCTTCTTTTTTTGCTTGTTTTTGCCGTTTGTTTTCATTTGATTTTTGTTTCAGCAGTTGTGTGGAGCTAGTAAACGATGTCGACGGTTTTGGGCTTGAGTTATATGGTGAAGCTTCTTCCGCAAATGTAGAGTCTTCCATAATTTGTTGCGTGTTCTCAGCGTTAATTTGTAGGTTTCGTGTAGTAGAGTTATGATTTCCATTTCTAATTGTCGGAAGCGAAGTATAGTCTACTTCTTTACCGTTTATAATAAGCTGGTTTTTCCTTATAATAGCATAGTGTCCTTTTTGTCTTGCTGTTTGTAAGGCAAGTTGTAATTCTCGTTTCTTTTAAATCGGCTGGGCTTAAGAATTCTGTGACGCTAAACCCTGCCTCTCTGAGGTAAATAGAGTTCTCCAATATATATCTTTTAGCTCTTTTGCTCATGAGCTCTATTTTTACTGGTCTTCTTCGGTCTTTTTTTCCAATAAAGGTTATTTCCTCTATATATCCAGATATATCAATGTGTAATAAATCATACAAAATATTTGTGATTCTATCTATTATTTGTGCTTCAGTTTCCTGGTAGATTTCTGTCATACCGTGTAGGACCAATGTTTTTTCATTAATATCAGAGTTTCCTTTGAAACTAGAATTTGATTTTAGGTTTTGAATCTCGGTTTTCAAGCTTTCATTTTCGGCTTGCAGTGAACAGCATTTTAAATTTAGTTGCTCGATTTGAGAGTTTATAGTAGACACATTTTGTTTAAATTGAATTTGTTCAGCCAATACATTTTCTAGATTTTGTTTGAAGTCGGCTTTGATCTCTGATATGGCATTTTCTAATTCATTTTGGATAGAGGTTTTTGTTACAGATAAAATGTATTTGTTGTTTTCTTGAATAACAAATTTAAATTTTTGTAGCGTTATTTGTTCATCGTCTTTCTTTTTGTGTGTAGATATCTGTTCTTCTATGATTTGGGATTTCAAGGATTCTTGTATGAATGTATGCCCTTCGGGTAAGATCATTGAATCATCGTCGCTACTGGAAGCAGATTTTTTTCGATGAGATAATTGTTTTCTGATAGTAACATTTGGATCAGTTTTAGAACTTCTCATAGCACTGAGTTCGATAGGATTGCAGATGAGATAGGATGAGATAGGATAAGGTAAGACAATGAATGGGTGAATAAAGTTTACAACTTTACTAAAAGTATACATAATGTACCTTAAGTGTGAATTAAGATTACAAATAGAATATTTAATTCACCTGGGTGCATTAACGCAGGTGAATTAAGTAAACGACGGGGTGATTATGCTAACCGAGAGGTATAGCCTCAAGGTAGTACAGGTTTACGCACGACGACTTCAACACACTCGGACGATGAAGTGGAAGATATATATAGAGACATATCCAAGGCCTTACACTTCACCACCAAGGCCCACTAAAGCGTTGCCATGGGGGACTTCAACGCTAAAATGGGGGTACAGAATCACCATCTTATATGGCTGTGGCAGCAGAAATCATAACGGGCAAATGCTTGTCAACTTCCTCGAAAGAAAGAGGCTTTTCTTGAAGAACTCTTTCTATAAGAAACAGGCTCAAAGAAAGTAGACATGGTAGAGCCCCGACACTATGACATATAATGAGATCGACCTCATCATGGCGGACAAAAAACACATATACAGAGACGTCTCAGTGATCAACCGGCAGTGATCACCGACTTGTCCGAGGCTCTCTGAATATCAATTTTAAACTTGAACGAGTCCGCTTTATGAAGTCCAGGCTCCGTCCTAACCTGCCCCAAACCATCGTAGGATCTGAAACATTCCAGTTAAACCTGGAGAACCGATTCGATGCCGTGGAAACCACAAATGCCAGGCCCTCGAAAATGTGGTCGGAATAATTCTAAAGGAGGAAGGTATGAGATTTTGCGAGATACAGCGTAAAGGCAAGAAGCCGAAGTTCTTGGAAGAAACCCTTAGGCTCATGAGGAAATGCCGTGAGGACCCACCCACCTGTCACTTCGTCCGAACAAGCAACGGGCTCTTAACAAAAATATTGGTAAACTGGTGCGCTATGACCTCCGATGCTCTAATACACGCTCGATTGAACAAGCAATTGATCAAAATCAGGCGTCAAAAGTGTTTGTCCAGTCGCTTGGGAGAAGCCACTTGACGAAGTTGACTACGGCCAGTAGAGTAGTCGTTGCCTCTAGGCCAGAGGTTCTTTCCGAAATCGAAAACTGCTACAGCCAGGTATACGCATCGCATGCATCTTAACCTGATCCCGTAAATGAGGATACGCTGTCTATAAGCACGTCTATAAGCTGTGTTCAAGAGTCATCACAAATCGCCTTGCGCAGACAACGAATTTCAACTGTCGCAGCAGGCCGGTTTTCGAGGAGTATAAAGAACCATAGACCATATTTAAAAAATAAAAAGTAAACCACGCGGTTGTCGAACCTGCACCCTGCGCACCTGACCCGTTTGTCAGAGGGTGTGGGTTCGAACCCCGCTCGTGGAATTTTAAGCACCTTCTGTTGAAAACTCTGTTTGCATCATCTTGTTTTGGTCCGGCGCTGGTTTCTCCACCTCACAGGACACTGAAGACGTGCACGCTATGCATTTCAGCGCTATCTCCGTGCAGGTGCCACACGTTGGGTCACAGGCCTTTTTGTCAGGCTTTTTGTCAGGCTTTTTGTCGGGCTTTTTGTCAGGCTTTTTGTCAGGCTTTTTGTCAGGCTTTTTGTCAGGCTTTATGTCAGGCTTTTTGAGGTCCGGCTTGTAGTTTTCATCTGAATTCTAAAATGTTAGGCTAAAAGTTTGTAAAGCTGAAGACCGACCGAAGCGAATCATCGTAAGCACTGGTCTCAGACGGAGACCCAGAGGTCCCGGGTTCGATACCTCGCGGGGGTACGTTTTTACCCCCTGCTGGGAATCGAACCCGGGATCTCTGGGCCTAAACCGGTGGTCTTAACCACTAGACCACAGAGGCGGTTAAAAATATTTGTGTACTCGGTTCGGTTGGAGGAAGGGTTTGTTTGTCCTTCTGGCTAGCTACCACCATCTTATCTAAATACGTCGCTATATCATCAATGTTTGTAGCATTGTTGTCTTCGGCAGCTTAGAGATAAGATAGATGTGGTTTATCAAATCTGATGTAATGGTTGATAAACCACAAATACTCGCTAGAGAACAACGATTCAGCCCTAGGATGATACGCGAGGCTATTGAAATTTAAAAAAAACATCCTAATTTCAATAGAGAAGATGGTTGGAATCTACCACAGCCTGGGATCCCATTATACAAAATATTAAATCCCAGCCCCAACACCATACTGCCAGACCAAAAGATACTGTAAGCTCTTTCTGCGTAAAACGAACGCACCTGATTAAATTTAAATGAGGGTATACAAGCTACCAACTAATTATGAGACGACCAACACCTGTCTCCCTGTGACCACGGACCCTGCAAAGGGTGCACTTCGAAACGTCAGGATAAACATTAAATTAGTAATGTGTAAAATAAACGCGAGTAGATCCGTAGAAGTTGTTTCATTTCAATGTGTAAACTGTTCGCGTAAACTTTAGAAAACAATATTAAATTATTTAATTAAATAAAATTAAATTATAAGTACCACTTGGCTTATTTGAGTAATTGTTCATTTGCCGCAAAGTAACGCCTCGGTGGCCGAGTGGCAGACAGCTCGGCTCGATACCCGAAGGTCCTGGGTTCAATTCCCAGGTCGGGCAAAATTTATTTTCGGATTTTTCGATGCATAGCCCGGGTTTGTGTACACCAACCCGCACTTGGCAAGCGTGGTGAGTAAGCCATTACCCATCAATTGTAGCGATGACTTGATTTCAATGATGGAGGCCTTTGCCCAGCAGTTGGACAATTATAGGCTGTTTACTTTACTTACTTACTTTACACAAAGTAAACTCGTCACAGAAAAAAATGTGTGTAAATTTGCCAACGTCTACTTTATTTTTAAGTTTGTCTTTAAGTTTTAGTAAATCAAACTACTTAAAACTAAACTCTTAAAAATATCTAATACAATTTATAAATAAAGTAAAAAATGCCCCAGATCATCTCCATCAGGCAGAGTACCTACCCAGTAAGCTATCTGGGTAGGTAGGTGCTGCTAGCAGCATTGGCTCGTTGGATAGCGAGGCTTATTCGCTGTCCCAAGTAGCTGCTAGCTCTGGGGTCCCGGGTGATCTCTGTTAATTAAATTGATATATATTTAAAAAAATTGTGAGCACCCGGGCCATGGACCTAATGTCTAATGTCTTCTATCTTCTATTTTTGTGTCTGTCTTCTATTTTTATGAAGTAAATTTGTAATATTTTAATTTGGACCTGTGACCAACTTACACATATTTTTAATGAATGTGAAAAATTTACTTTCAATGTACCTATGGAATGAACACAAATGTGAAAAACTTCATCATCATCGTTATCTCAGCCAAAATACGTCCACTGTTGGACAAAGGCCTCCCCCAAGGATCTCTACAACGACCGGTTTTGTGCTGCTCGCATCCAGCGGCTTCCCGCGACCTTCACCAGATCGTCGGTCCACCTTGTTGGAGGCCTGCCCACACTGCGCTTTCCGGTACGCGGTCGCCACTCGAAGACTGTTCCGCCCCAGCGGCCATCAGTCCTTCGAGCGATGTGACAAACCGTGTGGCAAATGGACAATAACCTCTTAATTGTAAACACCTTTTGTGTCAAAACACTACAACAGTCGCTTCTATCAGATTCACTTTCGAATTCGTTTAGATTTTTACTGATTTCTTCTAATTCACACGGTTTGCATTTGATAGCTTGCCTTATGCAATGATCGCACATAGTGGCCATGTAGCCGGTACAGGGTTTGCGACAGGACTTTTTGTAAGACATTTTGTTGATTTATTTCACATGGTTTATTTTTATAAACATTTTTGTTTGGTTAGAATTTGTTATGGTTTTGACAATTTGATTTGATGTGATGTGACAGATGACAAGAAGCGCATGAAGGTGACAAGAGTAAACTAAAAAATTTTTTTTAAATAATTTATTCATGACCTTCAGTCGAAAACTTAATTTATACGTTTCTCAAAATTACACTCTATAAGGGATAATTATGATATATAATAGAACTGAGAAGTGAGAAATGATATACCCTCCAACCCTTCGAGTATCTCAGTAAAGATGTGGGGCTCCTCACGCGGACTTCTTGAGAGAATTTGAAAAGTGCCGTTGCACTGTTTTGTTTGATTTGCCAACACACATGCACACTCACGAACACTTAACGGTTAATATCCACCATTATTTCACATTAATATTCAACTTAACACAAATTTAAGAAAATAAAGTGCCAGTGCGGATTGGTAGTTGTTAATGACTGCTAATGCAGCCGGGACCAACGGCTTTACGTGCCTGCCGAAGCCCGGGGGAGTTGAAATTTCACGATTTTTGTCATACATCTGAAGACCGGCCTTTGCGAGAAATCACAGACCGGGCGCGTTAACCACTGCGCCATCGAGCTCCTCGCGTGTGCAGTGCACCAAAACAAACCCTTTTGCGCATTATTACATGGAAGCCATCGGTCCCAGCCGCACCACAGCGAACATTGTGAACATTGGACATTGGTTTGGGGACAATTATCTATATATTACGTCTAATTATCTATATAATACGTGAAGCAAAAATTTTGTACCCCTTTTTTACGAAAATTGCGCGGACGGAGGAGTATGAAATTTTGCACACTTATAGTTTATATAGAGAATGTTATCCCAATGTTAATATTTTTTTAATTATGCATAAAAATACATTAAATCAATAAAACAAACATTACACACACTATCATGTATTTGACACACACGCATAAGTATATACACTCTGTATATACCCTTTTCAAAAATTTCAAAAATGGAAGAGGAGCGGCCGAAATCTGTCAATGCCAATCCAAACTCACATTCTATCTTTTTTAATTTTTCATTGTCTATGATACAATCCGTGCAAGCCTTAATAAAATTACGTCGAATTTCGACCACTGGGCGGCCACTAGTTATTAATAATTTTATATCATCACGTATTAAAGAAAATCTTGAACAAAGACAAAGTGTTGAAAAAGTTTTACGAGCGGGCACGATGGCACGACAGCATAGTTGCTACCTGACCCGCATGTCATGGAGTGCGGGTTCGAATCCTGCTCGTGGAATTCTTTCAACGCCCTGTCTTTTTTCAAATTGTAATTTGTTCGCAACAAAATTTACGTTAAACTATTTATCCATACCTGTTCAGACCTTCTGGACCTTGGAAGGTCTCCGATCATAGGGCTGAAGCTGCTGCGGTACGCAGCGTTAAATTCTAAAAAAGTTCTGAGTTGTCTGACCTGCGCTGATGCGGCCTACTGTCGTGGATCCCACGCTGCTGGAGAAGGCGCCCTGGGCGCCTTGGTGATGAACCTCGCGGAGTAACCGTCTCACGGCCGACTCACGCGCAGACCAGAACCGAACCCAACCATCACTCACTTTCTCACACGGACCAACGAGCTTAAGGCGGCACCACGCTACGCCTACCGAAACTCGAGGAATTTTATAGATCCAGGCTGCCGATCAGCCCTAGTACCGACTAATTATACACAAATGAACCACCGATGGCTTTGATTAAACCGAATTAATTATTCCGTACAAAACTTATAACCGAGCGACATTAACGCAGACGCGCCAGCTGTCAGACCGAACACAACACAGTCAATGACATAGACATTTCATTTTGATGTTACAGTTGCGTTCCGTTTTGCATAATCGTTTTCAACAATACCAAATTATAAAAGATAATATTGTAAAATCACACTAATATTATAAATGCGAGAGTTTGTGTGTATATTTGTTGCTTCTTCACGCTGCAACGGATGGATGGATTTGGATGAAATTCGGCATACAGATAGTTTATAACCTGGATCAAAATATAGGATATTTTTATCCCGATATTCTCATGGAAACGGGAACCAGGCTGGTGAAACCGCGAGCAGCCGCTAGTATGTTTAAAACTTTGGCACTAGCTAAATTAATAAACCTCAGAACAATAACCATGCCATTAATTAAAAAACCATCAGATTAAAAAAGGAACAAAACTGCATAAAGCTCTAGCAAAACTGGCCCTCAGAATAATAACTAAAGCTATTAGTTACATCAAACTAGATTAGTTATTGTTCTGAGAAACTGGCCACACTTTAAGAATAAATTGTTTAGGACTTCTTGGCGGGAAAGTGAAGAGTCATGTCTGCGGTTTTGTATGTGAAATAATGGTGGATTATTAACCGTTAAGTGTTCGTGAGTGTGCATGAGTGTTGGCAAATGAAACAAAACAGTGCAACGGCACTTTTTAAATTCTCTCAAGAAGTCGCGTGAGGACTTAGTAAAGCCCTACATCTTTACTGAGATACTCGAGGGGTTGAGGGGTATATCTTTTCTCACTTCTCATTTCTATTATCATTCATCATCATCCTATATAGAGTTTAATTTTGAGAAACGTATAAATTAAATTTTCGATTATAGGGCTAGTATCCATGGTCATAAAAAAATTAAAAAAAAAATGTTTAATGGACTTCTTGGCGGGAAAGTGAAGAGTCATGTCTGCGGTTTTGTTTTATTTCTAAAATTTGTGTTAGGTCGAATATTAATGTGAAATAATGGTGGATTATTAGCCGTTAAGTGTTCGTGAGTGTGCATGAGTGTTGGCAAATTAAACAAAACAGTGCAACGGCACTTTTCAAATTCTCTCAAGAAGTCCGCGTGAGGAGCCCCACATCTTTACTGAGATACTCGAAGGGTTGGAGGGTATATCATTTCTCACTTCTCATTTCTATTATCATTCATAATCATCCCTTATAGAGTTTAATTTTGAGAAACGTATAAATTAAGTTTTCGACCGAAGGTCAAAAATTTTTTTTAAAATTATTTATTCATAAATAATTAAAAAAAATTTTTTTTAGTTTACTCTTACATTCAAAGTAACCTCTTTTAAAACATAGATTTGCTTTTTACAGGCTAACTAAACCGATTTAAACATCTAAATTTTCTTAGTAGATTAGTCTTAACACACACTTCAATATTGTAGTTCATTTTTTAAAAATAACTTGTACTTAATACTTAATAGGTAAGTAGAAGTAAAAGTAAATTGCCTATAATTGTCCCGCTGCTGGGCAAAGGCCTCCTTCTTTGAAATCAAGTCAACACTACAATTGATGGGTACTGGCTTAAACACCACGCTTGCCAAATGCGGGTTGGTGATCACAAACCCGGGCTAAGCATCGAAAAATCCGAAATATACCCCGACCTGGGAATTGAACCTGGGACCTTTGGGTATCGGGCCGACCGCTCTGCCACTCGGTCACCGAGGCGTTAATAAACAAAGAAAATTGTTAATAAGTTAGCTTTATAACTTTATTTATCATCTCAGTACAAGGTCTCCCAGCCCTACGTAGACTTATGAACCGATGGCAGGGTGTCATTCATCATCATCGGTCTATCTTAGTCCACTGCTGGACATAGGCCTCCCCTAATGAGCGCCATAGCGCCCTGTCCTCAGCTTGACGCATCCAGCATCTGCCTGCAGTCTTTCAAAGGTCATTCATATTATGAGTTATTTGTAAATGATTTTGAATAGGGTATTTGACTACAATGAACATATTGATCAAACTGTTGTTAACTTAATAGTAAACATGTTTTTAAACTAATTTAGCCAGCACAAAATTTTAAAATAAGTATGACTTTTATAAAAAATCATTAATCATGATAAATTTTTTATGATTGACCACGTGATCAAAAACGCACGGGATGACGCTGAATCTGGAGTGACGTTACCAGCTTGTTTACAGTAAATGTCAATCAAAGTTTTGTACGTTTAATTTGACAGCTAAAAGTTTGCTTACAAGCAGGTATTTGATTAATTTGAATTTTAATGGCGATTTTCATAAAAAATAAAGAAATTCATAACGAATTAATCAAATTGCAAATATATTATGCTATAATGAACCATTAGACATATTTTTCTAAAACCTGTCAAATACCCCATTTTGAATTATTTCTTTTACTTTGATTCGAAAATGCCTTGAATTGTATTCCAATTGTTACGGAACTTTGCAAATTAGAACATAAAAAATATAATATAATGTATGTTATAAGAAACAGTGTATTCAGAATTATCATCAGATCAAGTTATAAACATCCTATCGGTACGGGCGCAAATTTTCATCAGCTTCTTAATCATCAGCAATGATGGTATCAGAGGAAACGCTTGACTTAATGGAATTATTCTCTTTTATTTCGCCTTCGCCGAATATCGAAACAATTTTCGATTTGATAACTGTAAACACACTGTTACCAGCATTGGAACTCTTGGGGCTGGACGGTGTAGAGCTCGAAGTCTGGTCATACGGTGAACTAGTATCACTCAAATCCTTCACTCTCATTAAACTTGAAACTTTGTCCAAATTGACATGGCCACTCAACGTCGACATCGTAGAGTTCACTTTAGTCAGAAGTTTACCCCAAACCTTCCCTGTGGACGATATAGTGCCACTGGCGTCTTTATTGTCCTCTTTTTCTGGATCATCGATACTATTAAACTCGCTGTAACTGGTGACTTCATCTGGATTTTTATTATCATGCACTTTGTGAGGAGGCAGGCCTTCGCAAGCTGGTCCCGACCTTTTTGTGGTAATTTTACCTAAATGCTTCGCGCTTTCACTTTTGATGAGGGTTACAGCATCTTTTGTTGTTTTATATACCTTACCGAAGAAGTCTTCAACTGCCGATTTAATTGTAGTTAAAGTTTCACTGTTTGCACCTGTCATCTTTTTTGGTTTTTCTACACTAGACGTTGATGGAGTTAGATTCAGTAATGAATCTTTGCTATTTAACTCGCTTTCGAACATGTGTCCACAAGGGCTGTCTTTTTCTTTTTTCTTTTTCGATGTTGATGTTTCATCTTCTTTTTTATTTTCCTCGTTGCATGATCCCACTGATGGATTGTTTTTACAAGTGTTCGTCTTACCGGCTTCGGATCTATTTTGGCAGGCTGAAGGAGGGCCAGGTTTAGGGCCTTTTTGGGCAACACCCATGGCACTTTCTACAGACTCTGGGCAAGCGCTTTCTTTAGGGCATCGACGATCCCTAATCTTTTTTGGGCATTCCTCTTTCTCATCCATATTTGCTGTCAAACTACTATTAGAAGAGTCTTTAGATTTAATGCTAGTTTTAAAGGTATCTCTACTTTTTTTTATACAAATTCTAGTACAGTTTTTGGGACGTTCTTGGAGTGGTGTCGAGTTGGGAAGAGAAGTGTTTGTTTTCTTTTCTTTATTAACAATAGAAGTTTTAGATGAGTCTAAATTATTATCTTTGCCAAAAATGCTAGTGTTAGATGTGTTCGGATCATATCTTTTACAAGGAACACAGGGCTTAGGACACTTTGGTAGTTTGTCACTGCTAGGTGAGTATGTTACGGGTGGATCGTTTTTGCATTTGTCTAAATTATCACTATCAAAGCTAACATTTTTGTCAATGTGTTTGTTACCATCGGAAATTTCAAGACACGAGTTGTAGTCAGGGAAATCTTGGTGTGCAGCTTCTAATGCATCTTTAATTAATTTTTCATCTGAAACGGGACAATCTTTTGGGTAATCCTTAATGTATGGCTTAATTACTTCACGACAATAAGTGTATCTATTAGAAGATGCTTCGTCAGACGGTGAACGACTATGACCATGTATTTCTTCTGAGAAAACGTCTTTAATGATAGCGATATCACTGGGATGCTTAGGGTCATATACTAGTTCGTTAAATTCAACAACTTTTTTTGAATCGTTATTGTAAATATCGAGTTCTGATAATGTTCCAGCACTTGAATCTTTGAGAGATGGGCTACTTGTCTGAGTTTCTTTATGGCATCCAGCTAAATGTTTTGCAAGACTGAAATCGAATGGTGCACTGTTTGGAAACATACTATTTGCATTGAACTAATTTAAAGTATTATTGGATCATAGATTATAAAAATCATGACTTACATTATAGTTTTGAAAGTTATGTGACGTTACATTATAGTTGGTTATGTGAATGGGTTGAACAGAATAAGTTTGGTGAGTCGTTGGATTATCATGACTATTTCATGGTTTATTTATTTTGGTGTAGATTTTTGTTTTTGTGACATTGCGCTTGTTTGACAGACATTTTCAGCCATCAGAAAATTGAAAACCTCAAAACTCTGTGCATAGATAAATTGATTCTACGATGCCAGCTAGAAAGAAAAAAAAGACAATTTATCTATTACCCTCAGAACAATAACTAAAGCTATGGAAGGATGGCTAGAATAAAAATCGTGCAACTATGTTTAGTTCCGTTCTATCTTATGACTTGAAAAGGAGGTTGGAGTGCGACAAATGGTTGACACTTAGTTTTTATTTTTTTTATAGTTATGTCAAACGGTCATCAGAAAAATAAAATCTCGAGTCCTTTGACCCGGCCAAAATCATACATTGATTTAAAAGCTGACAGTTCGTTTCACAAATCTGGTGACACCTTCAAAATAACGAAAGAAAAGGGACAATCGATCTCTTTCCAAGACATCACCTAGGTACACTAGTTAAAATAGTGCGAACTGATGAATTTGTGTTGCTATTTAGTCCGGTTTCTATAGCTTTAGTTATTATTCTAAGATTACCCAAAGAGTAGGTATGAGATATGATAATAACTAAAGCTATAGAAACCGGACTAAAATAGCAATACAAATTCATCAGCTTTTTCAACATTTGTGTTTTTATAATAATTTGGTATGATTAGTGTTTTTTTGATGTAATATCCTAGCATATAAGCGTGTTGGCTGTATATATAGCTGTAAGTTTGTATTGTCTTTTTATATAAATAAATAAATAAGGTGTCACCAGATTTGTGACGTCATATTTGAGGTAATGTTTTTTTTGATCACCGATTATCTGATGACCGTTTGACATAACAATACAAAAAAGAAAAACTAAGTGTCAACCATTTGTCGCACTCCAACCTCCTTTTCTAGCCATAAGATAGAACGGAACTAAACATAGTTGCACGTTTTTTATTTTAACCATCCTTCTATAGCTTTAGTTATTTCTGAGGGTATGATGATATTCAAAAACAAAAAATTTAATGATAATTCCGATGATGATTATTAACTATGACACTTAAATTTATATTTTAATATAAATGCCTTCCTAAACAAACAGTTAAGTAATAAGTATTATATTATAATATGCGTTTATTTTATAAGTTCAGATAGATAGATATGTAGTAACTAGTGTTGGCGACAGATCTGGCAACCCTGTTGCTACGGAATATCTACATAAACACTTATATAGCAACAGGGCACTAGGCCAGTTCGTTTTCTTACTTAATTGTCTTATTATTTAATATATAGTGATTATTTCCATTAAAAAGGGGCTTTTACTTTACGTCGTCTATATCATGGTCCTTCAGAGCATTAATTAAAAACCAGCATTCATTATTTTTCCAAATATAAAATTCGAAATTTTCCGTTACGACAAAAGTGAAAAATGTTTCTCAGATCCCAAGCCCAAAATAAAAACGAGCTAGGCCTACGCCCGCATGGGAACAGTAAGTCGAATTCAACTTCCACTTCATCGAGTGTCGCGAGAGCCGCCCGTTTGAGGGCAGCGGAAGCGGCGCACAGGCTGCAGCTTGCTGAGATAAAGAAGCGCGAAGCGATTGCTTTGGCCGAGGCCGAGCGCGCCGAAGCAGCCAAGCGAGAGGCGATAGCCCTCGCCGACGCCGACCGTGCCGAAGCAAATCAGCGAGAGGCGATTGCTTTAGCTGCCGCCGAACGCGAATCTGGATGCGACGATCGCGGCGCTCGAGGTTGAGGAACAATTAAGTGCAAAGGGTAGCAGTCGAACTCGTTCGCAAACTGCTGTCTAGGTTGCGCAAAGTGACTTTGCAGGTGCGGAACCGATCCCGGCTGCCAAGGCAGTCCCCGACGAGGGGCTTATTCCGTGTGAGGAGAGTGTGGTTCTCTTTACCGTGCGCCCCGACGTGGAGTCGGGCCATGAGCGCGACGCCACGCGCATCGCACCGGAAGCTGCTGTCTTCGGAGCAGCAGTTAACTTGAGCCAGCCACAGGAAGGTCTGCCTCGACTACCCACCCCAGGCCAAGGTAACAAGGCCCAGCATGTAAGTAACAGCGTCGAGAGAGTTTTCATTAGGTACAATGACAAGGGCGACTTGCCCAAATTCAGCGGTCACGTACTTGATTGGCTTTTATTTAAGCGGACATTCGACGCCACAAAGTCTCATTTTACTGCAGAGGAAAATCTGGCTAGACTCACCAACGCTCTACAGGGAGAAGCGAAAGAAGCAGTCTATGCCCGTTTGCTATGCTCAAACGATTATGAGCCTATCATGCGTTCATTAGAGGCGCGATTTGCCCGCCCGAAGCAAATTGTATTGCATGAGCTAGCGGCAATAAGAAATTTGCCAAAAGTTGGGAGGGATCCCAACTCTCTATCCATATTCGCGAGCAAAGTCAAAAACTCTGTCAGCATCATAAATTCATTAAAGGAATCTCGATACCTACATTTCCCTGAGCTTGTTGATAGTTTAGTCATTAAATTAAACCAACTGTTACAGAACAAGTGGTGTGATCATGCAGCGTCGCATTCTGGTAATGGGCGCCTAGAGGTCGAAGTTTTCGCGCGGTTCATAGAAAATGAAGCCGAAATTCAAGCCAATTTCATGCCGAGCGAGACTCTCAGCACTCCTACACCTCCGCACTTAGAAAAGCAGGGAAGGCATCGTGTAGCCCCACCATTAGTCCGCTCCGCATCGCACCAGACTCATCACATAGATTCACATCCATCGACTAGCTCGCATCCAGTTTCGGGCCCCCCGCCTAGTCCCACAACCTCGCCTGCATGCCTGTATTGTGCCAACGACGGTCATTCGGTAAAATCTTGTATGAACTTCGCAGCACTAACCGTACAAGACCGTGTTCAGTGGGTTCGCGATAATAAGCTTTGTATAAAGTGTTTACGCAAAGGCAAGCACAGCTACAGGAACTGCAAAGCGAGGGCGTGCGGCATCGACGGGTGCAACCAAATTCATAACAAAATGCTGCATACTCCGAATCATTCGTATTCTTCATTTCATCAAAATGTAAAAGATAAAAATTTACATTTTGATGTGACATCTGTAGCAAAGTCAACATCGACATCTCATGTCAACACTGTCAACACCGACAGTCAAAAAGAAAAAATTTCGCTCGACAGCCATAATGTCGGTTTCACACAGTCGAACGAGGTTTTATCTCAAAACAGAAATGCTATCACAAGTACTACGTACTCTTGTGCGCCCAAAAACGAAAACGCAATACTTTTGAAAATACTACCGGTAGTACTTTCGGGTCCTACAGCCGAAGTAGAAACGTTCGCCCTTTTAGATGACGGGGCCACCGTAACCCTCCTTGATATGGAGTTAGCTGAAAAGCTAGGTGTTTCGGGGTCCGAGGAGGTCATGCGCATAGACACGATAACCGGTACAAGTGATGGTATCCCTGTTAAATTCGTAGATTTTAAAATCCGCGGAAAATATCAAAACGAACAATTTCTTATTAGAAAAGCTCGCGCTATCCCTCATTTGAAACTCAGACCTCAGGAGGTCACAATTAGGGATGCCAGCTTTAGGCATCTACAAGACATCTCCTCGCAGTTAGTCTTTGACTTGGCCGCTCCAAAGTTAATAGTAGGGACCTCGGATTGGCCTCTTTTAATTAGCAGGGAACATAGGTTGGGAACCTCGACTCAGCCAGCAGCTGTTCGTACAGACTTAGGCTGGGCTCTATTTGGTCAATTACCTCACAATTATTCCTCTGCACATTTGATTAATTACATTTCTGCTAGCGATTCTCGAGATAGCGAGCTAGACAGCCTAATCAGAGATTACTACAGGCTAGATTCTATTGGCATTAAACACGAGGAGAAAGTAAATTCTGAGGATGCTAGAGCTATAAAAATATTAGAAAATACTACTCGTCGCTTACCGAACGGTAGATTTAAGGTAGGGTTGCCTTTGCGCGAAGACGAGCCTAAACTACCGAATAGCTACAATTTGGCTCTCTCTAGATTTAAAAGTTTGCGTAGACGGTTTGACAAAGACGACGAGTACGAAAAATTATACACGGTTAATATTGAGGCGTACGTGCAAAAAGACTTTGCCGAGAAATGTGTGGACACTCACCACAATCCTAAGTCATCTTCGCGCCGTTGGTACTTACCCCATTTCGTGGTTACAAATCCAAATAACCCAGGGAAATTGCGAATAGTGCATGATGCGTCAGCGAAATCCTCAGGAGTTAGTTTAAATTCACTTGTTCTTGCGGGTCCTGATCTTTTACAGTCGTTACTGGGGATTTTAATGAGGTTTCGCGAAGGCCAGGTTGCCCTAAATGGAGACATACGCGAAATGTTTCCTCAAATTAAAATTCGGGAGCAGGATCGCGACTGTCAACGCTACATCTGGTTAACTCCTAGTGGAGAATTGAAGGAATTCAGAATGTCTTCATTGATTTTTGGAGGATCTCCGTCCCCATGCACGGCTATTTACATTAAAAACAGAAACGCTCGTGACTTCCAGGATCAGTATTCTGAGGCCGCTAAGTCTATCGTTCATGACCATTATATGGACGATTTCTTAGTATCATGTGACTCCATAGAATCTGCCACTCGTCTGGCAGCTGAAATTGTCCATGTACACTCGCAGTGCGGCTTTGAAATGCGATCCTGGGTGTCCAACGTTCCTTTAGCTCTCAGTCTGATTCCTTCATATCTCCATAAAGAAGACAAGAGCAGCGTGGATCTCAACTTGGGCGGAAATCAAGCGAACGCAGATGTCCGTGTCTTGGGAATTCATTGGAATCCCCGAGATGATCTATTTAACTTTAAAATTGGGATCAACGTTTCTCCACCTACAAAATTTACCAAACGCCAGGTCCTGAGAGATCTTATGCGCATTTACGATCCTTTGGGACATTTACAACCTAAGGTTACTAGAGGAAAGATCCTATTTCAGAGAACATGGCGTCTGGTGAGTTCGTGGGATACCCCACTCCCGGCTTCCGAACAAGTACAGTGGGAAGAATGGTACTCTGACATTAAGTCAGTACACGGATCTACCATTCCTCGCGCGTACAACACTTTTCCAGTTTCGCTACGCTGGAGCTTCATATTTTTACAGACGCTAGCGAACTTGCATGCGCATGCGCCGCGTACTGGCGCTTTGGTATGCAAGGAGGTGCCTCTCACCTCGCTCTCATTGCAAGCAAGTCTAGAGTCGCGCCTCTTAGGCCAGTGAGCATACCGCGAATGGAGCTCCAGGCAGCCCTGTTGGGGGCGAGACTAGCGGAAACTATAGGTCGCGAGCATCGTATCCAAGCTTCGCGTAGGATTTTTTGGTGTGATTCAAAAACCGTCCTTGCTTGGATTAGGAGCGATGCTCGCAAATACAAAGCCTTTGTCAGCCATAGGTTAGGCGAAATTGCGGAACAAACGCGATTACCGGATTGGCGCTGGGTGCCTACTGCGCACAACGTAGCCGATGATGCCACTCGTTCGGCTACTGTCTCTCTGGAGAGATGGTGGAATGGCCCCTCTTTTCTAAAAGATGGGGAGGAGACTTGGCCGCAGGAGGTGGATCCAGGAACCATCTCTCTAGAAGACGATTTAGAGTTAAAGCGTCACGAAGGCTATTTAGCTCTTATTTACTTTATTTCCTTGTCTCCAGACAGGTTTTCCGACTGGAGGCGGCTACTACGCGTAACCGCACGCGTTTTCCAATTCGTCCGCCTGCTACGTGACAGCACGGCGCGCTCTGCCGACATGTTGGACCGTGGTCTGCGTCCGCTACTCGCACGCGACATTAAGGATGCCACATCCCACTTG
The DNA here is from genome assembly GCA_947562085.1 of Eudonia lacustrata. NCBI lineage: Eukaryota > Metazoa > Arthropoda > Insecta > Lepidoptera > Crambidae > Eudonia > Eudonia lacustrata. Next base: position 12,407,921 of record OX387334.1, read on the forward strand.
CTTCAGACGTCCCAGCAGGAGAGCTTTGCAGAAGAACTCGCCTGCCTCCGCGAGAACAAAGCTCTGTCGAAGAGGAGCCGGCTGCTTAAGTTGTCCCCAAGGTTTAGTGATGACGGTCTGCTGAGAGCACGCGGCAGAGTTAGCTCGGCCCCAGAGGTTACACCTGAGAGCAGAGAACCTGTAATTCTCGACGGCCGACATCCGATCACACAACTTTTGATTACACGCTACCACATTTGGGCTATGCACGGTAATAACGAGACGGTTGTAAACACGCTTCGCCAAAAATATGTGATATTACACCTGAGGCCAACCGTACGCAAGATCGCTGCAAGGTGCCAGGCTTGTCGCATTAGGATGGCGACAACAATTACTCCACCCATGGGCGACTTACCCGAAGAGAGACTCCGACACCATCATCGTCCATTTTCATTTCTTGGACTAGACTATTTCGGCCCAGTAGAAGTAGCAGTGAAGAGGACCCGCGAGAAGAGATATGTGGCCCTCTTTACATGTCTGGTGACCAGAGGTATCCACTTGGAGATAGTCGGAAGTCTCACCGCAGACAGCGCCATTATGGCCCTACGTCGCCTTATAGCACGCCGTGGGTGCCCGAAAAAGATACTATCTGACAATGGGACGGCCTTTATCGGCGCAAGTAGGCTGCTAAGAGAGGCGTGGGCCGCCATTGACCACACACAAATCCATGACTTCGCCGCCTCCCACGAAATTGAGTGGCACTTCATCCCACCTGCATCGCCATTCATGGGAGGGGCATGGGAACGCCTGGTCCGAAGTGTAAAGCGTGCCCTCTCGGTCACTCTCAAGGAAAGGGCGCCGAAAGAAGAGGTACTGGGCACGCTCTTGGCCGAAGCCGAATCTATAATTAATTCCAGGCCTCTCACAAACGTCCCCGTAGCGCACGATGACGAGCCCGCCTTGACGCCGAACCATTTTATACTGGGGTCGACCTCTACATTACCCTCACCAGAAGCCACGGACGCGGACCTCATCAGTCGGCAAAACTACAAAAAGGCGCTTCGTCTGGCTGATCATTTTTGGGCTCGCTGGGTAAAGGAGTACCTTCCCGACCTATTGCCAAGAGGCTTCGGTTCCGCTCAACATATCAATCTACGAGAGGGAGATTCCGTGTTGATCGCAGACGGCAACATGCCTCGCGCAGTCTGGCCTCGCGGCAGGGTCGTGAAGGTATTCCCAGGAACAGATGGCGTCGTGCGGGTAGCGGACGTGCGTACGGGCGCAGGGGTGCTGCGTCGCCCCGCGCGTAAGCTGGTAAAGCTGGATCTGTCGCCGTAGTGTTAAGGTTCTCTTACCAGGGGGGAGGATGCTGGCAACAGATCTGGCAACCCTGTTGCTATGGAATATCTACATAAACACTTACATAGCAACAGGGCACTAGGCCAGCTCGTTTTCTTACTTAATTGTCTTATTATTTAATATATAGTGATTATTTCCATTAAAAAGGGGCTTTTACTTTACGTCGTCTACAACTAGTTTATGGCCACGCTATCGCATTAGGTTAGCAAAACCTGTAATGGTAGTGTAAGGTTTTAATGAATAAAAAAAAACCAAAGCGTGTAGCAGGCCAATTACTTAAAACTAAAAAACATAGTACACTGGATAACAAAAGTGTGAAATTTGATGAAAGAAAGGTCAACGTCTGATTCCTGAGTCCAGCTTTTTTTTATTGATGCAAGACAGCACAACAGATATCAATCGTAAAATAAAATAAATATATACATACATACTAGGGTACAAAGCTCAGAACCAGACTGGTGTCTTAAATCTTATTAAAATTAAATAATAATTTATTGGCACACTGTTAAGATCTTTTACATTTGATACAATATAATATTTCACTATTTCACTATTATTTTAGTTTATTATTATTGATTATATTTATTTATTGCAGGGTGCTGTTAGTTATACTTACTTACTATAATTATTTATGTTGCACCGACGACGCGACGACAAGCCCACTTTAAACTAAAATTTTTGTCCATCTAAAAGTTGTCTGGAAGACTGGAAGATTGGTGGCTGTTAATGACTGCTAATTGCTAATGCAGCCGGGACCAACGGCTTTACGTGCCTTCCGAAGTACGCAGGAGCTGGAGATGATACACTTTTGGTCACCCATCCGATGACCGGCCTTTACAAAAGTTGCTTAACCTCAGCACTCGCAGACCGGGCGCGTTAACCACTGCGCCACTGAGCGCCGATTAAAATATAATTAATTAAACAAGCAAGCTTAACGCCTGTGTTGTGGGCAAACAGAGCGATCTGCGTATGCACCGCTATGAACGCAAGCAGGCGCCTCTTGTGAGACCACCGAATGAATATGAATAATTGTTTACGATTTTAAATATAAGTTTATTTTACAAATGAATCCACAAAGTCTGTACAAAAAATAATTTAAATGTAGCAGTGTTTAAGCTAACGCCTACACATTTTGTCAAGCAATGTTGTCGTTCTGCTATTAATGTCAGTTGACATTGCAAGAGTATATTTATTGGCCTTTAGTCATCTGTCTGTCTGTTAATTTAGCCCAATCAACGAGGCTTTTGAAACCCGAAAAATTCCTCCGTCTCTGAAATTTGGCATGTGATGAAGTTAGGTAGGGTAATACAGATTACAGATGTACAATAATCCAACAAAATTTGTTACGAGACGTTAGGTACCTATCAGAAACAGTGTTGCCAATTTAAAAACCAAACCTCTAAAAAAGACACCCGTTACAAGTATCAAACGTTTATTTGAAAGTTTTAAAATGCATTAATAAATATCCGATCCGATCCGAACCCTTCGGAGAATCTAGTAGTACTAGATTCTCCGAAGGGTTCGACTAAATTCTCCGAAGGGTTCGGATACTAGACTAGTAGGGCACGGGATCACGCACTTTAAGTGTGTGATCCCAAACTCACATTCTATCTTTTTTAATTTTTCATTGCTTAGGATACAATCCGTGCAACCTTAATAAAATTACGATCGAATTTCGACCACTGGGCGACCACTAGTATTTTTCGTATGCCGATAAGGCAGATCGCAGTAAAACCTTATAATCAATACAAGTAGACCTAAAATGACTTACCTGTGAATCACGAATAAATAATTTGAATTTGAATTTAAGTTGTATACATACCGCAGTAGGAGACCGATGGCGCAGTGGTTAACGCGCCTGGTCGGCGAGTGCTGAGGTTAAGCAACTTTCGCAAAGGCCGGTCATCAGATGGGTGACCAAAAATGTATCATCTCGAGCTCCTCCGTGCTTCGGAAGGCACGTAAAGCCGTTGGTCCCAGCTGCACTAGCAGTCGTTAACAACCACCAACCCGCACTGGGCCCGCGTGGTGGTTTGTGGCCCGATCTCCCTATCCATCCATAGGGAAGGCTCGTGCTCCAGCAGTGGGGACATAAAAATGAGCTGATGATGATGATGACATACCGCAGCTCAAAACAGTCCAAAACGCAGCTGACACGAGATTTCGTGTCTGTAAAAGTTTGTATGTGTGTGCGTTACTCGAACCCGTTTGTATGCAGCTAACCTTCTCTACAGTCTTTTATTTTGAGATCAGGCCCTCAAGTGTGTGCGACCCACGGTGCACAATTGAGGACATAAAGAATATTTTGTTATTTATTATACCACTAGCGGCAGCTCGCGGTTTCACCCGCGTGGTTCCCGTTCCCGTGGGAATATCGGGATAAAAAGTATCCTACGTTTTAATATAGGTTCTAAACTATCTGTATGCCGAATTTCATCCAAATCCATCAATCCGTTGCAGCGTGAAGAAGCAACAAATATACACACATACATACACACACACTTTCGCATTTATATTATTAGTGTGATTACAATTAAATTTTACGTAACAAGAATCGGTAGTCATCGTTTTTCTCGAAAAAATCGATTTACTCGGAAAATAATCTGCAAAAGCCCATTTTTTCAAATCGACAGTTAACTACTTACTCTAAAAAATAATAATTCAGTTCTGAAAGGGCTAATTCAGTAACATCTCAATAGTGTCGGTAGCCTAATTTTGGGTTTAAGTTGGAATAGTCTACCAGCACACGTTTTCCCTCCTTTCTATGACAGGGGTCCTTCAAACGAGGCGTGAAGCACCTTATGTGCCAGCAGGGTGAGGGTGGCTGATGCTGCGTTGTTTTCACGCTGCACCAGTTGTCGTCCGGACTTCATTTCCACTTAACTACAGGGAGAGTGGAGCTCTGTCAGCCGCCGAAATTAATCAACACCATCTACTCTTACTTTGTAAGCCAAAGGGGCCTGAAAAAAGGAACTGCATACGGACGGGACGGGACGGGAAGTTGTGGAAATATCGTTTCATACAAAATGTGTAGGTATTGAATGTGATGGGACGACGCGACGTGAACGTGGCACGCACGGGGCGGGAAAAATATCGTCCCGCCCCGCGCGTGCCCCGTCCCGTCCGTGTTTCCGCTACGTATGCACAGTCACTTTGTTCGTTCCAAAGTTTCAAGTGTCTTTCTTAAGTAAATGAGGGCTTAGCTTATTTTCCAGCAAAGCAAAACATTCTTTTGGAATACAAAAATACTGATAAAATTAATCATTTATTCATCATCAGTCATTACCCAAAAGTTGTTTGAGAGAGAGAGGTATTCTCCTTCTTGTTCTCTATTCTGCCATGTAGGATGTACAGAAAATCTCCTTTTCTTGTTTACAGTCGTAGCTACTTCGTCGTCTAGAGCACTTGCAATTAAAGCCAATTCTTGTAATGAAAAATCTATCTTTTCAGTCTATCTGTACGAAGTACAGTACATTCACCTCGCGGTCGCGACCGACGCGCGTATTCAGCCATTACAAATTTACCTAATTATTGCCTTTAAGTATTATAATAATTAATAGCCAGTTTAAGTTCGGACACCAACTACGCCGCGCGTACCATTAAACCATTATAATTTTACCATTGTACCAATTATACCATTGTGAATTCAGCCTTGTGTTTTTACCATTTTTATTAATTTGTTGGACTTACACCCGACAAATATGGTCCTTCGAGCCTTCGGAGCCTATCTATCTAATCTATCTTAACAAGGGTTGACAACACTAGCGCGTTAGATCCGTTTCACTGTCACGTTGCGTATGCATTGACACCACGTTCCCGTCGTGAACGAGGCAGTTACGTCGCCCCGTCCCGTTCACGTTCCGTCCGAGTTATTTTCACGTTACGTATGCAGCGACGTTTATTCAGGTTGGACAGAGCTACGATAGCATAGTTGGTAGTGCATCTGTTGTTGGTAATTGAAACCATCTAAAAAATTACGCTTTTTCAAATAGTAATAAGCCCGTTTATATGTAATTATTGTTGTGGCACCAGATTTGATACTTAGAGGCCAGTGTCCGACATTATTTTTCGTCGCCAAACAATAAAATAGACATTCATTGAAATGATTATTAACATATAATTTTACGCAAATATTGTTGCGAGCAAATTACAATTTGAAAAAAGACAAAGTGTCGAAAAATATGGATGAATTGGAGTAGGATTGAGCCACGATAGCATAGTTGGCAGAGCACCTGACCCGGCAAGTCATGGGGTGCGGGTTCGAATCCCGCTCGTGGGATTTTTTTCGACACTTTGTCTTTGTTCAAATTCATTCAAATTTTACGGAACGACAGTTAGGAAACAGGTAGCCTACATTAAATTGTTGCTATAAGGTAAAATTTATTTATTATTTACTAGTCGCCCGCGCGCGACTTCGTCCGCTTAAGAACACCCGTACCCCATGATGGACCCTTGCAGCGCTAACTACCGGTTCCAATTATAAATCTAAACCATACTCGGATTTATATATATAACTAGCGACCCGCCCCGGCTTCGCACGGTTGCAATGCTGATACACGCAACCGCTATGTTCCTGCATTTTAAAACTGTAATATCTTCGAAAATAATCATTTAATCTACATGCTGTAAAGGGCTATATTGATCTATATTCAATGCACAATGTATTTAAGGTACTTAATTAGATAAGGATTAATGCTGTATTGCTTAAAATCGCTTCGTAAATAAGCCATTATTTCTCGTAAAAAGTAAGGATACAAAATGATTATTGTGGGTTATCCCTAAGAGATAGACATATACCACCGCGGACTTTTTTGTAAACCTTTTTAAGGTGTACAATACTGTAGTACATCATTTTGATCTATCTCGTAGGGTTCAGCCAGCGTTTGCAATGTAAGCGCAAAAGAATGTAAAACCTCTTAAGTTATCAGTGTTTCTCTACTATATTATGCATGCAATGCAGCATGTATTTATACACATAAACCTTCCTCTTGAATCACTCTATCTATTAAAAAAAACCGCATCAAAATCTGTTTCGTAGTTTTAAAGATCTAAGCATACATACATACATAGGGACAGCGGGAAGCGACTTTGTTTTATACTATGTAGTGAAGATTTAGACAACATCACATACATGGTTCTGATCTCAAGGTAAGTAGCTAAAACATATGTTTCATAGAAATCAGAAACAACGACGGTACCACAACCACCCAGACCCGACACAATATCGATAAGTTCGTTTTTCGACGTTGACCCGACCGGGAATCGAACCCGGGACTTCAGAGTTAGCGCTGCCCAAAGTCCGGCGTGCAAGCCACTCGGCTACGGAAGTCGTCAAATCAGTTGCTGAAATTTTTAATAAACATTAACGAGCGCAGAAAATAAATAAAAAATAAAATCCACTTTATTATAAACTCTTGCCTTTATTTCGTACTGGTGCGTTTGCCTTACAAATATACTTAATATAAATTAACCAAAATTACTTCACCTACCGTTACATGTCTGATTATTTATCACTTAACGATATGCTCTCAGAAATAAAAGCAGATTGGAAACTATGTTTAATAAATAGTAGAAGGAAATTATGCACAAAAATAATATTATTGAGTAATGTATTAAAATAAAGTGCGGGACGTTTGCGGGCGATCGCTTTATACAGCGCTGCTGATAGAATTTGAGTCCTAAATTTTTTAGTACACTTCATGGTTTAAGTATAAATGTAAGTACCGATGTCTTTTTATTATAGCTTAAATTAATGCCTAAAAATATATTAAAAAAAAAGTAAAAAGTGATTTTTTAGTTAACTAAAATTAATAACAGGGATTAACGCATACTACTTTGTATAGGCATTATTGACATCCCGTGAAACATCGGATACAAAGGTATGAAGATGTGTTTATGGCAAGCAGTTCGAGTAATTTTTTATTTTATCATAATTATCAATATATTATTATTATCAAAAAAGCCAAAACCTCATTTATGACCATTCGATTGTGTTAACAAAGGTCATGAGTTTGAGTCCCAACAGAGGCAAGACACTAAATCATAAAAAAAACTCACTGTCAACGTGCAATTCACCCGAAAACGACCCCACCTTTTTTCTTTGGCGAAAAAATTGCGTCACAATACAAAAAAAAAATCTATGTTACATGTCACTATTAACACACTGGTTTGTTTAAAGACGTTACAGCATTAAGTCTTTGGCGTTCCACTAAACTGTATGTTGGTTCATTAAAAAAATAATTGGGAAAAGCATAATAAGTGCTCTGACTAAAGTTGGAGCGGGCAAATTAAGCATTATTTACAAAATAATAAATTTAATACATATTTTTAATAAACATTAAAACAATAAAAATATGGACGGAAACGATAAGATCTCTTCAACTTATAATAGAAAAGAACAATACATTTTAAATGGTATTTACATATCAAATTGTATAATATATTTAATAACTTATTGCAATTAATTTCAAAAATATACTTCATATTTTGTTTTTAATAAATGAAGTTGGGGGACTTTATTGGAAAATATATTTTCGGAAACGTATGCGCATATATTAATCAATGCACTAGAAACTAGCATTATTAAAAAAAGTTTAAAAAAATAAATGAAACAAATAATCTCAATAGTAATTTCAATATAACTAAATAAATTGTCACTAAAAGTGTATGACTCTCACAAAGTTTGTTCGGAATCTACAGTACTCCATCTCGCTTGCGCACACACCCTAATTTTACAACAATAAAAAAAATAAGTTACATAACTTATTACAAACAACAACATTAAATGTTATAAAAAATATTTATGACATTGTGCATATAGGACCGCTTAAATTAAATAAATGAAACATACAATAAGGCTCCAAAATCTAAACGTACTACATATGAATGTAAACTACTGAGGTAAGAAAACAGAGTACACTTAAAATTAAAAATGACATTGAATGAAATACATTTAGCATCATTAAAATACACTATTTACATCTTAACAATGAAGATTTACCTTTATACACTTTGGCTCTCTCACATTCAATAAAATTCTTTCATTTAACTAAACAATAATGAGTATAAATGAATTGCTATTGCAGTTTTAATAGTAAATGAAGTACATCGTTAACTTTTTGGGGGAAGCAAACATATTTTACTGACCTTATACATAAAAAAAAAACTATAAAAGACATATCGAATTGTACACAATTATATAATAATATATTAATTTATCTACATTAGAGATTTTCTAAAGGAATGGATAAGGTTTTTCTTTGTTACAACTAATTTTTTCACAAGTTCGTTTTTTTTTAATGATTATCGAGTGTCTCTCATCACTTATTTCGTTGTGGGCCGCCGACAGCTATTGCTGGCACGGCGTCCGTTGATATCTGGAACATATTATTATATTGTAAATGTATATAGGAGGAGCTCGTGGACAGAGTAGCTTGCGGGTTAGGGGTGCGTTGCGATCATGCATGTCGCAATGCCAGGGGCCCAACCGCCTAACCGATCACTTTGACTTCGTGTGTGGTTTATGACGTCATCTTGTCGTTTCGTGCTGCCTATGAAAGCAATATCGAAAGCTTATAGCCTTTAGCTTTGATATTGCTTTCATAGGCGGTGCGAGGTGGCAAGATGACGTCATAAACTATACGCGTAGTTAAAGCCATCGGTTAGACGGTCGGGGGGCAGGTCATCATCATTACTCCTTTCATTTGATGTCCCCACGGCACCAGCCTTCTATAGATTGAAACACCTCAGTGCGAACGGGCCGTAAACCACCACGCGAGATTGGTGGTTGTTAACGACTGCTAACGCAGCCGGGACCAACGGCTTTACGTTCATTTCGAAGCAAGGAGGAGCTCGAGATGATACATTTTTGGTCACCCATCCGATGACCGGCCTTTGCAAAAGTTGCTTAACCTCAGCACTCGCAGACTGGGCGCGTTTACCAATGCCGGGTCGGTAGATCTAATTATTATTAATATTATTAATTATTATTATTATTATTATTATTTTTTTCTAATTATTATTTGGCTTTAATAATATTATAGGTTGTTATCTAATTTTTAGTAATTACTTAACCAGACCCCATTAATTGTAGCGATAATATTAAAGGGACAACCTTATTGTCCAGCAGTGGGATAAATTATCATTTTCATAATTTTTTTCTTCGTATTGCTATAGATAACTTATAGAATTAAAACGAATAAATAAATGTTTAACGCAAATTTTGTTGCGAACAAATTACAAAAACACAAATGTTGAAAAAATTTCCACGAGCAGGGTTTGAACCTGCACCCTTCACGAATAAATAAGATTACGCATTTGTATCCGTCTAAGCAAATAACTTAAGAAGGGTAACCCTACACTAATGTAGAACATGATCACAAAAAAATCACAATTGGACTTGTGATTTGAACCTACTCTCAACAACTATTTCTGCCCGCCTAACGTTCGACATTACCCTAACTTGTAGTGTATAGGATCACTTAAGTTTAATGCTGTGCAATTCATTCCCTGTCTCCCGGGAGTTTGCCCTTTGCGGAGCCCTATGGGAGCGCTAGTTCCTCATTGGACAAAGAAACAACGGATTTGGGACTTTAGGTTTTTGTTCAAATTAATTTGTTAGATTTGTAAGTGTTGATGCGACATGGAAGTAATGGATTATTGATTTATTGTGATATACTTAATTAAAATATTTGTTTATTTTGCCTGTATGTACAAGCAAAGGCAAATTGTAAAGAAAAGCTGAGAGTACGGAAATTACAACTATCGGTTATGTTAACCACCTATGTGGTCTAGTGGCTAAGACCACCGGTGTAGACCCAGAGATCCCGGGTTCGATTCCCAGCGGGGGGTATATGTTTGTGTACTCGGTTTGGTTGGTGGTAGGGCTTGTTTGTCCGCCTGGCTAGCTAACACCATCTTATCTAAATATGTCACCATAACATCAATGTTTGTAGCATTGTTGTGTTCCGGCAGCTAGAGATAAGATAGCCAGTGCCTCACTAGTTGAGGATCCCGGGTGAAGTGCGCTTCCATCATTGGCCTTATCATCACTTAACATCAGGTGAGATCAGGCACTGTGCTTACCCGTTAATATAAAAAAAAAAGTTAGAGTTTTGACGACGCGTAACGGAGTGAGCGAAGCGAGCGGAGCAAAATAATGATTGCCACTTGTTTGGTGCTAACTACATGCTTGCCTGCATGCTTAATTGCGTACTTGCTTGCACGATTGCTTGTTAGCTTTTGTGAAGTTATTTTGCTATATATATACTAACCTACATTTAATTTTAATGTAGAAAATACAGTAGTAACTATTTATTTATATACACAACAAAAAGAAACATTACTTAACTTAACTTGAAAAAAACAGAAAAATAATTAGAAAATTAAAAACTAAAGACCTATAAATAAAATATGTCCTTCAACTGTGGGCTCATGGGAACGGTCCCAAGCAATGCTGGCGACATCCCCTTTAGACTGCTAAACTAATACGCTGGCAGAGGTAGCTGCCAACCTTCTTGTCACCGGAGGCCTCAATAAGGCACTTAACTCTTTAATAATGAGCCACGATAGCATAGTTGGTAGTGCACCTCACCCGGCATGTCATGGAGTGCGGGTTCGAATCCCGCTCGTGGAATTTTTTGAGCACTTTGTCCGTTTTCAAATTGTAATTTGTTCGCAACAAGATTTGCGTAAAATTATATATGACCATAATAATATTTAGTTACTTTTTGCAGAGAGTTGATTTTAACGAAAATGCTACATGTAGACCTTGAACCCACAGTCAGAGCCGAATGCATAGTGACATTCACAAGAGCTACTTCTAGCCTAAACTGAATAAATGATTTTTAAATTTGAATTGAGCTGTAGCGTCAATAATTTTACGTCATAAAACAGGCAATCGAATGAACGGATATTAGTAGTAGCTAAAGCAGCTAGAAATATAGAATTTTCATACTATTCGTAATGTAGATAGAAATATTATCACACAAACTACCAGTTACTAGTTAAACATGCGGCACGTATTTCGTTATGAGTAATGTTCCGTAGTCGAGGTATGTGTGGTTGAGACGATAGACGGTTCCATGGCGATGAGAAATAACGACTGCGTCTCTATATGTGATGTTGTATATTACAGTGACTACATTGTGACTGACTTATTATCTAAACCTTACTAGACTATTTATACAATATAAACTGTGTAGATGTTAGAGGGAGGATGCCGTGTCTTATCTTAATCAGATCTACACGCGATTAGGAATGCGTTTACAAACTCTTTAACCATACGTGAGGATATGTGGCGATCGCAGGCCGCCACAGTACTCCCCCTCTAGAAAACACAGTTAACTTATTTGTACTCAGTCTTATAAGTTTATTGTATTTTTTATTTAACTGCGCATAAAGTTAAAAGTTGTATTTTAATGTACGCATGCTTCTATTTGAAAGTACTTTATACCCCTCTCAGCTCAAGAGCTTTGTGATGTATCACCTTCGAAATTGAGGGCTCACATGCAATCATAAGAAACAACGTAGTATGTTTACTATTTCAATCTTAAATCTTTTTAGAATCGCTTTGATGTTTTACAAACTCTCGATATAGTATTTTCAAAAGACATCTTTACTTTTCACTTTTAGCAAATCCTAATGCTATTTATCTCTTAGATGGCCAAAAGAAACTAAAAAGCAAAAGTCGACAACAATTTACGCGTGGCTTCAATTTATATACCAGCAACAGTAGAAGCGCCAACATGCTTCCCTGTGGTACACCTGTAAAGCACGGGCCGGCGGTTTCAAGTGATAAACCGTTCCAGATTTATTCTCCGCACACCGCCATTCGTTACACGGCGGTTGTTAAACGTTTGAACGTTTAAAATCCCGTAAAATTTACACGACTTAATGTGAGTGAGGTCGCAAGCTTTCGTTGAAACCTTTCCCGGGAGAGTGTTTCATTCAGTTTATTGATACATGTGGATTAAGATACGTTACAGATTTTGGAAAGTATTTAAAATCTATTTAAACTACGATCAAGATTTATGCTGAAACAGGATTAGTAAGTGTCATTGTACTCTATTTGGTGCGGGTTCACGTTCAAGAAAATAAAACTTATGCCAACACTTTCTTGTGGCTCGTAGACCTCCTTAAACTTTGAGAAAAGGTTAACTTTCAAATAGCATGTTTTTCTTTTGTTTATATAATTTTTAACGCAAATTTTGTTGCGATCAAATTACAAAAACACAAATGTTGAAAAAACTCCACGAGCAGGATTTGAACCTGCACCCTTCTGACATACCGGGTCAGGTGCTCTCCCAATTGAGCTATCGTGGTTCTAACCAGCCCGCCGAAATTATTCAACACTATTTACTTTATACTTTGAAAGCCAAAGGCCCATTCAATGTCAACAACTACCGTCATTAACATCCGATCATAATATTTTTACAAATACTCAAAATGAATAAGATCAGTTAAGAAGTAGGCAAGCTATTTATAAAATGTTTTTGTTTAATTTATATAATTTTTAACGCAAATTTTGTTGCGAACAAATAACAAAAACACAAATGTTAAAAAAATCCTGCTCGTGGAAATTTTTTCAACATTTGTGTTTTTGTAATTTTAAATAGCATTTTTTTCTTTAGCACTGTTTTTTCAAAAAATATTACAAAAGTTCAATTAATACAGGGTCACAGACAAGGCGGTTTATTAGGACTGTTATGAATTAGTTCTGTTATTCCACCTAGAAAGCTAATATGCTTGTGTTAGATATAGGGGCGTATCGGCGTACGTTTGCCGATACGCCCCTATATCTAGGACGCCCTCAGACTAGGTGGAACGACGATCTTCGCAAGGTGGCTGGCAAGAGCTGGATGAGAGTAGCCGCGGATCGTGCTCAGTGGCGTGCACTTGGAGAGGCCTATGTCCAGCAGTGGACGTGTGTTGGCTGATGATGATGATAATGATGAGACATAAGGTCATGTCAGTAGTCTATTTATTTTTATGTTTATAAAAAAAACGGAATTACAATATTTGTTACTTAAGGGTGCGCCGACAGAAAAATACCAAAAATGCAGTTACGGTTAAGTAGATATAATTGAAAATACTATCGTATTAAATGAACAAAATATATATTAAGTATCATAGGGAACGTGTTTACAATTTGTCAGAACCATAAATTCATAACACGCTATAGTTTTTTCTACAATATCATTTAAAGTTGGGCAAAAATCATGAAAACGAGTGGCGGCGTTTAGTAGATTTCTTATAGTTTATCTAAATTATTGTACCTCTGATTTTGTCTAAACAATCATCTATGGATAAACTACAAATTGCTAGACTACATTTTCGATTCATCAAGTGGTTATTTAAATAATTATTTTTTATTAAGCACCTTAAATTCCCCATACAAAATTAGTATGGCCGCGCGGCATCAAATAAATATGGACGACGACATTTCAAATAAAACATATGACACTTGTCACTCATGGACGGCGCACCCTTAATGTTAGGGTAGGATACACAACGGATAAGTTATAGCAAAACCAGCACCGTTATCCAAGGCTTACATGATCTGTACATCACATTTGTTTGTAAATAGCTATCGATGTATGTAACAATCGTAACAATAGTTTAAGTATAGCATAAATGTATTCTGACTATCTAGAGTATTGCGCATTTGTGCCAGAGCCCAAGCAGATAATAATATTATTGATCATTATAGGACAATTCCAACTTTGATCAATACTAAAGATAAATATATAACAATAATATAAAAAAAAAAAATATTTAAAAAATACTTCATTAATTTACCAAAATTTTCAAATTGATACTTACGTAGGTACAGTACGTCTAAAGGAGCTATGGGGACTAAGCCTCGATTACTCGCAAATATCAAAATATAATAATAAGGGTTTTTTGGAGGAGCTCAATAGCGCGTTGTTTAAGGTGCCCGGTCTGCGATTGCTAAGGTAAGCAACTTTTGCAACGGCCGGTCATCGGATGGGTGACCAAAATTTATCATCTCGAGCTCCTCCGTGCTTCGAAAGACACGTTAAGTCGTTGGACGCGTTTACAACCACAAATCTGCACTGGGCCAGCGTGGTGGTGTATGGCTCGTTCTCCCTATCCGTCCATAGGGAATGCTCGCGCCCCAGCAGTGGGGACATAAAATGAGCTGATGATAATAATGATAAAAAAAGAGATTTTTGAGGACATAACTCACCACTTGGATAGTAAGCCGGTGGCGGCGGAGTGCGAGTAGGGCCCGCCGTATGGCGAGTACTGCGAGTAGGGCGCCGCGTACGCGTACTCACTCGCTAACGTTGTTGTACCTGAAACATAATGATGAGTGCTTTCAATGTTTAAGACAGAAAGTAATAATTAACATTAACATAAATATTTTTTTGTAATGACACATGGTGTTAAAAACCTCATAGAATGGCTGCCGAAGATGGACAAGCGGAGCACTGGCCGACCTCCTGCTAGATGGGCCAGAGATTGAGCTGGTCGCTGGAAAACTTGGATGCGATCAGCTCAAAACGGAAGGGATTGGCGTAACATAGATAAGGCCTATGCCCAGCAGTGGGTAAATACGGGCTGAAAATGATGATGATGACACATAGCACCGTCAGCTATTCGCGTTTGGACTCCATTTCCACTTAACATCAGGTAGAGAGGTCACTGGCCGCATTAATTATTAAAAAGCAACTAAGTCATGTAACTTGCGCTTGTCAATACAGTGAAGTAATTGTGACTCGTACAATGTTCAGCGGCTTTCGTTGCTGACTATACTAAAGATTGTAAAGACACCCAATGAAATTGTTTTATTCATTTGACTCAAATAGCTATAAAAGTATTTAAGAAGTTTTTATAATATTGAAATTTCTATCGCAGCTATTAGCTGAATAAAGGGTTTGTCAAACTTTATCATAATGAGTAACGTACCTATAGAAAGGTTTTTTAAATTTGGCTAACAGGTTTGAAAAATATTGAACTTCAAAGTTTTATATGCGATACCAAAATGTATAAAGCGTCTTCATACTTTTTTGAAACAATTACTTCGTTGTATTTAATTATTGCTAGCGCATATTAATACTGATAAAATATATCGGAAGGAGGAACAATAAAATACGACAAGGTACGATCTTAACCTCGATTTCTCCACAATTAACGTTCGACACGCCTTCAATGGGCGAACAGATTTTCTAATACAGCAACGCCCCCAAACGAGACATAACGAGTTTTATACGCGTAACCACTCTGAGATATAGCGCCGGTCCCTCCACGCCGACAGTTTAATATTTATAACCGAAATAAGCCTACAAACCCGTTTGAAGTACTCAAAGCCACTTCTGTCGCATCACAGAGTCGTGTCTCGGTTCGTTACTCGCTCCAGACAAAGCCCGTATGATTTCCTCTCCTCTCACCCCTCTAAAATTATTTGCATAGAGCCCCGAATGAGCTATTAAAGATGTCTGCTCGCCCCCCGCCACCCCCTATATAAGCAGATTGCGGTAGATTAAAGACCAAAAGCATAAAGAGAAGTGGCGTCCCCAAGCGGCTCCATTGCGGTAGCCCATTTTAGAACCTCCTTTAATATGCATAAGTGCGAAAACTCTGTGGGTTCTATATGAATTTTATGATGTTATAACAGAAAGCGGTGCGGGGTCCGAGGAGAAAATTAGATTTTCCTCAGAGTGCCTCGGAGTGGCGTGCTCGACTTTGTCGAAAGCTTCCCTAAAGTCATTGGCGTTTTTTTTTCAGCGTGATTCTTCAACTGTTTTTCTGTTCAGCCACTTTTGTTTCGTTCTCATTGTTTTATCTGCGCGTGTCGCACTCTGATGCCTTTATTGCGTTCGTAACTTGCGAGTGGGGACTCTCGATTGGTACTTTTTTGTTAAATATTTTCCTGTTAGAAAGCGTTTAACAGACTTTTTTCATAGACAAAACTGACTGTTTGTTTGTAATCTTAAAGATGTTCACCATAATGTTTGGCAATATCGCATTCGTAACAAATAAAAAAGTGAGTGTAAACAAACGGTTGCCATCGTGATACAGAAAGTTTGGTTTAAGAAAAAGTAATAATGGAATTTGAACTTATTTATCTCTTTAGTCAAATTATCGCACGCTATTAGTATTATTTTTTATTTTGTTTAGATATTAACGTTATTGTACATAACTCTTACTTCTATTATAATAAAAATGTAACTAGCTTACCAACATGATGATATTTTGGCCAATTATAGGGATTGTCTTTCCGCTTTTATGTTAAAATTTTGTTACATCTATAGTTAAAATTAGAACTACACTTTAAAAAAATTCGCATTCTACAGGGTTCGACGCAAATAACTGAGTTTAGGTTATCATAGGCTTAAGTTGTTACCCAAGCGACGACATTTCGACGAAGTTGAACCGGCTGACACGGGCAACTTTATGTGTTAGGTACCTACTTTATGTTACTTTATGTAACCTATTAAAAGCGAAATGAAACAACTTTTACGGATCTACTCGAGTTTATTTTACACTTAATGTGATGATAATAATAATAATGATAATGAACCGGTCTTTTAGCCAACCGGTCTTTTAGCTAACCTCAATCAACACCTAGAGAGGCTCTCGCTGAAAGGTTGGCTCAAGGGTCAGATGCAAAAGGCAGTACTCCTTGACACGACACGTATTGTCAGGAGGTTCCTCACTCTGCAGCCCTGACCACCGGTGGCTTGGGCCCTGCCCCGCTGCTGGCGGTACTCTAGGATTAGGTTTTTATAATGTTTTATTGTTTTTATATTAAAATATTGTAAAAATCTAGTTTTAAGAAAGATAATAAATAAAGAGTATGTTAATAATATTAATAATTTTACACTTCTATATAGATAAAAATTAATGTTGCTATGCGCAAAACTCGAGAATGGCTGGACCGATTTGGCAAATTTTTTTTCGTATGTTCCTTAGGGCACACGGAAAAATTTTATGAAGAAAAAAATGCGGTTAAAAAATACATATAAAATACTAAAAATGACAATTTAATTTTCCATCTACAAAATGTTTTTTTTTTTGTCATGGAAACTGTCAAAGCCGTACGAAGTCCGCCGGGTCAGCTAGTTACTATTAAAAGTGACTTACCATCATAATGCGCGTACGGAGGGTACGGTGGTGCCGGAGGTTGGAGGACCACGAGGGCAGTGGCGTCAGGACTGGCAGCCGCTGACGGTGGTTCACCCCCCGCGCCTCCGTTGGAGCCCGTCGAGTCGTTCGTTGCTGTGGGATGGTTCTACGTTAGTTCAGGTATTCCTTTTTTTTATTGGCTTGTGTGGGCGACTCATTGTCAATGTCAAGGTAAGGGAAAAATACCTTGAGTTTCACTAAAATGTGGCACCTCACTTAGACTTCACGTGGACTGTTTGACAGAGTTTTTTTTAATTGATGGCTTCGTGCGATTAGCACATTTAGCCAGTGTCAAAGTAATTTAACTTACAAGTAATACATAAATAAACAATATTTCCATATATGATGATGATGAATGATATTAGAAATGGGAAGTGAGAAATGATATACCTCCCAACCCCTCGAGTATCTCAGTAAAGATGTGGGGCTTTACTAAGTCCTCACGCGAGCTTCTTGAGAGAATTTGAAAAGTGACGTTGCACTGTTTTGTTTCATTTGCCAACACTTATGCACACTCACGAACACTTAACGGTTAATAATCCACCATTATTTCACATTAATATTCGACATAACACAAATTTTGTAAAATAAAGCAAAACCGCAGACATGACGCTTCACTTTCCCGCCAAGAAGTCCTTGACAGAGTTAGCAGTGACAAAAAGTTACGTTGCACTGTTTTGCAAATGCAACGGACGTGCATGCAGCTAACAGGATCGCTTATAATCCACCAATATTTCACATTGATATGCGACAAACACGATATTAAGAAAATAAAACGAAACAGTATTTCTTTATTTTTCGTCAAGAAGGTCCGCTTACGTTCGATTCTTTTTTAAGACAGACGCAAAAAGACCTAAGACGCAGCCGATATCCGTATGTATAATTTAATCTTTGTTAGTTCCAGAGTTTTATAATTTTCATCATCATCGTCGTCCTTAAAACGTCCTAATGCTAGACTCAGACCTAAAGACAGGGCCATAACCTTCTTCTTTAACTAACGTTGCTCTGCCTGCAGAGCGCCTAGACTACAGACGTCAATTTATTCCTAACTCAAGTGCATTAGCTATTTGATCGAGTATAACCACGATTGTAGTCTAGTGGTTAAGGCTATCGATCTCAGACCCAGAGTTCCCGGGTTCAATTCCCAGTGGGGGTACATGTTTGTGTACTCGGTTTGGGTGGTGGTAGGGCTTGTTTGCCCGCCTGGCGAGCTACCACCATCTTATCTAAATATGTCGCCTTAACATCAATGTTTGTAGCATTGTTGTGTTCCGGCAGCTAGAGATAGGATAGCCAGTGCCTCACTAGTTGAGGTTCCCGGGTGAAATGCGCTTCCACCATTGGCATTATCATCACTTAATATCAGCTTAGATGAAGGCACTGTGCATATATATATATATATATATATATTTATCATACGGGTAAGCACAGTGCCTTCATCTAATATATATATATATATATATATATATATAAAATATATTAAAAAAAAACATTATAAAATAGATACATTAAAATGAAACAACTTTTACGGATCTACTCGCGTTTAATTTACACATTACTTTTAATTAATGTTTAACCTGACGTTTCGAACCCTTTGCAGGGTCCGTGCTCACAGGGAGACTGAGGTGTTGGTCGTCTCATAATTAGTTAGTAGCTTGTATACCCTCATTTAAATTTAATCAGGTGCGTTCCGTTTTACGCAGAAAGAGCTTACAGTATCTTTTCGTCTGGCAGTATGGTGTTGGGGCTGGGATTTAATATATTGTATGATGGGATCCCAGGCTGGTGGTAGATTCCAACCATCTTCTCTATTGAAATTAGGATGTTTTTTAACTTCAATAGCCTCGCGTATCATCGATGAATCGTTGTTCTCTAGCGAGTATTTGTGCTTTATCAAATCTGATGCTTGACGTCTTCTATATTACGTCAGGAAAAACATTAATTAAAAGTATAATATATAAATTAAACGCGAGTAGATCCGTAAAAGTTGTTTCATTTCAATGTGTAGTGTTCGCGTAAACTTTAGAAAACAATATATGTAGATACATTTATTAACATCATAGCTAAGCTAAGTTTCTTATGTCCTTACTGCTGGTGCCTTCTCTACGGATGGGAACATCACAGGGAAAACGGGCCGAAAACCACTACGCTGGTCCAGTGCTCCCCCCTCCCCCCGCCCGATCCTCTAAATGCCACTACACATTCACAGAATACACTAAACATGCACACTAGTTTAGGCCCAAGACACCGTACTCGTAGAACAAGGGTACAAAGAACCGGTTCACGCGCGCTCTATACCAGATACAGGCATGTACCTGGGCGCTTCTCTCCTCCACCACGGCCCGGTCAACCCGAGCCGAGGTTCGAGCCTTTAGAGGCGCCCTTGGGTTGTTCTGCTCTCCGATCCGATCCGAACCCTTCGGAGAATCTTGTAGGGCACGGGGACACGCACTTAAGTGCGTGATGCCGTTCTCTCTAGAAAACCTCCGAAGGTGATTCGTTCCACACGGCTTAAGGAACCCATCAAGTTTCTCGCCGCCCCCAAACATGCCCGGTGAAGCTGAAAATGCCGTCTAGGGAAATCAGCAATCTCTCCAAAAAAAAAATTGCCCAGTGCGGATTGGTGATTTAAATACATAATTAATGTTTGTATGGCGACAGACTATGCTAAAATAGATTAAAAGAGTATTAATAACAATAACAATACAAATCCTGAAAAAGTCCAACGTAAATTCTTACGAAGGGTCAATTTTAAGTGCTGTCGTTCTCGGGTCCCTTATGAACAGCTTCTAACAAAATTTAAAATCCTGCGACTTGATTCTAGACGGTTACTCCTGTCTGTAATGTTTCTTTACAATCTAAAAAATAATAGAGTCGATTGCTCAAGCCTCTGCAACTTGATCCACTACAACGTCCCTAGACGAGCTGTACTCAGAAGCACGCGCAAAATAGCAACCTTTCATGTAAACTGTTGTAAAACCAACGCGGGCAAACGAGCCCCGTTGAATAGATTGCTGTCTGAATTCAATATGAAATTCAATGAACTCGATTTTACCCAGAGTCCTTCAAAATTTAAAAGGCTTGCTGTAGATATTCTGCTCGCCTAAGTTTAGTTAAGTTAACATACATGCATGTTTTTGTTTTTCTCTCTTTTATATTTTGTTTTCAAACGTCGAAGTTAATAATATTTTCACCTCTAAAGTTAAGCTAATCATGACACTTATATTATGAACTTATAAGTATAAAAGTATGTATTTTGCCTCGCATCTGAGTTCATTATAGTCTTTATACCTACACGTGGATTACGTGGTGGGATGTGTTACCATTTATATTACGTAAGTCTATTAATAAGCCAATTTATGTAACACATTTGTTTGTAATCCCTAAAATAAATAAATAAATAAAAATAAATCCTAGGAGTGAATCGATTGTGGAACAGCGTAACCGCAACATCATTAACAAGTCTTACGATGTTATGAATGAACTGGGAGAAGCGCTGAGAATCGAACACCGACCACATCCTCCTGTGAATGGAGCAGGCGCACCCCTCCCAGTAACGCGAGATGCGCCGGCGCAGACCAGTCACCCGATCCGGCTCGCAGTGGACCACCATTGTCTATTAGCGTGAGGACGTTGACACCGTCTAGTTTGTCTCTGGTTCTGTCTTATAGTTTTGTACTAACAGAATATTTTAATTAAAACAGAAGAGCTAAAATCAAAGCCATGCCTTCGTAAATCTTATGCATTGTCCCGAGAAGAAGTCGCATAAAATTCTGCAAGAGCTATTTTTTTCTCAGTACCTGTGTTACTATTGTATGCTTAGATTAATGTATGTAGAATAATTTCGTTAATTATATTTTTAAACATAAATTTGATATTGTCTTCTCGATTCGAAATCCACGCACGATTAGATAAAATTATTTTCACTTCTCTCTCTATAACTCTGCAATGAAAGTTGAAGCATCCGTTTTGTGCATCCATCTATTGAACTGGCGATTGGTTTACGTGACCGACACTCTATTTGTTTACTGAATCCAATCTGTTTTCCGATGGCTTCGTTAGAGAATGTAAAATATCGATAAATCTTTAACTGCGTCCCTGTCCGATGAATCTATTATGTGTATTCAAAACAATTGACTTTATGTTATTAATTTTTTTGGTTATTGATATTGTCAAAGTAAGTTACGCGACTTCAAGCTTTTATTGAGTTTTTTCTTGTTAATTTGAGCTAGAATTAACAATATTACGTTTCTTCCCAGTTATTGATACGTTAAATTTTAAAACTGATTTCTCTTTTTGTCATAAGCAAAAAGATGAGACCGCATCAGTTTTAAACGCTAAAGGGCTAAAGTTTACGCATATACTAAACAATGAAATGAAACCCTTTATTTACATGGATCGTCTCACAAAAAATAAGGTAGGTAATATTTGTCTAACAGACAGATGATTACGTTACTGCAGAAATTAAAGTAACTTTTACTTCTTGGCGTATAAACTAAAGAAGAATCATTATAATCGTTAGGCGTACGTAAACGTGCACAAGTGTTGGCAACTGAAACCAAACAGTGCAATGTTACTTGGTCAAATTCTTTCAAGAAGTCTGCGTAAGATCTACGTAAAGTCTACTAAACTATATAGTCTATAAACTTTACTGATACTGTAGTTTAGGGGGGAATACCATTTATTATTTCTATCATCACTTAATTACCATCTACTAAAAGAAAATATGGTACATTAAAACTTTAACACTGGCTAAATACGCTAACCGCACGATGCCACTAATTAAAAAAGAAAAAAGCAACGACTTTCTAGACCGCAGCGTCAAGCATTCCACAGGAATCCAGGGGAACAGTTAACCAATTCGAATGCCATAGAGCACTAGGGCCATGTCACCACAGACAGTTTTCAGGGCGTGACTAATAACCGAGTAATGTAATGATAGTTTTCAGTTAAGACTTGGCATCCGTTAGTTTGTCCTCGTCACTTGATTGTCTGGTTAAACGGAAATAGGCGTTCAAAAGGTGCACTGTGTTTGCGACGTTGTTACTACACATATTCTAAGAATTACTATTACGGTGCTTATATCACCTGAATATTTTCTATGTTGCCTGTTGCCTAAAAAGTACTTTCAGTCACTTTGTGAGTAGTCTCTTTGCTAAATAGGCTAGTTATGAAGTAGTCTGAATGTGAAATTGGCTATTTGATAGACAGATAACTGGCGTTTGAAGACTGATTTTATACTTGATTTGATTTGGCTTGAAAAGGATGGATTGTATTGGGATTGGGACTATGCTTTTGCAAGCTAATGGTGATACTTCTTTGTTAGTTTATTGCACCACGGGTAAGCGTTTGACCTTCATCTCAACTGAACGTAAGTGACGAAAAGGCTAAAGGTAAAATCAAACTTTACTCAGATGCCTCAACAACTGAAAAACTGGTTATCCTTGTTGTTATTGCGACAGACTTTTGAATGAATGAATGAACATTTATTGGTAATACACGACATATACACAAAGTCACATTAATAATGAATCTTTAATAAGATAATGGCGTAAAGAAACACAATTTTTCCATTTAAGTATGTCGTCGTTATTGTATGTTTGTTTAATTTGTGTCGTAACTATTTTGTATGTAATGTCTTTTATTCTATGTTGTACTGTGACACAATTTTTCTACTTTTCTTTGTGTCTTCTCCTTTTACGGGCCTGCTGTAAGAGATTTCACTCTGAAATAAGCAGCGACCTTGTAATTGTCTATTCTTAGTGTGTTGTCCCTTCTATTTGTTTGTGTCTACATTAGTTATAAATAAATAAATGGTGGTAGCTATTTAAACGCACATACACCAAACAACCAACCTTTAGCACAATATGTTACCATGTACTCTGGGAATCGGACCTAAGCTCTCTGGATTTGAGACAAGGGTTTGACCAGATTACAGACGCGACAAAGTAATAGTGGTAAGTACATACCAGAATGAGGTGTATAGTGCGGATGCGCTTGGTGCTCGTAAGGTGCGTCGAACAGCTCCCCGTAGTAGCCCGTCGCGCCCCCCGCCGCCCCTCCCAGCTCCGATAACAGCTTGTACTCGTCCTTTAGACTCCACTTCGATGATGACCACAGCTGAAATAGAAGGGCTGTATGAGATAACTTGAAAATATTAAAAAACCCACTTATATCATTCTCTGTTATTTAAAATCTAGTTATTACCTATATCAATGATATTGTAAACATATTTTACATTCTGAGGCCGTTTTTTTGAAGACTTTGTTGATTGCCTCAGATAGCATTTTCAGCTTCACCGGGCTTTTTAGGGGGTGGCGAGAAACTTAAAGGGTTCCTCAAGCCTTGTGAAACGAAGCACCTTCGGAGGTTTTCTAAAGGGAACGGCATCACGCACTAGTGTGTGTCCCCGTGCCCTACTAGCTTAGGGGTTTGGATCGGATCGGGCGAGGTGCGTGTAACAGCGTCTATACACGAGTCTCGTTTTCACTACTCCAATAACATTGCAGAAGGTTTTACTGTTTTAAGAGCTCATGGTAAGGCCCATGAGACTTTAATTACAAGGTCAATGTCACTTCTAAAGTGTCAAAAATGATCTTTAGACGTAACTGTAAATAAAGACACTTTAAAAAAGGCTTTCTATAATTTTATATCAGAAAATAGTCTAATACCTAACTAAAAATACGTAATGGTAATTAATGTTAAAGAGATCTCACATGATCGTGCCAAAATACATATTGCCACAATCTCGATCCTCCGAAACCTAATGGCGGACGGAAGCGTCATTACTTGCCGCCATTTGTCACGGCGCGGGCGACAAGATGGCTGCCGGAATTTACGCGGCAATTCGCGCCGGCCCACAGCTGTTTAGATTAACAGCTAAATTGGTAGCTGTGTTGATCAGTAAATTAGGAATAGGCTAATTTGTGGACTTGTTTTTTTCGAGTTTTAGCTAGACTGATCTTAAACATAGCGCTAGGCATAGATAAACCAGATCAAAGTTGGAGATTGGTGTCAACTTTTCGGAGTTTTAAAGCTATCTATTAAATTGGTCGCAATAAATAAAGTAAATAGTAGTTCGAATATAAGTTTAGTAAATTGTTGCCAAAATAAAATATTATACATACATTAGAGTAAATTTGGTCTCCATTGTAATGATTTCTTTGTCTCTTGACGTCGTCCTCCGAA
Organism: Eudonia lacustrata; assembly: GCA_947562085.1. NCBI lineage: Eukaryota > Metazoa > Arthropoda > Insecta > Lepidoptera > Crambidae > Eudonia > Eudonia lacustrata. The sequence continues at coordinate 12,432,599 of OX387334.1, forward strand.
TGACTGTTGAAATCTCGATTCTCATCTGTTAAAAAATAATATCATTGAGTTAAGATAGAAATAGGTAAAAACCAGCAGAATCTCGAAAAGCACTTTCTACTTGAAAGCTCAAAACGATACGAACAAATTGAAAACAACACTTTATAGTCGGTGTGTGGTAACCTGCGTAACTAACATAAATGGTCCGGTTTATAAGCTTCAAATGCTATGTGTTACGTGTTTTTAGTCTCTTACTAAAATATTGTTCTTCAGATACAAGATAAATATTATTATATAAAATATACATACCTATACTTCTTCACTAATAAGACTTCGCTAAGAAGTTATCGCGAAGGCATTTTAGAAAAGTTATCATAATAAGTCTACTGCGATTGCAGTAAATTTAATAGCTCAGTAAATCTTAGCCGTTCCGCGCAGTGAGCATTGTGGCTGAAAGGATAATAGGGCTGGGGGTGTGTCGATAACTTTAATAACGATATTTATATATTTTTGTAATTGGGAAATTTATTTGGTCAAAGTCATTTTCTATTATCATAGCATCATTACATTTTGCCAACCTGCCCTTTGACGCTGCGTACATTTAAAATCAAATAACAATAAAATCGATTAATTAAAAAAATATATTTTGAGACGTGTCGTCATTTGAAGGGTTTGCCCATAATTGCCACGCTGGACATGCGGGGGCAATTGCAGTGCGTAGCTACTCGCACCAGTATCGCTGCTGCCCGACACCGGTCTGTGCACTTTGTTAGCTACGTTCGGGCTGTGATGGGTATTCCGCCATCGGTCGGTCGCCAGAGCTTCGTCTGTTGGTCAGCAGGGTGCACCACGCGCAGAAGTGGTTGGTTTGGGCCCCAAATGGTGTAAGTTGGGACCCCTTACACCCGCGTAGTAGTAGCGGATCAGTGCTCGGCGGCGTGCACTTGGAGAGGCCTATGTCCAGCAGTGGACTAGTATAGGCTGATGATGATGATGATTTTGAGACGATTCAAGAGCGCTTTTTTAGTAATTTTACTTGCATAAAGTTTAAGATTTCATTACTATTCATATCCTCTCAACTGTTACCAAGATGGCGGCCAATTTATGGTTATCTGTCAAACAACTTCCGTAATACTTCCGGTCTAGTTCCGGCTACTGCTGTTAACAATTTAATTAACTTCCAATACTTCATTGGGTTGACATCAGAAAGCTGTAAATACAGTATCGAATGAAACCTTTTTAATCGATGCGATCATAAGTAAGACCGCATAATAATAAATGAAGTACTATTATCGATAGCGCGCCATCACTAATATTGGTCGGCGCCCGCGTTGGCTGCGGGGTTCCACAAGTATCTCTGTAACATTACTTACAAGTTTTCTGTACTCCGCGTCCAGAGTTTATTAGATCAATTGCCCCCCAGAGGATCGTTATACACTTTTGCCAAAGTGTTGCCAGAGTTTAATTTTATGTGATTATCAATTGAGAGGGCTTGATAATAAGTTTTTTTTAACTAAACTTTCATCAACACTAACTGCCGCACGCAGAGACGTCAGGTATTTAGCACCTATAGTTTTTAATTGTATAAGATTGTCTAAAAAAGACGTAATATAATTTTTTTAATTAAAACTTTTCTTTAATTTTTTTTTCTAAACAGTTTTATCTATCTGCAATCAGCCCTGGAGCTTTAATCGGATTGGTTGTTCATTTCGATATTAGTTCGAGCTTATCCACATCTTGTGATGTGTCATCCCATGCGTTAATTAATTGAATTATAGTATTAATAAAATTCACTGTGATTTACTCAAATTGAGGCTAATCGTTTTCCTTTTAGCCGGGTTGTAGACATTCTACTGTCTAATAGTATCAGAGCGAGTTGGTTTTTGTGTCGCTGTAATCTTTGTTTGTAGGCCGTCTAAAACTTTCAACATCCTTGTTTAAAACTTGTGTCCTCATTTTTAGAAGCTTTTCTGCGCGTGCGCATTTCTTATAAAATGTAATCTTTTCGTTGTATCAAACAAAAGGTCAACCATAACATTTTTACTGGTTATCATGCCCAGTATACATCATGCCCAGTATACTATAAATATGCTCACTGGCGTGCACTTGTAGAGGTCTATGTCCAGCAGTGGACTAGTATACTACAAGTATAGGCTGATGCTGACGACTATACCGTGGGAGCTGTAGCAACCGCATCACCGATATGAAATCATAGAATACTTACCCTGACGTTCTTACCTCTCTCCATCTAGCCAGTGATGCTTTTCAATAGCTTCTTCACCTATGCTGTTGACAGCAAGCAAGCGCTTCCACTCCCCAATGTGGATTTATAGAATACTCACCCTGGTCTTCGTGCCTCTTCCTCTTCAACCCTGTGGTGCCGTTGTGAAGACCTTCCACCTGCTCTATGCCAAGGATGCCGTTGATGCTGTAGCTGCCGGTGTTGGTGACGTGCTGATCCGTAGTAGGGGACAGGACTGCCGTCGTGCCGGGCGCGTTGCCGGCGTGAGTGATTACCTGAGTAAACAAAAGAATGGATTAACAACTCTTTCGAGTTTTTTCTTTTCAATTAAATATTCGTAGTCTTTTATTGATTAATTTTCTAAAACAAATGGCAAAAATGATGAGCAAATCATTATAAAGTACATGTGCCAACAAAAAAATAAAATAGGAAGTCATTATAAAAATAAAAATGTATCTTATCATATACTACCTATAACTGCGAAAGTGTGCGTTGTGCGTTTGTTTTAAAGAATTTTATTTTTATTTTATTTAACATAGACACACACGACAGGTTACAATCGTTGTTACATTAAATATAAATCCCATTGATATAGGTGCCAGATTGTGACCCTAAAAAGGTGTACGCAAAACATGACAAGCATGAAACACACAAAAACAAAGCCACACATACAGCACTATAAAAATCAAAATTAATAAAAAGTGGACAAAAAAAATAATTACATAATCAGCAAACAGCACAAAAAATAAAAACACTATTAACAAATTTAGCAAAATCATACGATAAGGGTGTAAATCAAAAATCAAAAAACACTGTGGTAGCTTAGTCGAGGTCAGAATCAGGTCGACGTCAGGTTATCCTGATTTTATAATAGTAAAAGTAGAATAGAATAAACAGCACTTGTTTTATTTCAACGTAAGGATTTTGCACTTTTTATTTTATTGGTTACCTATAGGCAGGCATTTGACCACACCTCACCTGATGTTAAGTGACGGTGCGGTCGAGGATGGAACATGCCTGCCTAGAAATAGCCTATTCACTCTGGCTTTAAAGAGGTCCTGATTATATCAATTATTATTATTGTGATTACATAGTTGCTTCTGTGATATTTTAATATAATTTTTGTATTTTTAATCTTAGAATTTTAGAACTGTCATACCTAATGAATTTTGAATAATTGTTTTCTATTTTTTATTTTTTTATTAATTTATTATTTATTATTTTATTTTAGAATTGACAGAATGAATTTTGAAAAGTTTGATTTTATTTTTATATGAAAAGGTTTTTTTATTTTATTTTAATTTAATTTAATTTAATTTAATTTAATTTAATTTTATTTTATTAATTTTATTTTTTATTTTTTATTATTATTTTTCCAAAATTAAAAGAATCGCTAAATCATGTTATTGTAGATAATTTACATTATGTTAAGGAAAATTTATTGTAAATGTTTGACTTACCTAGGTTGCGTTATATAACAAAGGGTGAATAAATAAATGAAATGAAATGAAATGAAATGTTGCAGGAGATTAGACGCTATGGTGACCCATAACTTCTCCTCCTCCTTCTTCATCACGCGAGCGTCTCCCCAACGGTACTAGATTTTCCGGGGTATTCTTCTTGATAACAAGAGAACCACGCGCAGCTTGGACATTAGCTCTGGTAGACCGTGCTGGGTAACCATGGTGTTCACTCACCGACACAACGCTGCCCTGCGCTGAGCTGATCTCCTGCTCTTGCTGCTGCTGCTGCTGGTTGTGAGCGTGCTTTGCTTTCTCAGCTGCCTTGTTACGGACGATCCTGGTGACAAGTAATGATCAGTTTGTAATTGAAATAACGAAAATTAATAGTTTTAGCCGAAAAGATTCCAATCATAGCTTATATTTATAAGAAAATCGCCAAACAGGGTACCTAGTTACTTTTAGATTTTTTTATTTATAAAAACACAAATGTTGAAAAAAAATCCACGAGCAGGATTTGAACCTTTCGGCGGGCTGGTTAGAATCACGATAGCTCAATTGGGAGAGCACCTGACCCGGTATGTCAGAAGGGTGCAGGATCAAACCCTGCTCGTAGCAATTTTTTCAACATTTGTGTTTTTGTAATTTGTTCGCAACAAAATTTGCGTTAAAAATACATTTTATTTATTTATGTTGATTTATCATTGTGAAGGCTTATATAAAGATTATTCTTATTTACAAATATTTCTGGCGCTAGTAAGGGAGAAAGAAACACACACACATGCTGAGTTTCTAGTCTCTTTCTTGTTACCTTGCTAACCCTAGAGAATTGACCCCCAACGAGCCAAGCCTAGACTAGTTTGGGAGTCATTGTACGTTCCTGTAACAGGGCTTAGGTTCTATTAACTTTGGTAAATGTTTTTTTCTCTTTCTTTCTTTTTTCTTGCCGATTCCTCTCAGTACAAGGACTAGGCGTAGTTACTATCGCAACTAAGATTTTTAGATTTTTATATCGCTTAAACTCGTTTAACCATCAAAATATTGAAATGTTTTTGTTTTGTATAATTTTTAACGCAAATTTTTTTGCGAACAAATTACAAAAACACAAATGTTGAAAAAATTAAAATCCTGCTCGTCAAAATTTGCGTTAAAAATTATATAAACATAACAAAAACATTTTATAAATAGCTTGCCTATTTCCTAACTGATCTTTAGTATTTGTAAAAATATTATGATCGGATGTTAATGACGGTAAATGTTGACATTGAATGGGCGCCTTTGGCATTGAAACTAAAAAGTAAATAGTGTTGAATAACTTCGGCGGGCTGGTTAGAACCACGATAGCTCAATTGGGAGAGCACCTGACCGGTATGTCAGAAGGGTGCAGGTTCAAATCCTGCTCGTGGAAATTTTTTTTTAACATTTGTGATTTCATCAAAAATTGCTCTCATTCAACTACCCACAAAAAATTATATTCAAATGCAATTAGAGTTGATGACACGACTGTTCCATTACGGGGCACCCTTCAAAAAAACTATATTCTCGTAGACGCTGCGGTTTCATGACGCCCATGAATCTCCGGCACGCGCCACGACAGCCTTCGGCAATATAGCGAGCGGCTGCCGCGATTTGTACCGCTTCCTGCGCTTTGTTCGCTCACGTTAAAAAACGAGTGTGCGGCCGCATTTATGTTCATTAGCGTGCTGTTGTGGTGAGAGCGAATTTCGAATTGCAACTCATGAATGATAAAGGGAAGTTTTTAAGAACTTTGTATTTTTCTAAATTATTTGTTATTGCAGTAGGGCTTGGCCCACACCTGAGATTGTAAGCGACGTTAAGGCCAATAAGGAAAGCGGAATCCTCAATTATACCTTTGATATCTCTTACTGTTTTCTAAAGTTTACGCGAACACTACACATTGAAATGAAACAACTTTTACGGATCTACTCGCGTTTATTTTACACATTACTTATTATATGTTTAAATAAGTAATGTGTAAAATAAACGCGAGTAGATCCGTAAAAGTTGTTTCATTTCAATCTCTTACTGTCTGAACATTTCAACAATTTTACTAATACTCCTGTTATGGCGATAATCTTAGATAGCATATAGGTAGCAGCCAGGCTGCTGGCGGTACGGCTTCCACCATCCGAACAGAGTAAATGCTGTAATCGCGGGAAATCGAAGACGGGAGCTCTGGATCTTAGCGTTAGTCTAACTATTAGACCAGAGAGGCGGCTGTTTAAACTTAAAGTGGCTTTAAACAAGACGAACTTGACAAAACTGTATGTTGGATTTATAATGTACCTATATCCCATTATAAGAGATTTAAAATACAAAATTTGCAAAAAAATATTACGCGCCCGAAACGCAACTCCGCCATTTTGTATCACATTTTTCCCGCGCAAGTTGACAGTTCATTCCGCCATGATGAATAGTGGTGTGCTCCCTATGAGTTATGGCCAGTGCCTCGCGGGTTGACATATGCAAAAATTGTTTTGCAAAGTTATCAAGAGGTCGGATTAGTTTGTAATAGAGTCGTCAGGGGGCGCCTTTGATGGATGACACGGCAGTTTTGAGTTGTCAATGATATTGTCAACATCTGGACAGATGAATCATGGTGGTAATTTGCTTTTAAGGCGCGATGACAGGTTCTTTATTTTTACCGGGGATCCCTTACTTTTAAAGATCTTTTTTTTATTTTTTTTTCATTCATAGCTCGGCTAATGACTCCACTCCTCTCCAATGAGTCCAGACGCAAGGACAACTGGTGCAGCTTGCAAAAAAACGCAGCATCAGTCACCCTCACCCTGCCGGCCCACAAAAGATTAAAGGAAAGGAAAGAAAAGAAAAGATCATAAAAGATCATAAAGGTGTACATCTTCATGATCCCCTAGCTTTTATGTCATCTGATGGTAGTGACGATTAGGCCGAAGATAGAATGTCACTGCATCCGTAATCCTCAACTATTGAGGAGCTGCCTATTGCATCTCTAACTAAATGCATATGTGAACTTAAAAACAATAAATTCTAACATATCACTTCGCCATCATTCGATTCGTAAGTCTTAAGTAGGCTTAGCCAAAGTAACATTACGAAAACGACAGCGAAATTCGAAAAGAATAAAATATATGGGATTGACATAAGCCGCGCTAAATCACGTGGTCAATCTTATGTCAGGTCGGAAAACCGGAAAACCTTGTACTGACAAGAAAATCAACAAGAGCGTGCATTCTTCTACAGACGTCAAAAATTTCGAAAACGCTCTCTTTAATATAGAAAATAGGTAAGTACCTACGTACGTAAGCACATTTACCTTTTTTAATAAACTTTCAAGACTGTTCCTACAGTTAATGTAGTTCCAAATAAACAACATTATAATATTATATTTGCGTGGAAACCTTCAGGGGAACCGGATAATAACCAATTTTTCACCCCCACGTATCCGTACGCAAAACATTCCGGCAACAAAATTCGCAAAAAGGGAGTTATGATATCCTCTTCCTGCGAAAGGGTTGGCCCCATGTTTTATCATAACATTACTTTATTCTGATGCAAGTGCTCCATTGTCGGCCGTTTCGGGTATAATAGGGTGCTTTTGGACGTTATTTCGAGAACGAAATTAACTTAAAGAGGCTATGAAGATTTCGGTATATTTAATTTTGTCTGTTTAGTATTTAATTTTAGTTTTTAATCTTGAAGGAAGCTAGAAGGTGTTGGCGGGAAAGTGTTGACTACACTTTGCAGTTTTTAGAGGAGTATGAAATTTCGCACACTTATAGTTTATATAGAGACGGCTATCCGAACGTTAATATTTTTTTTTAAATTATGAATAAAAATACATTAAATCGATAAAACAAACATTACACATACCATGTATTTGATACACACGCATATATACTCTTTCAAAAATTTCAAAAATGGAAGAGGAGCGGCCGAAACTGGATAACAGTTTCAACATCCCAATTTTATTTTTTACAAAAAAAATTGCGCTGGTCACAACTGAGTTCGCATAAAAACTCCCCAAAACAATAAAAAAAGAGCCAACTTGCAAAACGTCAAGACATTTTTAATCGGACTGCTGGGTAATTGAAGCTATAACTCTGGCAACCCCAATTTGACATTTGAATTTTTTGCCGCGCTCGCAAACTGAATAATTTGTCGGGTAGGATAATTTGGGTTAGATTTTTTTAGGAGGGGAAAATGTGTCAACGCTTCTACAAAAGTAATTTCTTTCGCGGAGTTTGTTGTCTGGTCTTTTATATCTTCCCTAAACTGTAATATAAATATCTTCCTCATCTTTTTAGGCTTTAAATACAGTTTCATTTGATAGTCATTAAATTAAAATGTTTTTATAATTTTTAACGCAAATTTTGTTGGCGAACAAATTAAAAAAACACAAATGTTGAAAAAAATTCCACGAGCAGGATTTGAACCCGCACCCTTCTGACATACCAGGGTGTTAATGACGGTAGTTGTTGACATTGAATGGGCGCCTTTGGTTTTCAAAGTAAAAAGTAAAAGTCTTCCCGGTAGCATAGCGGTCAGTGCAACCGCCCGGATTGCGGAAGACCCAGATTCGATTCCTGGCTGGCTCGAGTAGGTGTTTAATTTTTTCACTGTATTTTATAAATTTTATAAATATTGATCTTAAGCCATGTTTCGCTGAAAGTTATTAATAGGTCTGACAATAAGGCAACATCTTTTTTTGTACCTTCTACTAAAAATAATGTATCACATCACATCATCACAGCCCTCTCGCGCGCTTTTGCAGGCAATATAATAAAGTAAACAAAGAGCTAGATATAATCCACCAGAGCCACAATATGTTTGTTAAGACAATAAAAAGTATGAAGTGAAGAGGACATTCGATTTAATACCTATCTACATATTTTTATAAATAAGTATACTTAATTATAAAAATAAACGTTTATTCTTAAGTATTTTTATTTAGCCGTTTTAATGTAATATTCTATTTAGATATTGTGCGCAGTTGTAGGTAATAGAGGTACAAATTTATACGTATAAGTAATTGTATTGTTGTATTTTTTGTATTGTATGATTTGTATCTAGTAACTGTGCCAAAGATAAATAAATAAATAACTATTTTTAAACATGAAATCCGAGAACTCTAGTTGTAAGTGAAGGTTAACCATTAGACCGCATAGGCTTTATTACTATATATTGTAAGTGTCACTAAAACATATAAATAAACTTTCCTACACTCACACCAATTATCCAGCCCAAGAGAAGCTTCGTTATGAAACTCGTTAAATGGTTACTGGACAACGGATAAACATACTTAAAATACTTGAATACATACTTATTATACATAGAAAACACCCAGACCCGAGACAATTTAGACAAACAATAATTTCTAAATTGACCCGACCGGGGATCGAACCCGGGGCCTCAGAGATGACGACACCATGAAAACCGGTGTACAAACCACTCGACCAAGGAGGTCGTCATATATATTGCTGTGCCTAGTAAAAAAAAACTAGTTTATTGTTTATTATTATTATAACTGTAACTAATTTATATCTAATCTATAACTAATCTGAGTTTTTTTCGGCCTTAACAAGAAAGGTCAAAGTAAAATCATCGACCAAGATATTTTTCTTTATTCCCAGTACATACAAAGGTTTTAAAGATTACAAATGAAACTTAAATACATAATCGCCCTTTTCATTATTAGTTCAATTGAACTCCTTATTTTTTTTCCATCTTAACCTTATTTACGATTAGTTTTTGGATTATTACACATATCACATTCTTTTGTTTTATGAACTTTTGGCTTTAATTTTTGTATCTGTAGACCTGCGAGTTTATTCCAAATTTAAAAACAGTTTATTGAGCCACTACTCCGATTCCACATCGATAACAGTTCGTCACCGGCATTCACACCCAAATCCTTTAAGCATACCCAACTTCTCACTTCCACTCGACTAGACTTTTATTTTTCCCTCGCACTGCCTACTCGGTTCCGTACCCAGTTACGCGCACGCTCCGGTCACGTGTCGGCCACGTGTCGCCAACGTCTCGTCCACTCAGGGGTGAGAATCGCCCTCGTATAGCATCGGAATGGGCTTAAAATTAACTGGGCCTGGATGCGGTGAATTTTCAATGTTAATTGCTGACATAAATCTCAAATTTTGAAATTTGACGGTTGGTTAGAATGCGTGTTGGTTGATTGTGGTTAAGAAAATTGGGAGGTTTAAGCTTGAAATGATTTAAAGGTTGCTGTAAGTAAATCCAATGTCTTCGATATCGGCAAGATAGTAAGCCGGTTTGTTAGTAAATTTAATTTATACTAGAGCTTATCGTTGTAAATAATTTTACACAAACCATGTTGCGAACTAATTACAAATAGACAAAAGAAAAAGTGCCAAAAAAATTGCACGATCAGGACCCGAACCCGTACAACATGCTGGGCCAGGTGCACTACCAACAATGCTATCGTGGCTCAATCCTACTCGCCGAAATTAATCAACACTATCTAATCTTACTCTGTAAGTCAAAGGAGCCCTATTCAATGTCGACAACTACGTCATCAACATCCGATCTTGATAAATGTGTATCCGATTTTTTCAAATTATATAAGATCTTTATAATTTGAAATAATGAGCAATAATGAGCTTTATGATACAATATATTTATAAAATAACAAAAATAGTGAAGAGGAGTAGGCTACCAAACTTTCTTGTGATTCATATTTTTGTTCTTACCAAAGCTGAACTCCATGTAAAACCCTGTATTTATGACTGACATTTTTATGTTGGTACCGGTAAGCATGCATATTTTCAAATATTTCTCTCATACAATAATAAATTTTAAGTAATTTTTAGATACTCTTTCAATTATATTCTGCTTTGAGTGACTAACCAAAAAATAAACAAATCAATCTACAACTATATTCCTTGCTTCTGCCATTGACAAAGCCGAAGACGTATCACATATCCCCACATTTGCAACATAAAGTTGGTATAAATAAAAAATAGCCAGTCCATTACTACCGGCTTCAAAGTAATACGATTTAAAGTTGCCCACCCTTGTCTGTCTGTTTATCGGCACCAATAATGCTGTTTTATTGTTCAATAATAGAGCCAGCCCCTTTTGCAACGTATAGGAGCCCAGAGTGCATTTTGATTGAGTCGCTGTGAGGGTATAGGTTGAGTTTCGAATTGTTTTTCATCCGAGGGATACCTTCCTCTAAAAGCAGCGCTTTTAAATTTTATAGTTTATTTTGAACAAGGAGGAATGGCTTAGCATACATCTCACTTGATGAATAAGGCAGAAATCAAAGGAGAGTCGCTGTACAATGAACAATTCTTACGTTTTTGATCGGAAGGTTGTCTTATTCTATAAGCTATTATATTTAAATAAGATGGTAGCAGCCAGCCAGATTGAGTTAAAACAAGCTCTAGCACAAACCAAACTAAAGAGCATTTCACCCGCAATCAACACACTACCTGATGGACTGACTATCTTATATCTAACTTTAACTTACGCCATAACAATGCTACGATCGTTGTTGTTATGGCGACGGACTTAAATAAGATGGTGGCAGCTAGCCAGGTGGAGTTTAAACCAGCCCTATCACCAATGACTGATATGATAACCCATTCATGAATCTCTGAGTAAGTATGGTCTAGTTAGACAACCAAAGGCGGACATTTTCGTACTAATATCTTCCTCTCCAAGGATAAAATAAATATGTTTTATTTCACAGTTCCTCTTTTGTACATTATGAACCAAGCGCTACAACCATTGCCCAAACAACAAGACATTAACCTATTTTATAACAATTACCCTAGATCCATCATCCATTGACAAAGACACGCTGGCGACGTGAAAAGCAAAATTTTCACCGCAATTTCACCCACAATGGCCACTCAAACTCAAGTGTTGCCAGTAATAAGCAAATCCTTACCCGCTTAACAACGCTGTGTTGCCAGATAAGATAAATGCGGATACGAGCAAATTGCAGCGTGTTAGCCTGTCATGGCTTATCTGATTTCGTTTAACAATATGCTACCGTTTATTAATTTTCCTGATATCTTTTGTTAGTTTTCGATAAAGGATTGGTTAATGATTTTCTGTGCTTTTCAGTTGTTTTTATTTGTCTTCCTTGGTTTGGGAATGGCCAAGGGTTCTAGGCCATGCAGCTAGGTCTTGTGGTTGACGACTTATAACTCACCAACCGTTTTGGTTCTATTTTAACTTGTTTTCATATTTTTAATTTACATAATATTCTACAACAAAATTATTATAAAAGATTGCGCAATTAACAAATCGTCATTGTAGATAAAGCGGATAAAATACAAATTCCACCGCTCAACAAAACTAACCTGGGAATCGAACCTGAAATCTCCGGGTCAGACACTGATGGTTTTTCCACTAGACCACAGAGGTAGATAAAAGTTATAACCTTTTCTATTTTACCATGTATTGTCCTATATTAGCCCTAACCGTATGAGTAAACATTGATATCCTATCTTACAATATGCTGGTGTCATTTATCGATGTTAAAATGGGATAATATGACAATTATTTATGTAACTACTATGTAAATACTTTTTAAAATACTTTATGGAACATTAAGATATATTATTTTTAATTGTTGGAGTCTCATCATCATCATCATCATCTCATTTTATGTCCCCATTGCTGGGGCACGAGCCTTCCCTATGGATGGATAGGGAGAACGAGCCATATGCCACGCGAGCCCAGTGCGGTGCGTTGGTTGTTAACGACTGCTAATGCAGCCGGGACCAACGGCCTTACGTGCCTTCCGAAGCACGGAGGATTTGTTGGATGCTATTTTAAAGCAGTTATATCTTTGATTTGAAATGAAAAGCTTCTAGATACTTGGACGCCCAATGTAACCACAGTGCCATAGAACAATTGAATTTCTATTGTGTCTGGTTTAAGAACAACTAAGGATCTGTTTAAAGGCAAATGACTTAAAATGTAAGGCCTAGAAATATAGTCGCAATTAGAGATGTGGTGTCCAGTAAGTTTTATTTTAGAATGAAAACTTACTTACTGTATGGATTAAAAAAATAAAATATTTCGAGCTTCCCCATGCTACTTTTAAAAGTCGTTAGACCTTTGGCAACGGTTTTATTTGCAAGATGGCCGTGTTATTGTGGAATGACCGAGTTCAACAGGTAGGTTGTTTAATTTATTGTTTCTCTAAGACACATCAACCTAATATATTCTATAAAATATAACACCAAAATCCATTGTAATATACTTACCAAGTATTTTCAATCATCTATCACCACAAAACAATTAATAAGTGAACAAGAAAAATTACTCACAGAATCTATCATCGATCGATCCATCTCCATTGTCCACAAAATATCTATAACGCACAAATTCAAGAACGTTGTACAACTAACAATCCGTCACATCCCGCTAAAATCATTCTTATGTCAGTAACAAAACCGATAAAGCTACCATGATAGTTATTATTGTTGTATGGCAATAATTCAATGGATGGGAGCGGGGGAAGTCCGGTGCGCGGAGCACGTGTCCCGGCTTCCGGTGCCGCCATCTTTATTCCCCTACGCCCGGGCTTCCGGTAAACGCTCTCTGTCACGCAACCCCTTGATGTGGCCACTAAGTGAGCGGGTGATGTTGCTTTCTGGTCCATTTGCTGTTCTTCTTATTCTTTCATGTGTATTGTCTATGCCATATTTTGATTGAAGGTTGCAGTAAAGATAGCCATTGGCAGAGGCGAGAGCTGACAAGAGTCTTCATAAATATATTTATAACGTTTATCGACGTAATAATGTAGGGTATTAATTTTACTAATATATCCGTGCTAGAAGAGACTGTCCTAGTTGCCATATAAATAAAATTAAATACACATCAAATTTTTTAGTTTTTTTTTGTACGATCACTGACCGACTCCAGACCTATCTTAGGTCTACCTCTAAGAGGTCCCCGGCTTGATTCTCAGTGGGGGTACATTTTGTATTCATTCTCCTTAATCATTTCATTTGCTCTAAATTCACCTCGCTATCTACCACCATCTCATTTAAGCTATAACAATCAACTGAATGCAGGTCCGTTCAACGTCATGGTACTTCACTTACCATCTAGTGAGATAAAATCCTATCGCTTTCTTATAAAATAACTAAAGAAAATCTTCTTCAAACCTCATAGCCCAACCAATTCTCCCTTTCTCACTCAACCAAGCAAGACTACACCTAAATAAAACAAAAAAGGGTTCGTATTACAATAACAAGTGACTCCGAAACTTTTCCTTTCCAAAAGAAGGTTTTACACAGAAGCGTTTGGCAGATGTGGGAGGGGTTTCACGTCTGCGTAGTTTATATGATATCGTTACTGTTTATAGTATAACGTAAGAGGTAACTTGCGACAGACGGACAAAGGGTCCCGATATAATGGGTAGTTGTGGAGAACAATGGTGTCATTTGAACAAGCTCTTTCCTGCGGCTGCGCCGCGATTTTCGATGAGTCGATTGTTTTCTTGTTGCTCGGGAGGTGTGTGACACGTTTCGATTTCTGTACTCGAGTTGATGTTAACTTGTTATTGTTAGGAGTGGATTTGTACAATACCATTTGTATAGATTTTAGGAAAACTATAAAAAATATAAAATAACATAATCTCTTTCATCACTGTAATTAATATGTTCGTGATAAACCGGCTTTAAAAGCATGGCTATTAAGCCAGACGATCCGATACATAGCCGATCAGTATACGATCAATTGTAGCTATGATTTGATTTCAACGATGGAGGCTTTTGCCCAGAAGTAAGACAGAGAAGCTCAACGGCGTAGTTGTTAACGCGCCCGGTCTGCGGATGCTAAGATTAAGCAACTTTTGCAAAGGCTGGTTATTAGATGGGGAACCAAAAATGAGCTGGTGATGATGTGACGAAGCCGTTCCTCATGATGTTAAGCAGAAGCGGAGTCTGACAGCTGGTGCTAATGTAGCATGATAGTGCCTTACCAGCCGTCTTCACTTTCCTCGTATAAGGTAACCTCAAAGTTCTAGAGCTGGTGATTAAACACTCACCTATTGATGCTGGAGACGGAAGGAACGTTGTCCTGGCTGCAGATCCCCTCGCTGAGCAGTCTGTCTCTGATCTCCCAGGCGAACATGGTGGGGTTCTCCCGCTTGTATGCTGCGATGGCGTCCACCACTGGTGGTGTCGCCACCTTAGGTTTGGACCCGCCAATGACGCCGGCCTTGAAGCTGCCCGTCTCGTAGTACCTGGGGAAGAGGCTGCGTATTAAAAAAAACTAAATTTTTATGTGGAAATGAATTATATTTTTTGGAGTATTTGGGAATGAAATGGGGATGATGGTATCGTTCTAGTAATACAGAAGCCAGGTTGAAGTTACATACGTTGTGATGTCTTAAGTTTGTAGCAGATTATGGTATTCTTAAACATTTTCGGTTTGTAGAATAAATTGGGAATTGTGGTACATAATCTTATTAGTATTGCAGAGATCAAGATGCTATAACAAATGTTGTGATATAGATAATTCTATGTTATGTTCGGAAATGTGATCGTACTGTCAGAACATCGTCGATTCTTAGAATTATAATACTAATGTCTTTAGTTTTTAACATTTGATCCCATTTTACTGATAACGTGGAAGAATATTATTGTTGTACTACACACAAACCCAAGAGGCTTAAGTACCACAGTACCACATTTTATAAAATAAATTATATGTTTAAGAAAAAAAAAGTAAGCAGCAGAATTAAGGCTATTTCTTGGGGACATTTTGTGCAGTTTTTTGACGGTTAGGTATACAGGGTATAAAAAAACCCTTACCGAAGCCGTAATATACGCATAGTGTACATCAAACTAAGAAACATTAAGTAAAAATTTAAGTAAAAAAAAATCTGGGAAACGACTTTTATTTTTGGGTATCAAAAACAGATGTTATTTACGACACGCAATGGAACGCGTGCAACTTAGTGTGCATGTAGCGTAAGTACGATACGAGGCGGCCGGCCGCGAGCCGCCGCATCATTGTGTACCTTCAACCTAAGCCTTCGACATTCATTGCGGTTTGTAACTTAGAACGTCTCTTTTTAATTGAAAATGCAAGAAAAATACTAATGTTCCTTTAGAAGAAAATTTACTAATAACCTTTTTAAACAGATTCCGCAAAAACCGTAAAAAAAAAGTTTTGACTTTGTTCCTCAATAACTCCTTAACTAGCAGGTTCCCAGGTATGGCTCCATACAAGAAAGTAATAGTAATGATGGGAACAATCTGTATTTTTCGTTTTCGTTAAGCTTCTTTTCATACCCTGTATACAGAGCAACTGGCTTAACTAAGTCAACGGATGAAAACTTTTTTACGACCTCCGTAGCCGAGTGGCTTGCACGCCGGACTTTGGGCGGCGCTAACTCTGAGGTCCCGGGTTCGATTCCCGGTCGGGTCAATGTCGAAAACGAACTTTTCGATATTGTGTCGGGTCTGGGTGGTTGTGGTACCGTCGTTGTTTCTGATTTCCATGAAACGAGTGCTTTAGCTACTTACCTTGGGATCAGAACAATGTATGTGATGTTGTCTAAATTTTGCTAAGTAGTTATAATTATAGTCATAATTGGTGCATCATGTTGGTATGGTACAGATCTTACAATATTGTAAAATATAGTCACTTAACATAACCCTGTAAGGGTATTGCAGTATAGCTGCAGCATACTTTAAGGGACCAACATTAGCAGTGCTAATACTTGGTATATCAGTATGCAGGTTCAAATCCCGCTCGTGCTATATTCTTTTAACATTTTGTCCTAATCGAAAAAAAACCATTAAGAAAAAAAAAAAGAAAATCACACCATATTGCATACAATCTATTCCCAAATCAACCATAAAGACGGCCGGCGGTTGACAATGCGCACGCCCCTCCCTTGAGAGGTGACATTAGCGATGTAGAAAATTAAATTCCCTCCAATACTATAATGGAGGGTATTATGACAATTTGATTAGTTGTTAGGTGCCCCTTGAATTTGTACCCTTTCGTTGGGTTGATCGTTCGCGACGATTTATACTTGTGAAAGTTACTGGCAATACTTAAATATAATTAGATTTATGGTAATTTCTTTTTTTTGGAATCAGGCAACTTTGCTGGTTTTTTTTATTAACTTACCAAGTCACATTAGGCCAGTTTGGGTTTCTTTTTTGTTTTTTTTACATGTTGTGGTTGTCTTCTATATTTTTTGTGTTTATTTGTAATGGACAGTGTCCTGCTATGATAGGGCATTTTCCAATATTTTTGACGCTGTAAGGGAGAAAAGAGCTGGACACTTGCTGAGTTTCTTACCGGTTCTTCTCAGTACAAGATCTCCCGCCTAGAGCAGACTTACGAACCGATGGCATAGTGATATTCACAAGAGTTACTTGTAGCCTGAACTGAATAAATGATTTTGAATTTTGAATTTTAGAATGACCGCTAAGCCTTATAGTGTGGGACTTTATATGTTCATAATATGATGGATGGATATCCTGTTGTTGTTGACGTTTGCCCATGTTAGATTAGGTACTATTTAAAACAATTCATCATCATCATCATCATCATCAGCCTATACTAGTCCACTGCTGGATATAGGCCTCTCCAAGAGCACGCCTCTACTCTACGCTACTCTCATCCAGCTCTTGCCAGCCACCTCGCGGAGATTGTCGCTCCACCGCGTTTGCCGATACGCGGTCTCCACTCGAGAACTCGTTTACTTCAACGGTTGTCGGTTCTGCGACTAATATAACAGGCTCACTGCCACTTCAGATTGCTGATCCGATGGGCTATGTCGGTTACTTTCGTTCTCTGTCGGATCACCTCATTCCGAAAAACAATTGCTTGTCAAAATTTATTGTTGATGTAGTTTTATGTACACCTTTTTTTCTTTGCCAAATACGAGTAATTCGTCAACTCGTTCCACATGCCTACGGCCCATTTGGGACGCCATTAAAAATACAATTCGATGAATACGTAGAGGTGTAATACTAGTAAAAAATAAAACTAAAAAACTTTTCTTAATTTTTAACATAGTAGTGTCTGTCTACGGGTTCTTCCCTTCCGCCAATGTTGCCATTCCCGCCGAGTGAGACAGAACAATTCATTTTGTCACATCGCAACCCCCTCCCTAGGGAACGGGGTTGTTCAGAGTACCCTTAATACACTGTCATTGATATTGTATGGGATTGTGTTGCTTAATTTGCTTTTTTGTATGTATGAAAGGTATTTTACGTATTTTGACGTCTCTGATTTGATAGGAGGTATTACCATGTGTATTTATACGCTCAGATGATAACGAGAACAAAAATAGGTTCGACGTGGTTAGTCCAGTAGTGGGAAGTGATGATCAATCCCCAATAAAAATATTACTCCAACAGACTATAAAGTTGACAAGAGTCTTAAAAATTTTACTGATTCCTGAACTAATGAAATGACTCTCTAGTTTTCTCATCATCAACAAGCATCATGATTCATGATACATGAAGATATTGGTTATAACCATACAAACCCAATACGGATTGGTAGGGAGACAAGCCAATATATGAAAAAAAATCAAAACAGTTTAATGTAAAATATAATTGAAAAAAAGTTTTGACGAATTGATACAAATTTCTCAAAATGTATATTTATAGATTAAAAAACCCTACTTATTACAATATTAACGTCATAAGACCATTCCCTTATTTAATATGTATAAAATAAAGATAAATAGCTAATTAGGTTACATCAGCAAAACAATAATAAAAAAACAACGACTACAACCGGATTGTACCGCACTCAACCAGTTAGCTTAAAACGCGTGCAACACATGAACCATTACACGGCCACACGAAAACCATCCTTATTGCACCGGCATAGGGAACAAACAGCGTGTGCGTTTCTGGAATAATTTAGAAAGCACTTCAGATAAGTCAATTACAAGTGTGATCACACCCTAAGTGGGATTGTGGAGTTGTACAGTTGTGCACAAAAGGCACCTACTAATGGCAATAGAAACATATATTAAAAAACAAAACCTTTTCTTGTTTGTACTGATAGTATTTTGTTTTCCTTTAGTTGTCAAGAAATAAATAAAATATACCTATTAAATAAATACATTTTACAGTTTGGATTAATACTTATTAACAAAAAATATTTAGGTAAACGCTATGTTGTTTACAAAATAATATCGCATGCCCGTAATGGTTATTACTGTTGAGACCTATCTTTGTAACAATTGTATCATTAATAAGTCACTCCATGAAATAAGTAGAAAAAAACTACTTATTTCTTAATTTAGTACCTTTTTTCCTCATTATTGATAAATAAATAAAATGTTTTCAAAATTAAAATACTTTATTTATTTATTTTCTATTTTATACTCTTGTTATAGCTGACTTTTCAATAAACCTAGTAACCTATGTAAAAATACACTCCACTCGCAGAGCTACCGAGACGACTACTACCGAGTGTATCTTTTATTTCTTGACATTTAGCGAATGCACAATGTTTTTTGCTTGAAAATGTAAGCACGTATGCACAATTTAACTCAATTTTATTCTTCAAGACACGTGTTGTTTATTTAGAATCAGAAAGTATTTTATGTCATCAGGAGGCGCTGCTTTAACGCCATTTAAGTACTCGTTTTCGTTAACGTTATCGAATGGTTAATAAAACTAAAGGCGAGGCTACAGGAGAAAGCATTGAATTGAATAAAGTGGTTTTTTTTAAATTACTTACACGTAAGCACTTAGGCTTCATCTCACATGGTTGTTAAGTGATGATAAATCCGAAGGTGGAATCGCACCTTACCCGACATTTATGCTACTGAGGCACTGGCTTAGATCGCTTTTTAACTGCCGGAACACAACATTGATGGTATGGCGACATATTCAGATAAGATAGTGGTAGCTATCCAGCCAGGCGGATAAACTAGCCCTCATCATCATGATCATCATCAGCTCATTTTATGTCCCTGCTGCCGGGGCATGAGCCTTCCTTATGGATGGATAGGGAGAACGGGCCGTAAACCACCACGCGGGCCCAGTGCGGGTTGGTGGTTGTTAACGACTGCTAATGTAGCCGGGACCAATGGCTTATTCCGAAGCTCGGAGGAGCTCGAGATGATACATTTTTGGTCACCCATCCGATGACCGGCCTTTGCGAAAGTTGCTTAACCTCAGCACTCGCAGACCGGGCGCGTTAACCACTGCGCCATTGAGCTCCTTAAAAAAGCCCTACCTCCAACCAAAATGGTTCATACACGCATATATAATAATTGGAATCGATCGGTAGCTACAGTAAGGTGATACTGAGGCACAAAGTACTCACTGACACGCTGATAAATGCATTAAAACCAAAAAAGATCTACAACGACTTGTCATCTCGACTGTACCCGGTGCATTAAACAAGGGCGCTACAATCCGGGGGTCCGCGGGGAGATCGAAATGCCGAGGGTCCCGTACCGCGGTCCCTATAGAAATGGACCCCAAAGCGATAACACTAAAGGTGATTTTTGATTGTTTCCGACAACTGTTATTGCGAATTTTTATGTTGTTATATTGCTATGGCGTAAAGCTAGCGATACTCTTCCGACTTTTAATGCCTATAAGAGCAATTTTGAATATATTCCTGCTTTTTCCTGTTGAGTTGATATAAAACCATATGTATGTAAAAAACACGTGTCGATTCATATAAACTGTTTCTTATCAATAAATGATTCGCTTTAACATTAAAAAACCTTTTTAAACCACCAGTTTACTATCACTGGACAAACAAAAACACTGTGATAGGTTGACTGCAATGACTTATAAGGCTAGATTCGACATTTAGAATGACAGTAAAAAAACAGTTTTACATACCTAAATACATAACAATAATAAAATGTAATTCATTCTTATGTTTAAATCAATCAACAACTGTACGCTGTAAAAAAAATTGCAAAAAAGTCTTTAACTAAATTAAAAAAGAAGTCTTACCTAATTATTCAAAAAAAATTCAAAATTCAAAATCATTTATTCAGTTTAGGCTACAAATAGCTCTTATGAACGTCATTAAGCCATCGGTTCGTAAGTCTACTCTGGGCGGGAGATCTTGTACTGAGAAGAACCGGCAAGAAACTCAGCAAGTGTCCAGCTCTTTTCTCCCTTGCAGCGTCAAAAAATATTGGAAAGTGCCCTATCATAAAAGGACACTTGCCATCACAAATAAAAACATAAAATAAAAAGGACTATGAATAGCTCAACATCCTCAGTTCAAACCGCTGGACCTAGAACCCTTGAAATTCCGCAGACAGGAGCCTTTCATGATGTAAACTGAAGTAAGTAAGGAAGGGATCTGAAGATTTTCCGAAATTCCCTGGGATCACGGGTTTTTGGTATTTACGCAAACGAAGTCACCGGCAGTCACTAGTTTAAAAATAAAACAGAAACACAAACCAAGCAAAAATAAATCCTACTTATATTATAAACGCGAAAGTTTGTAAGTATGGATGGATGTTTGTTACTCTTTCACGTAAAAACTACTTAATGGATTTGGATGAAATTCGAAATACTGATAGTTAATGACCTGGATTAAAACATAGAATACTTTTTATCTCAATATTCCCACGGGAACGGGAACCACACGGGTGAAACCGCAAGCGGCCGCTAGTAAATTATAAAACTAAAGGAACTAAATTATTTCAAACTAAACCCATGCCATATAATCCTAATACAATTATAAAATATTTTATCTCCGTCATTTAATAACGACCACGAAGTATTAATAACTTCGCATAATGAATACAGCAGTGTCGAGTGTCAGCCATATTGGCGATCGCGATAAAGGGTGTTCGCGGCTTACTACATCCGTAATGGAATCACCGGCTTATGTCGGACTTATTAGTTGCTTATACTTGTTTGATATAGGAACAAGTGGAAGGGACAGGGTGTTTGTTTAACGAAAGATTGCCTGTGTGAAACAATTTTTAAAGGGAATGATGGCTTTTGGTATTCATTAATGGCAAGTAGGTACCGGTCAAGCTGAAGGTGGAAGCGTGGAGCCGGAGAACTCCATGTGTAGGGCATGTGGATAGAGGGTCACGTTAAGGCAGCACTTACCATGAGACTGTGACTCTCTGGTTAGGAAAATAATGGGACTTCTAGAATTGGCCTATTCGAAACAAGAAGAGACTTCACGCCCTCAAAAACATTAACAAATTTGGTTAAACCAGATTTCATCTTTTATTTCTCGTCTCTTTCTGGAACTGGTAGTGCCTAACACCCAAGCGTTTCAATACTTATGGCAGTCTTCAGAAGAATGAATGGATGGTGTAGTACAAAAGATCCAGTGCGGACTGATGGTTTAACGACTGCTAATGCAGCCGGGACCAACGGCTTTACGTGACTTCCGAAGCGCAAAGGAGCTCGAGATGATACAGTTTTGGTCACGCATCCGATGACCAGCCTTTTCTAAAGTAACGCGTCTGCGTTACTGTGCACTAACCAATGCGCTATCGAGCTTCAAAATATACGAAATGCAATACACTGCGGCAGAAATCCTCGATCCGATCCGAACTCTTCGGAAAATCTAGTAGGGCACGGTGACACGCACTAGTGCATGAAGTGATGTCGTTCCCTCTAGAAAACCTCCGAAGGTGCCTCTTTTCACACGGCTTGAGGAACCCTGTAAGTTTCTCGCCACCCCCAAAAAAGCCCGGTGAAGCTGAAAATGCCGTCGGAAGCAATCAGAAAACTGTCATCAAAAAAAAAACCGCAGCAAGAATTAGTGAACGAGTTACAAATGATTAATTGTGCTCCCACAGGTCCAAAAGTCCACGGGATGACAGGGACGCACTAAGAGCATCCGGTACACAATTATAGTTACATAGAATCCAAAAGCAACGCCCGCCGCGCAGTCCTGCGCTGCGCCGATTACGCTGCGCGTGCGCAGAAAGCGTGACGGCGGGCGCACTTCCGCTCGTGCCCGCCGCGTTATAAAAATCTGGTAATGTGTGTTGAAAATGGCGGACGCTAGGAGGTTTTGGTGCTGTAAAGAGCTGTACTTACCTATTATATTATTGTAATAATAATCTATTTGTCGTGTCGGTGTGGCCGAGTGGCTAGCGCTCGGTCGGATAATTGGAGGTCCTAGATTCAATTCCTTGGTCGAGCATACCTTGTGTCGGATAATCTGATTCATAACTAAGCATTTGGCAAGCGTGGTGATTAAGTGAGGAGCTCGATGGCGCAGTGGTTAACGCGCCCGGTCTGCGAGTGCTGAGATTTAGCAACTTTCGCAAAGGCCAGTCATCGGATGGGTGACCAAAAATTTATCATCTCGAGAACGTAAAGCCGTTGGTCCCGGCTGCATTAGTAGTTGTTAACAACCACCAATCCGCACTGAGCCCGAGTGGTGGTGTATAGCCCGTTCTCCCTATCCATTCATAGGGAAGGCTCGTGCCCAAGCAGTGGGGACATAAAAATGAGCTGGTGATGATGGTGATTAAGCCAATACCCATCAATTGTAGCGATGACTTTGTTTTAACGATGGAGACCTTTGCCCAGTAACGCCCAGAGGTGGGACAGTAGTTAGTTAGTTAGTAAATATTACGTTCATAAAACAGTTCCGTTAGACTACTGGCGTAAAGTCACACCTAATACAAGCGTATTTAGCTTTTTAGATGGATTAACGGAACTATTAAGAGTATTAATGTGTTTTTTTGTTGGAAAACAACATTGATGTTATGGTGACATATTGAGATAAGATGGTGGTAGCTAGCCAGGCGGACAAACCAGCCTTACCACCAACCAAACCGAATACACAAACATGTACCCCCCGCTGGGAATCGAACCCGGGACCTCTGGGTCTAAACCGGTGGTCTTAACCACTAAGGTCTAACCCACAGAGGCGATCTCAATATTGCGTATATCTTCCAAAACCCATAAACTAAATAAATCCTTCAGTACAACTCTACCTCCAATACAAGCTCGACAATATTTCAACTCAACCAACTACGGTCAACAGCTAATTCGATGGCATAAACGCAGTACCGCCCGCACAAAGTCAAAACAAAACGGGAGGACGGCCAGCAAATAAATTGAAAAGCAAAAGCTACTGTCCCCGACCGGTGTTGTTCGCCGTCCCTAGGGCCGTAGGGATGGGACACGTTCGGACACTGCAGGGAACCGAAACTCGGAATCAAGTAATAGCTACAATTGCTTAGTCGTTTCAACAAAAATTACTTTGACTTAGGATAAGAAAATACGAATAAAAGTAAAGAGACCTTTAAACCTCCAATAACTAGAGCATGAGAAATACAGTCTTTAAATTTACAAAAATAACTAAACGAATATAGAAATAACCGAAAATTTTAGATTGAAAAAGTATACCTTCGTGTCTTTGACTGACTGATTGTTATGATACAAAATTTGAATCATCATTAAATAACATATAATATGAGAATTGATAAAAATCTCAAAAAAAATATCAAAGGAATTAAAAATAATGCTAAAATATATTTTGGCGTAGTACTTTGCACAATGTAGTATTTTCAGACCTGCACGGTAAATCTGCACATTAGCATTAGTTTCATTTCGAATAATCAAGCATTTAAAGGAATTAAATTGTAGAGATGATAATGATGGAGGCCTTTGCCCAGCAGTGGGTATTATAATATCGTCCCACTAACTAACTTTACTTTGTTTAGTATAGAATCTCACTTGCCCAAAAAGGATACGTGCTCAAGACGATAGCAATCTTGTCAAAGACAAACTACACCAACCTCTGTACTCCGTCCTCTTTCTTAATTAAAAAAGAAACTAATAATCGATTACGGATCACTCAACAGCGACGCAACTACCCAACACTAGTTCGGTCAATTTTCAATTTAAAATGAACAATGGCTGCCGTCGGACACCATTCGTATGATTGTTCGTTTGGTATTATATCAATCAGTTAAGGAAATGTGATGAGTTGACTTTCGTTGTAGCTGTGATAGAGGCATTAAGTATCTATCATAACAGTAATAGTCACCTTGCGACACGGGCCTGCAAAGGGTTGGTAATGTCAGTATAAATTACTTAATGGGTTTATAAGACTAAAGCACGCGAATTGTTCAAAAATATGTAAAATACAGCATCTTATTCGCATGATGTGTTAATTATGTAAAATAAAGAATAATAATATTTTAAAGATATTTCCATAAAATAAGCAGAAACCACCCGGGACCAGAGCTAGCGGCTACTTGGGCCAGCGTATCTATTTATTTTTTTATATAAAAAGACAATACTAACTTACAGCTATCAGCCAACACGCTTATATGCTAGGATACATCAAATAAACACTAATCATAACAAATTATTATAAGCAGCTAAGGTAAATGTTGTTTCCTTAGTAGGACGGGTATAGGATCTACAAATATATCCGCATCCTTGGACTATATATATCCGCATCTATGGACTTTTGTAAGAAAGGAGTTGAGGTGGTAAACCGCTTGAGCGCTGGGACTGTTGCAGGCATGTCGCGTGCGCAGATCACCTGCAAGTTTAAGCATTGCAATCCAAAGTGGCAATGCTGCTAGCTTACTGGGCACTCTGCCCGATGGGGATGATTTGGGGCAAATTTTTTATTTGCAATTAGTAGTAGATTTTATAGTTTTTATTACTATTTAAACTACCATGGTCACGTGTACTATAGTAATTATTAACGGGATTCCTACCATGTTTATTATTTGTGATTATCCGATATTTCCGTGATCATGGCGCAGCATGCAACTGTGCCGAAATATCGGATACTCACAAATAATAAACATGGTAAGAATGTCGTTATTAATTACTCTAGTTTATAAAAGTTTAATTTTTTAATTTCCTTTACTTGTTATTGTCTTTGTTTGTGAATAATAAAGTTTTGCTAGATTCGAATAAAATGTTTCCGAATGTTTTTATATAATTTTTAACGCAAATTTTGTTGCGAACAAATTACAAAAACACAAATGTTGAAAAAATTGGGGATCAATTGGGAGAGCACCTGACCCGGTATGTCAGAAGGGTGCGGGTTCAAATCCTGCCCGTGGAGATTTTTTCAACATTTGTGTTTTTGTAAAATGTTTCCGATTAATAAAAATATGTAAAAAAAATATAACAGGTTTTGTGGGCTTAGTGGCAATATTCTCGACCCTGAACTGTACGGTACTGAGTTTAATTTCCCGGTCGGGCAATGCGAGTTTCGGATTTTTGACCCATAGCCCGGGTTTGTGATCACCAACCCGCATTTGGCAAGCGTGGTGATTAAGCCATTACCCATCAATTGTAGTGATGACTTAATTTCAATGACAGAAACCTTTGGCTAGCAGTGGGGCAATATTATAAGCTACTAGCGGCCCGTCCCGGATTTTTTTTATTATAGCCTATGTTACTCAGCGCTAATGTAGCATTCTAATGGTGAAAGAATGTTATAAATCGGTCCAGTAGTTTTTGAGTTTATTCGTTACAAACATACATACAAAAATACAAAGCTTTCCTGTTTATAAATTAGTATGATTCTCTTCACTTTACTTTGAAAAGAGTCTGTTTAACGGTAAAAATAAAATACCTACATATTAAATATGTAATAAATAATAATTATATAAAAATACCTTTGTCCAGCAGTGGACGTCTTTTGGCTGAGATGATGATGATGATGATATAAAAATAGAAGTAAATATTAAACACCTTTATATAAACATAATCACTGCGACATTCACATACGCTAGTTACTTAATTAATTGTACGTAATTACCAATTCGTTCAACTTCATTAACTATTAGTTCATATAAATCTTTCTAGACATCTTAAACCTCTAGTTAGTCGGATAGCTAGAGTTAAGAGCCACCTCATCTGCGGTTAACCGATGTTTAACTGCAGCAATCACGGTTAAGTTAACTAAACCGCATTAGCTTGGTGTTCTCGCTTAACCGTATAAATTACTTGTTCATTGCATTTATAAATAAAGATCTTTGAATTAAGTAAATAGAAAGATGAAAAGACTATCATATTTTTATAATTTACTAATTTTACTAGAAATGATCTACCAGTCCCAGGAAGGTTGAATGGGCATCGATTAAGACTATCATACTGTATTTTTATTTTTATTCTCAACTAGCGACCCGCCCCGGCTTCGCACGGGTGCAATGCTGATACACTCAAGCGCTCTGTCCCTGCATTTTAAATCTGTAATATCTTTGAAAATATTCATTTAAATTATATGCTGTAAAGAGCCATATTGATCTATATTAAATGCACAATGTATTTAAAGTACTTAATTGGATAAGGATTAATGCTGTATTGCTGAGTGGTAGAGCCACGCTGCGTTGCAGCACGAAATGGGCCGGCTCGCCCGGCGTAACACCACCCTCTCACAGAATATCGGCGTGAAACAACGGCACTCGTTGCTGTTGTGTTTCGTCCGGTGAGTGAAAGTACCGGAGGCCCATCTTTCACCCCTCCCCCCTCCCAATTCCTACTCCCTCCTCCAGATCCAACTCCTTTCCAAGGTTGGCAACGCATCTGCGATAACTTTGGTTTTGCGGGTGTCCATGGGCGGCGGTAATTACTTTCCATCAGGTGACCCGCCTGCTCGTTTGCCTCCTTTTAACATAAAAAAAAAAAAAAAAAAAATCGCTTCGTAAATAAGCCATTATTTCTCGTAAAAAGCTTTATACTATGTAGTGAGGGCTTTTCCATACATGACATGATCAAAACACGGAATAACTATTCGGACCTTACTCTTTGTCTATTTGTAAGGCACTTAAAGCGCCACTTAAAGTCCACTTAAACTGTCAAACGGCAAACAATGTAAAAAAATCACTTTAATCTTCACTTCATAAAAATGTAGGAAGACCATATTACATTCCAATTATTTTGGTTACCTAATTAAAAATACAAAATTAAATTAAAAAAAAGAAAACATGTAACTACTATTATTATTGCAAATGCCATCTTTTATTTAGTCGGAATTAGTAGGTCCTGTGGCGGTAGCCAAAGTAACATTAAGAAAACGATAGCGAAGTTCGAAAAGAATAAAATGTATGGGATTGACATAAGATTGACCACGTGATTTAGCGCGGCTTATGTCAATCCCATACATTTTATATGGGATTGACATAAGCCGCTATCGCTATCGTTTTCTTAATGTTACTTTGGCTCACCGATAAAAAGTCTTCGTGCATAGATGCGTTGCTCGTTTGTGCCCATACTAGCAGTTCGTACTAAAGTTAATTACTTAGTTTATATACTGTGGTTCGTCTCAACAATGGTGTTATTCGCGTCACGGTATAAACACGTTAAGCAGACGTCCACACACTGTTGTATACAGATACGGTAAGTGGTGGCGCGTGCGCCGTGCGTTGCTACATTATGCTCGTTCATACTGCCATAAAAGGCGACTGCAGAATAAGTAATCTTCATACTATAATAAATGGAATGAAAAAAAAATGAAAAAATGAAAATGAATTATGTAGTGTTCTTTTTTATTTTTAAGTGCTGCTTTTAAGCTGAATTAAATGTATGTAAAATACCTATGGTGAAAAAATTAAAAGCCTACCCGACCCAACCGGAATCGAACCTGGGTCTTCCGAAATACGGGTGGCTGCTCTAACCAAGCTAGCAGGACGACTGACATAAGCACTAAATTTTTTCACTGCTTTTATTTTGACTGCTTTTTAGCGACAGTTCCCGAATAGCGGAAGACCCAGTTTCGATACCTGGCTGGGTCGGGTAGGCATTTAATTTTTTCACTAGGTATATTTTATATACATATATTTGATTCAGCTTAAGTGCAACAAATTAGCACTTAAAAATAAAAAAAATAAAAAATAACACTACATGATTTTCTTCCTCGTTTTTTGCGCTCGATGCCCGTACCACCACCCGTTTCTAAGTCACTATTCACTCGAAATTGCTAATAAGCATGGTAAGAATCCCGTTAATAATTACTTTAGTGCAAGTGACACAGTTTAAATTCTTATAGGAGCAACACAACACAGCTGTACATTATAACTGTGTTGTGACGGTTGTGAAACGAAAATCGGGAACAGAACAATTACGAGTTCATTTATACCCAACGAGCAGTGGGGAGGGCTATGCTTGGGGTTTTTTATGGGATTGAATCCGAAATGAGGAGATCCGTAGAAAAACAAAGGTTACCGACATAGCTTGAAGAGTTGCTCCTAAGCTAAATTGACCAGTGGGCAGCACACATCGCTCGCTGGACTGATGGCCGGGCGGAACAGTTCTTAAGTGGCGACCGCGCATCGGAAGACGCAGTGTGAGCAGGCCTCCAACAAGATTTACTGATGATCTGGTTTGCGGGAAGACGCTGGATACGAGCAACACAGAGTCGGTTGTTGTGGAGATCCTTGGGAGAGGCCTTTGTCCAGCAGTGAACGTCTTTTGGCTGAGATGCTGATGATAATGATAAATACTGCATGAAAACCTCTCTGGTTAAGACTCTGTGGTTAACGGTAAGACGTA
Source organism: Eudonia lacustrata (assembly GCA_947562085.1). Taxonomy (NCBI): domain Eukaryota; kingdom Metazoa; phylum Arthropoda; class Insecta; order Lepidoptera; family Crambidae; genus Eudonia; species Eudonia lacustrata. The sequence continues at coordinate 12,461,764 of OX387334.1, forward strand.
AAATAAAAATAAAAACTGTAAAATAGTGAAAAAGTTCATTCATTTTACTCCATTTTGCCATAGGACCGCAAGACCTCGCGAGGGTCTCCACCACTTTGTCGTAGATATTCCACCTAGCCGCACTAAGCGTTTTGCATCATCCTTTCTTGTGCAGACGGCGAAGCTGTGGAATACTCTTCCGGCGAATGTATTTCTTGACAAATATGACATGGGTCTATTCAAGGTCCGAGTAGATGGGCACTTTTTGGGTGAGCGCGGGCCATCTTAGGTGCTGGTCAAGCGCAAACCCATTTTAATAAAAAAAAAGTTAAAAGCATGTCTTACCTGGACAGTATCTTGGAGACGCACCCGTGTGAGACCCTTAGCTGCCGGCTAATGTCGCACGGCCTGACGCCGCTGTGGGCCAGTTCCACTATCCTCTGCCGGACCACGTCTGGCAGAGGCCTCCCGTTGACAAACACGCCGCCGAGTTGATTCACTCCTCCATGACCTGGAAGAGAACAGACAGTTAGAACATTTTCTTTTATTTGTTTGTAAGTACAGTTCGTACCACGAGCTGTTCGGTATGAACGGACCTAAAGCACTGGACCTTTCTCACTTGATGTCAAGTGTTGATAAGGCCGATGGTGGAAGCGCATTTCACCGGACATCCTCAACCACTTAGCATCTGGCTATCCTATCTATAATTGTTGGAACAAATCAATGCTACTAACATTGATGTTAAATCCATTTAGCCAGACCAGGCGTATGTGTGTTGCTGTAAATGAAACTGAGGAAATACTAAGGTCGACTGATTATATGAAAAGTAGACAAAATCAACGTTTCGTAGTCCCCTAATTTCTCCTCCAAAACTGGACCGATTTAATAACTTTTTTCATTAAAAATTTAAGAAAAGCTCTGGCTGTGTCTCTATGTTTTGCCTTTTTTATATAATCTCGTCAAGTTTGTTTGCTGGATGTCTGAACACAGCGAAAATCGGGCCAATTTTTAAGGTTTTTAAAGGTTCTTATCTTTTTTAATAATTAATTTATGAAAAAAAGAAAAACATAGGGACATAGCCAAATTCTTTCTTTAATTTTTAATGAGAAAAGTTATTAAATCGGTCCAGTTTTGAAGGAAGAATCAGGAGACAACGAAACGTTGATTTTGTCTACTTTTCATATAATCAGTCGACCTTAGTATTTCCTCTTAAGGGGTGTTATAACACCCTGTCGAACCAAACGGGTGACAATATAATTTTTGATAAGATAACTGCCTAGTACACTCATGTAGCTGACCTAAGCTTGGTGGCAGAAATAGTTTATTGGCTGGTCCCTATAGAGTCGGATTTTTTACTGGATCCTATCACCAAATCGGTATGTGCCATCATCATCACCAGCTCAATGTACGTTCCCACTGCTGGGCAGAAGCTTTCACTATGGATGGGAACACCAAAGGGAGAACGGGTCATAAACCACCACGCGGGCCCAGTGAGATTATCTTACAAAATAAAACACATTTTCTTTGTATTACAATCTTATTAACAATAGCTTGGCGACCCGGAAAAAGATCTTACTATTAATGGGCACCGGCCGTGAACCGGGTATCGACCCGGTTCACCCGGGCGTGGCGGTTGTCTTTTACCCGGAACATCCCATACGGGGCGGGCAGAAATAGATTTATTTAAGAATATCCAACGTATGTTTAGATTTATAAAGAATATTTTTATTATTTTAATTTTTGAATTCACAATGATATAAGTTAGTTACAAGATAAATCATTACTATAAAAAATTAAACAGTCTCAGAGAGCTCGATTGGGAATCGAACCTACGACCCTTGGGTTCCTGGGGTCTTGGTAACTAAGTGGTACAAAAAATATAATTATTATTTTTATATCGGTGAGAGACCGTCGAAGTACGGGACGTACAGTCAGCAGCAAAGGTAACTGATGATAGGTCAAGATTTAAAAATATGAAATCAGTATGAAAATCAAAACTTTTTAAACGCATATCGAAGAACCTTCGAGTGTCTATTAGTACCTGCAGACTGACTGTAGTTATATAGAAAATACCGTTATCACTATCGAAACTTATTATTGAAATTTAGTAAACATCATCTACTTTTGCTGTTGCCTGTACATAAAGATTGAGGGAACCTTTGCCCAGCAGTGGGATGAAATAAGTTATGTATAAGAATGGAAAGGGTCGCTCATGTCTTCCCTGATCACACTACCTGGATATTTTTAAGGCAAGAGTTAAAAGGCATTTACTGTGTAAGTTTAACAACTTAGGCCACATCCTGCTCACTATTGCTTAAAAGCTTAATGGCAGCTTAATAGCAGCTTAATAGCGGCTTAATAGCTTTATACCACCAGCCTGCTTAGGTTGGTGGTTAAAAGCTTAGACGGTATTTATAAAAGAAAAAAGTGTATGTAGGCAGGCAGGTAGTTTTTAAAGACAATATCTCTTTTGAATAATGTAAATAAACCGTTTTTTTTAACTGTCTTAGACCCACAGGTGGGTCGATCAGACCATGAACAACTTTCCCCAAGGAACATAGGTCAAAAGACTTTTTTTTTACTTTCCCATACAAATCATTTCAATCATTTTGACGACTTCCTTGGTCGAGTAGTTTGTACACCGGTTTTCATGGAGTCGCCATCTCTGAGGTCCCAGGTTCGAACCCCGGTCGGGTCTAGAAATTATTGTTTTTCTAAATTGTCTCGGATCTGGGTGTGTTCTATGTATAATAAGTATGTATTTAAGTAATTTAATTATGTTTATCCGTTGTCTAGTAACCATTTAACGAGTTTCATAACGAAGCTTCTCTTGGGCTAGACAATTGGTGTGAGTGTAGGAAGTTTTTAATCATGCTCGGTCAATAGAGGCTTTGTATAGAAAAGTAAAAAAAAACCTTATTATTTGATTTAATTTTCTTGGGGAAAATTGTTCAGTTTAATGGTCTGATCAAACCCCCCCCCCCCCCACCTACGTGTCTAAGACGGATATAAAATAACGGTGTAAGTATAGTTTTTTTTTTCAAAACTCTACCGGGTCTAAACTACGTATAAAGAGATCAAATTTAAACGACAAGCATATTATTATAGTTACATATTTAATTTACAATATTATATAGAAAATAAATTTGATTTTTCCCTGACTAAACTACTCTAAACTAAGTTATGTGATATGGGAGGCCACCACAAACATCCGTATTAGATTTTAAAGGCACATCATCAATGGACCGGGCGCCGACCGTGAACCGGGTATCGACCGGGTGTACCGGGGTACCCGGGTGTATCCGGGCGTGGCGCGCGCTCGAGCAAAGCCGGCTGCGATCGATGTCTATCCGGTACTGGGAGCGAAGTTGATGTTGAAGACACAGTTAGAATTCTAAAATTATTGGTATCAAAGGATCCTAGTTTGTCGTTACACACATAATTCTTAAAAATGTGTTTTTTTTTAAAGTTTTTTATTTGTTTTTTTTTCTGAGTATTTTATGGGTAAACACAGTGCCTTGATCTCACTTGATGTTAAGTGATGATAAGGCCAATGATGGAAGCGCAGTGATGTTAATCCTCAACTGTTGAGACTGTGGTTATCTTATATTTTAGCTACCGGAACACAACAATGCTACAAACATTGATGTTATAGCGACATATTTAGATAAGATGGTGTGGTAGCTAGCCAGCGGACAAACCCTACCACCAACCAAACCGAGTACACAAACATGTACCCCTCGTTGGGAATCGAACCCGGGACCTCTGGGTCTAAACCTGTGTTCTTAACCACTAGACCACAGAGGCGGTTAATCTATATCTATATAATATTATAAAGCTGAAGAGTTTGTTTGTTTGAACGCGCTAATCTCAGGAACTATTAGTTCGAATTGAAAAAGTATTTTTGTGTTAGATAGTCCATTTATCAAGGAAGGCTTTAGGCTATATAACATCACGCTGCGACCAATAGGAGCGTAGCATCAGTGAAAAATGTTGCAAAAACGAGAACAAGAGCCTAAAAAATTAAAAATGCTGCCGGAAGTCACTATTCCACGCAGACGAAGTCGCGAGCACAGCTAGTATTTCATAAATTGTATACTTATTATCTCTTTGTTCAATGAATATGTTTTACGAACCAAAAAAGTTACATTTTCATAGATAGACATAGACAGGGATAGATCTGATCAAGACCGACTGTAAACTAAAGCGTTTCTCATTACCAGCTCATATGTCCCCACTGCTGGGGCTGGAGCCTTCCCTAATGATGGACAACAAGCTATAAACCACCACGCGGGCCCAGCGCGGATTGGTGGTTATTAACGACTGCTAATGCAGCCGGGACCAACGACAAGACGTGACTTCCGAAGCACGGTGGTGTTTGTTCGAGATGATAAAGTTTTGGTCACCCATCCAATAACCGGCATTTGCGAAAGTTGCTTAGCTTCAGCAATTGCAGAGAAAGAGCGTTAACACTGCATCTTCGAGCTGATCCAATAAATGTTACATGAACCAAAAAGGTTATGATTGCAGAGATATAGACAGGAATCACCGACTTATACAGGGTTATTCGTAAAACATCAACAACCTCGCAAGACTAGCTAACATTATAAACAACAACATTTGTTCTACGACTTTTGATAATTTGACACATTTTACTTACATACAAAAATAAATATCAATTTAATCTTAAGTCTGAATGTTCTTATCTCTGTGCGCATCGCATCGCGAGCGTCGCGCGCGTCGCCTTTTTGTATGTGAATGGAACATACAGGGTCTAACAAAATCAATAAGCGAACGTTTAAGGGCGGTATCCATACATCATTCTGAATACAATGACAAAAAATGGGCTCCAGTTTTATAGTGATCTTTCAAAGTTATGTTGTCTAACAAACTAAATCAATTAAAATAATGCACATCATGAAACATGCTGTATCTTTACTAACACGCACGCAAGCTTAAAAAAAAAGATAGTGTATAGATACAAGCACACAATTGAGAAACCATTGTATGACATTCATACACACATGGTTATCTTTGTGTGCGTGTAGTACAGCTGCACGGGTTTTGAAAGTGTGTACTTTTTGGTGAATTATGATAATATGTTTTGTTGATTATCTCGGTAACGAGCCTGTAGTTTTGGGCCAAATTTGGTGAGCATGCTCAGTGTGATGTAAAGATGCTTCCCTTAAGCGTTCGCTTCTTGATATTGTTAGACCCTATAGATTTACAAATGTCACGACGAGACAGTAAAAGCTTGGATAATAATTTTTAATTAATTAATGTTGTTGTATATGATGCTTTACCCTGTGAGGTGCCGGAGATAAAAAATTGCACCACCCCATCTCAACCCGTGGGTGTCGTAAAAGGCGACTAAGCGACCATTCCAGAGGATGGGCAGCAGCATCTCTCTGAGGTTACTTTCAACCTACTGCGATCGCCAACCCGCCTGCCAAGCGTGGCGATTATGGCAAATACCCCCCATCTTGGGGGAGGCCTTTGTCCAGCAGTGGACGTCTTTTGGCTGAGATGAGATATGATGCTATCTAGTCGTGCGAGGTTGTTGATAATTTTTCGAATAACCCTGTATATTTGTTCTGTGACAGGAATACATCTTAAACACGTGCAGTATTCAAAACCGAAAGCTGCCACCTTCAGGCTTCACCAAAGTCCCGGTGTCACACTCGACATGCTGTCGTGTATACCCGTCCTCCCGGTCCAAACAACCCGGGAGGCGTGACCGGATCGATCGTTCCGCCCGGCGCGCCCCGCCCGCCCGAGCAAGCCTGTGCACACAATCGAGTCACGACGGTATGACATCACCGAGTGACGACGAAAGGGATTCGCCAAGACTTAATATGTAATATATCTATAGCTCATAAGCATTCGCGTTCTATTTAAATCAATATTTGAAATGCAATCTACTTAGTTTTGATTGGTGAACTGGTGGTTTGGTAAGGATGGTTTTAAGTTTAAGTCTTTAATCGCCGTGGTGGTCACCGGTGAACGACAAATAATAAATGTTCTATTGTGTCCTGTTTTGCGGCAGTCAACGTGTTAATTGGTTGGTGAACTGGAGGTTTGATAAGGCTGGTTTTTAGTTTAATTGGTTGGTGTATTGGTGGTTTGATAAGGCTTGATAAGATTAAGTTTATTTATTTATGTATTCATTCATTAAGGACAACCAACAAATCTTACACTAGTATACATTTTAATATTCTTAAGAACTAGGTTATTGGCTAAGTGCAGATTCACTTAAAGGTTGCCACGATTTGCGAATGTAAGTAAGAAAAAATATCGAAATGGTATGAGCTACAAGTTGAGCGATTCTAGTATAGCCTTATCAACAAGTTACCACCATCTTTATATAACCCTGTCGCCATAATATTGATGTTATAACCTTATTAATACGACGTTCCTCAAAATAAATTAGGCAGTTCTAAACATTACCAATGTAAAATGTTTTTGTATTGTTTATATAATTTTTAACGCAAATTTTGTTGCGAACAAATTACAAAAACACAAATGTTGAAAAAATTTCCATGAGCAGGATTTGAACCCGCACCCTTATGACATACCGGGTCAGGTGCTCTCCCAATTGAGCTATCGTGGTTCTAACCAGCCCGCCGAAGTAAATATTGTTGAATAATTTCGGCGGGCTGGTTAGAACCACGATAGCTCAATTGGGAGAGCACCTGACCCGGTATGTCAGAAGGGTGCGGGTTCATTGGACACATTTTGGTAATTTTTTGTAATTACCAATGTGTCTTTCAAATGTTTTTCCTATAATATGGGCTCCCTAAAACGAGGCGTGAAGTGGCACCTTGTGGGCCGGCAGGGTGAGGGTGACTGATGCTGCGTTGTTTTCACGCTGCATCAGTTGTCTCTTCGCGTCTGGACTCCATTTCCACTTAACATCAGGTGAAATGGAGTCACTCGCATGCTAATTTATATGTAGAAGGTAGCTACTTTTACAAAACAGTTTTTGATGTGTAACATATTTCCTCTCGCTTTCTTGCAATTTGTTGGAGTGATGTCGTGAAATGGGACGGAAGTATGATACAGGATGTCGGGGAAGAGAACCAAGCAGATGTTGCAGAAACTACTACAGTGGTCGTACCATTTACCATGAAGGTTTGTAGTCGAAGCAAACCTTAAAAGATATAAATAAACAAAAAAATAAACTTTCCTACACTCACACCAATTATCTAGCCCAAGAGAAGCTTCGTTATGAAACTCGTTAAATGGTTACTAGACAACGGATAAACATACTTAAAATGCTTAAATACATATTTATTATACTTAAAAAACACCCAGATCCGAGACAATTTAGAAAAACAATAATTTCTAAATTGACTTGACCGGGGATCGAACCCGGGACCTCAGAGATGGCGACACCATGAAAACCGGTGTACAAACCACTCGACCAAGGAGGTCGTCATGCTATGATTAAACTTGCCTTTTAACTGTTCAGCCTGTTACCAACCAATAATATAAGTATTTTCTCTAAGGCATTTCCTCTCTAACACTATGACTGAAGATATGACGATGATGCGAAAGCTCACTCACTCACGCATACTCACTTTCCATCTTTGGCCACCGAAATTGTTTCATGGTATCGCAAATTATAAAAGTCCTTAACATTGTAATTACCTCTCTTAGCGACACGAGGGAAGTAATTAAATAGAAGTTAGGAAAGCTTCAAGCTTTCTATGCTTATTTAAAACCAGACTGTTCAAAATATCCACAATGTAGGGATTTTCTGTATAAACAAGTTACTTTATGGTAGGGATGACGGTGTAAGTCAAGTTAAATTATGACGTGTTTATGGTATTTTTAGTTCTGTGACAATAATACAGTCACATATTGAAAATTGTTTCAGAGAGTGAGCTTATTGAAATGAAAACATTGCTTATTTTTACCTTTTCATGCAACACGCATACTAAATATTTTCTGTCGGGCAAAGTACGTCGGGCTTGTCATTGCCGAAACGGCTTTTGTGATAACCAAAGCCAATTCCCAGTATTCGTAGCGACACTTCGATTTAAATTATGGCGGCCTTTGAGCAGCACCGAAACAGTATGTTGGCTAATTCATTACTTACTTACTTACTAGCAATATACTTAAGAGTGCGCCGTCCGTAAGTGACAAGTGTCATATATTTTATCTGAAATGTCTTCGTCCATATTTATTTGATGCCGCGCGGCCATACTAATTTTGTATGGGAATAAGGTGCTTAGTAAAAATTAATTATTTAAATAACCACTTGATGAATCGAAAATGTGGTTTAGCAATTTGTAGTTTAGCCATTGTTGATTGTTTAGACAAAATCAGAGGTACAATAATTTAGATATACTATAAGAAATCTACTAAACGCCGCCACTCGTTTTCATGATTTTCGCCCAACTTTAAATGATATTGTAGAAAAACTATAGCGTGTTATGAGTTTATGGATCTGACTAATTGTAAACACGTTCCCTTTGATACTAAATATATTTTTTGTTTATTTAATACGATGGTATTTTCAATTTTAACTACTTAACCGTGACTGCATTTTTGGCATTTTTTGGTCGGCGCACCCTTAACTACACTTCTAAACAACAGTATTGCCCATATAGTAAAGAAAAATAATTACCAAATGAATGAATGTTTACGGCTCCCGCCCAAGACTGCCTTTTTAGGACGATACGTGTCATTTTCACCGACTAAAATCGATCACCGATTATCGGACGTGGGCCCTGGTATCCACTCAACACGTAAACAAAGTTACGTTGACAAGCAAAATCGAAACTAAAAGTAAAAAAAGTGATACTATAGTAGTTAAAATAGGTGTAGTAAGTTAGTAGGGTAATAAAAGTGATAGGTACCTTATAGTCAAAATAGGTAATACAATCTCCACACAAAAGAGTTTTCCTACACACCCCACAGCTTCCAAACAACACCTCCACAAAATCTTTAAGGAAATGCGAGGGTCGTCCGAAACTAAACCTCCTCGCGTAATTATCAGTAATGGCCGTTAAGATGGCGACCGGAAGTGCGCAGCCCCCAGGAACAGGTGGAGTGTTCTCGTTTCCGTAATGAAGCTTGCGAAATATGCCGCGTCTGAGCTTTCCAGATGGGGTTTGGGTTAATTTTGCTTTTTTTTGTTACTGAATAATTTTTAATTAATGATTTTTTTGTAGGATTTTTTTGCTGACTTGTAGTGTTCGCTTTGATAACTGCTAGGTATGTAAAGCTAAACTGCAGTAGTTTTTGAAGTTATAGAGGAAAGTCGACAAGGATCGAGAGAAGTAGGGTTAAGTCTAAGTAAGTTTAGTTTTTGGTTGATGATTTCACTTCTGTTAGGTATAAATAATTATGTTTAAAACAAAGAAACGTGAATAGAAACAAACAAACAAACATTAAATTCCATTTACAACACCACTTTTAAGTTGCGTAAAATGGAACGCACCCGATTAAAATAAAAGACTTAATTATGAGACAACCAACTACCTACTCAGTCTTCTTGTGACCATAAACCCTGTAAAAGTCAGGATAAAATAATTACAAATTAAAAAAATTCAAAGCTCCAAATCATTTATTCAATTTTGGCTACAAAATAGCACTTATGAATGTCACTATGCCATCGGTTCGTAAGTCTACACAGGGCGGGAGATTTTGTACTGAGAAGAATTTCGGACTTAGATTGTGAAAATTGAAATTGGTACCTCATGTAATTTTTGCAAACTTAGACATTTTTTTATTTTGTTGTATTTTTGTGTGTCGTGATTCTCCATTATTTTATTTTTTTGTGTGTTTATTTGTGATGGAAAGTGTCCTTTCCAATATTTTTGACGCTGTAAGGGAGAAAAGAGCTGGACACTTGCTGAGTTTCTTGCCGGTTCTTCTCAGTACAAGATCTCCCGCCCAGAGTAGACTTACGAACCGATGGCATAATGACGTTCATAAGAGCTATTTGTAGCCTAAACTGAATAAATGATTTTGAATTTTGGAATTTTTTGAAGAACCGGCAAGAAACTAATATATACTATTAATGAAGAGGTAAGTTTGTTACTTTGTTTGTCTGAATAGGGTAATCTCTGGAATTACTGGTCCAATTCCAAAAAATCTTTTACTGATAGAATGCTACATACCTATCAATTAACATAAGCTATATTTTATTCAATAAAATAATTTATTTTTAAATCTCAAATACACGAGTGCGAAGTGGCGAGTAAAGTTCTAGTAAAAAAGACGTCAGTAAATTCGATTTCATTCAATTTAAATATGAAAATTTTAGATAAAAGTACTTTAAAACCTTTTAGATTTACAATCAACTAGCTGTGCCCTACGGTTTCACCCGCGTTCTATTAGTCATAGCGTGATGTAATATAGCCTATAGACTTCCTCAATAAATGGATTATTCAACACAATAATATTTTTTCAATTCGAACCAGTAGTTCCTAAGATTAGCGCGTTCAACCACACAAACAAACAAACAAACTCTTCAGCTTTATAAAATTAGTATAGATATATATAGTTTTAGAGTAGTAAAAAAAATTATAGTTAGGTACTAACAATGTCTTTGGTACTAATTATTAGCGTGACTACACAAATTTGTATCAAAATATGAATCGAACGTCGTCAATGAACAAAACAAACTCCCCTTCATTCAGATCATCCGGTTGCATTTCCTTTAGGGGATCACAGACAAAGGTTGCATTAAATTTTGATCTTTTAAATCACTCTACGCATTGCATTACTGAAAATACTCTTATTGTATAGAAATAGATTCTATATGCTTGGTGGGAGGATTGTGTTGTGTGCAAAGTCGGTAGAAAACTAATAAACAGAACTCTTTTATTTCTTCATTCCAAAAATACATTACAGAAATTATAGAAAACATAAAAGAACCATAGACTTGTAGATTGCAAATAAAATCTTAAGTAAGCTGAATGGTTTATATTCACAAACAATTTCTCATTCGATGATGTTTAATTTTTTTTTATTGTTATAATTAAAATTAACTTAATTGATTACTAAAAATGCAGCAATAGCAGGAACAATATACTAGTTGATTAATTTCATATATTTTCTTTTTTTACAATGTGTTTTTTATTGTTAATCAATTTGTTGTTATTGTATTAATTAATACCATTATTGTAAGTGATTTATGTAATTTATTTTTACTATCGCACACGTTGACTGTCTTAAAACCAGACACAATAGACATTTAATGGCACTGAATGTGTTAAAAAATTTATAGGTTAAATTAAAAGCTTTATCTTTTTGGAAGTCTCCACACACCGCTATTGTAAAAAGTATGATAGTAAATTTCAAAAGTAAGCTCTAAAAAAATCATATAGTTAAAAAAAACTTCGTCTACTCAGGCCAGTATTTACCCTGCCTACGCTTAAACATTTTTACCACAGCAGTTATTAAATTAAAAAAATCCGTGCACAACGCAGACGGGCCAAGGACGCGGCGTCATGCGCGAGCGCACCCCCCATGTGAACCTGTGCCACGAGGTCAAGCGGATTCCTGCACACGGTGGGACTTTTGGATTGTTTGAACTTTTAGGAAGTTCTGTGGCACCCAAAGACACCTTTTGATTATTGAAATTAAAAACATTATACGGAATTACTCGTGCTAATGAAACGGAAAGCAACTAAAAATAAAAAAAAAATAAAAAGTATAAAATAAAGTATAATAATAATAATTTACTTACAAGAATCTATACTAATATTACAAAGCTGAAGAGTTTGTTTGTTTGTTTGTTTGTTTGTTTGTTTGTTTGTTTGTTTTTTGAACGCGCTAATCTCAGGAACTACTGGTTCGAATTGAATAATTCTTTTTGTGTTGGATAGTCCATTTATCGAGGAAGGCTTTAGGCTATATAACATCACGCTGCGACCAATAGGAGCGAAGCATCAGTGAAAAATGTTGCAAAAACGGGAAAAGAGCCTAAAAAATTAAAAATGCTGCCGAAAGTCACTATTCCACGCGGACGAAGTCGCGAGCACAGCTAGTACATAATATAAAGCAAAAGTAATATATGTCTAGTAAGCTTGTTCTTTTTCAATAGTCTAAGTTTGTTTTAAAAAGTCCTATGTTCATGTCTTTTGTTTTAATTTCGACGATAAAGAAAGGAAAGCCCTGACTGATTGATTAAAGAACGATCAACACGGCACAGCCCAAATCGCTGGAACGAGAATCCTAAAATTTCGAAGACAAGTTCCTCCTACGGCGTAGTCAAGAGATAAGAAGGGATTTTCCAAATTTCCTCAGGATCACGGGGTACGGATGTTTACGTGGACGAAGACGCGAGAGGGTACAGTAGTAGTTTTAAATATTACTATATCTTGATGTTTTGAACCCTTGGCAGGTTTGATTTATAGCTTGCTTAATTTATCTCTACCTGTGACCAAAAACTTAGGAAATGATTCAAAACGTCAGGATAAAAACAATAAGTAAAATATTCGTACCTACTCGTACACTATATTAAGTGTTTCATTACAATGTATAGTGTTTGTGCAAACTTCAAGAAACAATAGCCGTCAATGGTCGTATGATTTATGGTATGAATATCCTGTCTTTGTATGTATAATTTATGGTGACAGAAAACTGTATTTTTTATAGAATACTAGCGGCCTGTCCCGGCTTCGCACGGGTAGACATAATTTTTTAAATATAGCCTATGTTACTCAGCGTTAATGTAGCATTCTAATGGTAAAATAATTTTTTTAATCAGTCTTGTAGTTTTTGAGTTTATTCGTTACAAACATACATACAAAAATACAAAGCTTTCCTTTTTATAATATTAGTATGAAGACATAATGACATAACCCTCATCATCTAGCCGACCCACAAGTTGTTTCCTAACACCTCGTTTAAAGGACCTATGTTGTTGGAAGGACGAATAATGTATGATGTGAATGAATTATTGATGATTAATTTTTAACCTGCAACAGGCGTTTGACCTTCATATAGGTACTTAACCTATTAGTGCATGATCTAACTGAGCTGATTAGGGTTAGAATTTGTATATTTTTTAGAAAGTAATACTTCTGTGACGTGTCGTCGTTAAGGCTCATACACACACGCCTTAATTAATTCCCACACTCGTCACGAAAACCTGTAAATTCCGTTGTGCGCGCGCGCATGACGTGGGGTCGCCCATCGACTGCTGGAATTTGTCTATAAATAATAAATGGAATAATTACATTTAAACGCATTTACAAAAAAACTGAGGAATGCATTGATGTATTAAAATTTATATTTTTTGTCTCACTGCTGGGCAAGTGGCTAAGCGCTTGGTCCGATAATTAGATGTGTGTGTGACATGTGTAATTTATATTTTATAAATTTTTAGCTCATTTATTAGAATTCATTTTATATTTGGACGTGTGTAATTTATATTTTCAATTCAATTCAATTCAATTTCTTTATTGCAAGCTAACATTGCATTGCTATTTTATCAATTTAGAATTTGTTTACTTAAATAATCTTGAATAAATTTTAGATATTTGTATACCTTGACGAAGGTGGAAGTGTAGTGAAACTAAATAATAAGTTTAACACCTATGACATTGTACCTAACCTGCATTTCACAAATAAATATTATTCTATTCTATTCTATTCTAGAGGTCCTGGGTTCATTGCCTAGGTTGGACAAAGCGTGCTATGGATTATTCAATGCTTAGCCCGGGTTTGGGATCACCAATACGCATTTAGCACGTTGTGATAAAGCCAATCATCAATTGTAACGATGACGTGATTTTAATAACAGAGGTATTTTCCTAGCCGTGAGACAGTATATCTAAGACAACAGTGACAGTTCCCTGTGTGGTGCCGGGGATAAAGAATTGCACCACCCCATCTCTTCCTGTGGGTGTCGTAAAAGCCGACTAAGGGACCACTCCAGAGGATGGGCAGCAGCATCTCTCTGAGGTTACCCTCAACCTACTGCGATCGCCAACCCGCCTGCCAAGCGTGGCGATTACGGCAAATACCCCTCATATCCTTGGGGGAGGCCTTTGTCCAGCAGTGGACGTCTTTGGCTGAGATGGTGATGAACAGTAACAGTGAAAATCTCAGTGCTATGATTTAAATCAGGTACTCAAAACCGATCTAGGAGTCACCATCATAATCATATTAGGTATGACTCAAAAACTTGATTAGTTTTCACAGATATCAAAATATCAAGGTACGGTACCAACCTTGACATCTATATATATATATATATTAATATGATGTGCTATATATTATACTATAGCAATCCACCACACACGGTAGCTATACTATAATATATATTTTTGCCCTCATTAAGTCCGCGGTCGTATATACCATAATATAATATTAATATTTCTTCCTATATCTGTCCACATATTTTGGTGACGTAACAGAAATATATATTACAGCTCCGTCTGTGGTTGCTCGAAGATTACTATGGATATCTATCGTAATATGTCTCGCTATAATATATATTATAGCTGCGTCTGTGACAGGCTTTAAAAATACCAGCATTTTACACGATGCCTTACAGTAGTTAAGTGACGCATTCTCAATGGAACAACATGTCGAAACATGCTGAAGTGATTCACCGTTGGCTCATTTAAAGTGGCGATTCGATACGATCAAGCCAGTTTTATGTAATATACCTGCATATACCTATTTATATTTATGAGACCGTGGTTAGATTTTAATAACGATAATGAATAAAGGATGAATAAGTTATGTTTTCAAACTAAGTAAGCAAGTAAGAAGATTAGCTTTGAAATGTCAAGCATCTCTAATATATTAATAAGCGTCTGTGTTTCATACGTCTAGTTAAGAAACTGTCGTAATGTTAGGTTGTTATATGGGTAACCATATAAAAATATCTCTCCGCCGTGACTCGGAAGTGATCGCTTTTGTCTTAACAATCTAGCATGCATTTTTTTATGAAATTTATTTTTATTTACATGAACTAAACAAAAGATTACTTATCAAATACTACCAAGTAGTTCCGTACAGTTTAAACAATAGAATTTATTTAAAAAAAAGACATCAGTTAGCCTTTTACAAAAGTATTATACACACAACCATAAACAACGAAACAACGCTCCGCCAGAGAGCCAGAGGAAGCGCATTACCATACTCGGACCGGATGCGGACCCGTCGCCATTGTGCCGCCATCTTGTTTCACGAAAAAAGGGAATCGCTCGTGCACCGCACCGCACCGGAATTAATTTGTTTTGTCATTCATAATTTTGTGGACGCGTAAATATTGTGTTTAAAATAAAATAAGGTGTTATGAAAATTATAATAAATTTGTTTTATTCCGGACTTGGTTTTCCGGAGGTCACAATCTTGTCATTATCCTTAACCGCCTTTTTAGTTTAAAGGTTTTAGAGGTTACAAGGGCAAAGGCTTATCATACTATATTATAAACGCGAAAGTTTGTAAGTATGGATGGATGTTTGTTACTCTTTCACGTAAAAACTATTGAATGGATTTAGATGAACTTCGGCATACAGATAGTTTATAACTGGGAATAACACATAGAATACTTTTTATCCAGATATTCCCACGGGAACGGGAACCACGCGGGTGAAACCGCGGGCAGCCGCTCGTATAGTATAAATCTTCTGTGCGTGTGTATGTTATTGAACTCCTTCTAAACGGCTGGACCGATTTGGATGAAATTTTCTGTGTGTGTTCAAGTAGATTCGAGAAAGGTTTTAATTTACAATTAGACCCGGTAGGTGGCGCTGCTATAGGGGTCCATCATGGGATACGGGTGTTCTTATGCGGACGAATGATTTGTTCGTTTTGTTGTCATGGAAACTATCAAAGCGGTACGAAGTCCACCTGTCAACTAGTGTAATAGAATACTATACAAATTTTGTAAAATTTTGTACTTATTGATAAATAATATCCAAGCCAGTGCAGGTGACTTATTTCCACATGCATTTGTCTGCATTTGTCTGCATTTGTCTGCCACTCGGCTACCGATAGCAATCGTGTAATCTAAGTAATGATTGTGCAATATAGTAAAATAGAAGGCACTCCTCCTTGGATGAATCCGATTATTATCGTATTATCTTTGATTCAAAAGACATTCGTGTGGCAATTACAATACCAAAGAATTATAAGGTAGAAATGTTATACGATTTATATATTAATAGATTAATATTGTACAAAAATTAGAGGTAAAATAACTAAGAATGTGCAAGAAATATCTATATTTTTAGTGGTATTGTTGATTACGGTGTTTTTAGACCTTTTTAAACGATTTTATTTAGCTTGTTCAATATGACAAAGTTTACGTAACATTATGCATTTAAAACTAACTGAAATCTTATTGGACTCTAGTTAGAGCTGCCCTATGTACTTATGACTATTAAATTGACTTTATATTATTACATATTTTATGTACAATATCATAGTTAAATAATATCAAATCCAATTCAAGTAGGTAGATTTACAGTTAGGTAAGCAGTCAATATAAAATATGTGAAACTCAACTTTAATTAATTTAGGTAATATTACGCAACGTAGCAAACTCTTTACTTTTATAATTGGTCTTCAAAATTCAATTGCATTTCTAGTTAAGTATAAACATATGATTAGTTACCCGTATTTACATAACACAAAAAATATCGTATTCTTGTGTGGTGCGCAACACAAAACCAGTTGGTATTACAACAGACCTACATGACCACCTTTCTAAAATCTCAACAATTACCTAGCAAAACGAGTTTCAAAAGATCAGTGATATATGCGTACGCGCAGCCTGCCGGCCAATGGAAGTGCGCTTGCGTCTGTACGCGCGCCACTTCTCGAATACACTTCACGTATACGCGTGCATGTGTGCGTCCACACTCATATGTGGAACCCGTCTCATATTCCACCATGTTTCTTTTTACTGTTACGAAAAGTGTTTGCATACCGTTTTGAACTCTATGCTGTGTAAATTAAGGTTTAGTAGTTTGTTATTCAGCGGTAACAGTGTTGGGTGTCATTCACACTAGGTGTGGCGTCTTGATGTACACCAGTGTGCGTACGCGCATCCATTGTTGATGGTAATTTGTGCTCTATGGCTCTCTGACTCATGTGTATTTTCATATATAAGTATATAAAATTCAAGGAAGTCATTTCGAACACGGTTTTTGTGACATTACCCCATTGTTCCCGTCGTGCTTTGTTGGTCCTATGAGTTCGACTTCCTAATATTTTTGTAAAGTTTTAGTTTTTCGTTGCAGAAAAAAAACAAACTACCTAGACTTAATATTAAGTACTTACTACGTTTTTTGAATAGAGGATGCACAGTTTTTGTTATGTTCTAAGATTGCAATAATGACCACGGCTGGTTGTGAAATATCGTTCGTACGACGCATTATGTATTTACTGTATACAACAACAATGAAACTGAAAGCTTTAGTTCATTATGCTTCAATGAAAAAGACGCTTTTACATTTCGAAATGTATTGGAAGAAGTGTGTTTTTTAAATACAAACATAGCAATAAAATAAAAGCAGGTCTTATACAAAAGCAGGCAGTAGATAGGTAGATGCAAATTACCTTATACTATTTCATCAGTGTTGATACGCGTATAAATGGAAAAGAAAAAAATATTTTCGTGACATAATTACCTTTAACTTTAACTTTTGTTTACTATCCGTATTGATTCGATTACGTTTGCGAAAACGAAAATTAGTATGGCATTGAAGCAGCGCCTCCTGGCGGCATACAAGAAGAGTTAAAACTTCGCCATACAAATTCTCGTTTCCGCTATCGTGATTGAATTGCTAATGAAACTCGCACTTGGCACCCTGAAGTTTGTTGAAGCATTGCTGTTTAGTTTTTTTTTTGAGAGATATTGCTGACTGCCTCAAACGGCATTTTCAGCGTCACCGGGTTTTTTTTGGGGGCGACGAGGTACGTAAAGGGTACCTCAATCCATGTAAAACGAATCACCTTCGGAGGTTTTCTAGAGAGAACGGCATCACACACTTAAAAGTGCGTGTCCCCGTGCCCTACTAGATTCTCCGAAGGGTTTGGATCGGATCGGGGAGCGGAACAACCCGAGGGCGCCTCTAAAGGCTCGGACCTCGGCTCGGGTTGACCGGGCCGTGGAGGAGGAGAGAAGCGCCCAGACATGTCTGTACCTGGTATAGAGCACGTGTTAATCATATAATCAGATAAGGCTACAAGTAGCTCTTGTGAATGTCACTATGCCATCGGTTCGTAAGTCTACTCTGGGCGGGAGATCTTGTACTGAGAAGAACCGGCAAGGAACTCAGCAAGTGTCCAGCTCTTTTCTCCCTTAGCGTTAAAAGTATTATAAAATGCCCTATCATAGCAGGACACTTTCCATTACAAATAAACACACAAAATATAGAAGACAACCACAACATGTAAAAAAACATAATAAAAAATCTTAGTTAACGAATTTACATCAGGTAAAAGTTTAAACTTCCACAATGGCAAACAGTACTCTAGTAAAAGTCAAAAATTGTTAAAGAAAAACATAGTCAAATTATAGTGAATAATACTAAAAAAGATAAGTATGCATTTAATTATCTATAACTCTATAAAATAATGTATTTTAGTGAAATACTTAAACAATATTACGACATGTATCTTACACAAATATAAATAATAATAATAATCTTTGCATTCACATACCTGATGTGAATGCAAAGATCTTAATTGTTAGAATTAAATTGGGTTGAGCATACAGAAAGATAAGATCTAAGAGAGAGAGCGACGCCATCATTCTACATGTACTTAGATAGGTACCTACTTCTTTATTAAGTATTCTCTCTTTGTAATTAATAAAAATATAGGAATGTGATTTAAGATTATGTAAGCGAGGTTGATGAAATAGATAACTTTGACAGTATGCTTCAAAAAGCGTAAGTTTTACATCAATACTACTTTGGGAGAATCTACGAACCATCATGTTACCTCGCACTGCCAATGCCCTACGCCCCCTTTCAATGCCATACTAATTTGCATCCTCACGCGAGCTTCTTGAGAGAATTTGAAAAGTAACGTTGCACTGTTTGTTTCATTTGCCAACACTTATGCACACTCACGAACACTTAACGGTTAATAATCCACCATTATTTCACATTAATATTCGACATAACACAAATTTTAGACAATAAAACAAAACCGCAAACATGACGCTTCACTTTCCCGCCAAGAAGTCCTAATTTGCGTTTTCGAATGAATACGGATAGTTTTTTTTTATAGTAAACAAAACACACTAGGCACCCAGATTCGATTCCCCTGTGGGTACTTATGCAGGCATAGAAACTTAGTAATATTGTATTAAAAACAACTTACAAAACGAAACGATATTTACCTAAATAAAAATATTTCGTCCTACGTCTATTGGTCTTTCTTTATAATATTATCGTACTAATATTATAAAGAGGAAAGCTTTGTAATTTTGTATTTTTGTATGTTTGAAACGAATAAACTCAAAAACTACTGGACCGATTTAAAAAATTCTTTCACCATTAGAATGCTACATTAGCGTTGAGTAACATAGACTATATTAAAAGAGAAATGTCTACCCGTGCGAAGCCGGGACGGGCCGCTAGTATAGAATAAAGCTACGAATATTTTTTTAACAGAGATAAGACTACTCCTGACTACTCACTCATCGTTGTGCTATTAAATTAAACCTATAGCTGGCTAGTAATCATTTCTTCAAGTAGGTATTTCTACTACAACTTCATAATTAGTTAGACTTTAACAAACCAGGTATTAAAAAAGCTCCGGTAACTGAGCGAATAAAATTAAATGCTCCGTTTGATACTAATTTAATTTACCATTCTTGTCCAGATAATTTTTCTTAATTGTATGATAATACGAGTAGATGTAAGTGATGAGAAGTGATGAGAAGTGGATGATAAGTTATATTCGTAGTATAAAGAATTAGAAACGTTGCTCTTTGCCAACACTGATGCATGTTTACGAACACTTCATAAATAATCATCACCTTCATCATCATCATCATAAGGCTATACGACAGCCCGAACTGACTGTCTTGTACAAATATCAAAAATACGAAAGTATTTTATTTTACCACCGGCTTAGACCCAGAGGTCCCGGGTTCGATTCCCAGCGGGGGTACATGTTTGTGTAGTCGGTTTGGTTGGTGGTAGGGCTTGTTAGTTCACCTGACTAGCGACCATCATCTTATATCTAAATATGTCGCCATAACATCAATGTTTGTAGATTGTTGTGTTCCGGCAGCTAGAGATAAGATAGCCAGTGCCTCACTAGTTGGGGATCCCGGGTGAAGTGTGCTTCCATCATTGGCCTTATCATCACTTAACATCAGGTGAGATCAAGGCACTGACTGTGCTTACCCGTTAATATAAAAAAAAAATATTTACAATTTTTGGAAAACTTAGGTACCTACAGTTATATTTTAAAAATAAATAAGTACAATAAGGCCAATTACAAGATTTCACCTTGGTATAAACAAAGTATGTAGATACATTTGGCAAATCGTTGTTAATAATACCTAAGTACCTACTTTATTTTTAAGAGCCGTGCGTGACACATAAGAGATAAAATACCTTTCATGAGCTAACAGACATAAAGAAGTTGTCATTGTATAATTTTTTGAATCTAGATACGTTGGTGTTGAAAAAGTCTAAGTCCATATTTCGACATAATGAGTTAAAAAGCTCAGGCGCCCTGTTAATGAACGCGTTAGATCGTTAATTAGTTCTTGTTAATGCAGGCAATTTGTGTGTCGCGTTATTTTCCTGGGTGTATTAATATGAACTAGTGGTCGCCCAGTGGTCGAAATTCGACCGTAATTTTATAAAAGCTGCATGGATTGTATCCTAAGCAATGAAAAATTAAAAAGATAGAATGTGCGTTTGGATTGGCATTGACAGATTACGGCCGCACCTCTTCCATTTTTAAATTTTTTGAAAAGATTAAAATATATACGTGTGTGTTATATACATGATAGTGTGTGTAATGTTTATTTTATTGATTTAATTTATTTTTATGCATAATTTAAAAATAATATTAACATTCGGATAACCTATATATATAAATAAACTATAAGTGTGCGAAATTTCATACTCCTCCGTCCGCGCAATTTTCGTAAAAAAGGGGTACTAAGTTTTTGCTTCACGTATTAATATATAGATTTTACTGAATAGTTCGGCAGAGTCTAGGTATATTACCATGGGATGTTTTAAGAAGTAGAGCTATATATCTGACATTTCCCTTCTTTATGTAGGTAAGTAGTGGTAAGAAATGAAAATGCTTGCACCGTTATGTGTAATTTTGAAAAACCATGACATTTATATTGCAAATATCGAAGAATCCTTTTCTGCACTGCCTCTATCCGCGAGATGTAAATATTCTCAGATTCGTCTTTATTACTTTTTGACGACCTCCTTGGTCGAGTGGTTTGTACACCGGTTTTCATGGTGTCGCCATCTCTGAGGGCCCGGGTTTGATCCCCGGTCGGGTCAATATAGAAATTATTGTTTTTCTAAATTGTCTCGGGTCTGGGTGTTTACTATGTATAATAAGTATGTATTTAAGTATTTTTAGTATGTTTATCCGTTGTCTAGTAACTATTTAACGAGTTTCATAACGAAGCTTTTCTTGGGCTAGATAATCGGTGTGAGTGTAGGAAAATTTATTTATTATTTATATATTATTACTACACAGATCAAGTTTACTAACTTTTGATGCTTTATTCTGATATTTAAGTATACTTACTATATCTTACACAATAAAAAATCACATTGGATAATAGCAACAGTGTTCGACAAGAACCACTGATCGATATGTTACTTTAAAATTGTTTTTTTTTACTATACAGACCTTCGCTTCCTATACCATAAAATTTTAATGAAAATCCATGTTGTTTTCTGGCTGCGAAAACTGTGCCGAAGACTGGTTCCACAACGATTCCTATTTCTATTGGATAACGTGATATATTTCACATATCTCTCAATAAAAAAAATAAAAAAAATATGTATCAAGTCGGTGGACCCCAGAGTGTTATACCTAGTCTAGATAAGCCGGTTGATAATTGAAATGTTCCCGGAAGGTCGCGGGAGGTAAGTTTATAGCCTATAAAGGCAGAAGGAAGAGCTTTTTACGAGATATAATAAACTTGGGGAAAACAATGAATTCACCATTGAAAAACTTATTTAAGAGTTTTATGCTGACGCAATATTATTTTATTTAAATTCGATGTTATTTTTTAATTTTATTTTGACAAGATTCGTAGCAAAGTCGTAGCAACGTAATTAAGAATTGTAAACAAGTGACTATCTACGTTTTTTTTATATGCCCAAAGCAACCTTTATAATGAAAACGATACGTCCCATTACTTAGAATGAGTTATAATATCATATTGGATATACGCGCGTAAGACAAAGCCAATATCAGGCTTGTCCATCTGAAATTTGTCCGAACACCGTCCGTACAGAAGCGGGCAGCGGCATAAAACCCATACAGCCCCACAATTAGATACAACGCATGCCGCAAATTTGGTGTCTCACACTAGTGCCACGGACCGCCCAGAACCGACCGACCAATCAGAGCGGGCTGCTCGCCCTCCCGCGCTCTCCGACCTCTGTGATTGGCTGGCGCGTAACGATCTCTTTCGTAGGGATTTTTCGGGTGTTTTATGAAATCTTCATAGATGTGTGTGCTTGCGTATTTTATAGAGGAATTTTGTATGTGGTTTTTATGTTTTATGATAATCCTGTTACGTTGGCTTTTCATAATGGCATTTTTGTAGCGGATGGCATGTATTTTTTGTTGTTCGTAATTTGGGTTCTTTTTAGGTGCATTATGGTAGGTAATGGGTTCATTAAAAATGAAGAGACAATGGTACTATGTGGTATTGTGTAGTTTCTATTCTACTCTCGTTACTAAACGGATGCACAGCGTTTAATGAAATATTAGGTAGGTAACTAAGCTGAAAAATATATTCAACAAGTAGGTATTCTGTACATAAAAGTAATTCACAATAAAAATTACTAAGAATTTTAGAAAGTTAGAATAACCTAGTTACCTTTGTTTAAAGTAATATACCTACGTAGATACTACTTGGCCTTTGTTAAAGCTTAAGTAGGTATCTATCATAGAATAGCACTCTTTAAAGCTCTGTAAATATCTACTTAAAACTTAAGAGTCAAATTTGTACGTTTTCAGTTTTTCAATAACTCTTTTTATAAGGATTAACTGATACTTATATTACTTATTAATTGGTAGGTATATCTCGACTTTTTAAACCGTTTGCAGCGTTTATGGTCATAGAGATTACGAGCCTCCTATGAGTTATCGAATTACCTTTCCAAAACAATGATCAATGTTTAACTGTTACGATTTTGAAAGGAATCCGCCAAACATCAATACAGACACAAAAATTTTTTTAGCGTGTATGTATCTTACTTATTGCGAAACCGTAATTAAATGATAGCTTTGGTACAACAATTAATGTAATTGGAATAAAAATAATGTCATAATGAAGAAAATCCTAATAAAAAAAATATGAAGGTTTAGTTTTACACCATTTTTAAACACGTTTCAACAAATACGTGGTAATATCTGCTCAAAGTTTTTCAACATTTATTTAAATCCATAAACTGGCTACAAATGACTTACATGTGTAATATTCCATCATGTTCTGGTTGTATCTGTACGCGGCGGAGAGGTCCACGCCGCCGCCGGCCCTCAGCCCGAAAAGGGCGGCAAAAGTCGCCTTGCTTTGGCCCTCCAGTTTGACCACTTGTCGCACCACACACCGACGGAAAAACTATAGCACAGTCCTCTTGAAAGTTGACATGATAAAGTATCTTATGTGGAAGAATTCCCGCTAAGGAGTTTGCACACTGTTTTTGTGTCGTTTTTGTTATTTTTTAAACCGCATCATGGGACTGTGGCAGTAATTTTTGAGATACATCATTTTTTTAAATGAAATCATTATTTGTTGGTGTTTTATTTGAATCACATTAATTTAACTGATATTTTAAACATTGTTTTTAACACGTTTAGGTATTTTCTTGGCACTCATAATTGTTTGCGAACTAGTTAGGTACTAGTTTAGTAGTAATCGCTTCATAAGTACCTAATCACTTTCACCATTTTTCTTCAATATGCTAAAATTGTTCAAAATGCACTGATTTTAGATTTTCTATTCCGACGTAATATCTGTTAAAAATAAACTGTACATAAATTAAAGTTAAAATCCTTAAAATACCAATAAAAATATTTTTATACGATAGGGCTTTCTACACATTTCTCTTTGCGTTAGACATTGCCCAAATCAGTACCCCAAAAACTAGCCAACGACAAACTAATCTTAAACAGAGCGGCTTAGTAACGAGTCACTGGAGATGGCACGACACGCCTTCTTTCACAAAAAAAAACGCGAAAAACGCAAAAAAAGCAAAAAAGCAAAAAAAAAAAAACAATTTTTATTTGTCGAAAGACAACAACGGCCTGGTGGTTAATTTCAATGCACTAATGGTTTTCGACGTGAAAAAAGCTAGTTGTCACCGTGAAAGCGGCATGTAATCGCGGTTTCGATTGGTCGACGTCCGAACCGATTCGTCTGGTATCATTTCGCCGGGTTTTTGGACGATTTTCCGCTGTTCGATCACCATTTTGCCGGTTGGATAGAGGCAGGTGGGCCCATAAGGCCCCTTTTCTCACGAGAATGGCCGTACCGATTATAATGAGGAAGTTATAATTAGGAACGTTTAACTGTGCCCTTTAGTTTGGGCATAGACAAAGAAAGATAAACTTCACGGTTATGATTTCTTTGGTATGGTTATTGGGAGGCTATTGTCGATGGTAGCGGTTAAGCTTTCTGGCCAGGAATGCTTTTAGGAAGGTTATGACAATATAAATTAGTCGGATGTGAAATTAGTAATCTTTTTTAAACTAACTTAAGTTTAGTGACACATTTTTCGTAGATCTAAAACTATTGGCTACTTTCCAATGCTATAATTCACCGAGCACTAACTTCTAAATGCGTACCTGTAGTTTTTTTTACTTTTAGTAAAAAAATATGAAAATTATAAAATTGAACCGGATTTTTTTTAAAACACATTCTTCAAAATTAGGGTTGGTGTGTGTAATCTTTTCAAAATCACAATCGACTATCACGTTTATCACTTGTTTCATTTTTAGCACAACACAAAACAAAACTATTCTTTTTTCAAATAGTCACTTAACGGTTCCTTTATCCGAATTCACAATTGCTGATTAAGATACGTCTTAATCGAGCGCTGGACGGTTGGGTACAGATGGCTTATTCTCGATTTTGAGGTATATTTTACGGTCGGGTCGCTCAGAATCGATGGATTGTGACAAGAGGATCTTATTTCTGATACATAACACGGGGACCGCGTCGTGGGACTGTCATTTCTATTTCTTTATTTTCGATTATGTAAACTGGTGACATCGAGACACCAGCCTTTCATGTGCCGCACGATCTTATTATTTAGTCTGTGATTATTCTGGGTTATTTCATCAATCAAACAGTGTTTATTTATGTTATTGAAAACGTAAACCTTGCGAAAATTCCAACGTTTAAGTTTTTGGCGTGTAACCGTAGGATGTATTTGAAGTTAATGTCATTACCGACTTTATAATTTTAAACCAAGTCATTGAAATTACTTTTTGAAAAATGGTAATAAATATTTTGCATATTGAAACATCTACGCCATTAATTAAAGATGAATTTTTAATATTTTCAGGTTTCGTTTAACGAATAAAAAAATTAACTATGTAAGTATTGCGATAGCAGTTGTTTTAACTCTATAATTAATTATAATAACAATATGAGATGTATTCACACGCTACAGGTTTCTTGTCGTTATTCGATACGTGGGTTCTTATTTAGACGGGTGGGTATTAGAATTACATGCAATATTATTTTACACTGTATGAAGGCGCAGTGTCTTGGCGGACGTAGGAGTTTCAAGTGTACGATAAAATTGACGTTAGCATTTCAACGCACCGTCTGCGCTTTTGAAACAATCACTTATTTTTTTCACTATTTTATTATTAAAAAATATTACTTTGCGAAACTGAGCTATTTTTTCATTAAAAACAGAGTCCTCAATCGATCGACTAACATTCAAACACAATCAACACTATATCACAACACAAGAACAAGTGTTCTAAATTCGAAATTTTAAAATTCATATTAATTCGAACACTTTCAAAAATGGAACACGAAAGTCGCAATTTGCAAATGGGACGCGCGTCTCGCTCGGCCGGGCGTGGACCGCACGCAGCGCCGCCAAAATACTCTCTACGCGGCACGTGGCGACGCGGGCGGGACGCGCGCTCGGATTCGTCCTACGGGGTGGTGGCTAGGGGTTTTACTTTTCATTTTCATTTTTATGAAAGAGGTTGCTTTTTAAAATGAATTTTATAATGCGTCGATCTAATCATAACAAAGATGTAAAATTAGTTTTAAGGAATTTTTAAGGATTTGATTTAGTATTTTTTTAAAGTAGATTTTTTAAATATTAAATTTAAACTGACATTAAAATAAGATAAAGTCCACAATGAAACAAGATTGGACTGAAGTTACGTGATTGTATTTATTTTATTTATTTATTTTATTTATTTTAAAACTTTTGCAACATATATTACATGGCGGACTTAATGCCTGAGGCATTCTCTACCAGTCAACCATAGGGTGGTGCAGAAATAACAAGGTAGGTGCAAATGGGTGAAGACAACAATTTAGAAATAAAAATAATATATTATAAAACGCACAGTATATACCTACATATATACAATTTATATAAATATACTTATATACACCAATATAATGTATATTATTACATAAACTACTTTTACAAATATAAAACAAAAATAAACATAAACATATAATACATAATTTATAAATAGGACGTTACTGAGATAATTCTGCCAAGGTTTTATCGAAATAGAGCAGATTGCTCTTACTTTAGAATACGAGGGGTTGTAGACTTTTGGAAATACGCTAGCTGCGCATCTAGTTTGGCAGTTTGCAATGCAAAAGCTGACATGTGCTTCTGTTTGCTAAACCTACTTTTTATTATAATCGAATAAGTAAGCATATGAAGTTGTTCTGCTTCTAAGAGCTTTATGGGTTTGCTCAAACTCGGTTGACACTCGTTGACATTTCTGATACATATCTAATATTTAAGAACTGATTTGTACCGAACCAAATAATAAAATTAATTCATTGATATCAAATTCAACAATTGTCTGCGAGAGCTATCGTTTCTTAAATACTCTTATTTATAACTCTATCAATAGCCATTTTAATAACAAATAATCCCTTATCAAAGTGTGCGAAAGCTAAAAACGAGTTAACGAAAAAAATCGGCAGTCATAAGCTTGTTACACTAAACATTAGGTTTAACCATTACATTTTTTAACATATTTAAATGACTTACAATTGATAAAATAATATACCTTTTTGAGATAATGATATAATATGCAATACAATCTGTCGAGATCTAATCTCAGGTAAATAGGTTATCCAAATTGTGGCTGGAATCAAAATTTTTACTCATTTATTATTGTTTACTACGATGTTAGTTTAGTATAAGCTATCATAATCATTGCGGCCCATCATTTGTCCAGCTTTGGCCGTAGGCCTCCTCTCCTCCACTCCACTTCAGGTGGTCTTGCGCTCTCTCCATCCAATCACGCCCACCATATCTTCGAATATCATCAACCCACCTTTTGGGATGTCTTCCTCTTCCTTGGGTATTTGCTCTGGGTCTCCATTCCAAGGTTTTCTATCCATTCTAGCAATATATTCTGCCCATGTCCACTTCCTTCTTGCGATAATGCTGACCACGTCCTCAACTCTTGTCTTCTGCCGTATCTATTCATTGATCTTCCGGTCACGCAGGGTTATTCCAAGCATGGCTCTTTCCATCGCCCTCTGCGCTACTCTAAACTTCTCAGCCGACTTTTTGTGAGAGACATGGTCTCCGCACCGTATGTGAAAACAGGCAGCATACACTGCCAGAATACACGGACCTACAAAGGTAACTTGCCACGCAGAATTTTTCTATTGGCTCCAAATGCAGCCCAAGCTTGTACAATTTGGCGTATCATTCGGGTATAAGCTATACCTAACTTTAAAAATAATTGATATATAATTATGATGATGTTGCGATTTACTAATAATCTGTAGACCACTAAGGGATTGGGAATTAAAACATAATTGTATATTAGTGTCAGTGGACCAATCGTCCTTTACGTTTTATAATACTATTTATAAATTAACGATAAAGGTTAAAAATAAAAACTTGTTTGTTACTGCGTAAAATAATATAAGTTTGTAAAATTTTGTTTTCTGATTAATTTACAAACTAATTAATCAAATATTTTATAAAAATAATATTTCGTCGATGCATTCTTACACTAACACTTATACACATCTTATTTTATTTTTATATAAAATTCGCAGGTTAGCAAAATAAAGACAGAGTGTTAAAAAAAATCCACGAGCGGTATTCGACCCCTCACAATAGACCTTAGAGGAGTGCTATGTCAGCACTAGCTGATCCGCCTCCATTTGCCTTCAAAATTTATATTTTGATCTACCCATGTATGCTCTTCCATGAAATATGTACATCTACCTATCTATGTTATTTCTTTAGTTATCTATCTAAGTATGGAATTGTTACCTAAATACTCGTTTTTGAAGGCAATAAACGCATTTATTATTATTATTTATTATTCGAACCCGCACCCCATGACATGCCGGGTCTACCAAATATATGACTCGTTAAAATTCCGCTCGTAGATCTTTTCAACACTTTGTCTTTTTAGGGTTCCGTACCTCAAAAGGAAAAAGCGGAACCCTTAAAGGACCACTTTCTTCACTTTGTAATTTGTTCGCAAAAATATTTGCGTAAAATTGAGTCAAACTAAAATAAAACATTTATTTAGAAGAAATTAACCGTACGAGGAATCCAAACGCGCCCCCGTGACGCCGCGTCCCATCCCTCTCTGTCCCCATTTTTGCAATACTCCATCTCGCTCGCACATCTAAATGATTATCTGTTAATCCCAAATTGTGAACTGCTATCAACAAAGGTTATCGAGTGTTGAAAGATGACGAGTTTTTTTCTTTATTTTTTTTTTAATGTTTTACTAACCTGCCTGTGTTATTTCTCTTTCTTTTTTCTTTAGTTTTAATATTTTAACTAGATGTAAGTACTTATGCGTAAAATTAGGTCTATCACACAAGTACAATAAAATAAGAGAAAGAATAAAATTGTATTTCAGGTACTAAAAGTAACTATCATTATTATCATCATCAGCTCATTTTATTTCCCCTCTGTTGGGGCACGAGCCTTCCCTATGGATGGATAGGGAGAACGGGCCATAAACCACCACGCGGGCCCAGCGGATTGGTGGTTGTTAACGACTGCTAATGCAGCCGGGACCAACGGCTTTACGTGCCTTCCGAAGCACGGACGAGCTCGAAGTAATAAATTTTTGGTCACCCATCCGATGACTAGCCTTTGCGATAGTAGCTTAACCTTAGCAATCGCAGACCGGGCGCTTAACCACTGCGCCATCGAGCTCCTCAAAAGTAACAAGTTTATTTTATTATTTAACTATTTAATTATTTATTTATTTATTTATTATTAATATACTCTCTACCGGTGAACGAAATGTTATTAAAATAGATATTATAATAGTAGTCTATTATACCTGTGGCCCTTGAGTTTTATGTAATGTTTTTTTTACTGTAGAATCGAACCCGGGACTCTCTGGCTTAAGTTCGGTGGTCTAACCACTACACCACATGGTTTAAATTTCCGTGGTTAGTCCAGAGGTTCGATTCCCAGCGAGAGTTCATGTTTGTGTACTCGGTTTGGTCGGTGGTAAGTAGTTGTTGGTTTCCATGACAACAAAACAAAAAAATCATTTTGTATTGGAAAATTAAATTGTCGCTTTTAGTATATTTATAGTGTGATTCCCGTGGGAATATCGGAAAAAAAGTATCCTATGTGTTATTCCAGGTAAACTATCTGTATGCCGAATTTCATCCAAATCCATCCATCCGTTGCAGCGTGAAGAAGCAACAAATATACGAACATACACACAAACTTTCGCATTTATAATATACTGGCCTGCAAAAATAAGTACTACACTTTTAATATTTATTTATTTTCTAAACTATAGAAGTTAGAGATTTTTAAATAAAAAACGTTTTGCTGCAACTTTTATCAGCTTTCTTTAAAACTAAAGTAAATTATACATTAGTAACATTTTCCTTTTTGTTTCGAAAGTATATCTTGTGTACTTAAAAAGTTATTGCAATTTTAAAAGTGTGATACTTAATTTTGCAGGCCAGTGTATTAGTAGGATTTGGCTCAGCTCCTCTCTTATATTTACTTGCCATGTCCTTGGAACCAAACCCGAGACATCTTGCTCTAAGACTGGTAATCTTACCACTGCACTACTACGGCTAAGCACCCGTAACATTAAAAAAGCTAGTTTCTGTCACATACTTGCCATATACCAACTTGGAATGGAAGCCGGGAACTCTGTGCTTAAGATCTGTAGTCTAAACACATCACAGGGGCTGATAAACGATATATTTGGCTCAGCTCGTCTTTTACATTTACTTGCCATGTCCTTGGAATCGAACCCGAGACATCTTGCTCTAGGACTGGTAATCTTACCACTACACCAAGGGGTAGTTTAATGATAATCCCTTTGTTAGGCTCAGATAGTATCTAATAGATCTTTATGTGTAGGGGAAGCGTATACTATGATTCAATTAATATTATGAAGGTACCTAACCAGCGATGTATTAACAAGATGTCTGCTAATGCATCGTATTGTGGATTGACAAATTGATAGACGATTGAGGGAGTAATCCAACCTATATGGCTGTGGACTTGATCAATGTCTGTTACAAATAAATCCAAACTGATTTCTACAAGAACATCTATCTTTGTACTAAAACCGTGTTACTAAAAGTAACTATCATTATTATCATCATCAGCTCATTTTATGTCCCCACTGTTGGGGCACGAGCCTTCCCTATGGATGGATAGGAAGAACGGGCCGTGAACCACCACGCGGACCCAGTGCGGTGCGGTGGTTGTTAACGACTGCTATTGCAGCCGGGACCGACGGCTTTAAGTGCCTTTCGAAGCACAGAGGAGCTCAAGATGATAAAGTTTTGGTCACCCATCCGATGACCGGCCTTTGCGAAAAATGCTTTACCTCAGCACTCGCAGACCGGGCCACTGCGCCATCGAGCTCCTCTTAACAGCTCAAGTATTCTAGCCTAAACTAAATCACTATGACTTTTAAAAGAAACCGTGTGACAATACTAACTGTTGGCGACTGGCTGGTCCAAACCTTTTATATTCAAATTAAGATGTAATGTATTAACTTTTTTCACACCACCTGCTCGACAATGCCTTATTATATATCATGCAAACCTTACTCAAAGTAAATCATTATAGCCCTTGTCTTTTGCCGGGGTGTAATGTTGTACTGTATTTCATTATAACCCGCCGGGCAGTAATGTGATTCTCACTTCTCTTAGTTCTTATTGTTATGCATTTAAAATCTAATTTCGTCAAAATCGCGCGGCGCGCGGCTGCTGCAGCTGCTGGTGGCCGACGGCGAGGAGGTGGAAGGCGGGGCGCGCCGCGCCTCATTTATTTGAAAATCGAACTTATTCGAAAATCGAGCTAGCCACGCCACGGCAAGCCGAACGAAAAAAAATCAATACTTAAAACAAAAGCCGCGAGTATTTCAATACGGTGCAATCAGTATCAGACAAAACTGCAAAAGAAGATAGAATAAAACATTAAGAAAATTTCGAGTGACGAAAGTGATTTAACTCCGGAGTCCATTAAATTAGACGCCTTAGGTATTGTTAATAACCTACTACCAGAGAAGTCGAAGGAAAAATACTTGAAAGCTTACGACGATTTCCACAAATGGAAAACTGCAAAAGGCGCAAAGTCTGTGTCGGAGTCAGTGCTTCTTGTTTATTTCGAGTATTTATCGTGTACAAAGAAGTCCAGCAGCCTGTGGTGTATCTATTCGATGTTCAGGTTAACAATAAGCATCAAACACGACATTAAGATAAATACATATAGCAAGTTATTGGCATTTTTAAAGAGGAAATCAGATGGTCATCGAGCAAAGAAGTCAAAAGTATTGACAGCGCAAGATGTGGAAACTTTTCTGAATGAGACTCCTGATCACAGCTTTCTGGCCATGAAAGTAAGTATGAGTACTGCCTACTTTTTAGTTACGTTTCTAGACCTACCTATAATAGCTCTATAAAAAAGTTAATGAACAAAAGTGTATTTAAATGGCACACATTTAAAAAATACACATTCTAAGGTTTTGTCGCAAGCTTTTTTTATAATATAAAGGTCAAAAAATGTAGTAGTGTATCTATCTATTTACTCACAATCCTATTTTTTGTTACAGGTAGCCTTGATTTTTTGGAGTGAATGGCACATGTCGTGGAAATGAACTCGTAAACATAAAAGTCAATGATATCAAAAAACATGCAGATTTATTGCTGATTAACTTGCCAGATACCAAAACAAATAGAGAACGTTCGTTCATAGTTCGTGAAGATTATGCAAGAATTGTTGAAAAGTACCAAGCTCTGCGCCCCTCTAATATAAACACCAACAATTTTTTTATCGGTTACAGTAATGGCAAATGCACCAGGCAAGTCATTGGCAAGAATAAAATCAGCGCCATGCCAAAAGAAATTGCAAAATACCTCAAATTGCAAAATCCCGAGCTCTATACGGGTCATTGTTTGAGGAGAACATCGGCAAGTCTGTTGGCAGATTCAGGAGCAGATATGGCCCAGATAAAACGTCATGGTGGCTGGAAATCCGATGCAGTAGCGGAGGGCTACATAGAGAATTCCATACAAAACAAAAACAAGATAAGCTGTCGTATTGGTGACAACATTCATCTGAAAACTACGTCCATTATTGATGATCCTTGGAAACCTTTGCCACCACAGCCATCTAGCTCAAAATATATCCCGTCAAGCCCACTGCCTCAAGCACCACCGTCCCCAACCTTTACTGTGCCAAACGACCCTCACACGCAAGGTTCTGATGTATTGGGTGCTTCTACTCAAATAAATTCCACCTCAACTAACATAAGCGTACCAAAAAATATAACCATATCTATACATAACTGGACTAATGTATCAAACATCAATTTTAATTATTAATTTACTTTTTATTGTTATTTACTGTGCCAATTATATATAATTAGTAATGAAAATAGTATTTTAATAAATAAAATACTTTTTCTAGTAGCCTTGGTTTTTATTGTCTCGCAAAAGATGAGAAAAGTAGAGTATACTCCTCAGGGATAATACTGATTTTGCCTTGGGCGCGCTTAAATCCTTCACTGCTCTCAGGACTCCATTTTAATTCCCTCGCTTCGCTCGGGAATCAACTCAAAACCCCGTCGCTACGCTCGGGAGTTAAATCTGGAGTCCTTCGTTACGCTCAGGATTCAAATATCGCGCCCGTGACATAATACAGTGCTTTATCCCCTTGGTGTACAATCTACTATTATAAGACCTTTTTTGACATTAATGTTTTGTGCTTTAGTCATTGGTTTTCGTTTGAGTTGTCAGGTTAATTTTTTATGTATTTGTACTAAATTATATCTAATAAATATTTACAAGATACTACGTGTTTCCAACAATTCATTCATACAGTCCACTACTCCATAACACTAACGTTGATACATTATTATGGTTACATTTAGATAGATGGTGGTAGCGAGTCAGGCGGATTAAAAACAAGTTCTACTACAAACTTCAAATTTTTAATTATTTTGTAGTAATTTTAATTTTGTTATTTCAATTTGCAGTTTTTGTGACATAATTTTATTGTATATCTGTGACTCTAGTTGCTAAGACTTTACATTTTTATTTGATGTATGACATGCCGGTATTTTGGACGCATAATCTGTAAACCAGCATGTAAAATGAAATAAATCTATATTAATTATTGTTAATATTATAAAGCTAAAGAGTTTGTTTGTTTGAACGCGCTAATCTCAGGAACTACTAGTTCGAATTGAAAAATTATTTTTGTGTTGGATAGTCCATTTATCGAGGAAGGCTTTAGGCTATATAACATCACGTTGCAACCAAGAGGAGTGAAGCATCAGTGAAAAATGTTGCAAAAACGGGAACAAGAGCCTAAAAAATTAAAAATGCTGCCGAAAGTCACTATTCCACGCGGACGAAGTCGCGAGCACAGCTAGTAAATAAATAAAACTAAACCGAATCATACAAGTCTCCTCTGGGAACCGAACCCGGGACGTCTTAGTCTGGAGCGGTGGTCTTAACCACAGAAGCAGTAAAGTTAACATCTCAACTAAATCAAACAAAGTCTACATTCGACATAATCACAGTATCCGTACAAAATATGGCCGTCTGTCTGCTCATTGAAATGTGATGTATGCTCCGCGCTTCATTTGGCATCAGCTTTGTTCATTAACATCATTTACGTCACATAGCAAACGTTATTAAATGAGGCGATCTATCATTGGCATTATACCACGTTTGATGGAGGCAACGAATATTATTATAATAGGTAGCAAGTTACATTACCGTTATAATATAACAATAAGTAATAATTAATCATTTTTATTTTTTCAATAACCATACAACCATCACGCCACAGCCTGTAACTACTTAGTTTATACGCGTAATTACAGAGAAAACCGGCTTATAGCTGAGAAAAACATACTCACGAATAATAATCTATATTTAAATAAAAAGGAATCGCTAAATGTGTTCCTAATCGCAAAACTCGAGAACGGCTGAACCGATTTAGCTGATTTTTTTTTTGTTGTGTTTGATGAAGTCTGAGGAAGGTTTTTATGGAGAGAAAAACCGTAAAAAGTACGAGAAAAATAGTAAATCTATATAAATAAAAATGAATCGCTAAATGTCTTGCTAATCGCAAAACTGGAGAACGGCTGAACCGATTTGGCTGATTTCTTTAAACAAAAAAAAAACAGTGGAACTTTGTTTTAGAGAAATAGGGCACAACAAGGTCTGCCGGGACAGCTAGTAATAAAAAAAAGAGTCAAAAGGGTTTATGGCTCACTGATTGCAGGAGTCCCACCACAAACCCTGTTCTTCTGCCATAGCCTTACATTATGGCTATTTGTCAAAGTCAAAGTAATTTTGTTTATTAAAATAAACTTTGCAAAGTGTTTTTGAATCGTCCAAACATTTTTTTTGTCAGGAAAGACAAGAGATTCCGATTTTTTTTAAACTTAGTTATAACTACATTTGCTCCTGTGTTGAACAATCAAAACAAAGGTAATTCAAAGCATTAAGCCAATTTTTTAAATGAACTGACTGTTCGACAAATAATTAATTATTGTAATTTGCTTAATATATTTTTATTAAAAAATAAAAATACATAAAGTTGTATGCTTATTTGTAACCAAAATTAGATTTTGATATTTTATCAAAAACTGAAGTAGGTAGGTATTACTTAGGTTTAGCAAGTCATGTTATCACTCTTTAATTAATTATCATAATATTTCTTGCTTTGTCTATTTGGTCTTGTAGTAAATTAAAATGATAAACCTTAAATAATAGCATATAGAATTCAAATTCACATTATAATAATGTTCGTTAAGTTTCCACTATGTAGATTAGTACCATTCGTTAATTTAACCAACATAAGACTCTATGACTTAATATATAAAACACATTTTAGATAAAAGTTTTAATTGATAACCTTTCAGAAATAACCAAGTCGCAAAAGCAGCTGACCGTACTAAAATGAACTTTAAACACTTGCAATATGTGAGGTATAAAGTGCTTTAAATAATTGGTCAAAAAGTTATCCGATTGGTCCGGCAGCTGTCAAAATTTGAACAAAGGCGGTTCTAAAATGAAGCGGAACGGGCCGCGTATAGCTGTCTCTTTCTTTTAGACAGCTTATTAGGGGTCCGCGTGGCGGTAGTAAAAACCTTTGTGATAATATTTCTTTACAGTTTTAAGTGTGCTTTAATAATTTTCATAGTATAGTATATTTTTGCCTGCGTTATCTCGTCATCTACTGTATCTGATACTTAAACACATTCTTAGTTAAATCGTTTCGGTTTTTTCGAGGTACACTATGGGTTTTAATTTAACTTTAATTAAACTATCGAGAAGCCAAAAATGGATAAAATTCTGCCAAAATTCTCAATTGCTGATGAACTGGCTATCCAACTAACAATACAAAATAGTTTAATTTTTTTTTATTAAAAAAATCTATTTATAAATGCTGTAAGGTTACAATGTTAGCTATGGTAACAAATTTAGATAATGTGGTGGTAGCTAATCATTTGCTTGTAAAGTTGTAACTATAATTAGAGAATATACATGAAGTAACTGTTTACTGTGTTGGACATAAAAAGAGCTTATGATGCAGAAGCTTACTTCGTAAAGCGTTCAACTTGTATAAACATACATAAAAACAGTGTAAGACTAAGCATTTTTTTGCTGTTTTTTTTTTTTTCGTAAAACAAAAAAACTAATTTACAGAATGCCCTACGAACTTTAGTTTTAGGAGAGCAGTTAATAATTATATAACTACGTTACACGCTTAATATTTTAACAATCAAACGTTTAATGTCCTACTCGTAGTACAAAAGTATTCTATCTAACTAACTAACTACGGTACCTAGATTTAACTTACTTTATTTCTATTATTTTTTTAATTTATTAATTAAGGTAACATTTAAACCAAAAAAATAACTACGTTCTTTTATTATGTTACCCAAGTATAAATGTTTATATTCGATTATTTTATATTATATACATATTAAGTTAGCATTTTATGAACCTGACTTTTCACATGTTTTTACTTACCTACATACTTCACTTTTAAGTTTACTTTATTTTTATTTTATTTTATTTATAAGGACACATTACAGGCAACAGTTAAAACAAAGTTGCACAATTTTTATGAATAGCTTATACACTAAACCATTACCTAAAAGCATGCATCCCAGACATGAGTATAATTTAATGGTTTTACATATTGAGATATTAGCTATATTGGTGCTAAGGCTGTCAATATTATATTATAATTTTATTTTATTTAACGTATTTTGTTCTATTATATAGGGTCATGAGGCTCTTCTTGAAGACATTTGAACTAGAGGTAAAAATATTTATGTCATGATTACTTTGAGTGAACTCGTTGTATGGGCGACACATACGAAGTTCAGAACAAAAGTGGGAAGTAAAAATTTTTGCAGTCGTTATTGCCTACAAAACTTGAAATTATCTAAACAAAACACTTCCATTTTCTTTTACTTATTTGTTATCTGTGAACAACCTGAAAATAATATTAATAATAAACAAAATGAAAATATAAACAAATCATAAATCTTTTCTCTTTTAGACCTACGGAACCCAGAGTTTTACATGATCGCGCGCCGCTTACTACTCTCGCTCCATTCAAGTAGGTAATTGGTTTGGAACAAGAAGGGTCCAAAGTAAACGGAACTGCCACTAGATGGCAGCACTAGGCTTGAGCTGCGTGCTTTTACACGTTTTACTAGAACTTTTTGGCGGGTAAGTAAAGAAGTATTACTCGTACATAGATACACTTGTATTTTATTTTATTGGCTTACCAACAATTGCAACTCATACAACAATACTATTAATACATCAAGAAAAAACTTTGTACCCCTTTAATGATCCAGTGAAGTTATGTTTCATCATCATCAGCTTATTTTATGTCCCCACTGCTGGGGCACGAGCCTTCCTTATGGATGGATAGGGAGAACGGGCCATAAACCACCACGCGGGCCCAGTGCGGATTGGTGGTTGTTAACGACTGCTAATGCAGCCGAGACCAACGGCTTTACGTGCTTTCCGAAGCACGGAGGAGCTTGAGATGATAAATGTTTGGTCACCCATCCGATGACCGGCCTTTGCGAAAGTAGCTTAACCTCAGCACTCGCAGACTGGGCGCGTTAGCCACTGCGCCATCGAGCTCCTCAAAGTTATGTTTAGACCGCCGGTATCAGTCGAAGAGGATACAACATGTTTGTGTACTCAGTTTGGTTGGTGGTAGGACTTGTTTGTCTGCATGTCTTAGCTATTAACAACTTATCCAAATATTTCGCCATAACATCAATGTTTGTAGCATTGTTGAATTGTTGTGTTCCGGCAGCTAGAGATAAGATAGCCATAAAAAAACATCTGAGGCATCTATTTTATTTATAGCATTTTAGTCTATTTGTAAATAAACTACTTATTTGTAATTATAAGTACCTAATTTCCTGCGTAATGTAGTAAAAATAAATAAAACCTCCATTATTAAAATTAAGGATCCCCGACACATTCGTCACATTCCAACTATGTCCGCAAACACGTAATTATATATATTTAGTGTACTTTCGTCAGTAGTGACGAATCTGTACTCAAATTAATTTGAGTTCTTTTTTGACACTACTGACCAAAACGATCTATAGCGTATTAGTCATCGCTACCATTGACAAATCCTATTATTATTATAAACGCGAAAGTTTGTAAGTATAGATGGATGTTTGTTACTCTTTCACGTAAAAACTACTAAATGGATTTAGATGAAATTCGGCATAAAGATATTTTATAACCGGGAATAACACATAGGATATTTTTTATCTCGATATTCCCACGGGAACGGGAACCACGCGGGTGAAACCGCGAGCGGCCGCTAGTAGGTATACAACCTTATTTTTAGTTTATACAAATACCGAAACACGGGTCAAATATTTTCATTTAAAGAATCAGTACAAAAAAAATTAAAATAATATCTTGAAAACTCAAGAAGTTACAAGCTTTTTGTGCTGTCCCGTTGTGTTTTTAGTAGGGTATACTTTATTTGAGATTTTGTAAATATTATTTGGTCAAAATGTAACATGGTATAAAAAATATTGAAATCGATTCTATTACTAATTCTGAACAAACAGTTTTCAGGTTTCGTATAAATATATAGGTTTTGTTTTATGTTTAACTGTTTGTCGTTCAATAAACATAAATGTTTATTGAATATGTATATTATATTACACTGCTTTACCACAAAACGATGGCATTGACTAACTTAGACGCTTAAAGCAAATGCTGTCACTTTTTAGCTAATACTTTTAGACAAAGACACAATATTTTAGTCACGTATTTAGCCATTGTTTAACTGTAAACACTGTTTTGTAGTAAGAGGGATAGGGTCTTACAAATAAAAAAAGAGTAAGCTTCGAATAGTTATTCCGTGTTTTGTCTCTTTTACTCTAATAAGAAATAAAATAAAAAAATAATAAATAAATGTTTCCCACACTCACACCAATTATCTAGCCCCAAGAAAAGCTTCCTTAAGAAACTCGAGAAATGGTTTACTAGACGACGGATAAACATACTTATTATACTTAAATACATCATCATTATCATCATCTCAGCCAAAAGACGTCCACTGCTGGACAAAGGCCTCCCCCAAGGATCTCCACAACGACCGGTTTTGTGCTGCTCGCATCAAAATAAAACAAATAAAAAAAAACAGGTATTTCTAAATTGATCCGACCGGGGATCGAACCCGGGGCCTCAGAGATAGCGACACCATAAAAACTGGTGTGCAAGCCACTTGACTAAAATGACGTTTACATGACAGGAACAAAACACGGAATTACTATTCGGCGCTTATTCTTACTTAAGACCCTTAGGACCTTACAAATAAACAAAAAATAAGGTCCAAATAGTTATTCAGTGTTTTGTCTCTTTTACTCTAATATGAAATGACGTTTATATGACAGGAACAAAACACGGAATTACTATTCGGAGTTTATTGTTTGTTTATTTGTAAGACCATTACAGTATAAAAATATAGCTAAAGCCATTCAAAATGGTGCAAGGAGAGCAGCACTTGAGCTTCAAGGATCCATACATACACACTTCATCCACCAAAATATCGTTATAAATCGTAAATGAAAGTGTTACAAAATAGTTAAAAAAAATATCTCCCCGCGTCGATCCAAACCAGTCCCGTGTGGACAGTCATCGCGATTGGTCACACGCCGGGAATCGAACCCGCCAACACGGAAGTAACGATTTAGTAGTTGTCTTTTTATCAAAAAGTTATCTACCTGTTTTGATCGATTAGAAAAATGACATTATAAATCTCTACTAAGATTAGTTGACTATAGCGTGTTGAAAATGTCAACTAGTAAATGGATTTTTTTATAAACTTATTCGTATTTTCTCTTTCTTTTTCATACGTCATGTTAATAAATCTTACTTTTTCTTAGGGTAAAGCTCTTTGGGTTTTAGTAAAGATATGGACGAGCCTATGCCTTCCTTAACCCGTCCCGCGCCCTAAGTATATACGTCCGACGACCCTATGAACGACGGAGCGTACATATGGTGCGCGAGGGTTTATTTATTTATTTGATAAGATACACCATCGACAATATCATTTTACACAGTAATAAATGTGAGTACTTAGGGACTATTTTTAATGACATGCCTTTACAGGCGTACACAGCCTTCAAAAATTGGGTTGCAACCAATAAAAAAAAGGTTATAAACTAAAACTAATAAATATATTAATTATCAATTTCAAAAAAATTGTGTTTAAGTTTAAGGGTTTAAGTTTCGATAGTGTAAGTCGGTATTTTCTATATATCTACAGTCAAAGTTTGCAGGTAGGCACTAGTAGACA
Organism: Eudonia lacustrata; assembly: GCA_947562085.1. Classification (NCBI taxonomy): domain Eukaryota; kingdom Metazoa; phylum Arthropoda; class Insecta; order Lepidoptera; family Crambidae; genus Eudonia; species Eudonia lacustrata. The sequence goes on from OX387334.1 coordinate 12,502,491, forward strand.
CTCGAAGGTTTTTCGATATGCGTTTTTAAAAGTTTTTGATTTTCATACTGATTTCATATTTTGACCAATCATCAGTTACCTTTGCTGTTGACTGTACAGTGAAGAAACAGTATTTCGTTCTTGACAAAAACAAATAAAAGAGCAAAGTGTAGTTCCCAAGGAAGTGGCTGCGGTCGCTGGGGCGGTGTCGATTTCTGTGCGTACGCGCAGGCGCCTGAGAAACAGCGGTACTGGGGACGACACGTTGAGAGAGCCTGGTGCGAGTTAGCCAGAAACAAAAGGTTAACCGGAGCGTATAAATTTATTACTCTCGGGTCTCTGATGGTTAGAAAAAGAAAATAGCAACTAAGCAAAAAAAAGATGGCGTCACAATGTGGTCCTTCACTGGCGAAATTGGCATATTAAGAAGGGTTTGTCTCAGTTATAGTAAATTCTACAGGCTGATAATTTTTATTGAATATGAAAACAATCAAAATTGTGTTTTTGATTATTATACGGCAACATCAACGCACTTAAGCAAGTCACTCTCCTACTGCAGACTACGAAAGCATCGGTCTGTAGGTCTGTTGCGGGATATTTTTACTAAGATAAACCGGCAAGAAACTTAGCACGGGCTTTCCCTTCCCGCTTTCTTTAGCGACAGAGTATTGTATAAGTTTAAGTTAAACACATAGAATTGAATACTTTTTTTCAAGAGGTTAAAATACCAATTTGGTAAAAGAACGCTCTCTAAATATGAGGGGAATTTATCGTAAGTTTTTTTATATATTATTTAGTCTTAAAATTACAATTAGGTGCAAATCAAAAATATAGAAGAAAATAAATAAATAGAAATAATATATTATTTCATATTCATTAAATCACTATTTAGTTTAATTTCTTTCTTCGCATCGTGTTCACGTTGGGTTTGCCACAAGTCAGGCTCGTCCTAGTGTGAAAACCGCTGGCGACTTTATATTCATTTGGCATGAATACTCTTGTTTTCTTGTAAACCCATTATACGGACCCAATATCTATGTTACCTACTTGTCAAATAGTATGTAAGTTTCAATGTTAATAAAGATTATTTCTATTTCTGTTTTTCTATTTCTAATAGAAATAGAAATAAATACAAATGTACCTATAACACTAACAATATTTTTAAGTCTCATACTTAAACACATGGATGTAAATTTCCTGAATTAAACGATATTATTTATTATTAATAAATCATGCAAACTTAATCATCATCATCATCATCATCATAATCTTCACCATAATCATCAGCCCACTTCCCCCCTCTGCAGAGCATAGGCCTCTTCCCTCGCACGCAACTCAAAATGCAAACTAAACATATATTACATCAATTATTTAATATTCAGTGGTATATCACTCGCCGACTATCCCAATGAATGGACATTTATAGCGCAGCCCGCGGCGCAGGCGCATGGAGTCACGCGCATCGAAAGCGAAAATGCGCGCGCGACGAAAAAACAACAACAATGGCGGACCAGATGTGTCGGGCCGGGGTCACTTTCCAACTGGTTTTGACCGGCGCAGGCGCAAGGGTTGCTCATTTGTCGTGTTGAGACAGATTTGATTAAACTTTTTTTTTGCCAGAATGTATCAGTTGCCTTTGAAACGGAGTCAGTCAATGAAGCACCTACTGTGTGACTGCGACTCTCTGGCTAGGAAAAGAATGGGACTCCTAAGGTCGGCCTATCCGAAACCGGAGGACTTCAGGCTCTTTGCTCTTAAGGACGTTGCCAGACTTATGGCATCTATCTTTACAGAGGAGGAAAAGTGAAAAGATGGGGTTGCACATAAGATCCCGATGGGTCGAAGTGTTACTGATCGAGGGAAACCTCAGCCCCACTAAGATAAGATAAGATAAGATCAGTTGCCTTACCGTGCATGACGTAAAAGCCGACTAAGGAACAAAGGTTTCAAGATGCTCATCAGGCGATCGGCTGCAACCCTTCGCTGATGTTATCAGCTGTTCCACCTCAGAGCCCTAGTCTGTTTATGTTAACTGTAATAATACATCATTTTACAACCCCATAGTTCGTATGTGTCGCCAATACAACGAGTTGACTCAAAGTAATCATGACATAAATATTTTTACCTCTAGTTCAAATGTCTTCAAGAAGAGCCTCAGAACCCTATTTGATTGAACAAAATACCTAAAATAAAATAACATTATAAAATTATAATATAATATTCACGGCCTTATGACACCAACATAGCTACCTAATATCTGAATATGTAAAACCATTAAATTATACTCATGTCAGGGATGCATGCTTTTAGGTGATGGTTTAGTGTATAAGCTTTTCATAAAAATTGTGTTACTCTTTTTTTAACTGTTGCCTGTTATGTGTCCTTATAAATAAATAAAGTGATTTTGATGCTCCTGTCTATCCGTTTTTGGGAGAAAGACGTGAGAGTATGTATGCATATATGTACATACTAGTGGACCCGGCGGACTTCGTACCGCTTTGACAGTTTCCGTCAAGTGATTAAATTCTCTTTGGTTTCCATGACAACAAAACAAAAAAATCATTTTGTATTGGAGAATTAAATTGTCGCTTTTAGTATACTTATAGTGTGATTCCCGTAGGAATATCGGGATAAAAACTATTCTATGTGTTAATCCAGGTTGTAAACTATCTGTTTGCTGAATTTCATCCAAATCGTATCGTTGCAGCGTAAAGAAGCAACAAATATACGAACATACATACACACAAACTTTCGCATTTACAATATTAGTGTGATACACATACATACTAATGTATGTTTTTAGCAAGATAGTTTTATATTATTGTATAAATAAATTGTATTAGTTATTTCGTTACTTGACTAACTTGTATTGAATAATGTATTTAAATAATATATTTTAGCACACATTGCATGCCGTGGCAGCCTAGTAAGATGACACTTAGCTAAGTAAGATTTTTGTGCGAAAACAATTTTGCTTGTTGTAGTGTGTTTACAGTTTATAAGATGAGATGAGTGCGAATGATAAGGGAAAATTAATGTACGAAACAAACCCAATGAAAGTCGTTCTAACACTGTTTTTATTTAAAATCAATTATAAAAAGGATGCATAAGCAGAATTACGGAAGTTATATATGTGTGCGTAAATAACCAATAATATTGTTACTTAGTGACCTAAATTATCTAGTTATTGACATTACATAATTACTGTGCGGTAACCCGTACACTTGTATTTGTGTTAATTTTGTTGGTAATCCTAATAAATAAAATAAAAATAGATAAATAAATCATTGCATATGCGTGGGTTTGTTCTTTATTTCCTTATCCTTTCATAGATCACAACAATGATACAAAATTGTCGGTATGATATAAGGAAGAGGTAGAGTAGCTAGCCAGGATTGATGGCAAGCCCTTTCTCCAACTGTACCAATAATATGTAGTACCCTTTTGAGTTAGTGACTAATTCTCATCATCATCTTCCTATGATATGGGGTCCTTCAAGAGAGGCGTGAAGAAGCAACTTGTGGGCCGGCAGAGTGAAGTTGACTGATGCTACGTTTGTTTCCACGCTGCACCAGTTGTCTTCGCGTCTGGACTTCATTTCCACTTAACATCAGGTGGGGATGGAGTCATTTGCCGAGCTAAGTATAAAAAAAAACGGTATGATATCAATTACGAGTGCCCTTAAGTCATGTTAAAAGTCACTGGTAACTTGTTTTTGACTTTGACATTTCTGGAACGACATGTAGGTATTTAATACCAACTGTAAATATTGCAAATATAATTATGTTTCATGGTGCTTCAAAAATAGGGTACTTTTGGACAAATCACTTCTTGCACTGTTCTTTTAAATAATTGTTATTTGATGTTAATGTTGATTGTCATCTGTTGTGTACTCTAAATAAATAAATAAACCAGTGTCTATTATAATAAACACAGACATAAACGTGGCATAGATGATTCCGTGATTTCTTCTCGTTGATTGAAAGGAATTACTATTCAAAGCTTGAACTCTGTTAAAATCAAGCTACCGACACACTATTGAGACGTTATTGACTTAGCAGACTTGAAGCCGTAGCACGACGAAGGCCAGGCGCTTCTTGAGTAAAATAAAAGAACATCAAAGTGATCTTCTTTATAACAACACTTCTTCAAAACGAACACAAACATTCACAGTTGTTCGAATGTAGTAGTTTCATTGAGTCTCACTGGCGTGGCGTCGGAGGCGAGTGAATGGACGGTTTTTTGTGCGAGTACACTTGCCTAAATCGGTGTGAAATTAGTTGGGCCGCCGCCGTTTGGAACTAAGGTTTTAATGCTGAGGTGGTGTGGTGCCAGTGTCAGCGGGAGCAGTAGCGGTTTTTAAGCAGTTTTGATGGAACCAAAATTAATTTAACATGGTAACTTAGAACTACTGATACATAGTGAACTCAAGTTACACAAAGTGAAGGTATAGCAATACAATACGTAAAGAAGTTTCCATATTGACTGTATTTGTAAATTGAAACAAAAAGAAACAACGAGGAGTGTTGGGACGTTTTTTTTGTTGTTTTTTTTTGCAAGAAAGAAGTATTTATTTATATTATATATAATAAATAAATAAATAAATATTTTTCTTGCAAAAAAAAACAACAAAAAAACGTCTCCACACTCCTCGTTGTTTCTCTTTCAAAATACTTATTTGTTTCACTTCTCACTACATGCCTGCTTGTTCAGTAAAAAGATTATTACAAATACACGGATATCATACCGTGAGAATAAGTCGCTAACTCAAAAGGGTACTACATATTATTGGTACATTTGGAGAAAGGACTTGTCATTAATCCTGGCTAGCTTTTCTACCCCATGTCATATCGCAAATTTTGTATCATTGTTGTGATCTTTATAAGGATAAGAAAATAACGGTCCTTGTGGAGATACTTGGGGGAGGCCTTTGTCCAGTAGTGGACGTCTTTTGGCTGAGGTGATGATGATGATGATTTAAATACGTTGAGGCTTCCAAGTTATACCTATAATTACGATTGTCAATAGGTCCTTGTAACCGTTACAGTTACTCTTACAGTTAAAATGTTTGCCATCTTTGTCAAATAAATATAATAAAAACAATACATAAAACGGGTCTCATAAAATGTTGCTTATTTAAGGCTAAAGGAAAAATTGCAATATGTCTAAAAAAAAAACATACCATTTACACCATATTTATAAACATAAATTTAAAAAAAACTTGAGCTTCTCCGTGCTTTGGAACGTTGATCCCTGGTTTCATCGTTACATAGAATTGGTTAAAACCCATCAACATGCATTTGGCCAGCGTAAGTTATGACCCGATACCCCCTTAGGCTCAAGCCTGAGCAGTGGGGACATATAAATGAACTGATGATGATGATGATGATGATGATGATGATGATGATGATGATCTTCTTAACTTCTCTAGCGTCGAGGCCGAAAACGCTCTACCCTCGTTGAGTGTAGCGGTATTCTGCGTGATATCACGGTCTACGCAAATTGGTTAGTTTTTTTTATTGACTAAAAAAAATTCCTTTGTCTAAGTGCGTTTCCACCTTTGGATTACTAAACGTTTCCACCTTCTCATTACTAAACATTAGGTGAGATGAAGAATGCCAAGTTTACTTTTTTTTTAATTTAGATAAGCTTGCATTTAAATAAGTAGTCAAAAATGTAAGCAATTATTAATTTGTAATGTTATCAGCTGTAATTTTCGTTCACATTTAATTTCTTTCTTTTTTAAAAATCACTGTTTTGCTCAGTATATATATAGTACACAATTTTTTGGCTATCTCACTTGATGGTAAGTGATAGTGATGATGTAAGCTACGATGTGACATGCTAGCCTAGAAGGTACCTATTCACTCGTGATTTCAGGACCCCAATGTTATATTTAATAGGAAACAGACTGAGGCAAGGAGTTCCACAGCTTTGCGGTACGAAAGAAAAACGTGGACGCAAAACACTTCGTACGCACGGGTGGAATCTCTACTGTATAACTATGGCATCGCGGAGTTTGTCTGGTTGTCCTATGATAGAAAGGTGATGGAGGAATCAAATTGAACAATTCCATTGTCACTCTCCGAAGTGAATGCGATAAAAAGTCGTCTCGTCGTTGTCGGAATATAAAAAACACCAAAAACGCTACTTCTTCCTTCCCCGCTGTCACTGCGAATGCAACTTTACTGATATTTATACTGTGCAAGTGTACAGTCGCGGCATCCATCTCATGAGTGAGCTATTCAAAAATTGAATCTTATCATTGTCGGTTTAAGGCGGCAATTCAGCAATCCAATCAACGTCTTTAGATATATTATATATTATTGATTAATTATTTTGTTGATAAATGAAAAATGAGAAAGCCTTGGAATGCTGTATGAAAGCGTTTAACCGTCTGTGTAGTGTAATAGTTACATCAGCGATCTTAAACACTACCGGGTTTGAACTCAGCTGGTGCAAACTGTACTCAGTTTGGTTAATGGTAGGGTTTGTTATAAGCCCGCCTAGATAACCAGGATCATCTTATTAGAGGTAGGCCAAAATAACAATTCCTGTTCTAATGAGCAACGGCTTAACGTGCCTTCCGAAGTGAAGAGAAGCTCATCATCAGCTTATTTTGATCTACTGCTGAACATAGGCCCCTTCAAGTGTTCGTTACTGATCAAGATCTACGTTTGCCGGAGGAGCTCTAGACACTTCCAATACGGTCACCCATCCGAAAAACTGGCATAGTGCTATTTACAGCAATTACATGGTGTTTGGGCTTGCTTGTATTGATGAGAACTTTACACCTAGATGGGTTGTGACTGTCATTAGGGGTCTGATGATGAAGACGAAGGACAGTCATAGTCGGTCTTAATTCATTTCTATTGATAAGAACTTTGCACCCATATTGCTTAGCATGCATGATAGTGATTTTTTATAAGACTATAATTTTTGACTTACCATCACCCCCTTGGTTGCTGCTGTGCGCGTGGTACTGCTCATCTGCAAAGTCGTACTCTACATCAGATAACACATCTGCTCTCGACAAACAGACTAATTAAAACTATAAATATATATAATATTGTGTACAAAAAAAAACTAAGGCAAATTTTATTGGAAACAATAAATTAATTAGTTTTTCGGCATAAAAATTGCCAAGAGCGAGCTTGAACCCGCACCATCTTACTTGACTACCAGGTCAGGTGCACAACACTTACTTGTTATTTCTTGTATTTAGAGGAGAATAATTTATTCCCATAAGTAAGTCCTTGAAACAATCTAAATTAATGTTGTTATTGTTAAATAACATATAAAATAATAAAAAAGTTAAATTAATAAAAACGTTTTTTTCCAGTTTCCTTTCGCCGGATAAAAATTATACTAATACCAGATAATGCAGGAAACGTACAGCCTAGACCTTTGATCTATTGCTATTAAGTATTCTATAATGTAGATTTTTCACGAATTATTCAAAAAACTTTTTAAGTACTAAAATTCTAACTACACCTAAGATACTTCACTCACCTCCGTTCCGATGGTCACCATTCATCAGATCCTGGCTCTGCAGCGTCGGTACATGGATCATAACCTTCTGTTGAGGACTGTGAGGGTCCAGACCTTCCACTTCCAACAATGGGGCATGAGGCTCATAACCATGGACGACCAAAGGAGGCGCGTGTAGATCCATTACTGGCACAATAACCTATTGTTTATAATCTGTACGCAATTTAAAAAGTTTCGATTTGGCACTTGCAATCCAAAGCCATAAAGAAAAAACACTTTCCTTTGTTTCACTTCGATTCGATTTTCAATTTTTGAAGAACACTTTTTGCTGTTTCCAATCTATGACACTTGCTTCTCCGATTTAAAAAGAAAACGTTTTATGAACTTTTTAAACAGAGCTGTTGTTCTTTTTGTTATTTTTTAAAAAGTTGTGTTGGCACTTATTGTTTCTTTTTATAATCGTTGCGTTTTGATAGTTCGTTGAAGAGTTTTATTTTTCTTTGCTAATATTTTTATTTTATATAATATTTCCTTTGTATTTTCTAATCGATTTGCACTTAAATTGGCACTTATTTTGTCTGTATTAAAATCTACAAGAGAATTATGTGAGAGTATTTTTGTTAAAGAGATGTTTTAAAGAGATTTGTCGTCCTGTTGTTTTTTACTTGAATGTCACATTGTTATGATAAAAGCGATTGTGTTTGAGCCTCTTTCACCGAATTCTTTTCCGGATTTTCAGGCGTAGTTTCATCATTTTGCTACCTGTAATAAAAAAAAAGAAAGTAAGTAGGTACCAATGACATTTAGAGGACTTCTTGGCGGGAAAGTGAAGAGTGATGTCTGCGGTTTTGTTTTATTTTCTAAAATTTGTGTTATGTCGAATATTAATGTGAAATAATGGTGGATTATTAACCGTTAAGTTTCGTGAGTGTGCATGAGTGTTGGCAAATGAAACAAAACAGTGCAACGTCACTTTTCAAATTCTCTCAAGAAGTCCGCCCGAGGACTTAGTAAAGCCACACATCTTTACTGAGATACTCAAGGGGTTGGGGGGTCTATCATTTCTCACTTCTCATTCATCATCATCATCATCATCATACATGAAGGGAAAAATACTAATGAAATTAAAAAACTAGACAGACAAGAAGTGTCTAGAACAACGAATAGGCTTGATGGATTTCATCCGGATCCGTAAAACAATATACAAAAAATAAAATATTTAGATAAATATTAGTTTTCTGCTTGATGAAGTTTCGAGTACTCCTTCATACAGCATGAGGTTTTTTTAAATGAGATGTGGAGAAGCAACTTGCGGTTCGGCAAGGTAACCAACATTATTAGGTAAGACATTATTTGAGATGTAGACTACCCAGGAAGAAAATACCATTTGGAATTAAACAGTCGCATTGCATAAATACATAATAAAATAAAAATATATCACTTAGATGCATCTGCAGCGTTTGCACAGAACAAAAGGGATCTAGAGTAGAGCAATATGATCAAGGAGACAGAATTCAAAATAGACATTCCATTCAATGTTTTTTTTTTCCTATATGAGTAAGCACTTCACCAAGAATCCATTCACATTTCAGTGTACAAATGGCATAATAACGTTCATTAGAGCTATTTGTAGTCTAATCGGAATAAATGTTTTTTTTATTTTTTCAGCTCTTCAACTCTAGGAGTCGAAAACTGCTTTACAAAACGATATTTCTATATTCGAAGATACACGTTTCACTTCACCTGAGTCTGAGTATCATTCAGTAGTTCAGAAATTAAGTCAACAGGAATATTTAGTTCAAACGCACGCGTTAATCGGAAATAAAGTATTTTCCATACTTTTCTTTTATTAAAAAGAATAAAGTATGTGGATGGAAAATAACGTAGGATACGTTATTTTAAAGTATGGTTGGCAACCCTACCTGCATATCGACCTATCTAAAACTGTCTTTCTTCAATAAATAATAATAAACTTAATAAACTTAAAATAACTTAATAAATGTTCAACCCTTAGCCGTAGGAAGGTAGGAAATATGACAGGTTGTGATAGCTTGACGTGGCAGGCGTGTGTAGGTATCTACTTTGGTTAAAAACAATTTTGTGAATATTAGGCAATTCAATTCTACAGGCAAAGCATCTAGTTATAGAGTTAAGTGCTCGCCTTATCGAGGCCTCTGGTGACAAGAAGGCTGGCAGCTACCTCTGCCAGCGTATTAGTTTGGCAATCCAAAGGGGCAATGTTGCCAGCATTCTTGGGACCGTTCCCATGCCCACAGTTGGAGGACATATTTTATTTATAGGTCTTTAGTTTTTAATTTTCTAATTATTTTTCTGTTTCATTTTTTCAAGTTAAGTTATGTAATGTTTCTTTTTATTCAGTTATTAATTGAACATAATTATTTAGTTTCTTATCAAAACGTAGTTCAATTCAATTATTTATTGCATTCTACAGATAAAGTAAAAACTGTTTCATGAATTACAACATACACGACATGACATATTGATGATAAGTACAATTTGAAAAAATAAAGTATTGAAAAATGATGATGTCACTACACTGCGTACAGCAGAATACTAGTGCAGCAGACCCTGCTTGCTGCGTATACTGAGCTGTGCACAGTGTTGACATCACATAACAGGGCGCAATGCTAATTGTTATTATTTTTGTTACATGTTGTATGTTTAATTGTGTTTTCTTCTTAAAAAATCCTCGAGCAGGATTCGAACCCGCATCCCCTGGCGTATAAAGTAAAAGTAGATAGTGTTGATTAATTTCGACGAGTTGAATTGAGCCACGTTAGCATAGTTGGCAGTGCACCTGACCCGGCATGTCATGGGGTGCGGGTTCGAATCCTATTTGCGTAAAATTATATGTAATCATAAATGATAATTAAAGCCTTAAAGTTTCTATCATCAGTTACTATAAATTATTTTCTCATATCCACATTTTCATACTCTCAAATCCGCTGGTTCGCCGAGAACAATACACCGACCGTGGCACGACCGCCGACCGCCGCAATGGATTATGTTTTAAATAATACATACACATTTTATTCGCGTAACGGAACCTGCCATGATTTATGTTTGCGTATGCGCCGGTCCAAGCTCGAATTCTAACTTTCTTTGGGCACGTGTCGCAGCGATGTTACACTTCTTTGGCGTTTGTGGTTCAGCAAAAATTTAAGGCATAAGCACGCGAAATATCACCATTACAATGAATTGCAAATTAGAAGCTCGATAGCGCTCGTTAAGGTTAAGCAACATTTGCAAAGACCGGTCATTGGATGGGTGACCAAAAATGTACGTCTTGAGCGCCTCTGTGCTTCGGGAGGCACGTAAAGCTGTTGTTTCCGGCTGCATTAGCAGTCGTTAACAACCACCAATCCGCACTGGGCCCGCGTGGTGGTTTATGGCCCTATCCCCCTTCCATCCATAGGGAAGGCTCGTGCCCCAGCAGTGGGGAGATAAATGAAGCTAGTGATGAATTTTAATTTTACTTTAATTCAAAACAATTTTGTAAATATTAGACAATTCTAAACTATTCTAATCTATTTGTTTAAAACTAACTGGTGATGATGATTTTATTTCATGTAGCGTATGTATAGCTTAAGCCCAGCAGTGGAACGTTTATGGTCTGTAGATGATGACCTTAGTAAGTTGGTGGATTTTTAGGTCAATTGCACATAAAAAAAATAAAAACACAAATGTTGAAAAAATTTCCACGAGCAGGATTTGAACCTGCACCCTTCTGACATACCGGGTCAATGACGTTAATTGTTGACATTGAATGGGCGCCTTTGGCTTTAAAAGTAAAAAAGTAAATAGTGTTGAATAATTTCGGCGGGCTGGTTAGAACCACGATAGCTCAATTGGGAGAGCACCTGACCCGGTATGTCAGAAGGGTGCAGGTTTAAATCCTGCTCCTGGAAATTTTTTAAACATTTGTGTTTTTGTAATTTGTTCGCAACAAAATTTGCGTTAAAAATTATATAAACAAAACAAAAACATTTCAATTGCACATCTTTTATGTAACTCTTTAATAAAGGGAAGTCTTAAAGTTTTGTAGGCTTTATAAATACATAAGGCTTACATAAAAAATCCTTTTAAATTATGTTTTGGAGTTCAAAAACTTAACAGCGACCACAAACTGTAAATGAGTCATCCCTTAGCGTCCGGACGTAGTCATACAAAAAGGTTAGGCTGCGCGCGCGCAAGGCTGTGGGAACTTTCGGTGGTACAATGGCGGGTACACATGTGGTTGAGTTAAGAAGACGAGTCTCAGGATAAGTGTTTTAGACGTAATATGTTAATTCTCAGTATTCTTAAATGGGTTATGATTTTCATTAATAGTTACTGTCGTGTGTCGTTTTGTATTTTTTAGTGCGTGATGTTAGTTTGGAAAGATACTTACTCTTTGTATTTATTTTAAAGTTTGCACTGGAAAACATAATTTTACTCCAAAAAGAGGCTTCCCATTATTTGCTGGAAAGAAACGCTACTAGAGCAAGGAAGAGATTTAGTGAAAATGGGAAATGTAAATTTTTATCATAATTTTAAACTGGCTATAGTGAGCAAAATAAAGATAATTTGCTGAAAACAGTACTTTTATTACTATCTCTAAAAAGCAGAGGATAAAACACTGTTTTTTATATTGATTAAAATATAATTTCAATCCGTGAAGTAAGGTATTGTGCATCAAAAAACTACCTCAATTTATTCGAAAAGTTAACTTAATATCACTCTTGTTTTTATATTTTTTAAACAATTATCTATCTTTACACCTGTCTTCAAACCATCACCCATTGTGCGTCCCACATCGTTTCACACGTCACCTGCGATGTGTATCTCAACTCAAATTATACTGTTCACTTACTCACTTCATGTGTGTATCCTTTTACTGAATATATGAACACTAGCGAACTTCGCAACGTTGTCCGCGTAGCCTGTGACTTTTAAATCTTTAAATCTTTCTTTGCGAACATGTTCGTCAACAAATTGTGCTTTGTATTTCACAATGCTTAGCTAGGGGCAGTAATTATAACAATAATCAAATTTTATTTCGAATATAAAATCCATAAGTGTTAGTAACATTGAAACATAAGCTAGTAAAAACAAGAAAAACGTACCTACATTATTTTATAAAATTAGAAGACGCTAGGATGTCGCGACTGCCGTGTGCAATTTTTCCCAGCTCTTCAGCAAGCGCACGATTTTTTTAGTATGATCACCGACACGCATTTTCAAGCGTGGTGATTAAGCCACCATCACCATCATCATCATCAGCTTATTATCCTCACTGCTGCCATCCATAGGGATGGAAACACCACTTATTGACTGAGGTAGAAAGCACCACGCGTGCCCAGTGCAGATTGATGGTTGTAAAAGTATGCTTATGCAGCCGGGACCAACGGCTTTACGTGCCTTCCAAAGCACGGAGGAGCTCGAGATGACAAATTTAGTCAATCATGATGCCAATAACCATTAATTGAAGCAATGACTTAATTTTAACGAGTGAAACGTTTACCCAGTAGTGGGGTAGCATTGGTAGCGTTGGCCATTTATTATTAACGTAAAGAGTGGCTGGAAAATGTCTCTTATCTAAAGAAGTAACGAAATGTCTTAATAGTCTACCATTGTCTATTCTTGTTGTACTAATGTGTTTTTTTAAGTGCATTATTTAAGATTTTGAAACCATTTTTTATAGATTGAACGGTTTCCACTCTACCTGATGTTTAGTGCAATGGAGTTCAGACTAAAAGACATCTAGTGCAGCGTGAAAACAACGCAGCTTCAGTCACCCTCACCCAGGCGGCCCACAAGGTGTCTTCACGCCTCGTTTGAAGGACCCCTTGACATAGGAAAGAGGGAAAACGTGTGCTGTTACAAATGGCCTCAAATAAATACTTGTCAAAAAATTACAGGTACAAAACAAATCAACAGTGACAATCATTATATGAATAAAAAAGACATAATCTCAAGTCAAGTAATCGTGAGAAAGAAGTGTCGCTTCACACCAGCCGTAACTCGAATATAATCATACGCCTACGTTGTAAAATGTTGTAAAAAATATATTTTGGAACGTGTAAAACTATATTTGATAACGTTCAAATGCGAGGTTGCGTTCCGTGATTGTTTTATATGTTTTTTGGACTAGTAACACTGGGTACGAGATCACTATTTAGGGGCCTTACTTTAAGGCTTTGAATAGCTATGAAACAGCGCTCACTGCTGTCGATCTACTTATAAGCAAAAAGGGGGGGAAATAAGTCGTCGTGATCCACTGGATTCGAGTCAGTAAAATTCGAAAAACGATGTTTATTAAATGTCTAGATAAAATGTTTTTGTATTGTTAAAAGTTGTTGCGTTAAAAATTAAATAAACATAACAAAAACATTTATAAATAGCTTGCCTACTTCTTAACTGATCTTTAATATTTGTAATAACATTATGATCGGATGTTAATGACGGTAGTTGTTGACATTGAATGGGTGCCTTTGGCTTTCAAAGTAAAAAGTAAATAGTGTTGAATAATTTCGGCGGGTTGGTTAGAACCACGATAGTTCAATTGGGAGAGCACCTGACCCGGTATGTCAGAAGGGTGCAGGTTCAAATCCTGCTCGTGAAATTTTTTTCAACATTTTGTGTTTTTGTAAATGTCTAGATGTTTATGACAAAATAAAACAAGGTTTCCACAGCTGCAATTACATTACAGTAACACAGACTAATGCTGACTATTTCTTGGCGGGAAAGCAAGAAGCCATGATTACGGTTTTGTTTTTTAAATTTGTGTTTTATCGACCATGGATGTAAAACAATTATAGATTCTTCTTCTTCTGCAGCATGGCGCCACCTCGTGCTGAGTGTAGAGTTCTCTCTTTGCACGCCATCTCTCTCTTTTAGTAGCCTTTCCACATTTTTTTTAAACATATATTAACAAGTAAGCACAGCCTTGATCTCACCTGATGTTAAGTGATGATAAGGCCCATGATGGAAGCGCACTTCACCCGGGATCCTCAACTAGTGAGACACTGGCTATCTTATCTCTAGCTGCCGGAACACAACAATGCTACAAACATTGATTTTTTTTATTTTTTTTTAATGTCTTCGTGCGGTTTGCACAAAACATTGATGTTATGGCGACATATATTTTTTTTTTTATGTTAATAGGTGGCAAACGAGCAGGCGCGTCACCTGATGAAAAGTAATCACATCCGCCCTTGGACACCCCCGCAAAACCAAAGTAATCGCAGATGCGTTGCCGGCCTCGAGGAAGGAGTTGGATCTTGAAGAGGGAGTAGAAATTGGGAGGGGTGAGAGATGGGCCTTCGGTACTTTCACTCACCGGACGAAACACAACAGCAACGAGTGCCATTGTTTCACGCCGATATTCTGTGAGAGGGTGGTATTACGCCGGGCGAGCCGGCCCATTTCGTGCTGCAACGCAGTGTGGCTCTACCACTTAAAAATATTTAGATAACATACATACATATAATCACGCCTCTTTCCCGTAGGGGTAGGCAGAGACCACTTTTTTCCACTTGCTACGATCCATACATACTTGTTTCGCTTCGTCCACTTTCATTATTTCCTTCATACATGCTCTTCGGTTTAGGGTACTCTTGACCTGGCCTTTTTTCAATATTTAGATAAGATGGTACTTATTCTTTCCAGCGACTTCATGGACATCATCTCTCCATCAAGACGGTGGCCGTCCTACGTTTCTACGTCCAGCAGCGCTATTCTCTAAGCAAAACAGCGTCGAACTCGACGTTGCACTCACTCATAACTTGCATACTAATTTCAACCTACTTGTATATTGTAGTAAAGTCTACATTCGTTTGCAAGTTATGAGCGAGTTCAACGTCGAGTTCGACGCTGTTTTGCTAAGAGAATAGCACTGCAGAGTGCCAAGTGCGAGTTTCATCGCCATTCGATCACGTTAACGAAAACGAGAATTTGAATGGCAAAAGTAACTCTTCTCGCGATCTCCTGGTGACCCAGGAGGTCGCTGCTTCAATGCCAAACTATTTTGCGTTTTCGTAAACGTAATCTATTTTATTTATTTATTATTTATTTATTAGGTTTAACAGTAATTGTTACACTAATACATTTATATTTAGGTACTAAGTAATACAGTTAGAGCTAAGTGTACAATAGTAAGTCTGTAAACACTGCATGCATGAAATATTAAGTTTAAAGTGTTTACCATTTATAAGACGTATAATATAGTAGTAGTAAGCAGTATAAAAGATAATAAACCCGCATTCTACAATATAGACTAACCAATATCTAGTTGTCGAAGCTGACATTTAAGCTTAAATAATGATGAACAAAACATATCCAACTTACAATTAAATTAATGTTACAACAACTTACAATTAATTAATGAATACGGATACTAAACAAAATTCACACTATTAGGCACCCAGTTCTTGAACCCCATGTTAGAACCTCGTGTGACCATCGTCGATGATTGTTAACCATTCGTGAACATGTGTGTGTTGTCGATTCATTAAGACATTTCGTCATTCATTAAGACGATATTTAATTAAAAATTGAACAGACTTAAGGCTCAGGTAAGATAGCTTATTCATCTCTTATCAATACAATAAATCCAATATGGCGGACAAAATGGCGCATAAAATTCTCACGTGGACAAAAAATGGCGACATTGAACCGGCGGATAATTGTTTCACCGACAGCCGAAATGTTAGACAAAGGCATATTTAATTAATGTTAGGGTGGCCACACCGTTTGCTTTTTGGGATCTTTATTAAATTGATCTATATCAAATATTTATAAAATTTATAAAATACAGTAAAAAAATTTAACGCCCACGATGCACTGACCGCTATGCTACCGGGAAGGCTGAAGTAAGCGCTGAATCTATCTCTGAGTTATGAGTTGCTGAGATTTCGTTTGGTATATGGTTTATAAGCAACTTATAAACTAGAAATACTCGTATATTATAAAAGTTACACAGAGGTTAATAATGGCTGTAAAGCTTATATCATACACAACTTTAAAATGTCAATAATGTTACAGGATTGGAATAAATATACTCAGTATCTATCTTCTTAGAAACTACTTCCTTCTAAAAGTCAGAACGCAAGGCAAGGCGATTACATAAGGGAATGTCCTGAAAGACTAACTGAGGAACGATCAACATCGCAAAATTTTGAACGCGAAAGCCCAAACCACTGCTCTACATCTGACCTCCGACACAACGAGACGCCTACCTTCCCTACTTTCTACCCTCTCAGACCACTGCACTGGTCGATCTGGAGCCTTTGTAGGTCCAAACTCCTTTTAATTAGGACAATACGTATATAATTTTACGCAAATTATGTTGCGAACAACTTACAATTAGAACACGAGTTTGTCACGACTTACAAACCTGACCCGGTATGTCATTAGATGCGGGTTCGAAACCCGCACGTGGAATTTTTCTCCACAGTTTTTTAAACTCTTTTAAACTTAGTTTTAGTATTGATGAACTGGAGCCTCCATAACAACTTTTAATTCTATATCCTACCGAACGCAGTAAACATGGCCACCCTACTCACGCTTTAGGTATAGAGATAACTCGTTTTTGAACTTGCCCGGACCCGCCTGCTATGTATGACATAAGCAACTCAAGGACTCCATAACAAAGAACTATTTTTAAATGTTTGCTTGTGAATAATGTTTGAATTTTCAGTGCGACATTTTAAAAGGTTTTGACTAGCTATAATAATAATGGGATAAAAACAAAATAACTTATGAATAAAACCAATACCTTTAAAAAGAACAGCTGTTAGCTGCCGAAGGCCTTTACACCGTAACCGATTTGTTGGCGGCTTGAAACTAAAGGTTCCTCAAGATTAAACATCATCATCATCATCAGCTCATTTTATGTCCCCACTGCTGGGGCATGAGCCTTCCCTATGGATGGATAGGGGGAACGAGCCATAAACCACCACGCGGGCTCAGTGCGGATTGGTGGTTGTTAACGACTGCTAATGCAGCCGGATTAACGGCTTTACGTGCCTTTCGAAGCACGGAGGAGGTCAAGGTGAAACATTTTTGGTCACCCATCCGCTGACCAGCCTTTGCCAATCCAATCAGTCGTTCCCTCAATGCTGAGGATCGTGACCATCACGTCTGGTAGTGGAGATAAGTGCTCTCCATCTGGCCCTGTCACCCGCGATGAGGATGGACTCGTGTAGCTGCTTTCGTGTGGCCTTGGTGATGACGTCAGCCCATCCACCAGGCGGCCTGGCTCGAGCTCTCTTGCCCTCCACTTTTACCACCGGCCTTTGCAAAAGTTGCTTAATCTCAGCACACGCATACCGGGCGCGTTAACCACTGCGCCATCGAGATCCTCGATTAAACATCTTCAGATGATTTCTTTAGGAGATGGTTTTAAGCTAGCGCAGATTCTCCGAGACTTTCCTATTGGAAACAAGAGTAGAACAAACTGAAAGGAGGGCGCCTCTAAAGGCTATGACTTTGGGTTGACCGGATCGTGGAAGAAAGCCAATACCTATCAAATGTCAAAGTCAAAACTTTTTTATTCAAATAAACTTAGAAATAAGTACTTTTGAATCGTATAAACATATTTTTACCTACTACTACAATCAGGACGTCTATTTTTGAACTGTGGAGAAGAATGGATGCAAGAAACTCCACAGCTTTTATAGAAGTAACGAACGACATTTACAAAAAAAAAGTATTTCGTTACCAAATCGTACAATATTAAAATAAATATAACATAAATTATTTTTAATTTATGCACTATATTTAAGTTTTTCATTTAAGTGAATGTGTAGTTCTTGTGAGAAAATAAAGTTCTTAAACCCCATCATAAAAGTCGAGAATACCGGATGTAGGTACCTACTACAAATTATGCATAGATTTACAAATTTACTATAAAAATTATTATAAAATGATTGGTCAGACGTACTTCGGAACTACGTCCATATCACTTGATTCCAATAATAGACGTATATGCCCAGCTATGGACAGTATATAGGCTAATTTATCAAGAACATTTCGTAATATAACCAATCACAGAAGATGACCGCAGTCAAATTACAAGACAGCTTTCTTTTGCCAAATCTAGATTTGAAGCTTATAATAACTGCAGCCTTGTTTGGAAACAGCTGTCTATTATCTGTGAAGTGTGACGGTCGCGATATTAAAAAAAAACTAGGTAACAATAAGCAAATTGTATATGCGAAATCATCAACATGATTCCGTAGTTATTAAATTGAAAAAATATATCGGTGTCTTTGATTTGTTATTTATAATAGTTAAATGACATATATTTTAGTCTGTTTGATATAAGAAATGTATAAAGGAATGTATACGTATAACCATCATTATCATCTCCGCCAAAAGACGTCCACTGCTGGGCAAAAGCCTCCTCCTAGGATCTCTACAACGACCGATTTTGTGCTGTTTTGAAAATGCATTCACAATTCTTTTGAATTTCTTATATGCCCATCCGCTTTTTCCTGGGCGTAGATGTACGCATATTGCATTCCTATCTAAATGAAAGGTGCAAAGACATATATATGCTGCTACAAGTATTAATAACAATACTAGTGGGTCGCCCGCAAAACTTCGCGCTTATTCAACAGATTTTTTAGGAATTTCGAAATATATGACAGGTTTCTTTATTTTTCTGCATATCTACGGCTGGAGCTCTTCAAAATGAGACCATAACTGATTTTTAATGTGCAGCTATCGTCCCCACTGGGACAAGAAACGGCTTACGCTATTAATATATATATTACAATAAAATAAAAAAAAACCAAATCAAAACTGCTGAATCTGCGTTATGCATTTGTCATTTCCTATACAATAATTATCTATGCAATAAATGACTACGCCTAACGCCAGTAACGATATCCCCATAACCGTACAGCAGCGGAACAAACAAGACATTTCGCTGGCGACCCCTAAAATGAGTTATTTGTAAACAATAGCAATTTTCCGGTAGATCTACTCCATGCCCCTGCGTAAGCGCAGTTAAGGAAAAAAATTGTGGTCTAATTGGAACTCTTACCCTTTTGCTGACATTCTGGTATTTACTTCAAAATAGCTAGACAGCTATGGGTTAATAGCGTTTATACATTTTGATCGAAGAAGTCATCGCTACAAATAGGTATTCAGACTAGAATTATTATTTTTAATGTTTTTTACGTACTATTGAGATTTCTGTATGTTTCCTTTTTTTAATAACGTTTTCTACTCACTATTTAGATCTACATATTTCCCTTAAGCTCAGAAGGTTTCATTAAAATTAGCATTATAGTTTCGAGAGTTTCGAAAGGGTGTATTTAATTAATTAATTTAAGTACAGTTCTGCAACGCTGCAGCACACACACATGCCACATAACGTGCGTGTGTGTGTGTGTGTGTGTGTGTGTGTATGGGTGTGTGTGTGTGTGTCTAGATAAACAGCTCATGAGGGATTTCATCAAGAAATCACATAAACATACTTAATTGAATTAGCATATTAGCGCGGAAATTCACACGGTCATAATGAAATTGGTCACTCCAACCCCCCCACTTAATATTCACGCATGCCGACGGACGACGGTGCGTTGCGTGTGGAGGGTTGGCGAGTTAACCGGTGAACATTCAGTTAAGTGCCCCTTTTAATTTGAATGTTTAACTTTATAATGACACTATTCGTTAGGGGGCCTTTTTGAGGTACTGTCGATGATAGTGTTAAAATATTAACTTGATTAAGAGAAGTTAAATGGTTATAATCTTTTTTTACTGAATATATCTATTCGATTTTTATTAAATATTCATTATTATTTGATTTTATTTTGGAATTATTGAGAGCAACAATGTTACATTTTGTAATATCAAGATAATTAAGAACACTTTGCTTGTTTATATTGTCATATTATTGCAAAACTTTGTTTCGACGTTTTTTTTTTCAGCCAGTGTCAAAGTAATTTTTCTTACAAGTAATACATAAATAAACAACTTATATGATGATGATGAATGATATTAGAAATGGGAAGTGAGAAATGATATACCCCCCAACCCCTCGAGTATCTCAGTAAAGATGTGGGGCTTTACTAAGTCCTCACGCGACCTTCTTAGAGAATTTGAAAAGTAACGTTGCACTGTTTTGTTTCATTTGCCAACACTTATGCACACTCACGAAAACTTAACGGTTAATAAATCCACCAATATTTCACATTAATATTCGACATAACACAAATTTTAGAAAATAAAACAAAACCGCAGACATGACGCTTCACTTTCCCGCCAAGAACTCTGTTCCGACGTTTCTTATTTTAACCGTCTCTATGGTCTAGACCAGGGGCGGGCAAACTCCGGCCCGTGAATGATCGAGGTCCGGCCCGCGACCATCAAACAAAAATTCATGTGCGTTTGTGTTTCAGAAAATGGTATGCGTTTTCTGTATCTATATTTTTATTTCACAAAAAAAAATATATTTATTTATTGAAAAAATACAGCAAAACATTCAATAGCCTGGCTCGCCATAGATTTTGTTGGTAAATATTGTCACACGAATGAAAAAGTTTGCCCATCCCTGGTCTAGACCAACGGTCGCACACCCAGAGGTCCCTGGTTTGATTCCCAGCGAGGGGTAGGTCCATGTTTGTGTATTCGTTTTGGTTGGTGGTGGGGCTGGTAGGTTCGCCTGGCTAGCTACCACCATCTTATCTAAATATGTCGCTATAACATCAATGTTTGTAGCATTGTTGTGTTCCGGCAGCTAGAGATAAGGACGTTTGCTCGTCAACTCGGCCGAAAACAACTCGGGATAGACAGTGCTTATGTAGCTAAGGATCCCGGGTGAAGTGCGCTTCCACCTCGGCCTTATAATCACATAACATCAGGTGAGATCAATACCAAGTTGCTTACCCGTTCGCAATAAAATTCAAAAGTTCATTTTTTAAAGGGGTTTTAGTAATTTTGTATGGAGGGGTGGCCTTTTTTTTATTAATTCATTACCGCCATAAAATATACTTCAACATAAAAATAAACGCAAAGTCGGAAACCTCATAGTTTGTGAAAATTTGCTCATAATATAAAATACGAAAATGTATGAAAAATATTTTTTGCTGTTCGCGTCTCAATTTCTATTTTATTTGAAAGAACTTGTCAAGACATAAAAAAAATACTATCACAACATTTCTCAGTATTGGGCAGTTTTTGAGATATCGACTCTTGTTTGCTTTCCGTAAACCTGTTTATGTGTAAATGTGGAATCGGAATTTCAGTATATTTTCATTCAGTTGTTTAGGGAATCAAGATAGTTAGAAAAGAACAAAGTGGCAGATTATGATACAAGAGCAACGTACGTACTGAATAAAATATTTTTTTTTAAATAAGAAATAGCTCAAAATCTGCCCATGATAGACTTACTCCGTTTAATGAATTTTTGCTTATTGGGATAAGATCTTCAACATGAATTTTTTTTTTGAAGCGACATCGGCAAAATTAAAATACCCCCAAATTACTCATAACCCCAACTATTTTAGTATTAGATATTCTAATACACATATTATAACGTACAATAAAGATCTGAAAATGATGTTAATTTCGTTCACTAACCTACATAGTGGAGAACATACCATCCCTATAATGCGTGTAAAGTCATTACCCGTAAAGACAATGCGTTGAAAGCAAGAACGGCACAACTCAAAAAGAGAGCATTTTTCCTTTCGTTCTTACGTCGTATGACATAACTATTGTTGATGTCCGTTCCCACGCGTGGCCTAGACATTGCCGGGACCGTGCGAATTGGCACTTTATCGCTTATATTGTTCGTTTTCTAGGATAAGTGATGCAGTGGTATATGCATTTTGAGGCACTCAAGACCTATTGAACGTTAAACGTGAATAACGTTGTTAATACGTGATTTACTTGGATAAGTAAGCCTTTAGCAGTATAAAATCTTGTTTTATTATTGTAAGCTGTTGTGATCTCTTAGAATAATATATACATACGTATTTCTACTGTGATATTATGGTGAATGCAAGACTCTTTTTTGGTCCTTCACTCAATCTAAGTATATTTTGTTTAATAATAGATGTAATGTCATATTATATTTGTTGTTATTAAGAGATATGTGTAAAGCATTTAGTATTTATTAAGGCTGTTGTTATCCCGAACAAAATTAAATAAAAAATAAATAGATATGTGAACCAAATAAACGCTTTAAAAATTTTTGATGTAAATAATTTAAAACAATTAATGCTGATTGGTGGATTAAATAGGTATCAGGGTGATCGCTATATCACTATCCAATCAGATTCTCGATAGAAACCTCCCACTGGTCAGTAAATGGATTTCCTGTGTTACACACCGAGAATGCATTAGAATGAAGTTACAATCTAACACTTTATTTATTTATTTATTTAAATAGGACAACCAACACGACTTCATGTCCCTTTAGTTGGCTTTTGTACCTTACCCCGGTATACTCACGCAACGACAATATAAATTATTTGGACATTTTTCTTCTCACCTTTCTAGTCAGTTTAAAAAGCACACCTTACATGCACTCGTTGAATAGTTTTACTTAAAGTAGTTTTCGTACTGTTTATATACAATTCTTTACACAAAGCACAATTTAAATGTCACCAATATTAATAGTATTTTGGATTTATATATACTACTAGCGGCCGCTCGCGGTTTCACCCGCGTGGTTCCCGTTCCCATGGGAATATCTAGATAAAATATATCCTATGTGCTATTCCAGGTTATAAACTATCTGTATGCCGAATTTCATCTTAATCCATCCATCCGTTGCAGCGTGAAGAAGCAACAAATATACGAACATACATACACACAAACTTTCGAATTTTTATAATATTAGTAGGATTTTTTTTTAATGCAAGTCTTTTCATGTTGCATTTTAATGTCTGTCTTGATTGTAGTTATTGTTTTTTTACCTCTGTGACAATGTAGCTGGTTACACAGTGATTCCATTTGGTTACAACTATGTATGACATAGTTATATGATACTGTGTAATTGTTTATTGTCCTGAATACAATAAAATGAAATATAAAATATTCTGAAGTAAGCCACAAAACTATGTTTATAAAGTAAAGTAAAGCCTACTGTACCACTGCTGGGCAAAAGCCTCAACCATTTAAATCAAGTTATCAATACAAATGATGGGTAATGGATTAATCATCATACTTACCAATACGGGTTGGTGATCACAAACCCGGGCTATATATCGAAAAAACTGAAACACATTGCCCGACCTGGGAATTGAACCTGAGACTTTCGGGTATCGGGCCGAGCTCTTTACCACTCGCCCATTGAGGCGTTCATAACGTATCTTCGTCAAATCACACTCAGACAAACGACCATGTCAGAAAACTCCACATACCTAGCGTTGCCAGGCGTCCGGATAAAGCCGGACATAGTTAGGCTTTTTGATTGCGTGTCCGGCCATAATAAACGGTGTCCGGCTTGTCCGGCTTTTGTTAGTCTTTTTACATTTTTACTTTTTTTGACTGAATAATTATAAAGTACTTAGACTGATTTGGCATTCGATGTTATTCATATTTCATTAGAATTTAACAAGATTTATGGTGATAATAAAAAAAAGTTTAACTTTACATACAATTTTTTTCGTAGCTATTAATACTGAGACACAAAATCCTCAATAATATAGGGTGTCCGGCTTTTTTACCCAAATGTCCGGCCAAACTGGCTGGTCTGTCCCGCTATTACGTTTGGTAACCTGGCAACCCTACACATACCTATACACCGACAGCATTGTTTAACGATCAACTATCATAATAAATATAGTCTACAAGCAATAAAACCTCAAAGTACATAGACTCAGTAACTATTTACTAGCCTACGAATGAGCTGAAAGGCGAGGCAGCAAGGTCACTGCGTCATACATCATCGCTGCATAGTGGCACTGAAGACATTCCGTTCTGATTTGTGACTTATGTAAATGCAATAGGACCTTATTTTCATTGAAGTAAGATTTAGTTGTGGTACAGACCTGAACGCCAACCTATTCAAACTGTCAGACATCTTCAATACATTTTCAACCATAACAACTTAGACTTAAAGCTCAAAGTCTAATGAGGAAATATGACAGTTTGTGGTAGTTTTATGTGTAGGCGTGTGTATTAATTATCTTGACTATTGGATCGCAACTGAAACGATATTGTTTTGTTTGATTGTGAGACAATGTCATCATCATCATCATCAGCTCATTTTATGTCCCCACTGCTGGGGCACGAACCTTCCCTATGGATAGATAGGGAGAACGGGCCATAAACCACCACGCGGGCCCAGTGCGGTGCAGTGGTTGTTAACGACTGCTAATGTAGACGGGACCAACGCCTTAACATGCCTTTCGAAGCACGGAGGAGCTCGAGATGAAACACTTTTGGTCACCTATCCGATGACCGGCCTTTGCGAAAGTTGCTTAACCTCAGCACTCGCAGACCGGGCGCGTTAACCACTGCGCCACTGAGCTCCTCCTGCTTTATATTATGGCAACTTTTAAAACTATCCTTCTTTTATTGTTGTCAAATACAATTAAAAATATTATTTTATATGTTACTAGCTGACCCGGCAAACGTTGTTTTGCCATATAAATAATTAAAAAAATTTAGGGGTGGACTACCCCTAACATTTAGGGGGATGAAAAATAGATGTTGGCCGATTCTCATAGATACCGGATAAGCACAAAAAATTTCGTCAAAATCGGTCAAGCCGTTTCGGAGGAGTATGGCAACGAAAACTGTGACACGAGAATTTTATATATTAGATTAACAAGAAAAATAAGAGTTATTAAAAATAATTTTATTGTATACAAATGCAAATACAAATACAAATATATTTATTTGATAAATGCTTACTTACTTACAAACTTAAAAATACAGTGGAATATAGTGTTACGTAAATATAAGCATTATATTTAAGGAGGCTGAGATTTTCTATGACCCCACACTAGGCACTGCCTGACCTGTGGCGGTCAAAAATATGTAAAGTAAAGTATGGCAGCAGACTGTGTGTTAGAGTTGTTGTAGGGGCCGGCGGTTCTTCAGGTGAAAACAAATAAGACAAGGTTTCGCCAAACCGTGTATTCTGCACAAGGAACGCAACCAAAGAAACAAGGATACTACCGTCTTTACCACGGTGAATGCTCTGAGGAGCTCTTTGACCTCATTCCTCCCTCTCCATTCCTTTCCAGATCGACGCGTGCAGGTCTGAGAAGCCACCCTCATACCGTGCTGACCATCAAGACACGTACCAAAAAGGCTGGATAATCGTTCCTTTGCCGAACTGCCCGTATGTGGAATGCGCTTCCCGCACACGTGTTTCCCTCCTCTTTCTCTCCCGGGTTATTTAGGCGGGGCGTGAAAAAGCATTTATGCAGGCCGCCATAGTGTGAGCGTTCGGCATAGCGTGGTAGCGCTGTGATGAACGCTTACTTCTTGGGCTTCACTGGCTGCTTTTCATTAGGCAGGGTGAAGCCATTTTGGCTTGCCACAATAAAAAAATTAAAAAAAAGGATTGCCACACGGCAAAATAAATTATCCTCTATAAATTTATTTGCAAACTTAAATATTATTATGTTTTTTTTAGTTTTTTTTTAACATGTGTGATTGTCCTTTATATTTTGTGTTTTTATTTGTGATGGAAAGTGTCCTTTTATGATATGGCATTTTCCAATATTTTTGACGCTATAAGGGAGAAAAGAGCTTGACTCTTGCTGAGTTTCTTGCCGGTTCTTCTCAGTACAAGATCTCCTGCCCAGAGTAGACTTGCGAACCGATGGCATAATGACGCTATTTGTAGCCTAAACTAAATAAATGATTTTGTATTTTGATTTTTTTTTTAAATTAATGTTGCTAGTTACAACTATAATTGTTTATAACTTTGACACTGGCCGCGTAGAATATGAAAAAACAACACCTTTCAACACGTTCATTTGTTTGCTTACATCAAGACACATTAAATACCGTGTTACAGGGAGAAAGTGGCCATCATTATCACACCCACCCTTCGTAGAAGTCAGTGTAACAAGTTCAAATAATGAACTAAAAACACGTATCCTGCACAAATGCCGCATGCTTGCGCTTCCTGTCTTATCTAACTGCCTTTAACGGACTTCTTGGAGTAAATGTTTCTCTTTTACTTGTCAAGGGGTCACGTCATGTCAGAAATAACGCCATTACGAAAAGGCGGGAAAATGTACGTCTTTATTTTCAACGTAATTTTAACGGAGAAGTGAGATAAGGTCTAATTCATTTTTGTGGGAAGGCCCAGTACTGGGACGTATATACGCTGATGACGATGATTATGAAACCTAAATTAACAAAGAAGAAGAGCTCTTTAACGAACTTTCTTTAACATACTGTTTGGAGTTAAAATGTTTCTTTTCAACTTGTCAAAGGGTATAGCAATTACGACATAATGCTGAAGAGGCGAGAAAATTTAAGTCCTTTTTATATAATTACAGTCATGTGAAATGTTTTCATTTAGGCTTATTTAATTGATTAATGAATAACATTATTTACTAGCATAGAATAAGATTATTTTGTAATCATAACACATCAATATGGACTGAGTATTGTCAGAAATAAATGAATTATTACCTATTAATATTAATTGTAACTTTTTTCTACTTTTCTGTATAGATGGTTTGCTAATTTTCTTAATCTTATAGGGTGATATATTAACGGAATAATGACCCGATTCAATTTGTTAGGTGGTTCGAAAAAATCCATTGATTTGGTATGTACCGAGGTCAAGAGTAGAACTGCTACAACTATTAAAGAAAGCTCATTTAATGCTTCCCTAAAAGATGTCATAGCTATTAAACAATTACGTTTTTCTCTGTAATTGTTGGATTGTTTGTTTTTTGTTCCATTGTATTGTTATCGGCAATTATCACAGGTAAATGAACCTTCTTGTCATATTGGTGAGTACTTCTTGTTTGACAAGAGTCTCAGCAAATTCTAGTAAAATAGTGTTATTTGGAGGTACAAATGATTATTTAAAACCAAATTATGATTGAGAATAAAGATAAATTATTTTACATTTTCAATACTGTATGTGTATAAGTATGTATGTATGTACGCACCCTGAAACCTTCGTAATTAGAAGAATTACCAGTGCAGCAGGCCCCGCTTGCTGCGTATACTGAGCTGTGCATAGTGTCGGCATCACATAACAGGGCACAATGTCAATTGTTATTATTTTTTTTTATTTTTGTTACATGTTGTATGTTTAGTTGTGTGTTTTGTTATGTGATTCCAATAAATGTCTTATATTCTTCTTCTTCTTTATTCTTCTAATCACTGATTGAAATATTTTAGTTCTCAATGTTATACTTAAAAATAAAAAAAATATAATTATTAAAAAATAAATGCAAATTATTAATTTAGTTATTGGTATACCTACTTTGAGTATTACACCACCAACATTCCAAGATTAAAATAAATAGAAACGAATTGACTCTTAAATACCAGAATTTTATTTTCTAAAAAAAAACATTTTTTATTGAATTAAAAGCTATAGTTCATAGAATGTAGAGAAAAGAAAAAAAACATTTAAATAAAATATCTTTTAAAACAAAAGCCATTGCTCCCCCTTCGCGCCAAAACAAAACGCATAGATTATACTATCTGTCTAATCACAAAAGCGGTTACACTCTAAAAAAAAAAAGAATGAAGCAAATCTATTCTTTGATCGCAACCTGTCGTAGGGGTGACTACCCTAAGGTCATTATACCCACCTGCGGCGGGGTGGGGGCAGGGAAGGGGGTACACCTGACGTAACGGAATCCTGCGCACGTGCCGCGATAGTCTAGCGATAGATGCGCGCCAAAACTGGAGCAGGGTTGCCGCTTGTCAATATTTTCTATTAAAATAGTATAAAAGGAATTTTTGTACATGTAATATAAACAGGGTGACTTTTTTATCACTGTCCAAACCTTCTGATGCGTACCGGCGCGTTCTGATCTGGCGTTATGACCTGACGTACCTAGATGGTCCCTTGTGCTTGCGCAAGGATGTCTGACACCTAACTTTGTAAGGTTGGTGGGGGGTGTCAGTATAAACTTTAAAGTCGTGTGTAGCGAGGTGTCCACACCTTCTGTCCCTAGGTTCAGAGGGGGCCCGAAGCGAAAGGATCTGCGGGGCACGTGAGTTGTCCATAGCTGGTTGTTCTGCTCGGTGGTTTTCATTGAATAAATTCAAAAATTCAAAATTCAAAATCATTTATTCAGTTTAGGCTACAAATAGCTCTTATGAACGTCATTATGCCATCGGTTCGTAAGTCTACTCTGGGCGGGAGGTCTTGTACTGAGAAGAACCGGCAAGAAACTCAGCAAGTGTCCAGCTCTTTTCTCCCTTACAGCGTCAAAAATATTGGAAAATGCCCTATCATAAAAGGACACTTTCCATCACAAATAAAAACACAAAATATAATATAAAGGACAATCACACATATTAAAAAAAACAAAAGAGAAAATATAATAATATCTACATTTGCAAAACATCAGTTACCAGTTAAAATTTTCACAATGTCATACAGCACTAATAAAGGTCAAAAATTGTCTAAGAAAGAAAAAAACAAAAAAAAACAAAATTAAACTATAGTTAATAATAATAAAAATAGTAGTATGCAAGAGTAGACCAGCCTCCACAGGCGGCACCCGTTCACGAGTATGACATATGAATCAGCCATCGCTTCACTCAACCATATCTTAGGGAATGTAACGACCCGACGCACATGCCACCACCGCAGAGACACTAAAGAGAGCATGCCACACTCAAGCTACTCTAAATAAAAACCTAATGAAAAGTTTAACGGCTTCCAATATCTCCGGCTCTAGTCTGGAGAACTAGTAGAGGTGCCCGCTAGATGCAATGTCTGCGGTTAAATCAGCCGCGTAAGATTTTGGAACTGAGAGGTGCCTGGATGGGTGCTGAGAAGTGAGTGGGCTTACAACTCCGCCACCAAAGAGGACATTTGGTAGTCAACTTTAGAGTTGACGACCCGAGCAGTGGAATCTGCGAGTTGTACTCTTAGTGCAGCGAGAAGTGAGCGAGCTTACAGCTCCGGTAACCTATCTGGATATTAGGTAGTGGACTATACGTGTCCACGGGGCAACTAGCTCGAGACACTAGTCTTAAAAGTACCGGATGAAGAATGCGTTTCGACGCGCCCTGATCTGGCGCAGATGGACCTGCGCAAGGATATCTGACACCTTTAACATTATAACTTTTGGTAGGGGGTGTCAGTATAAACTTTAAAGTCGTGTGTAGCGGGGTGTCCAAACCTTCTGAGATGATGATGAAAATAAAATTCAGCCGTTCCATACAAAACATCAATATTCATTCGACCAATATTTATGGAACAGCTGAATTTTATTTTCGAGTTAGGGAGTTGGTCCAATAGTAAGAGTAGTTCGTTTGTATCACGGGAGTCATCTCAGAAGGTTTGGATGGTAATAAAAAAAAGTCCACCAGTATAATAAAACGACAATCGAAAGAAACTTAAATTTTTATAGATAATGGTATGGAACCATTCGTGCGGGAGTCAGACTCGCACTTAGCCGGTTTTTTTCTGCTTTCTGGTATTAGTTTTAAGTTTATGTTCTACTAATATGTATATTAGCTGTTTTTCTTCCAATAAACTAAATAAATTATTATTATAAGTGTAGGCTGATGATGGCGACGATGATAGAAAACTTGTCGAGGTGACCGGAAGGTAGTGGATGAGGTTTGCACAGAAAGTACTGCATTGGCGTGATAATAGAGAAGATATAATGGTCACAGTTTAGATCTGTACGAGAATGTCACTACGAAAATGTCGCACTGTGAGTACTTTTAAAAAATAACTAAAAAGTTATCTACTATCGGTTACTTGAGTGGCTCTGAATCACGTTATGTTTTTATATATGAATATATATTATATTTAGTAGTATATTCATATTTTTGTGTATATATGTAGTTTAATGTGTGGTTGTCTTTATGTTATATAAATAACGTATTTTCTTAATAGTTCTGTGCGTAGTTTGTCTATCTAACTAGCTACTTTCATACTATCCTGCCACCATGGTCTGCTGGAAGAAATCTCTTTTTAGAGATAAGCTTACCTGTACTATTGCGATCCAAAATAAATAAATAAATAAATCTGTACAGGACTTTTGGTTTTTTTTATTTGATAAGGCGAAATGTATGCAAATAACAAAGTCAGTCTCAAAATCTATAATTTTTGAACATTTTTTTATTGACTAGTTGTCTAAATAGTTATTTCTTTACATAACTAGTTCGACTCAATTTTGTATGCTACTTTCTGGTAAAATTTATGAATATTTTATTTACACAATACCTTTTTTATCGTAATTTTTGCTAACTTTATTTAATTTATTTCAATTAACACTAATAAAGGGTTTAAGTTTTCAAAAATATTGACAGCTCACTTACAAGTTGATTTGCTATAGTCTCTATGTGATTTAGGCAGTTTCGTTCACTGTCAAACAATTCCAATGCACTTACAAATACCATTACTCCACACTGATGTTAGATATGCAAATAGCCGACTATTCCCACATAAATACGCCACCTGTTACACACATTGACATTTAAAATTCAAATGAGTGACAACCCTAGCGAGGGTGGTAACAGTTTAATGGTATGCGTCGATTTGTATGGAAGCAAACGTTTCGAAAGCTGACCACTTCCTTGTTTAATTTAACAATAATGTAGTGTTAAGATAAAAATAAGGTTCTGAGTTAGAGCGGATAAACTACAGGTTTCAGATTGGGGGATTTAGGGTAAACTCCTTGTGAACAACATTGTTGTAAGTTTGATTGCATTAAAGCACATCTGGATGTTTCTCTGTTTGTAATATGTAGAATTTTGTGTACATGTTGTGTATTTTTTTTTGTGCAAATTTCTTATGCTGTCCTCGTCTTTTATAATTAATTTATATACTCACCGATTATTATTTATTTATTGTTATTAGTTATGACAGAATAACAAAGGCTGTGGGTCCCCTGCAGCCACTGAGTCATTGACCTTTTTTGTCTTAACGTCAAGTTATGTTGGGCGAAGTGCGTTGTAATTTTTTTATTTTTTATTGTATGTTTGAGACAAATAAACATTATTTTTAATATGATATATCAACTGTACGTCATCCATATCTGGTGGTCTTGTAGAAAATGCTTCAGATGATAGTCCACCATTTAATGTAATATTAATAATTTTTCAATGCCCCGTTTCTGCAAACTTACTGTAAGCAAGCAACTTTAAAGAAAGTTTAAAAAAAAAACCAAAACTCACAACTAATATTTCCAATAAATTAAAAGAACCATCTAAACATATCAAATTTCCTATTAAATTACAAGCTAAAAGCTTCCGAAAACCATAAACGTCCACATTAGACACCTTTCGACGACGCGCAAAAAACGAGCGCGCGCACCACGATGCGCACAGCTGTGCGCGTTCGCGTGTTGGACACGTGATTTTTTTCGCAACCCCTTTTAATGCCATAGAAGTTCACTGCGGTCTATTGACCTGTGTTATTTCACTTAATGCAATGTCATAATCTTATCTACGAGTGACAAATGTCATTAATCCAACTAATATTTTACGCGAAAGTTTGTATGGATGTTTGTTACTCTTTCACGTAAAAACTACTAAATGGATTTGGATGCATTTAGGCATACAGATAGTTTATAACCTGGATTAACACATAGGATACTTTTTATCCCGATATTCCCACGAAAACGGGAACCACGCGGGTGAAACCGCGAGCGGCCGCTAGTTAATGATAAATATATAGAACAGTGTCCCGCAAACTTTTTGTGTTCAAGGTTTTGGGGATACCACCAACCCGCATTTGGCAAGCGTGGTGATTAAGCCATTACCCATCAATTGTAGCGATGACTTAATTTCAATGATGGAGGCAGCAGTGGGACAATTATAAGCTGTTTACTTACACAATCTTATGACCACGGTACACCAGTGTGCCACGGCATGTACTTTGCGGAACACTGGATAAAAGGCTGATGTCTTAAGATTAAATTTCCATCGATAACTCCTATGTTTTGTATGACCCCATTTAATTTTTTTAAATATTTTTAATATATTTTTTTTTATCGACACTTGTATTTATTTTATTTGACAAAAAGGGCTGTCTAAGGATCATCGCTACTAAGTTAAGGCTACCTTGTCGTTAAATATCGAAACACAACTATGTTACTAAAATTATTATTTTGGCGATAGACTTATAATATAAGCTGGTGGCACTATAAATACCACACATTAAGTCAACAGATTAAGTAAACAAATGGAAATTGAATTGTTTGAATTAAAAATAATTTGACTTTGACTTTGTCTTAACAATATTTTATGTTTTACTTTATTCGTACTAGAAAAAACCAACCAGCCTCAGGTAGATTATTTTGAGTAGCAAACAGTTAAATATTTTCAAGTTATTACATTAATCTTGTTTTAAATTTTTTATTCGATTGTACTTTGTATGTGTGTGCGAGTTGACGACACAAATAATAGGTAAAATCAAAAGGTGCTATCTCGCACATTTGTGCGAGTTTAAAGTGTGCGAGTTGACGAATAACTCAATCGAGTGGGAATCGAACCATTGGATAACCGGTCCAACGCTTTGATCGATCAGCTACCGAGGCTGTTTGATTTTTTCTTTTAAATAGATATAGCATTGTGAAAAAAAAATATTAGTACTTTTAACCCTTAATTACTTTTACACTCTACTAGTACGTATCCATAAAAACTAGTACGTATCAACTCTACGTGTAACAGAAAAGTACACTTACCACACATTTCTGTAACACGTTGTATACAAGTCTCTATTTTGATAACAATAAAGTACACATTAAGTTGGCTTAATTAAAATTGCCAAACAATTTAAAAAAACAAACTTATATAATACCAAAATTGAGGAAGTTGTCAAAACGAATGGTGCAAAATTGCACAGCTGTAATAGATTGTTTTTTCACCGGCAACTGTCAGTTGGGAAACGATTCGATACAGTTTGACATTATAATGGTGACTTGGATTGGTGACATATGGTATGTAATACAAAGAAATACAAATAATAAGAAATACAAATAAATAATGTAGGCTATGCGAAGACCGGTCATCGGATGGGTGACCGAAATAAATTACGCAGGGGCTCGCGTGGTGGTTTGCGGTCAGTTCTCTCTGTAGCCATCCATAGGGAAGGCTCGATGCCCAGCAGTGGGGACATAAAAATGAGCTGATGATGATAAAGCATTTTTTAAAGTTGAATTACACCATTTTGGTCCCTACAGGCATGTATTATTAATACCAGAGGTATGATAGCAGCTTCCTGACAGTGAATTATTTTGGTTTTAAACAATGTGTAGCGTCAGCTCGGACTTCGTGAGCTGAGAGCTAAGCTATCTCCCACGCTAGGAGCCAAAAATGCAACAAAGAATATTAAATTAATTAAGAAAATAAATATTAGGCAAAAACCTATACTTAATTATAATTAATCTATAACCGATTAGTTGGAGCCGTAAAACGTAATTCGACAAAATACAAAAAAAAGACATTAAAAAACGTCCTCGCACATGCCACGTAAATTTGAATAGGATGTAATTCCTCTGGCCCGCGCCGTCACCAATTACCAGCCAGGGGAATAATTTCCTGCGATGACAATGATACGGAAAGTTATAAAAAACTACGCACGCGCATAATTAGTAACGGTTTGAGGAGTTGGCGGGAAGGTTTCGACTGCGAAAGAGGTTATTGTTGCGACGATGATTGATTAATGGTGAATTAACGATGTTCTGGTTATAACGGTGGGTTTGGTTCACGAGTCTGTTTAAAAATTTTGTTAAAATCCTAAATAAAGGAAAGAGACAGTTCAAAAACTTTTACAGCTCGCGAGGATAGCAAGTTGTATAAATAAAACACAATGTCAAATGTTATAAATATTTTAACTTTTCAGCTTTTTGTTATTAAGATGTTAAAAGGTTTTTATAAAGATTTTTATACAAAACAGAGAATTTTTTAATTTTCTTAACTGTTTCCGCCAAAGAAAATGTTTACATTTTCATTTGAGTTTTTGTATGATTTGAAAAATCATTATTGAGTCAAAAACTTCACATACAGTCTCTTTCACTTCTCAACTCTCGTAAGACTTCACACCTCATTCATGCCACAAGGACTGCATTATAATTTAACTAGTGGCCGCTAGCGGTTTAACCCGCGTGGTTCCCGGTTTCACCCGCGTGGTTCCCGTTCGCGTGGGAATATCGGGATAAAAAGTATTTTATGTGTTATTCCCGGTTATAAACTATCTGTATGCCGAATTTCATCCAAATCCATTCAGTAGTTTTTACGTGAAAGAGTAACAAACATCCATACTTACAAACTTCCACGTTTATAATATGTATTTGTAGGATAACTAGCATTTTAAGTTTGTACAACTAATTACAAGATTTTTTTGTGTATGCCGTCAAGCAATTATAAGTTCTACGTCGATAATGTTAAAGTATATGTTAACTGCACATCTAATTTGGTAAGAAACAGCTGATTGCGAGGGTGGTTGGGAAGTTGTTTTTTTTAATGTATGTCTGTTCGCGTAACGGAAAGCGATACCACCTGTCTTCGAGAAAGGGTTGATGACCCTGTGTTAGAAAACAGTTTGTTTATATATAGATAGATAGATAATACTTTTATTGCAACACTATAAAACATAAACATGAACAAAAGAACAAAAAAATACAAAGTTACAATTTGGCGGTCTTATCGCTTTCAAGCGATTTCTTCCAGACAACCAGTCGGATAGAGAGAGCTAATAAACTTTAAGATCAGAGGTGAAACTATGAAAACATACTAGAATAATGTGTATTTTATAAATGAAACAAAATAATAATATTAATGGTAATGATAATAATGATATACTGTGTTTATTTATACTGTGCTGTCATCTGAAATGTAACTCTTACTAAGGTTTTTTTAACCCACTTAGTAAGGCTAAGTTTTTTGTTATTTACTTTTTTATTTTTACTTTTTACTTATAATTTTTACACTTAGGGTAATTACTCTTAGATCATACTTTTTTTTAAAGTTACAGCTTTAAGCGCTCAGATAAATCACTGTACAATCTAACTGACATGACAGTCCAGTTTTTATGATAAACGCGACCACCAATAACAAAGTGAAAGAAGACGTCAGATCCAGACTGATCTAGCCTGGGGCTAGTCTGGACCGCATTGTCTAGATTACAGCCTAGCTCCAAAGTAAACATAGGGGCTATGGCTACAACTTTCATTGTAAGGCTCTATTGGTTTTGATATTGAAAGTTTAGAATATTTTATTAAATATATTTAAATGTATTAATATCATTATCATTGAAATGAAACAACTTTTACGGATCTACTCGTGTTTATTTTACACATTACTTATTTAAAAAAGTAAAAGTTGTTTCATTTCAATGTGCAGTGTTCGCGTAAACTTTAGAAAACAATATCATTATCATATTTAGCCTTATCGATAGTTAG
This sequence comes from Eudonia lacustrata, assembly GCA_947562085.1. Classification (NCBI taxonomy): domain Eukaryota; kingdom Metazoa; phylum Arthropoda; class Insecta; order Lepidoptera; family Crambidae; genus Eudonia; species Eudonia lacustrata. The sequence goes on from OX387334.1 coordinate 12,538,511, forward strand.
GAGTGACATCAATCCTCTTCTAGTTAAGCCAGTCTTAAACTATAATTGGACATCATTTGAAAACAGAGTTTTTATTTTATTTTTTTATTATATTAACAGTCTGCAAACGAGCAGGCGGGCCGCCTGATGGTGAGCGGTCACCGCCGCCCATGGACATCAGCAACATCAGAGACGTTGCTTTTGTGTTGCCGATCTGAAAAAAACCTCTTTACACCCCTTTTAAAAGAGCCCATGACGTAGCTTAATGGGAAAACCTCGGATGGCAGCTCATGCCACAGTTTGATGGAGTTCCAGAGTTTTCGTAGTCCAAAAAATTATAAAGAATTTTTCCTTTTATTGACTTAAAAATTTAAATAAGAATAATTACTTAAAAGTATTTTTAAAATTACATGACAATAAAATTACAAGCAGAACTATCGTGATTGATATACGCAAGATTTTTTTTGTGTTTAAAACTATTATATGTCGCATTATATCGTTTACGACATCTCTAGATGTCTATGAAAAACGACTACCTTTATGGAAACGATCAAAACCAACCTCAGTTCCCAATTTGAACGCGCCCTTATTTAAATGGCGACTTTCTCAAATAATTTTATCACAAACTAACGGTTACAATTTGTTTTCTAACTGTAACCTATCTCTGTTGAATCTGCTATGTTTTATCACTGTACTGATTCTAGTAACTTGTTTTCTTACGCGAATACTATATTCTTTTTATTAAACAATGGGACAACTTGATCTTCCTATCACTTGATAGCAAATTTATGATAAAACTAAAGGTGGAATTCATTTTATTTAAAATCGTCAACCAAAGAAACTGGATATTAAGATAAGTCTCTAAATACAAGAAAAAAAATTACACGATAAAATTTTACTAGAAAAAAAAACAGCCAGCCTCAGGAGGCTCGAGTCGAACCCTCGACATTTGGTCCCGGTCCAATGCTCTGACCGCTGAGCTACCGAGGCCCCAGAAGACTCGTTAAATTTTTCTAGTAGTTTGTGATTTATGCTGCAAGTAAGCGGTATTACGTCACTGTGAAGATACTACCCTCACAGTTGAAAGAACACTTTTGCAAGTATTTAACAAATAAAATACAAATAAAATAAATAAATCCAGATAATTTATTTTTCAAGACGTGATTCCTTACATTATTTAAGTAGGTAAATATTAAATAAATTGTTTTAGTTTTGTTGATACAATTTTTAACGCAAATTTTGTTATGAACAAATTGCAAAAACACAAATGTTGAAAAAATTTCCACAAGCAGGATTTGAACCTGCACCCTTCTGACATACCGGGCCAGGTGCTCTCCCAATTGAGCTATCGTGGTTCTAACCAGCCCCCCGAAATTATTCAACACTATTTACTTTTTTACTTTGAAATCCTGCTCGTGGAAATTTTTTCAACATTTGTGTTTTTTTAGGTAAATATTGTTGTAATGGCGATGTACTTAGATAAGATGACGGTAGCTAGACATACGGACTTAGAAGGTTTGCTACCACCATACTGGGCACAGTAGTACTGACTTATAGCTGTTCCCTATATCAAACAAACCGTTCCTCGACCCACCGCGTCACATCGCCCGAATGCGCTAGTACTTCGTTTGGCTTAGCGTTTTTTTAGACTTTTTTTAAGAATTATATTAGGTAGCCTAAAGCCTTCCACAAAAGTTGGGCTATCAAATGCAAAAATAATTTTCCAAATCCAACTAGTCCAAAAATTCAAAATTCAAAATCATTCATTCAGTTTAGGCTACAAATAGCTTTTATGAACGACATTGTGCCATAACGGTTCGTAAGTCTACTTTGGGCGGGAGATCTTGTACTGAGAAGAACCGGCAAGAAACTCAGCAAGTGTCCAGCTCTTTTCTCCCGTACAGCGTCAAAAGTATTGGAAAGCCCTATCATAAAAGGACAGTACATGTAGTTCAGTTTAGAGATTAGCGAGTTCAAACAAGAACCAAACTAATTAACTTAATATCAGTGTAGATGTAAGTATTATTGGAATGTATAGGACAGCTGATGAGTTCTAAGGTTTCCAAAGTTGGTCCAGTACAAAAAGTTTGAAGGAACAATACCAGTCCGGTTGATTCTGTCGTCCTATGTATTTTGATTTCTTTTTTTTTTAACCTTTTATTTTTGTTTTACATTAAATTTCCTTTGTTTATGCAATTATTAGTATGTATGTGTATTATAAATATTTAAGTAAGTTTATTTTAAATTTACAGGAGGTACACATTAATTCTACCAGTATTTATAACGTTTCCTTTTGTGGGCCTGCTGGAAGATATTTCAGAACTAAAATAAGCAGCGCCCTTGTACTATATTTACTTGAAGAGCTTGTTTTGTTACCTTTTTATATGTGTACAAAAACTTAAAAATAATAAATAAATAAAATATCAACCTTAACATGTTGTCAACAGTACCGATTTACAATACCAAATCGTCTAGTCCAGATGCGGTCGAGTAGTGGAGGCAGGTGTGACCGCAACCACTTCCGGAAAGATGACCCTTCGGTAAGGAATCAGCCTTTGAGAAGACGTAGACCTTACGATCGCGAATGTTAGCTACTTTCCCCAAGACTTGTCACGAGATGGGTGACCAAAATGTCTTATATAACCTTTTTGCTATCGACTTATGTATCGATAATGTCACGGTGGCCGAGTGGCAATGCAGTCGACTCGATATCCGGAGGTCTTACTCGTAGGTTCAATTCTCTGGTCGGGCATAGTGTGTTTTGAATTAAACTATCTCGGGCTATGCACGGGCACTATCGATTGTTTAAATGATGATGATAGAATGGACATGAAGTTGCTCGATTTCAATTATGGAATGAAGATAGAGTTGCCCAGCTTTGGGTCAGTAGGTACGTTTTTATTTAAAAAAATTTACTAGATTTGTAATGCACGTCAATTTGTAAGCTCAAATCGAATCTGTATTGCTGACTAAGTATGAAAGATGAAACTGATCTTTAGTATTTGTAAAAATATTATGATCAGATGTTAATGACGGTAGTTATTGACATTGAATGGGCGCCTTTGGCTTTCTAAGTAAAAAGTTAATAGTGTTGAATAATTTCGGCGGGCTGGTTAGAACCACGATAGCTCAATTGGGAGAGCACCTGACCCGGTATGTCAGAAGGGTGCGGGTTCAAATCCTGCTCGTGAAAATTTTTTCAACATTTGTGTTTTTGTAATTTGTACGCAACAAAATTTGCGTTAAAAATTATATATAATTAAACATTTTGTATAAAAGATGATAAATAGTTTTTAATGAACTTATAGAGCTTAGTTACCCTTTTCGGGCACGGCAATTTTATAGAAAGCTCCCAAATTATTTTTATATAAAGCTATGAATATCTGAAGCTCTGTCTAAAGCAAAACATCGTTTTCAAAAATCTTATTGGAGATGGGCACTTTTTTTAGAATTGCTTACCTACCGACAAATAAAAAAAAAATTAGACAACACCACACACATTGTCTGATCTCAAGTAAGCAGCTAAAGCACTCGTATTATGGTAATCAGAATCAACGACGGTATCACAACCACCCAGACCCGACACAATATCGAAAGTTCGTCTTCGACATTAACCCGACCGGGAAACGAACCCGGGACCTCATTCAGCGCCGCCCAAAGTCCGGTATGCAAGCCACTCGGCTACGGAGATCGTCATAAAGAAGGGAACTTCTACAAAAGTTAAATAAGAGCATCCAAGTGAATTGGTTTTGTTTCTTGTATGCCGCACAATAATGTAGACGGCGTATCTGTTACCAACCGAATGATTAAGGAATTACTGGCGAATGGAAGTCAATATTGTGTTTTCTAGTGGCGAACAGCCGCAGTCCCAATTGATTAGTGATGGGGTCGGTATCGATGAAAAATTATTTTGTTTATTAAAAAAATAATTTGAGAATTCTTGGTGTCGTGTGCAGTGTGCTTCTACTTTTGGCCTTTTCAACACTAAACATAAAGTGAGAGGCTTAGTCCTTAAACGTAAGGAATAAAATAGAATTATGACTCAATACAAAGTCTCCCGCCCAGAGTAGACTTACGAACCGATTGCATAAGAGCTATTTGTGGCCTAAACTGAATAAATGATTTTGAATTTTGAATTGTGAATTTTGACTTAATTTTATCTTCAATTAAATAAAGAACTGATAACGTAAAAAAAAGTGGTAAATGTTTACTAGTTTTTATTACTTGAGACAAAAGGCAGTGCACTAACAAAAATGAAAACTTCATAATTAACAATAAATAATAATTAATTAATTTGTGTTTGTATATTAACAAGAAAATTATTTATTGCCGCTGCAAATCAAAGTAACAATACTAAAACGTTAAGTACTTTAATACAATTTGTTTTCAACTAACTGTAAACTATTTTATGAAACAAGTTAATCTTGCCAATAGCTTCAATCGATCTTGCCTTACTTTAGCGAAAAAAGTTGGTAAATCATAATTTATCGATAAAACGTGTCGCGTCACTAGCTGTGACCGCACAATTAGCGGTTTGTTCATTACCTCCAACCAGCTACCGGCGGTCGATACATCGTTTTGTTTAATCTTCACACGGTCTGGACAGACAGACAGATTTGATAACACAATAAAAGTATATAGGACCCTATCCCTCTATTGAATTAAAGGTTGCCATAGATTTTATTTTGTTTTATTTTTTATTTTATGCAGATGCTGGATGCGTCAAGCTGAGGACAGGGTGCTATGGCGCTCATTAGGGAAGGCCTATGTCCAGCAGTGGACTAAGATAGGCCGATGATGATGATGATGATGATGATAGATTTTAAGCTGACAAAAGTTAGTATGATAGAGTACAAATAAAGTGCTCATAATATTGTTAGACTCATGTAAGTAGGCAAAAATGTTTTAGCATTAATAAAGAGTATACCTTACATTTATTATGATTTAGAGTAAGATTTTGATTGACACTATCCACATCGACGTACGCATCAATACCTATTTTACTTCAATATAAAAATCTTTTTAACCAATTAGTATTCAATGAATAACATCATCATCATCATCATCAGCTCACTGGCTGTTTATTAAAGACTAGCGGCCCGTCATTTTTTTTTTAAATACATATGACCTATGTTACTCAGCGCTAATGTTGCATTCTAATGGTGAGAGTTTTTTAATTCAGTCCAGTAGTTTTTGAGTTTATTCGTTATAAACATACACGTACACGTTACATATACGTTAACCGCCTCTGTGGTCTAGTGGTTAAGACCACCGGTTTAGACCCAGAGGTCCCGGGCTCGATTCCCAGCGGGGGGTACATGTTTGTGTACTCGGTTTGGTTGGTGGTAGGACTTGTTTGTCCGCCTGGCTAGCTACCACCATCTTTTCTAAATATGTCGCAATAACATCAATGTTTGTAGCATTGTTGTGTTCCGGCAGCTAGAGATAAGATAGCCAGTACCTCACTAGTTGAGGATCCCGGGTGAAGTGCGCTTCCACCATTGGCCTTATCATGACTTAACAAGGCACTGTGCTTACCCGTTAATATAAAAAAATAACATATTAAAATTCAAACCTTTCCTCTTTATAGTATTAGTATGAAGAAATAAAGTTACATTATGTTACCAGCACAATTAGTTTTAAAAGCGCCAGCAATCGACAAACAATTCTATATACAAAGAGGTCCCCTTCGATTGCTTAATCGATTAAAATCGCCATAGACAAAAACAATAACCGATCAATAAAAACAGTTTGAGCGTCGCTAGCCCACCGTACCGTCTTCTTGCGCCGGATGCGCCGCCATTGCTCGCTCGACCGTTCTAAATTCAAAACGGAGCCGTTTCCGGTGTGACGTCAGCGCCGCCATTTTGTCGTCTGCGTCTGCGCTATTGTGCTCATGGGAAATGGGAGCGAGTAAAATGGGTTTCCCGCAGGAAAGGATGTTATTTTATGGATGGCCTTTTTTGTGATGGCATTCTAATGGAAAGTTTCGATCGTATTATTTCTGTTGTCTGTCCGTTTGTTGTTTTGTGTTTGAAGAGTGTTGGTTTAGTGGGCTTACGAAGTTCTTTAGTGCTGTTAATAGTAATAATTAAGTTTCAGGTTGATTAAAATAGTTGACAGGTCATTTATAGAGCCTTTCAATAAACATAATCAATTAAGAAACATTATACCATAGCTTTAGCGCGCATCACAGCGAATTAAGTGTCTATTTACCTTATTTTATGTTACAAAAAACATGTTTAGGTCCTTTAAGTACGTAGTTTTCAACATCCATTCCCTAACCGCTTCTTTCGCTTTAGACTTTTAATGCATTTTATAAATATACGCATCAAAATCATGTAGGCACTACAATATCATCATCGTCATCAGCCTATATTTTAGTTCACTACTGGACATAATGTATGCCCACGCCACTGAGCACACTACACAGACTCAATTTTAAAAATTATTATATTTATTTCAATATTTGTTACCTAAACATTATTCTAATTATATCATAACCTTTGTTGCTTACTCACAATATTTACAATAGTAGGAAAAATCTATTATTTTCCGTAGCAAAGTCAGGGCGAGGTTTCACAACAGTCCCAAAGTACTGGCGACCTCGGCGCATACAAAAAAACCATCTTAGTCAATCGACCTTACATTTTTTGCTAGAGTCATCGTAATGATAAGTAGCTATTTTTTTATTGTTGTGGGTCAGCTTTATCTAGAGTAGGACAGGGACTGTTTCACGCGGTCAGGATTAGCTGACCTGACAAATGCCTTATGCAGTTAATTATTTATTAATTTACTAGCGGCCGTTTGCGGTTTCACCCGCGTGGTTCCAGTTCCCGTGGGAATATCGTGAAAACAACTATTCTATGTGTTAATCCAGGTTATAAACTATCTGTATGCCAAATTTCATCCAAATCCATTCAGTAGTTTTTACGTGAAAGAGTAACAAACAGCCATCCTTACTTACACTTACACTTAACTTATGCGTTTATAACATTAGTAGGATTTAATTTAGGAACACCAACAAGGTTTGTACAAACACATCAACTGAATACAACCATAAACTTATAACTAAACACAAATATTATTTAAAGGTACTCACAGCATGTACCACAAAAAAGTTAAGAGAGGCCGATGATGATAGTGATCAATATAATATACCTATCTGGAGGTAGACCCAAGATAAGTTGGGATGTAGTGTTAAAGACATGAGAGTGATAGGTTACCGATGATGACGTCAAGGACAGAGCGAAGTGGTGGTGGAAGGCTAGGAAAGCTGACCTTTCCACATTGTTGGACCATAGCTAGGCAGAGAGATATCGTTTACCAGTGGTCGAGTGACAATGCACACGACCTGATATCCAGAGGCACTGAGTTCAATTCCCAAGTCAGGAATGGGGAATGCATAGCCCAAGGTTTATGATCACCAACCAGCATTTGGCAAACGTGGCAGGCATACGGTATACGATACGAAATCGGATACGATACGAAATCGAATACGATGTACAATTTAAAAAAAATTGTATTGTTTTCTAAAGCTTTACGCTTACACTATCGAATAAACACTTTAAAATAAAACACCTGTTATGAATGTTTACGGTGTTTGGGGTGTGTCTACCTTTTTTCTTTGATATGTTATGTTATATCTTGTAGATGCTAAAATAAAATATGAAATAAAATGTTGAACTTATTGCAGGGCTCGTGGAGGTTCGTGGTCACTGATAGACAGAGGTGTCGTTATCCCAAAAGTAATACATAACCAACAATAGCATGTTACGAATATTTTTTTTATCGAATGCATTTCGTGTTTTGTTAAATGACAATCGCTGAACCAACGTGGTGAGTTGTGTAGAACAGAATAGAATGGAATATGTTTATTTGCATTAGTGTAGTTCATTCCTACTATGTATGAAGGCCTGAGCCCAGCATTGGGACGTATATTGTCTAATAACCTTAGTTATGAAAAGCTGACAATTTTTTTGTTAAAGCATTTAAAATGCATTGCCCCCCTAGACAAGTGGCAAAATCCTAAAAGAAATAAATTAACTAGAATGATTATTGTATGGGATTGACATCAGTCATTTATACTTTTGTTATGTTTTAGTTTTTTGCAGCATGTACAATCACCAGCATATTAACATGTAAGCAGCGTAACTCTTAAAACAATGGAATAAGATTCAAAACTAGTCAAACGTGTATACCTACCTACCTACATCTGAATGGTTGCAACCTTAAATATAATCTCAATAAATCTCTAAATTATTATATTATAAGTACACAACAAAAAGAAATGTAACTTGAAAAACAAAATAGAGAAAAATAATTAGAAAATTAAAAACTGAACACCTTCAAATAGAAGATGTCCTCCAACTGTGGGCTCATGGGAACGGTCCCAAGAATGCTGGCAACATTGCCCCTTTGGATTGCCAAACTAATACGCTGGCAGAGACAGCTGCTAGCCTTCTTGTCACCGGTGGCCTCGAGTATCTATATTTTAGTTAGTAGCTCTGTATATCTTTAATTTGATTAATAAAATAACGCCCTTTTTAAATTAAATAAGCAAACAAAAAATCTACCGCAAATAATTTCAGTGCATTGCAAATCAATCAGCTACCTTTATAAAAAAAACCCACTTCAGTCACGCCTTGACATTCGGTCGGCTCATCGCAACCTGATTTGGCTAAAATGTCAACTTTATAATGGTAGAAATTAACGAATAGCCGAGGCTAGGCCAAGTTCGGATAACAAGAAGGTCGCAGTGCCGAGGTTTTTTATGTAAACTATTTCAAATCCGTATTGATTTGTCATTGAATACAATTTACATCAGTTTGTAATTATTGTGGTGTTTCACGGTAAATAGATAGATAATACATTTATATTTCAAAAACTACAGACAATCATAACGTGTTGTGTTCTCGATTCCGATCCTAGCACCCCGGAGAATCTAGTAGAGACCATTCCTTCTAAAAATCTTCTGGGGATGTTCGATCACTATGACTTGAGAAAACATTTAGTTTCTCGTAGCTTTTAAAAATGCGGTAACCAAAAATAAAATACTCTATTAAAAAAAATACCTGATACATCCTTTTTTTTTTAGTGGGTTATTATAGGGATTTCTTGGCGGGAAAGTGAAGAGTCATGTCTGCGGTTTTGTTTTATTTTCTAAAATTTGTGTTATGTCGAATATTAATGTGAAATAATGGTGGATTATTTAACCGTTAAGTGTTCGTTAGTGCGCATGAGTGTTGGCAAATGCAACAAAACTGTGCAACTTCACTTTTCAAATTCTCTCAAGAAGTCTGCCCGAGGACTTCCCACATCTTTAGTGAAATACTCGAGGGGTTGGGGTATATCATTTCTCACTTCTCATTTCCATTATCATTCATCATCATCTATACAAGAAGGAAATATAGTTTATTTATGTATTACTTGTAAGAAAAATTACTTTGACAAAGCTAAATGTGCTAATCGCACGAAGCCATCAACTAAAGGAAAAAAAGAAGAAGATTACTATAATGGGGTATTTGACAGGTTTTAGAAAAATATGTCTAATGGTTCATTATAGCATAATATATTTGCAATTTGATTAATACGTTATGAATTTCTTTATTTTTTATGAAAATCGCCATTAAAATTCAAATTAATAAAATAGCCGCCAAAACGCTGAATGCAGGTCACGTGATGCCGTGACGTCACCTGCTTGTAAGCAAACTTTTAGCTTTCAAATTAAACGAACAAAACTTTGATTGACATTTACTGTAAACAAGCTGGTGACGTCACTCCAGATTCAGCGTCATCCCGTGCGTTTTTGATCACGTGGTCAATCATAAAAAAATTTGTGCTGGCTAAATTAGTTTAAAAACATGTTTACTATTAAGTTAACAACAACAAATTGTAGTCAAATACCCTATTATACATACTCTCACGGTATTCTCGCAATAATAGATAAACAGAGCATCTAAACTTCCATCTTTGAGTAAACTTGCCATTAGCGACTTCGACGCCGCGTTTACTCGTATAGATAACAGTGTCAAATTGCTAGCCGATAGCCTGATGTGTGAGCTTAAAACCCTTGTCCCTTAGTCGGCTCTTACGACATGAACGGGAAGTCAGGCGGCTGACACATTATTTTAAGGCGAGAGACCATGTGATAAATGTACTATTAACACAATAAACAACACTTAAGCTAGAAAGCTAATATTATGCTTGTGTTAGGTTTGTCCGATGGCGCAGTGGTTAACGCGCCCAGTCTGCGAGTGCTGAGGTTAAGCCACTTTCGCAAAGGCCGGTTATCGGATGGGTGACCAAAATATATCATCTCGAGCTCCTCCGTGCTTCGGAAGGCACGTAAAGCCGTTGGGTCCGGCTGCATTAGCAGTCGTTAACAACCACCAATCCGCACTGGACCCGCGTGGTGGTTTATGGCCCGTTCTCCCTATCCATCTATAGGGAAGGCTCGTGCTTCAGCAGTGGGAACATAAAATGAGCTGAAGATGTGTTAGGTTGTTCACGTCAGTGTCTAACGGAGCTATGGGGATTGGGATCAAGATTTAAACATTCAATGCGAGCGTCTATGCGTTGAGCTACCGACGGACGCTTCAAAACTTGAATGATGTTATTGAAACATCAATTTCAACACGATAATGTCTAATCAAATGCCGTTAAAAAATCTATTTCGTCACTCCATCCGAAGTGTTTATGACTATTAATTTGCTAGAGGATTTCCAACTCTACCACCTTCTATTAGAGTTTATCGTATTCGTTGTTAATCCACCGTTTAATTGTTACATCACAATTTCATTACGATCCGTCTTACTGATGTTGCCGAGTAAAATGTACAATAGATTACCTATTGGATTGCGACGGTGACAATATTGTTATTAGTTTTTTTTTCAATTCTGAACACCTCGGTGGCCGAGTGGTAGAGCGCTCGGCCCGATACCCGAAGGTCTCGGGTTCAATTCTTAGGTCGGGCAAAGTGTGTATCGGATTTTTCGATGCATAGCCCGGGTTTGTGATCACCAACCCGCATTTGGCAAGCGTGGTGAGTAAGCCATTACCCATCAATTGTAGTGATGACTTGATTTCAATAATGGAGGCCTTTGCCCAGCAGTGGGACAATATATAGGCTATTTACTTACTTACCTACTTAATAATTATTCTGTATAGGCAAGTATTTGACCGCGATCCCACCTTATCTCATCTCAGCTCATTTTATGTCCCCACTGCTGGGGCACGAGCCTTTCCTATGGATGAATTGGGAGAATGGGCCATAAACCACCACGCGGGCCCATTGCGGATTGGTGGTTGTTAATAGGAAGCCATTGGTAGGTAGAATGCCACATTGAGGATGGCCAAAGAGAAAATCTTCCTCCGAGCTGGGTGGTATAGCTCGGGGACCGAGGTCCACCTGATTGTAAGTAACGATGCGGCCTAGGGTGTAGCATACTTGCCTAGATAATGGCTGTTCACCTTTGCCTTAAAAATGTCCAGGTTGTATGTATCAGGAAACAGATCCGCAGGAAGGGAGTTCCACTACATAGCAGTCCGCATCAAAAATGATTCAGTAGCGAGTGCGAGTTTTATTTCAACAACATTCTATCACGTTAACTAAAGGAGTTCTTTAATAGCTATGTGCGGTTTGCATATTTGACCAACGACAAAAAAAGGAAGAAAAAATAAAATTATAGAAGTATTCAATGTTAAGTGATATTCCCCAAACCTTGAGTATTAGTTAAGCTATCTGTAGGCTTAGCCTAAGTACATTAAGAAAACGATAGTGAAGTTCGAAAATAATAAAATGTATGGGATTGACATAAGCTGCGCTAAGTCACGTGGTCAATCTTATGTCGATCCCATACATTTTATTCTTTTCGAACTTCGCTATCGTTTTCTTAATGTTACATGGGCTACCGCCACTGATTTGTTAAAAAAATTGAGAAGTTACGTAGCATTATCTTGTTTTATTTGCCAACACTACGTACCTACGCTAACTAACACGTTTAAAAATCACTATTATTTCTCAACTCGACAAAACACAAACTTTTGGAAAACAAAACAAGATCTTTTTTTTTTCCTTTAGTTGATGGCTTCGCGCGATTAGCACATTTAGCCAGTGTCAAAGTAATTTTTCTTACAAGTAATACATAAATATACAAATCCTTCCAGTACGTACATAATGATGATGATAATAGAAATGAGAAGTGAGAAATGATATACCCCCCAACCCCTCGAGTATCTCAGTAAAGATGTGGGGCTTTACTAAGTCCTCACGCGAGCTTCTTGAGAGAATTTGAAAAGTAACGTTGCACTGTTTTGTTTCATTTGCCAACACTTTTGCACACTCACGAACACTTAACGGTTAATAATCCACCATTATTTCACATTAATATTCGACATAACACAAATTTTAAACAAAACCGTAGACATGACGCTTCACTTTCCCGCCAAGAATTCAAAACAAGACTTTGTCGTCTTTGTATTATTTTTGTTTTTTTTGTTCTATTAATAACATATCAGTTTTCTTCCAATGAGTCGTGTATGTTTTACAACTGTTTGTAGCCGTTCATACGCTACGTAGCTGTAGCGATGACGTGCCACCAGCCAGGGATGGCCAACCGTGAACGCCGGTTACTATCACAGCCATCGCATGGAACGCTGGTCAGGAGCAGTCATCGTGACAGTCCTGGCGATGCATGAGCCACGTGGCTCAAGTGGACTGAGCAAGTGCGGATGGGCGCTTCGACCGTAACGTTATTTGGACTGTGAAGATGTTCTTTTTTCTATTTTAAAACAGGAAACGCCTTCTTCGCGCCTTAAAGAGTAACACCGTAAATGTCTACTCACACATAAACCTTATTATTATTCGTCTTTACATTATTCTCTACATTAATTAATCTTTTTTTTTGTATTATTATAATTTATTTAGGACCAGCATTGTTGCGTTTCAAACTATACTCAAAATGTCATGCTGTGTACACTCCTTTTGGATTACCGTCTAACCAGTAAGGTTAACCAATTATGTTACTGTACTCATGCAAGGATTGTAATCTGTTTGTACCTATAGAAATATATAAATAAATAAATATTGTAAAAAAATGGAGGATACAATGCATTGTTTTACAAGTATGTTATCAATTTATTAGGAAACTAGCCGACCCGGCGGACTTCGTGCCCTTTTGACAGTTTCTATGACAACAAAACAAACAAATCGTATTTCTATTTATTTATCATTATCAGTGTTTCTCTACTATATTATGCATGTATTTATTCATATAAACCTTCCTCTTGAATCACTCTATCTATTAAAAAAACCGCATCAAAATCCGTTGCGTAGTTTTAAAGATCTAAGCATACATACATACATAGTATAATCTGGACCTCTTCAAGGCTAAAGTGAATAGGCTATTTCTAGGCAGGCATGTTCCATCCTCGACCGCACCGTCACTTAACATCAGGTGAGGTGTAGTCAAATGCCTGCCTATAACCAATAAAAAAAAAAAAAAAACATACATACATAGGGACAGACAGACAACGGGAAGCGACTTTGTTTTATACTATGTAGTGATTCAGATTCTAGTTTACTTTATTCTTATTTTATTAATTTTTATTTATAAGTAATTAATTATTATTTCTTTACATGTATAAATACACAATATTTTTAAACTGCAATATATCCTATTTTATGTCAGTTGATGTATGTTGACACGTGGCGAAACAACAGCTAATAACTTTCTATTTTTTATTTATTTATGAACAAGCAAGATTAAAGTCATTGCTTGAAAGACTAATTAGTTCACCAATCATTTGTTTGTTCTCTGCAATGAGAATCGAACGGGGACCTCTGTGCCGGAGACCAGCAATTTAGAATCTCTAAGCAATTTTTTGAGTTTGCACCTCCGATTTTATAGTTTACTACCGCCCCGCCCCGGCTTCGCACGGGGGTACTTTTTTTAATATAGCTTATGTTACTCAGCGCTAATGTAGCATTCTAATGGTGAAAGAATTTTTTAAATCGGTCCAGTAGTTTTTGAGTTTATTTGTTACAAACATACATACATACAAAAATACAAAGCTTTCCTCTTTATAATATTAGTATACACTATTAGCTATCTTCATCGTTATAAAAGGAGCGTTAAACAAAAAAGATGTCTTTAATGTTTGGACGATTTAAAAGCACATGTCTAAAGTAAATTTGAAAAAAAATATTGACTTGATTTTGACCATCGAAAACTGCCAACTTAAAACCTTTTTTTAATGACATTTTTTTATGGTGTTCCATAAAAGTATTGTCTATCTTTACGCAGCACACTAGTGCCGCCAATGAAAAAAAAACATATCTAGTAATTAGAGATAGAAAATCAAATTATGCTCAACAAACTATCTGAATGAAGTAATTACGCATTTTTACGTCACCTAATGAACACCTGACATGTTATGGTTTAGTTAAATATGGCGTTATAGTTAAAAGTGGCCGTAACGTCTTATTTAACTAAACCATAACATGTGAGGTGTTCATTAGGTGCCGTAAAAATGCTAAATTACTTCATTCAAATAGTTTCTTGAGCATAATTTGATTTTCTATCTCTAATTACTAGATATGTTTTTTTTTTCATTAGTGGCGCTAGTGTGCGGCGTTAACGCTCTTAACGATTTGCGTGACCAATAACCCCGGGTAGCGCGTCGGTCACGGCATGGCGGTGGCCAGACGCAGCCACTATGCGAATCAAACATAGTCTGCTCCACTGACACACGCCACGTGAACGAAACAACAGCTGACCAAGAATGGTTGAAATTTGTTGAACGCTCTTTGGTGGTAGTTTATCTTGCAAGTTAAGTAACTTAAGCAATGGCATGGCATTAAATGGGTGATCAAGATACATCGAACTGAGGTATTTAAAAGTATGGACGCGTGCTTCAAAACACATGGCAATTCGTTTTAACCACGATAGCATAATTTGAAGTGGAAAAAGATATAGGTTTACATACACAATTGTGCAAATTAATGTTATGAATATAGTATACAACATACTGCCAGACCAAAATATACTGTAAGCTCTTTCTGGGTAAAACGGAACGCACCTGATTAAATTTAAATGAGGTTAAACAAGCTACCAAATCATTATGAGATGACCAACACCTCAGTCTCCCTGTGACCAAGGACCCTGCAAAGGGTTCGAAACGTCAGGATTAACATTAAATAAGTAATGTGTAAAATAAACGCGAGTAAAAGTTGTTTCATTACAATGTCAAAATTATTTTCTTTTTTTAGTAAACTTGTATTGAAACACTACCGGAGAAAAAAACAGCCCTTGCGGAGTTTCTTGCGGCTTCTTCTCGATACAAGGTCTCCGTCTTTACGAAGTCCATGGTTTTGAATTGAAATTTTTTCTTTTTTTCTTTTAGCTGATGGCTTCGTGCGATTAGCATATTTAGCCAGTGTCAAAGTAATTTTTCTTACAAGTAAAAAGTACAGTTACAAGTAATAAATAAACATTATTTCCTTCCTGTATGATGTAAATGATAATAGAAATGAGAAGTGAGAAATGATATACCCCCCAACTACTCGAGTATCTCGGTAAAGATGTGGGGCTTTACAAGTCCTCGGGCGTACTTATTGAGAGAATTTGAAAAGTGACGTTGCACTGTTTTGTTTCATTTGCCAACACTCATGCACACTCACGAACACTTAACGGTTAATAATCCACCATTATTTCACATTAATATTTGACATAACAAAAATTTTAGAAAATAAAACAAAACCGCAGACATGACTCTTCACTTTCCCACCAAAAAGCCGAATTGACGTTAAAAAAACACTTGTAAAAGTTGGATTTTGAATTTTTTTTTACGGTAAGTCAGAGGGTGGGGTTTTAAACCCGCTCGTGGAACTCTGTTTATCTTCCATAGAACCTTCTATAGGAATCGCTGTTGTAGAAAGTAATGAAACTTGTGTGCTGATAGTTTTTTTTGGAGTCAGTTTGCTGTCTGAGGCCATTTTACAGCGTCACCTTACTTTTTGTGGGCGGTGAGAACCTTAAAGGGTTCCCAAGTCGTGTGACCACACCATCAGAGGATTTCTAGAGGGAACGGCATCACGCAAGCCTGTCTCCATTCCCTTCTAGATACTCCGTGGGTTCGGATTGGAACACGAGTGCTGATACTGTATACCAAATACATTACACCACCAACTGATTTTTATGTTCCCACTGCTGGGGTAAGAGATTTTTCCTCCCCAAGAAGGATAAAGAGAACGGGCTATAAACCACCACGCGGGCCCAGTGCGTATTGGTGGTTGGTAACGACTGCTAATGCAGCCGGGACCAAAGGCTTTACCTGCCTTGCAATGCACGGAGAAGCTTCTTGGTCACCCATCCGATGACCGGCCTTTGCGAAAGTTGCTTAACCTTAGAAATGGCAGGCCACGTCACCGAGCTCCTCCAAACACTTCACACTTATAGTGACGTACGATAGTTCGATAACGGCCAGTATCGCGCTCCGCTATTTGGCGTTGTCGTTCATGGTTCATGGTACGCTAGCTCCGAAAGACCCGAGTTGTGGTAGCCATGGCATGGAACAGTGCCCACCGCACCGGGCGCATCAAACAGAGTCCTGCTTCAATGACACACGCCACGTGTACGCAACAACAGCTGATAAGAAGCATAGTTGAAGCTAATTTGTTCTTTTCATCATCATTTTACTGCCATCTTCATGCTAAAGTTTGATTATTAGTACACAACACACAGGGCTGTTCGATCCCAACACTATCAGAGGATTTCTGACGATTTCTGACAACCTTCTTGGTCAAGTGGTTTGTACACCGGTTTTCATGGAGTCGCCATCTCTGAGGTCCCGGATTCGATCCCCGGTCGGGTCAATTTAGAAATGATTGTTTTTCTAAATTGTCTCGGGTCTGGGTGTTTCTATGTAGGTATAATAAGTATATATTTGAGTATTTTAAGTATGTTTATCCGTTGCCTAGTAACCATTTAACGAGTTTCTTAACGAAGCTTCTCTTGGGCTAGACAATTGGTGTGGGTGTAGGAAAGTTCATTTATTTTTAATTTTTATTCGGAACACGAATGCCGATGATATTGCCTGTAACTGTCCCACTGCTGAACAAAGGCCTCCATCATTGAAATCAAGTCATCGCTACAGTTAATAAGGTAGGTAATAGCTTAATCACAAACTCAGGTTGTGCATCAAAAAATCAGCAACACACTGCCTGACCTGGGTATTGAACTCGGGACCTTCGGATGTGGCGAATGCTAATAATGTATACCAAAAAAATCTTATAGTGACGTACGATCATCCGATAACGGCCTGTATCGCGATCCGCTATTTGGCGTAGGCGTTCATGGTTCATGGTACGCTAGCTCCGAGAAGACCCGAGTTGTGGAAGCCATAGTATGGAAGAGTGCCCACCGCACCGGGCGCATCAAACAGAGACCTGCTCCACTGGTGCTTGCCGAAAACATTATCGGATCGCCACGTGGCTGCATTGGGGGTGACGTTCATTCACGTTGCATGTTGGTACAACTGGGTTTCTCAAAGCTCTAACTCTTTTTGGGATATGACGTGTGAGTGTTTATGTAAAAAACAAAACCAAATAGGCCCTCCCAGTTATGTTGCTTTAAGAAGTCGTGGTAAGGCCCCAGATCTTGTGTTAGTATTATGAAAACATTTCTCATCGCTATCAAAGTTTTGCCTGCACAGAACGTTTGAGTGGTTTCATTCGCCATTCGAACACGCTAACGAGAACAATAAAATAAAATAAATATTTATTCAAGTATTAGTAATATAAGTACTAGGTCCTTACCTATGAAATTGACGTCTTTTTTCTCACTTATTAATAGGTGTATTACTTCTAAAAGTCAATACCGATTGTTAATATTATTATACACCTTTAATTAGGACTATGTTACTTAGGCTTCAGTAATAACAATGATTATTAATTTTGTGTCTTTATCGACCAATTTTTTTTGTTAAACTGACTAACTTTTCTGTTCGCGGAATTGTCCTTTTGTTTCATTGCAGCTTTGAAGGGACTTGATTTTATTTCTTTTTAATGTCTGCTATATTTAGCTAGTGAAACAAACACACTACACTCTTCAATTTGTATAGTGTGAAAATAAATAGATGCTAAGAAAATTAAAAAAACGTTAGTATGAAAAATAAAATTTTATAAAAAAGCTTCATACAAAACGCCAATTTCATAAATAAGGACCTAATATTAGTAATATATAAACGCCTTTGAATCGTCTCAAAATATTTTACCTACCACCCATTCAGGACGTGGTTAAGCTGTGCAGAGAACGGGAGCAAGAAACTGAACAAGTCAGAGCAAGAATATAGATGTCAACATTTCGATTTGCTGATCTGCAAGTATCTTGGAACCCATGAGTAAGCTCAACCCTATTAGTAAGCTCTTATGACATTCACTCTTTTCACGTTCCAGACCAGCATAGGATTGTTTCATATTATTATGTATATTTGTTCCAAATAAAGTTCTATTCCTTCATTCATTCATAACTCGAATGCTCACTCACATACGCGAACTTATTGCAAAGATCTATATTCTACAATATTAGTATTTGCAAAACATTACTGCACACGACTGTACAAAAAGTCGGCATTGCAGTTTTTAAACCGAAGATATTTATTGTTTCGGCATTCTAAACCTAAACATGGATTAATTATAAAAGTCTGCATAAAGTAACCAAACTCAAAGAAACTTGAAAATTCGGCATAAGGGAAAAAGTAAGTCGACAAACAGGGAAAGTCGGCAGAAGGGTCAGCACTCCAGTCAGTACATACAGTATGGTACTTACTAAATGTTTGACAAAAAATAAAAAAATTAAAAGTTTGAGGAACCCCTCCCCTCTCCCCATTCCTACTCCCTCCTCAAGATCCAACTCCTTCCTCAAGGTTGGCAACGCATCTGCGATAACTTTGGTTTTGCGGGTGTCCATGGGCGGCGGTGATTGCTTTCCATCAGGTGACCCGCCTGCTCGTTTGCCTCCTTTTACAAAAAAAAAAAAAAAAAAAACCAGACACTTTCGATGTATTGTCGATATGTCTCATCGGCGCGGGCGCACGGACCGCGACGCATAGGGGCGGCTGTTGGCCGCGACCGACCATGACATGTGCTTTGGGCGCTCTTGACCTTGGCGACTATGTTGCCATAAATAAACATACTATATTAAATTTATTTAGACATACTCGTAAAAAATTCAAAATCATTTATTCAATTTCAGCTACAAATAGCTATTATGAATGTCACTATGCCATCGGTTCGTAAGTCTACTACTGTAGTGATCGGGACTGCTTGGTTAGGCGAGCCTACTGGCAGCCGTCGCGTTCTGCGCTTGAACGTAGTATTTTATGAAGACGCGGAGAAGATCGCTTGTCATCCGCGGCTGCGACGACAACTATTTTAATATATTCGATGTTATTTGAAAAGAATATAATATTGTTAAAGTGATTTGTCTTTGACTACGCCTTCCCTTTTAAGTAAAGACCCCTCGGGCTCTACACTACCTACATACTAATACAAAATGAAAAAGGGATGAAGAAATTCCACGAGCGGGATTCGAACCCGCATCCCATGACATACCGGGTCAGGCGCACTACTAACTATGCTACCGTGGCTCTGTCAAACCCGTCGGAATTTATCAATAATATGTACTCTTACTAATAATATGTACTGCCCTCCGGCCAGGTGGGATGATGACCTGCGAAAGACTGCAGGCAGATGCTGGATGCGTCAAGCCGAGGACAGGGCGCTATGGCGCTCATTAGGGGAGGCCTATGTCTAACAGTGGACTAATATAGGCCGATGATGATGATGATGATGATGATGTACTTTTACTTTGTAAGTTTGTATATTATACTTTAGTTTAAAAAAAACTTTTTGCTTTTACCACTATTGTTTATCTACAACGAGAAAGTGGTTTTTATGTCGTTAGTTTTTATCGTATAGTATGCTAAACGTGTTCCCTGTGTGGTGCCGGGGATAAAGAATTGCACCACCCCATCTCAACCCGTGGGTGTCGTAAAAGGCGACTAAGGGACCATTCCAGAGGATGGGCAGCAGCATCTCTCTGAGGTTACTTTCAACCTACTGCGATCGCCAACCCGCCTGCCAAGCGTGGCGATTATGGCAAATACCCCCCATCTTGGGGGAGGCCTTTGTCCAGCAGTGGACGTCTTTTGGCTGAGATGATGATGATGATGCTAAACGACTTCGCTCTACCTGATGTTATGCAGAAACAGAGGCCAAATGCGAAGACAGCCAATGGGGGAGGATTGTCTCCCTAGCCGGCCTTTTACTATGCCGACCCACAAGTATCAAGTATCTTATCTTAGTTGGGCCTGCGGTTTCCCTCTTGCAGTAACACGACGACCCATCGGCTTCTTTTGTGCAACGACCCACAAGTACCTTTTTCATACTTCGTTTTAAAAAATACTACCGTACAGTAAGTATTACTGCACCGTTTGCCGTCGGTACCCTAAAATACGTCTTCTAACAATATTTTATTGTTATGAGCTGTTTAGTTCAATTGGGTTTGCAACCATAATGTGATATACCTAGCGAATAAGTGTCAATGTAAAAGCAGTCGGTAAATTAAATAAATAAATAAATAAACTTGAGGTGAGACTTGACTTTGAAATAAAATAAACTTAACTTTCTTGGTAACTTAAAAATATTTCGTAGATGTTGTTGGCCGCTCGCGATTTCACCCGCGTGGTTCCCGTTCCCGTGGGAATATCGGTATAAAAAGTATTATATGTGTTAATCCAGGTTATAAACTATCTGTAAGCCGAATTTCATCCAAATCCATTTAGTAATTTTTACGTGAAAGATTAACAAACATCCATCCATACTCTCAAACTTTCGCGTTTATAAAAGGATGTTTTAATATGGTAATAAATAAACAAATGTAAATAAATATATAAATGTTATCGTTGTGCTATATAGATACAGAGATATAGAGCTACTAAATGCCGCACGTTGCTTCAAATAAGTTACGTAATAATTATGTAATGCGTAAGTTTTAATAACTTTAAGTTTTATATAACTATTTCTGAATTATATCAACCTCATAAGTTTACTCAGTAATATTACGAAGAGCTAATTTAGCTTTATTGAAAACTTTTCTGTTTTAATAATGTATTGATTTTATTTTAAGCTGGCGTTGCGAACACTGTTAAATCAGTGTGGCGAAGAATAAAAACCTAAGTCCAAAATAGAATCCTAACTATTCAATGCTCTGTCTGTTTTCTTCTTCTTTTTCTATTCTCAAGCGTCCAGTACCTATCTATAACAATGTGTAGCATAAAAAATACGTCCAACAACAAATTCGCTAACATCCCATCCAAACCCTAGACCGGTAACAACAACGATCGTCGGACGTTTTAGAAAGTGCTAGCTACCGTGCGCCGGCGCACTTTTTGTCTCGTTTTGTCTAACAAAAAACGATCGAAAGGTGCCACTGTCACCAGCGAAGAAATGGATTATATGAGCTGGCCAATATTGTGATTGAATCGTGTGTCACTTTGTCACATTAATAAAATTGGTCGCCTTTAATTGATATATTTGAAGTAAAAATGTGAAAATAACTTGGTACTTTCATCCAAAAGGAAAGCAGCGGAGACAGAAAATGAACTTCTAATTAAGTAAAATATCTTATCTAATCTTAGTTTTCCTCTCCGAGTAACATTTCGATACATTGGGATCTTTTGTGCAACCACATCCTTTCACTCTTTCTCCTCTGTAAAGATAGATGCCATAAGTTTGGCAGCGTCCTTAAGAGCGAAGAGCCTGAAGTCCTCCGGTTTTGGATAGACTGACCCCAGGATTCCCATTCTTTTCCTGGCCAGAGAGTCGCAGTCACACAGTAGGTAAAGTAGAAATGTCACTTAACGATCATTATAGTACAGAGTTATATATTTAGCCTATAAACTTAAGTAAGTTTATGGTTCAATTATGATAGGACTGACATGTCTACTTAGACAAAATATGTACTTAAATAAATAAAGATGTATAAAATGTAAATACTTATAGTTTTTTTTAGTAATAGATATATGATATACCTCATGGTGCCGCCTCATTACCATGGACTTCCAAAATAATGATGCAGAAGCAGGATAGAATTAAAAACTAATTCAAAATTAGTTAAAGATAATTTAAAGTGCAATATTATTTTCTTTGTTACCTTTACTGATATGCTTCTCAATTCTAATTGTTTCCCCTATAATCTCCTTCCCTATCCAATAAGAAATATCTTAGTTTTCATCATGCATAACTCAAAAAACAAAACACTAGCGTTCCTTCAAATTTCTCAAAGCTTCCTTTTCCCAAAACATTCGTACCTACAACTCAAACGGCGATGTCTATTATTTAACCCAAGTATTATCGCAGCCATTTTAATGATGTAAACTTCGGTAAGGCGGTGGGAAAGAAAGACAACACCACGTAACCTAGACCCCACGCGACAATAGCTTTCCCACACTTGGAAGTAGACAAAAACCTAGTGAGGCTTATGTAAGTTTTCGAGGGCAAAGTCTCCTTGTAAGCTTGTGGACGCCTGTGGCTGTTTTCAAAGGAGGTAATGATTAGTTAGATATTTTTTTGGTAAATTAAAAATCTACATATTCGTTTTTTAGAGAAGCTCAATGGCGCAGTGGTTAACACGCCTGGTCTGGGTATGACTTAGCAACAAGCAACTTTCGCAAAGGCTGGCCATCGGATGGGTAACCAAAAGTTTTCCATCTCGAGCTCCTTGCGGAAGGCACGTAAAGCCATTGGTCCCGGCTGCATTGGTCGTTCACAACTACCGCACCGCACTGGGCCCGCGTTGTGGTTTATGGCCCGTTCTCCCTATCCATCCATAGGAAAGCCTCATGCCTCAGCAGTGATGAATGATGGTGATCAATAATAAAATGATGTATTTTTAATTTTGCATTGCTAAATAAAATTATAAGGATAATTAGTTTTCTTTTTATCTTAAAGTTGATTAAGTATTTAGGGTTAGTAATAGCTTGAACGCTAATTTAAACATGATGTTTTATACGCATATATTTTTCGAGAAGGATTTCATTCTAACCTTATTGTAGATTATTAAAATGTGTTTGATTCTTGTTTGTGCTGTGTAGTTACCGAAATAAAAAAAGATACATGTTTGTTAACTTTACAGATTAGAATGAAGAACATCATACATCATCACATAGCATCAGGTGAGATAGTAGTCAAATGCAAGCCTATCTATCTAACTATTAAAAAAAAGGATTTTCAATGTATAGTTAGCCAATTTGAAGTAACCTAAGAAAAATTGCAGTTTAAAAAAAGTTAAAAACGCTATAAAACTTAATAATTATTCACTTTAAAGCTTAGTTCTCTCTTTGCATTTTCTTTTTTTTTCTTATCAACTGAGTAATTACTTAAATATGGCTTTTGTATGTTTTTAGTTAAAGTAGTGAGTGATTATAAAGTTTATATTTGCATTTTGAAATTTCTAATCCATTAAAGCTAGGTTTCTAAAGTTATACGTTCAAAGTCAAAGTCAAAGTAATTTTTTTATTCAAATAAACTTAAGAAAAGTTCTTTTGAATCGTCCAAAATATTTTTTTGCCTACTACAGTTAAAATGTATGTATATAATAGATGGTTTTAGTTTAGGTCGATACATTTATAAACGTTAGCAAGATAAACTCTTCATTATTTTATAAAAACCTTATTGCTAATTTTCAGATTCCTCCAAAATACTAAAAGTATTACATGTAGATAGAGCCAATTAAAATATACATTTGTATAATTCCACACGTTATAGTAGAGAGAAAAAAAAATACCTATTAACATTTTACTGGTAAAAGAAAGTATAATTTTCCTAACAATTACAATTACCTACATAAGTTGTAAAAAAAAGCGCAATATTTTCCATCGAAATTGTACGGTACAGTCAGCCACTTATGTAACAGCGTTATTTCGATTTCCCTGGCATTATAATTTCGCAGTAAAAAAAGGAGACCGCCCGATTCGTTTGAACAACATTCCGATTGACCGACGGACGAAAAAGTATCGATCGCTTACGTAAATCGGTTGCATTTCTGTTTCGTTTCACGTAGATGTTGGAAATCTTTTGGTTTGCTGTAGAGTTAGCCTGCTCTTATTCAGTTACAACTCTATTAAAACGTTTAAATAGTAGAACGAGAAAGAAAATGCAAAAAAACCATATGAACACTTTTTAATGTTTTTCAATATATTGTTACCAACCAGACTTGTTGAAGAGTAAGCCTGCTCTTGTTATATTTAAAACTATAATAAAACGTTTTGAAAGTAAAACGAGATAGAAAATGCGAAATATATAAATACTTTTTGATATTTTTCAATTCATTGTAACCTTAAAGTTTTAAGTGTTTACAAAAATCAATGTAATGTGTAAGTTTACAATTCACGTCTAGTACAGTTTTTTTTGTAAATGTAACTTACAAAGATTACTACAGCTTTCAAGTTTCATTTTCAGAGTTGTAAGTCTTATTATGAGTCCTAAAGATTGACTTAACAAGCCTGACTTCTTAAGTCGAATCAACTTCAGTGTACATTTACAAAGATTGTACACACCAACTTTCTATAAAATGCAGTATTCCTGAAAAAACATGATAAACTTTTTGGTTACATTTACTTGAAATAGAGTAATTTAACAGCGAACTTCCTTAAATCAAGCTTCCGGGCTTCATCGTCATTACCCGAACACGAAAAAAAAGGAAACTCTGTCGTTACATCAAAAAAACATACCTCACAACTGTAGTTGAATCACTGTAGCAAACAAAATAAACTTTCTATGCACTGAATTTTCTAAATTGTCAGAGACACACTGGGTAATATCAAACACTTGACACTGACGGAGCGCGCTTACAGACGTCCGCTCGCGGGGACGGGTGGTACACAAATGCGGTTGACTGGAACAGAGCGGCGCGCGCGCAGTGCCCGCACACATACGCGGCTTATGTAAGTGGCCTGTGCTCCTTATGTAAAACACATACAATTTGAGCGGGACGGAAAGGCGCGATTACAGTTGAAACTTTGATGACAGTGCCCCTCTTAATTAAGCGCTTTGGTGGATGTGAAATTTTTTCGGTTTTCTGATTTTGTTTTTAGGATAAAATGAAACAATTTTACGGATCGTATATCCTGACGTTTAAAATATATTGAACGCTGATCAGGACACTGTTTTCTACAGTTTACGCGGTGAAATTAAACGCTCTATACTGATCTACTCGTTTTTAATTTTTAGTTCTTTGCTTAAATTGGTACATGGTATGGTTGCCTTTGAGTAAGTTTTGTGTTTAGTAATAAGTTTCTGGTTGTATTCAGTGAATGATACAAGCCTTGTTAGTGGTCCTATACAAAATAAATAAATACTCGCGTTTATTGTATATTATATTACGTTATTCTGTAGTTTCGAAGCCTTTGCAGGGTCCGTGGTCGTTGGCGTAGGCAAGAGAGACTGGTTGTTGGTAATCACAAAATCAAGTACGATTCGAAATAATAGGATTAAATGATACTTGTAAGTATATAAAATAAACTGAATTAAAGATTCTTATTTATTTATGTATTATTTATTTATATGTAAATTATTTAATAACGCCTTTGTGGTCGAACGGCAAAGCACTCGGCCTGATACTTGAAGGTACCGGGTTCAACTCCCAGGTAGTGCAAAGTGTATTTCGGATTTTTCGATGCATATCCCGGGTTTGTGATCACCAACCCGCATTTGGCAAGCGTGGTGATTAAGCCATTACCCTTCAATTGGAGTGATGACTTGATTTCAATGACGGAGGCTTTTGCCCAGCAGTGGGACAGTCATAGGCTGTTTACTTTTATTTACTTTACTATAAGTTAATTGAGTGCTTAGCCATACTCGTAGATTTTTTTTTCGTTTTCCTTCTGTAATTAATATATGCCTTTACATGACGGGCATTTTTATTTTTGGCATACGTATGTTCTATTAAACTTTTTTTTCTGCAAAAATCAAAACTGCTTGATTAATAAAACTGAAATTTTCGTGGCAGTCGGGGGACCTCATAAATAAGAAAGCATTCAGCAAAGCGGTCCCCCGACTGCGATGAAAATTTCAGTTTTATTAATCAAGCAATTTTGATTTTTTTATATGTATTCAGTGAGTGAATGAGTGACATTTCATTTTTATAAATACAGATAATAAAATACATGACATCTTGTTTTTTGCTTTTTAGTTCTTTTTTTGCCTTTTTAGTCATGGCAGTCGTGTTTTTATTTTTTTTAAATTAATTTTTATATCACTAAAGAAACGCAATCAAAACTAAACATGTGCCCGAAATTGCAAAAGTCTGTCTTTTAATCACGACCTTAGTATTAAAGTGTGAACAACACCAAAAAAAAAAACTCCTTACATAGACGTTTCTTTAATTCCCAATTCCCAACAGACTCACAGACTTCCATGTGCCATTGTGAAACTAATTACAGCGTTTAATTATCGAACCTCAATTAAAACGGCCACTCAGAGACGACTGTGAAGATCCATTGGCGACGGCAGACGCAGCCTCTTCAAGGTTAAATCTAAATTTTCAATTAAATTAAATTATTTAAATTTGGATAGTTCGATGAGTAATGCCAATATTCTATTCAACACAATTTAAATCAAAACTTGATATTTCTTTCATAGTACTATGGAGTGGACACATAATAAGAAGATGTGTAAGTACTCCGTATTCATCATCATTATCATCATCACCAGCTCATCAATGTCCCCACTGCAGGGGCACGAGCCTTCCTTAGGGATGGATAGGGAGAACGGGCCATAAACCACCACGCGAGTCCAGTGAGGGTTGGTGGTTGATAACGACTGCTAATGCAGCCGGGACCAACGGCTTTACGCGCCTTCAGAAGCACGGTGGAGCTCGAGATGATAATTTTTTGGTCACCCATCTGATGACCGGCCTTTGCGAAAGTTGCTTAATCTAAGTAATCGCAGACCGGGCGCGTTAACCACTGCGCCTTCGAGCACCTCACTCCGCTCCACTCCGTATTACTGTTAGTTTACTAATTTGAATTTAAAGTGTATTATTACCTTCCTATTCATATTCACACTGATACGTATCAGTACCTGTTTCAATTATACATAATCTCAAAGCTCAAAATTATATTTTTTAAATATTCATTAATTTTGTTTTATACCCACTTTTATTTTATTTTTATATTTTTATTTTTCAGTATTACCATCAGTAAGGCCACCTATTCTGTACTCTAGCTGTACCAATTAATTTCTATTAAAATGTATATAAATATTAACATCCAGCGAATTTTGTAGGACTTAAAAGTGTGACAAAACTTTCTTAGTAAAAGACATCAACGAGCGCGTTACTTTCTTCCTAAGGAAAGTCTTCGAGCACCGATTGTAAGTTAGTACTTACTTGTACCTTGTCATTTCACCGTAGCTCCAACATTATGGAGGCTTTGATTTAAACCTGACCACTACAGTTGAGTGGGTAGAGTTACGTTTGTAGCGCGACCGTTCCGAATTCATATTCCGGGGCGGGTCAATTTAGAATACTGTTTTTTTATGAAACACTTTTTAAGAATTTACTCGCGTTTTATTTATAGACCTTTTACATGGTTCATGGTCACAGGGAGACCCCTTTGTTTAATATGTAAAACCTGGGAACTAATATTTAAAATATGAAACAAATAAATTCTTAAGAAGTATTCATTTTAGTGTGTTGTGTTTGCGTAAGGTATAGAAAACAATACGATTTTTTAATTTAACTTTTTTTTTAGTTCTTTTTAGTTTATAAACATCCCACAGCTAGGCAGTGGACAATGGACAAACATGGACAATAACACATGGGGAGTTCGGGCCATAGCCCACCACGATGGTCCTATACAATTTAATTTTGTTTATGTCTTCAAGACCTATAAAATATGAAATAATTTAATAAAAAATATAAAATATGAACAATATATAATAATATATATATGAAAATGTTTATCAAAAGTTTATGTGAATACTGCAGAATTTAAACTAAATACTTTATTAGGATCACGTTTGAACCTTAAGCAAGCAGTTTGACGCGCTCAGAGTTAAATATTATTCCTATGGTCAGTAATACTTTTTGTGTATTAATAGGTGGATTGCTAACAAAACTCTCTTTAGTTTAAATAATAAGAAATATAAATAGCCCTTATACCGTCCCTTAGCTGGGCAAAGGCCTGCATCATTGAAATCAAGTCATCGCTACAATTGATGGGTAATGGCTTAATCACCACGCTTGCCAAATGCGGGTTGGTGATCACAAACCCGGGCTTTGCATCGGATAAACCGAAACACGTTTGGCCCAACCTGGGAAATTAACCCAGGGCCTTCGGTTGTCAGTCCGAGCGCTAAGCAACTCGACTACCGATGGCTTGACGTCAATTTTTTTAACCGTACAAAAATAAAATACTTAAAATCAAATCAAAAAATTTTGTTTGTTTCACAAGTAACTAGGATTAAAATATTCACAGCTCTATGCCTGTACACACATACAATTATTGCTAAACTAAATAAAACATCAATTGCATAAGACATACAGTTCAATATTGCACCATTAGAAGTAATTAAAATTGAAAAAGTGGTGAAGAAAAAGCGATGGTATTAGAGACAGGTGTAGATAGCGCAGTCTCTTTCTAGCTTAACTGTTGCTGTATATTGCTATCCCTCTCTGTTGGTAAGCAGCGTCGACGGCTGCCAACGTAACGGCTGGTTGGCGCAACTGACTTCTTTAGGACAGCGATTCTAAAACTGTGAATGTTTATGGCTCTTACTTCCGTGTGATATTTTAAATAATAAAGTATTTAACAATATTTTTTAAGGATTTATACTCGCGCCTTTTGATAACGCCTCGGTGGCCGAGTGGCAGAATGCTCTGTCCGATACCCGAAGGTCCCAGGTTCAATTCCCAGGTCGGGCAAAATGTATTTCGGACTTTTCAATGCATAGCCCGGGTTTGTGATCACCAACCCGCATGTGGCAAGCGTGGTGATTAAGCCATTACCCATCAATTGTAGCGATGACTTGATTTCAATGATGGAGGCTTTTGCCCAGCAGTGGGACAGTTATAGGCTGTTTACTTACTTTACTTTTGATAATCTGGGACAGGCACCCATTCCGTCATATTATATATCGCCACTGCTGGGGCACGAGTCTTCCATATGTACGGGCTATGAACAAACACTAAGCCCCAGTGCGGTGCGGTAATTGTTAACGACTGCTTATGTAGCCGGGACTAACGGCTTACGTGCCTTCCGAAGCACGGAGAAGCTCGAGATGATAAAATTTTAGGCACCCATTCGATGACCAGCTCTTGCGAAAGTTGCTTTACCATAGCAATTGCAGACAGCAGCGCTATTCTCTAAGCAAAACAGCGTCAAACTCGACGTTGTACTCGCTCATAACTTGCAAACGAATTTCAACCTACTATTAATAGTAATAAAATCTACATTAGTTTGCAAGTTATGAGCGGGTTCAATGTCGAGGTCGACACTGTTTTGCTTAGAGAATAGCATTGCAGGACGAGTTAACCACTGCGCCATCGACCTCCCTATATACGGGCCATGAACCACCACGCGAGCCCAGTGTGGTGCGGTTGTTAACGACTGCACCCATCCGAAGAGCCGTCTTTCGAAAGTTTCTTACCGACAGCAATCGCAGATCGGACTCGTTAACCACTGTATCATCGAGCTTTTCGTGCCAAAGAGCTCCTCAACATTAACGATTACTTAAAACATAAAAATGGAGGCATTTATAGAGCAAGTGCTTTCTGACATAATATTAATGCAAAAAAAATAATTGTAACCAATAAAATTGTTATAATCATCAATAGCATACTCTTCGGTATAAATTATTGTAATATTAACAAATAAAATAGAATACGAGAAATCTAAATTTAAATAATAAAATTAATGATAGCTTACAATGTTCTTTTTACAGTCTTTTACGTATTTGCTTGTGAATTACGTTAAATATTATAGTGATTGCTTATAGAGTTATTGGTTTTATTGATACCGTTTAAATTAACGTATTAAATAAATAATTAAACATTTTTTAATTATTATATATATCATATTTAAAACTTCCCGCTTTAGTAAGTAAATCAAAAAAATCTTAATCTTTTTAAAACACACTTTTTGCAATTCTCCTCTTGAATCCTAGAAAAATATATTGCTACAACTTTGAGCACCACTGTCCAGCGTCCGACAATGCGCACGCGCAGCTCAATAGTTTTATCATCTACGTGCCAAAACAGCTCGCCTGAACCGGAGTGGTTTTTTGGCTTGTTTATCTGAAAGTGGCTGAACGGTTTGCAATTAACCAATAAGAACTGTTACGGACTCTTTTAAGTTGACAGCTGGCTAGTTTGTCGTTTAAAGACGACTAACTTTTAACTGCCTCTGAGGTCTAGTGTTAAGACCACCCGGTTCAAGATTTAAGTTCAGTAACGGTAAAACGCTAACGCCTCGGTGGCCGAGTGGCAGAGCGTTCGGCCCGATACCCGAAGGTCCCGGGTTCAATTCCCAGGTCGGGCAAAATGGATTTCGGCTTTTTCGATGCATAGCGCGGGTTTGTGATCACCAACCCACACTTGGCAAGCGTAGTGTGTAAGCCATTACCCATCAATTGTAGCGATGACTTGATTTCAATGATGGAGGCCTTTGCCCAGCAGTGGGACAATTATAGGCTGTTTACTTACACAGTCTAATGACCACCGTACACCAGTGTGCCACGGCATACACTTTGCGGAACACTGGATAAAAGGCTGATGTCTTAAGATTAAATTTACTTACTTACTTTTACGCTAAAAACGCTGCTTAAGAAAATCAGCAACACTCTCTTTAAAAAAAAGGAAGTTCTCGATTGTTTTCGGTATGGTTTGTGGTAGAGCTTGTTTTGAGTCCAACTGGCTAGCTCGCTATCACGATCTCATCTAGATAAACAACAACAACAGTTCCTCAATAGTTGAGGAGCTCGATGGCGCAGTGGTTACCGCGCCCGGTCTGCGAGTGTTGAGGTTAAGCAACTTTCGCAAAGGCCGGTCATCGGATGGGTGACCAAAACTTTATCATCTCGAGCTCCTCCGTGCTTCGGAAGGCACGTGAAGCCGTTGGTCCCGGCTGCATTAAGAAGTCGTTAACAACCACCAATCCGCACTGGGCCCGCGTGGTGGTTTATGGCCCGTTCTCCCTATCCTTCCATAGGGAAGGCTCGTGTCCCAGCAGTGGGGACATAAAATGAGCTGATGATGATGATGAGGATTCCGGGTTAAGGGCATTTCCATTTTCAACCTTATCATCACTTAACGACCTCCTTGGTTGAGTGGTTTGTACACCGGCTTTCATGGTGTCGCCATCTTTGATGTCCGGGATTCGATCGGGTCTCTCTCAGAATGACCTTTTCGCTGAAAGACAATTCACGTTGGATGACTGGAAAGCAAGGTCCCTACATAGCCGAAAGACATTTCAGCTACATGACATAAAAGCAGTTTACCCAGTCAGCAGAGAGTCAACTCAGCCGGACGACATAAAAACAGAATGAGCTAGTATCCTCGGTCGGGTCGATTTAGAAATTATTGTTTTTCTAAATTGTCTCGGGTCTGGGTGTTTTCTATGTGTAACATACTTATTACACATATTTATTTATATGTATTTAAGTATTTTAAGTATGTTTATCCGTTGTATAGTAACCATTTAACGAGTTTCATAACGAAGCTTCTCTTGGGCTAGCTAGATAATTGGTGTGAGTGTAGGATACTTTAGTTAGTTTTTTTTTAACATTAGGTGAGATGAAAGTCATTTCATCATCATCAGCATCTCAGCCAAAAGACGTCCACTGCTGGACAAAGGCCTCCCCCAAGAATATGAGGGGTTTTTGCCGTAATCGCCACGCTTGGCAGGCGGGTTGGCGATCGCAGTAGGTTGAGGGTAACCTCAGAGAGATGCTGGCCCATCCTCTGGAAAAGTCCTTTAGTCGGCTTTTACGACACCCACATGAAGAGAGGGGGTGGTGCAATTCTTTATCCCCGGCATCACACAGGGGAAAATCATGTGCTTACATGTAATTAATAAATAAAACAATATTTTATTTTATGGGGAGAAATCTATTGAGGATGTGCGATCACCGCGACTTGAGGAACTTTTTAGTTTCTCGCTACAAAAAATTGGTTTACTCTGTAACTATGACTGTATGCCAAATGAGAACAGCCAACTCTTTCAATAAGAAATCGGGATTTCCGAGTACTATGACTGCCATCTTACAACCACATCATCATCAGCTCATTTTATGTCCCCACTGCTGGGGCACGAGCCTTCCCTATAGATCGATAGGGAGAATAGGCCATAAATCGCACGTCGCCGTCTTTACGTGTAGCATAGTTTTTAATTAATATATAATATTTGTATGTATGTTAGTCTGTAAGGTGTCTATTCTATGGGCCTCTTTGTATTTCACCATCTTGTACACTGTTTTGTTGCCTGAAATAAATGTATCTATTCTATTCTATTTTATAAACCACCACGCGGGCCCGGTGCGGTGGTTGTCATGCTAATACAGCCGAAACCCTATAGATCTCCACCGTGATCTTGATCTTCCCACTATCAAAGATTTTATCTAGGACGTTTCGCTAAGTTACTTCGATAACGCCCCCTTCGTTATGTTAGGGTGTTCCTAACCCGCTTGTTGTGGTGGCCGCCAAATATAATGTTGGAGGCCTTCCTCCAACAAGACGGTACACATCTAGACATCCTAAACACGTCCTAGCTAGATGATCGCGACGATCCCATAACAGTTGCGAAAACCCCCCGCCGGATCCTCTAAATGCCTGTAAATGCCTCTAAATGCCTCTAAATGAAAACTAAACATTTTATCCTTTCAGTGTGAGGTTGGCGTAAGCTTCTAAAACTCTTTGTTCACTATATAGGCTACAAAAAAGGTCTTATAAAAGGCACTACACTATTCACTATTCAAAGTCTACGGCGGGGAAACCTTATACTGAGAGGAATAGACTATAAACTCGACAAGGGCGTTTTTTTCTCAGAACAATAACTAAAGCTATAGAAGGATGGCTAAAATAAAAATCGTGCAACTATGTTTAGTTCTGTTCTATCTTATGGCTAGAAAAGGAGGTTGGAGTGCGAGAAATGGTTGACACTTAGTTTTTATTTTTTGTATTGCTATGTCAAACGGTCATCAGATAATCGGTGATCAAAAAATATCTTTGAGACTTTATAAAGTCACTTACTACATTACCTCAAATATGACGTCACAAATCTGGTGACACCTTCGAAATAACGAAAGAAAAGGGACAATCGATCTCTTTCCAAAACATCACTTAGGTTCATTAGTTAAAATAGTACGAACTGATGAATGACTGTTGCTATTTTAGTCCGGTTTCTATAGCTTTAGTTATTATTCTGAGGTTTCTTTTCTTCATTTTTTTAACAGTGTCATGAACGAGTTTTATTTGCCAAACGATCTCTGACAAACAAAAGTCATACGGATTCTCATTAACGTTAACATAATTGAATAGTGATTTAAACTGTCACTAAGCGCTCGGTGTATTTATTTTAGGTCCATCAGAATATAATTTATTTGGAAATTCACATCACATAATACATTTAAACAATTTATTTAAATTAAAAATGTATGACTCTGTTCGTAGTCAAAATGCTTTAGCGGTTATACGCATAATGTGTGATACATTGTCATATTTTCTTTCTACGGCAAAAACATGCTGTTACTAAAGTAAATGCAGCAATAACTAACAAAATACAGACAGACGAGTTGTAGAAAAAACAATCTCTAATTAGCAAGTTGTAATAATAAGAAGAAATTATTACTCGCTTATCGTGAGCCGGCTAGTGAGGGGAAGACGCCGCACAATTATTGTACTTCCGTTCCAGCTAGGACGTTAGGGTTGGGGGTGCGACTTGTCACCGCATCGATATTGATATCGATAGAAATGGCTGTACGGTCTGTTTGTTATGATAATACTGAAAGTGTACACTGTTAGTGAGCCACAATCATGGCCGACGAGCTGTCTTTGCATATGCTCTCTGCTTTTGCTTATCAGGTGGAGCAGTTATTAACGTCGCAGAGAAAGTCTCTCGCAAAGAATTCTCGATAAACACCGTTGGAACTTTCAACAGGCATACTTGTCTTTTAAAAGAATAGTTAAGGACCACTTACTATAATAAATTTATATGTGATTGCAATCATAGGGTAAATCCACCAAAGACTACCAAAGAGTACTGCAGTGCTAGTAAAATGCTAGTGAATAATATTAAATCTGTTAGCAACTAGGTATTTGCCTGTGACATAAAGTGTGCATGGAGTCAATATAGTACGTAGTATTTGTTAATTCCATGAATGTGTGTTTACCAATAGGAAAAAGAGACTTGCGTATAGGAGTGCGTATTCTTTGGTAGTGCGCACTCTTTGGTGGCTATAGTCTATACCAATATAAATGTAAATAATAATTTGCAATAAAAAGGTACCGTTATATTTTTATTATTTATAGAGGTAAACATCATAGACACCAATAAAATAAAACACATTGAATTATTCGTAAACTTTAAAATGTCTAGTGTATAAAGTTGATTTGATAAATAACCTAGTAAATTATGTAGTAATTGATTAATATAATAATTGGTATATCGTTACATACTGGGCTTTCATCGACACGGTGTTCTATCGATAGTTTCAACTGCCATCACTAAAGCAACCCCGCTTGCGCAGGCGGCGGACCGCGACGAAGAAAGTACAACCGCCGCGTAACGGCCGGCAAGTGGGCCCGGCCACCCCTGCTCGTCTTCAACGAGTGTTGTTACTCCAAATATTACCTGTTAACTTTATACAACATTGACTATACGGTAAAAATTACCGATCCGATCCGAACTCCTCGGCGAATCTAGTAGGGAACCGGGACATGCACTAGGGCGTGATGCCATTCCCTATGGAAGTCCCTTCTAGAAATTTTAACAGCCTCTGTAGTCTAGTGGTTAAGTCCCGGGTGCGATTTCCCAGCGGGAAGTACAGTGGTTCAGTAGTTTTTGAGTTTATTCGTTACAAACATACCTACATACAAAAATACAAAGCTTTCCTCTTTATAATATTAGTATAGAAATGTTCCCATCTCTTCCCGTGGGTGTCGTAAAAGCCGACCAAGGGACCATTCCAGAGGATGGGCAGCAGCATCTCTCTGAGGTAACCCTCAACCTACTGCGATCGCCAACCCGCCTGCCAAGCGTGGCGATTACGGCAAATCATATCCTTGGGGGAGGCCTTTGTCCAGCAGTGGACGTCTTTTGGCTGAGATGATGTTAGAAATGTTCAATCATATGCCATAATACTTAATGTTCAAAGTCTTTTTAGGATATTTGACAGTTGGTCGTAGTCTGATGTCCAGGCGTGTGCACTAGGGTGGTAGAGACAATAGCAAATGTCGACCATCAAAACCTATTACAAATGAAAAGAACACCTAAATTAAATCTATGGTCACATTTTATCAACTGCAAATACATATTTTGACGAAAACAACATCTAATTATATCAGAAAAATAAGGCCCTAGCATTTAAAAAAAAATCAGGCTAGTATTTTTTTTACTTTTCCTGACACAAAGATTGTAATATTTTTAAGAGCGGCCTCTCTGTCGGCTCCTTTGAATGAAACTACGGGCACGTGTAAGCGGTGAAGGCATTGCGGCCTCTCTGTTTCGACTCCTTTGAATTGAAACTACCGAAAGGGCTTTATTTTACTTTTAATCGAAATGTCTTTTGGCGTTTTTCTTGAAAACTAGCGTATAAAAATTTAAGGTTTTTCATAAAAAAGTTTATATATGAACAGATAATTCATCTTTGATTCTTTTAGTGTTGGTATTCAGATTTTGATAACTGACATCCACTGCTGACTTTACTGTCCAATTGATTTCTGGACAAATTCTTATAACCACTCTAGTGTCGTCATCGCCAGTTCATCTTATGTCCCTACAGCTAGGGCACGAGTCTTCCCAATGGATAAAAAACACTACAGGGAGAACAGCTGGTTTGTTACCCACTGCTAATGCTTCCAGGACAAGGCTTTACGTGCTTTCCAAAGAACAGAGCTGGAGGAGCTCAAGACCGCACATTTTTGTCACCCATCCGATTACCGGCCTTTGCGAAAGATGCCTAACTTCATCAATATCAACGTTTACCACAACGAGCTCCGCCAGTTTTGTGTAAAGAAATATAACTTGAACTATCCAAAGTAGCCATTTGTAAGCAATTAAGAGGCTTCACAATAAAATGGCGAAACAAGTTGCAGAAACCGATTCTAATAAACTAAATCTAACATCGTAGTTACTAACTAACACAGCATATAAGATAGCGCTCTTGATTACGGCTTAAACCGATGCCAGAGCTACATGGAAGTATACTATAAAACATAGCACGATTAAAATCACTGTACACATATACATATATACGAACGGGTAACGCACGGCGTGAATTATACGGAGAGTGCGAGGGAGAAAGATATATACGTTGAATAGGTGCGAAAGAGACGGCGCACACATATGTGGCGTAAGGAGACGCACGCGCCGGTTTTTATTACACACACGTCGGTGTTGTCACACACTTGCTTGCTTGTACACACACACGCAACTTGGACTTGGAGCGCGATGTATGTGGGTGTGTGTGCTTGTGGGAGGGTGTGTGTGTGTGTTCGTGTGGTGAGGTGGGGAGTTATGTTTTAACGGAAATTTCTAGCGTTCGTGATTGATGCCACACTTGACACGAAGATGGCACCAGTAAATTGGACCGAATTATGGACACTGACTTCTTCTAATGTGATGTATGAAAGGAGGGTTTTTGAATTGAGTCTATTGTTACCGAAAAAAAAATTACTTCAGTTTTATTTGGTTTGACCAAACAATGCAATGCCGGTATTGTGTTTTAATGTTGACGTGAACACATTGAAATTAAACAGTTTGTGTATGAAGTCATTCACGACACACACAAGTCTCTACGAGACTTTATAGTCGTCGGTCTGTCTGTGCCATGGCCTTACAAAACGTGCGAAACGTCAGGTTAAAATCATAAAGTCTCAACAAGACTACGACTTAGTGTGACCACGGACCCTGCAAAGGGTTCGAAGCGACAAACGTAAAAAGTGTTATTAACTTTTACAGAAGTTTAAGCTTTCG
The DNA here is from genome assembly GCA_947562085.1 of Eudonia lacustrata. Lineage (NCBI taxonomy): Eukaryota > Metazoa > Arthropoda > Insecta > Lepidoptera > Crambidae > Eudonia > Eudonia lacustrata. The sequence continues at coordinate 12,575,744 of OX387334.1, forward strand.
CCAGTGGCTTGTGACTAGCGGCTACCGAAAATTGCTAAAAGAATGACATACTACTTTAGAACTATAAAGATTTGATTTTATTTTGTAAACATGAAAACCCTACCAATATATTTCATTCAAATCCCTGTAACCACATCGGCGGTACTTTCCAACAAACAAACAGACATCCAACGCTTTTCCATCAGCACCAACTTATTTTTATAAATAAATAAATAAATAAATAAACTTTCCTACACTCACACCAATTATCTAGCCCAAGAGAAGCTTCGTTATGAAACTCGTTAAATTGTTACTAGACAACGAATAAACATACTTAAAATACTTAAATACATACTTATTACACATAGAAAACATCCAGACCCGAGACAATTTAGAAAAACAATCATTTCTAAATTGACCCGACCGGGGATCGAACCCAGACCTCAGAGATGGCGACACCATGAAAACCGGTGTACAAACCACTCGACCAAGGAGGTCGGAGGTATGTCTCACTGCTGGGTCGAGCTTGTCCTATATATGGAAATTCCACAGGGAGAGCTGGCCGTAAACCACCACGCGGGCCCAGTGCGGTGCGGTGGTTGTTAACGGCAGCTAATGCAGCCGGGACCAACGGCTTTACGTGCCTTCTGAAGCACTTTCGAAGCACACAAGATGATACATATTTGGTCACCAATCCGATGACCAGCCTTTGCGAAAGTTGCTTAGCCTTACCACTATCTTAGCTATGAGGAATATCACTGCATGGTTAAGAGAGAATAACTTAAAACTAAAATAATGCATTTTAGGCAAAACACAAATTTACCAAATATTACCTTGAAAGCAAATGATGACAAAATTGAATCGGTTTCTGACATTAAATTTCTAGGTATTCAAATTGACTACCAAACCAATTGGAAATCCCACACTGAGACGCTCTGCAAAAGACTGAGTAGTTCTGTCTTTGCCTTGTACAGACTTTCTAAGGTAGCAAATACCATGGCGGTTGTAATGGCCTACCATGGATATGTCGAATCAATATTGCGCTATGGGATCATATTCTGGGGAAATTCGGTTAATAAGGCTGTGGTATTTAAGACACAAAAGCGTTGCATAAGAGCCATTAAAGGCCTAAAATCTACTGATAGTTGTAAACCAGTTTTTAAGCAGTTAAACATACTAACACTTCCATCCCTGTATATTTATGAAATTGCGGTATTTGTCAAACAGAATCACCATTTTTTCACTACTTTCGAAAAACAAAATTCACATAGAAGCCATAGACACGGACACAAAATATGTGCACCTAAACATAAAACTGCTCTCTTTGCTAAAAGCTTTTTGGGATGGCACAAAAAAAATATATATATATATATAACAAAGTTCCCAATAATATTAAGAACCTACCAATTAAACTTTTTAAGAAACATTTAATGAAGCTACTAATTGATAAAGCATATTACACGACCACTGAATTTCTGAATGACATAATATTATCTAATAGTAAAATGATCTCAATAATTTATAATTCTGATTTATTACGAATATAGCACAATTTGATTTATATATATTTTTTATTTTATTATTATTGCATTTCTTGACATTTAATTTATTCCTATTAATTTATATTTTGGCATTAATAATACCTAATTACTTGGACATCTAGTTAATTGTTTTTTTAATTTTCACATCTCATATTTTGTACTTTTATATAATTTAATTTAATTGATATTCCTGTTTGAACCTATTGTGTACCTTGTAAAAGGTGGAAATGTAGTGAGACATTATATGAAAAATTAACATTTATTTTATAAATTTTGTAATACTAACCTACATTTCACAATAAAGTATACTATTACTATTACTATTACTGCCCTATTCAGCTCCTCCTTTTCAAAACATACAGGTATTACATATTGAACTGGGAATCGAATCCGTTGAGTAGAACGCGAATATAACTTTTCAGCTTAAACTCGTAATTGCCACACTGTGAATAGTAGCTGGTTTTAATTCATGACGCGGTTTTACAGTTTTTTTGCATGCCACCGCAAATCCGCTATGATGAATAGCTGAATCGTAAAACTTTATAGCGAAATGAGCACACCATTCTATTTTTATTTTACAATTGTTAAGCGAGGAACGTCTAATGATGTAGATATATAGCAACGGTATGATACTCGTTCGTTCTGCATTATAAATGAACTACTTGGATAATAGATCTTTTAAAATTTGCACCAACACAAAATGATTTGAATTTTCTAGGGACTTCTTAAAATTGTTATTGAGTTGTTACTAAAAATAACGCATACGTTAACACAGGCATCAATAAACTAAGGTGACTGGTTCCTTTTTTAGTGGACATTATTTATTTATTTATTATAAACAAGGTACATTATTATTAGTTCTTATAAAACCCACAATACCATTAGAAGAACTGACAACAGACTTAGCAAAGGTGTTTTTTGACTTAACGTCTGATGATGATCTGGCTGACCCTCTCATACTCCTTAGACCCGTACATATCAGTGCAGGACAGTGCTAGTTGGCCCCGATCCGATCCGAACCCTCGGAGAATCTAGTAGAGAACGGGGACGCGCAACAGAGCGTGATACCTCTAGAAAACTTCTGACGGTTTTTTGTTTCACATTGCTTGTGGAACCCTTTAATTTTCTTGCCGCCCTCCAGAAAGTCAGAAGTCAGAAGTGAAAATCGGTTTGGTTGATGACGTCTAATTCCTTGAATGACTAAATCCGCGAATGTCTAAATCCATGAATGTCTAAATCCGCGAATGTCTAAATCAGCGAATGTCTACATCCGTGAATGTCGTAAGGCCTCAGCAAACTTTTTCCAGGAATAAACTGCTGGTTGGTGGTCGAGTTTCTCTAAACCATTATTATCAGTTTTAAGTGTTACTTTATTTAGAACCGGTATTGTTGTAACACAACGTTTGAAACTGTAAACTAAATATCATGCTGTGGACACTCGTTTAGGATTCCTATCTAGCTAATAAGTTAGACCAAATATGCTACAGTACTCAGGAATTGATTGTAATCTGTTTGTGTACCTACTGAAATAAATAAACCGGCTTATAGGAAGGTAGAAGACACTTATTATTTTCGATGTCTTAACTATTTTTTGGCCCTCCGGCCAGGTGGGATGATGACCTGCGAAAGACTGCAGGCAGATGTTGGATGCGTCAAGCCGAGGACAGGGCGCTATGGCGCCCATTAGGGGAGGCCTATGTCCAGCAGTGGACTATGATAGGCCGATGATGATGATGATGAATTATTTTTAATCCATCACTCTGGCGCGCTTTTGAGTTAAATAAATTCGTCTTTAAACTGTCTCTCTGCTGTGTGTAGGCTAAAAAAATAAGCTTCCACTATAGAATCATAGTTTTTGCTATAAATGAAGGGTATTGGCTTAATTGCCACACTTGTTAAATGAGGGTTGGTGATCCCACTCCCGGGCTCCGCGTCGAAAATTCCCAAACATACTTTAGCCGACCTAGGAATCAAACAAAAGACCTCCGATATTTGGCCGAGCGCTTGGCTATCCCACCAGTAACGTTCCTCTTACTATAACAACATTTACTTCTGCTGGCAATCGATTGCGAGACCTTTGTTGCTGACCCCAGTGATTTAACTATTAGACTAGTTTGGCGGTTCCCCACTATTAACGATTGTGACACCAGTGTGTTTTATTTATTTATTTAATGTGATAAAAACGACATACATCTATTACATTTAACACACAATTTAAAAAATAAAAAATAAAATAAAATATTAAAATGAAATTAAACATTAAAATTAAAAATGCATGTCCATATTCAATGCAAGTCAGAAAAAAAAATATAAGATTCAAAAAACCCGTGTGACCCGGAAGCACGTTCTACTTTTATACCATTCGCATCGGCATGGTGATTAAGCCAATACCCATCGATTGTAGCGATGACTTGATTGACAATCCTGCTACACACGGCTTTAAAGTTCATACTGACACCCCTACCAACCAGTCAGGTTACAAAGTAGATGTCAGTCAACCTTGCGCAGGCATAACTCGCTCAAGGGACCATTTACGTCATGTCATAAGGTCAGATCAGTGGCGGTAGCCAAAGTAACATTAAGAAAACGATAGCGAAGTTCGAAAAGAATAAAATGTATGGGATTGCCATAAGATTGACCACGTGATTTAGCGCTGCTTATGTCAATCCCATACATTTTATTCTTTCCGAACTTCGCTATCGTTTTCTTAATGTTACTTTGGCTAAGTCTGGTACCTGAAGCCAGACTCGACTAGTATCTGAAGCCAGTTGCCCCGTGAACACGTATAGTCCACTACCTAATATCCAGATAGGTGTGAGAAAGTCATTAACAGATATTTATAAGTCCCTACTGCTGGGGCACGAGCCTTCCCTATGGACGGAAACAGCCCAGGGAGAACGGGCCATTAGCCACCACGCGAGCCCAGTGCGGATTGGTGGTAGTTAACGACTGCTAATGCAGCCGGGACCAACGGCTTTACGTGCCTTCCGAAGCAGTCAGTATAGGCTGTTAATTTACTGATAGCCTTAGGTGACATGTTCATTATCACCGGACTTTTGTGGGGGCATGGCAGCGAGAAACTTAAAGGGTTCCTCAAGCCGTGTGAAACGACGCACCGTCAGAAGTTCTCTACTAGATCGAAAGTAAACCCAGCTCTTTGTATGTCTTCCTATGAATGGAATTAGCACGGGGAGAACGGGCCATAAACCACCAATGGTAGTTGTTAACGAATGCTAATGCAGCCGGGACCAACGGCTTTACGTGCCGAAGCAGTAAAGGCTAGCTAGTTACTTTAGTTTACCAGCTCACCAGTAGCGTTCGTGCACACACTAGTGTGTTGACCCGGGCGCACGTGCCGCGTTTATTTATCAATTACGACGGAGATCTGAACTTCTCGCTCTGCCGGCCAACTGTGGCCAGACGGAACGGGCCCGCTACGTACACATGGACGGTGTGTTGGATCGTTGTACATATGGTACATGAATGGTCGCTGTAGAATGATAACCTTGTATGTCGAAAAAGCATATATTTTTTATTTTTGTAAAAATCAAATGAAAACCACGTATTTTATAATACCGCGAAACAGTGTATCATGAAAAAAAAGAGAAAAAATCAAAACATGAGACAAAAGCACATAACAATATTTTAAACATTGACGAAATGAGCCATTTTTTTCCATTCCTTTAAAGTTTGGATATCTGGGCATACGAGGTTATCATTCTACAGCGACGATATGTATGTTTTTTTGTAAGGTAATTTTTTTTTTAATCTGACAGACACACTACCCCTCGTATAAATAAACAAAGTATTAGCTACGAATAGTAAGAGTAATTATTATCTGGGCTTTTACCGCATGTTTTGAATCTCGTTAACAATATTTACTTACTCTAATGCAAGTGACCATTAATTTAGAAACCATAAAGCTTTTCGAACTGTCTTTTCGTGTTTTGTCCCCTTTATTAAAATTATTGTTATTAAAATAAAGTTTACATGACGGGACACAACATGGAATATCTTTTGCAAGCTATAAGTTTCATGGCATGGGTTTGATATAATTATTTCAACACAAATGCAGCTCAACAGCGCTACTTACAGATAGTCATAGAGAACATATTATAATTTAAAAAAAGTTGTACAATTTACAGATTGTGGCGGGCCGATACCTGAATACTGTGTATTAAAAATTGTAAACTAAACATAAAAACCACTTACACTAATTATCTAGCCCAAGAGAAGCTTCGTTATGAAACTCGTTAAATGGTTACTAGACAACGGATAAACATACTTAAAATACTTAAATACATACTTATTATACATAGAAAACACCCAGACCCGAGACAATTTAGAGAAACAATAATTTCTAAATTGACCCGACCGGGGAGCGGACCCGGGACCTCAAAGATGGCGACACCATGAAAACCGGTGTACAAACCACTCGACCAAAGAGTTAGTCATTCAAGGAGGTGTACACCCGTTAAAGCTTATTGGAAGTACGTATATACAAATAATCGTTGTTTAATGTATCCCATAGCCTCTCGCAATCCCCATATGCAATAGCTTCTGACGTAAACGTGGGTTTGTAGATTAGAAGTAGTCCTAGCAGGGCTATTAAAGATAATACATCTTAAGATAAGATACATCAAGTAAAGTCAAATGACTGTATGCACTGAGAATGATAACTAATAATATATTTTACGGGTAAGCATAGTGCCTTGATCTCACCTGATGGTAAGTAATATAAGGCCAATGATGGAAGCGCACTTCAAATTGAAATTCAAGATAGTGCTGGTGATAAAGTAGTGAATCAGGAAAAGTAAATGCCATACATATTGTACTATTTCATCACGTCCAAAGATAGTAGCTCATAATATTTAGTCATCATTATAGTAACGTTACTTTCTTTACAATATTATTAATATCTTTCAAAATAAATATAATAAAAAAAATTATTAAAATATTTAAAATATTAAAATTCTTGTTCCACCACCGCCTGCGTCTGTACCTCAAGTAAGGCACACTTGGCGCGATTTTTTTCTTCTCTCCACAATTACTGCGCGCGTGTGTGCCTTATGAATATATATCTAGAAACTGTGTGTCCGTGTGTGTCTCTAACTGTATATGCCAAGAGGAAATTGTTTTGAATTACATCCACTGTCTTGTCGTTATAATTGGCCTTAAAGTTTGTTTTAAGCACAGCCAAGTCAAGTTATTTTTAAGTTCAACCTTAATTGGCGGAGGTAAAATAATATGTTAATATTTTTTATCCCCCATTATTATATTACATATTGTTTTATGTCTCATGGAGGTCGGGATGGCAAATTAATGTATGAGCTACTTAACTTCCCGCGCTCGTCCTAAGAGCCGTCTAAAGGACAAGGGTTTTAAAAAGCATTTTTTTAAAATATATTTCACGGGTAAGCACAGTGCCTTGATCTCACCTGATGAAAAGTGATGATGAAAGCGCACGTCACCCGGGATCTTCAACTAGTGAGGCACTGACTATCTTTAGCTGCTTATCTCTAGCTGCCGGAACACAACAATCGCCATAACATCAATGTTTGTAGCATTATGGCGACATATTTAGATAAGATGGTGGTAGCTAGCCAGGCGGACTAACAAGCCCTACCACCAACCAAACCGAGTACACAAACATGTACCCCCCGCTGGGAATCGAACCCGGGACCTCTGGGTCTAAACCGGTGGTCTTAGCCACTAGACCACAGAGGCGGCGGTTGGCATCAGGCGATGGGCTAGCAACCCATCGCTGGTGTTATCAATGCTATCTTGGACCACTACTTGGCTGATGCTAAATGTGGCGTAAGATCTCTAATGGAAAGTATACCTACTCAATATTGGTGATTTCGATGCTCTGTAAATTTTTTGGGAGAACGACAGTGGAGTATGAATTTATGTATGTACGAAACAGAATCTTAGTTGTTTATCTAAAGTGTCACAGTGTCACTAACGTTTGTTCGACAAAAAAGTTTCACTGTGATATTGACCTACGTGCTAATTAATTGGCCAACCTTCAAATGTTTTCATTAGATTTATGTAAATCCATAATGATTAGAGGGACATTGTGTCACATTTGCATGCTATGTTATATGGCTAAATAGGTTAAGTCCCATTTTATTAAATTTAGAACATCAAATTGTAAACACTCTACTTAAAGCAAATAAACTTATTTGTATTTGTATTTGTATTAAATTGTCAGGTGTAAAATGTGCATAACGTTCCTCTTATTGTTGTAGCAGATAAAGTGTGAAAATGGATAGACTGAATCAGTTGCCAGATGAGGCGGGAACGTCTCGGGATTCCACGCTGGACACTTCGTCTCCACCGAGCGAAGCTTTCGTGACTGCTACCGAGAGCTCCTCAAAATATTTCTCTCTGTCAGAAGTGGACTCAACTTTCGACATTTCCCCAATAAAAGATAGTACTTATGTGAGCGAGTCGTTCATTTAAACTAATAATAAGACAGGACCTAGAATTAAACCCTGTGGAACTCTCGTTGTAACCAGCTATTTTGAGATTCTCTAACTAACCGCTTCTGTAGTTTAGCGGCTAAGACCACCGGTTTAGACCCAGAGGTCCCGGGTTCGATTCTCAGCGGGGGGTACATGTTTGTATACTCAGTTTGGTTGGTGGTAGGGCTTGTTTGTCCGCCTGCCTAGCTACCACCATCTTATCTAAATATGTCGCCATAACATCAATGTTTGTAGCATTGTTGTGTTCCGGCAGCTAGAGATAAGATAACCAGTGCCTCACTAGTTGAGGTTCTCGGGTGAAGTACGCTTCCCTCATTGGCCTTATCATTACTTTACATTAGGTGATATCAAGGCACTGTGCTTACCCGTAAAATATAAAAAAAAATCAGTGCTGGACATAAATATGCCTCTTCCAATAAACGCCACTGTGCTCAATCTCCGGCTCTTGCCGACTGTTGCCAGCCACCCCACATATAACGTTATTAACAAAACACAGAACTATCAATAAAAAGATACAAAAACAAATTAAAAGCTTGGTCTAAAAAATCCCCGTCCTTATAAAGTATAACACACATGAATCTATTAAAACGTGTGCGGTGATGCGTCAAATGAAACATTAATATGCGCCTACTTTAACACCGTTTCATTTTCCTACTTCCGAAGAACACAGACTGGACTTGAAACAGACTAGCCTGGTGGTAGCTTTCTACCTAGAATACGATTGAATGGCGACTGTAACGGAAGGAGGCGAAAGGGATAAGGTGGACTTTATTTAGTAGGTAATAAGAGGCAAAGTAAAACATACAAATTACAATGAATAGAAGAAGAAAATAACAACATAACATACCAAATCAGCAACCACGATGACAATCAAAAACGATAGGCAAAACAAAAGAAAATCACAATGAGCAAAGTAAAAAAAGGGTAAAACCTCATCATCAGCTCATTTTTTATGTCCTTGATGCTGGGGCACGAGCCTTCCCTATGGATGGATAGGGAGAACGGGCCATAAACCACCACGCGGGCCCAGCGCGGATTATTGGTTGTTAACGACTGCTAATGCAGCCGGTACCAACGGCTTTACGTGCCTTCCGAAGCACGGAGGAGCTCGAGATGATATATTTTTGGTCCATCCGATGACCGGTCTTTGCGAAAGTTGCCTAACCTCAGCACTCGCAGACGGGGCGCGTTAACCACTGCGCCATCGAACTCCTCAGATATCAGGATTAAATCCAAGATTTCTTGGACAGAATGGCAGTTTTCCATCATGCAAGCCAAATGCTTGTTAGCCTGCTCAGTGCAGTCGTCACCTCCACCACCACGGTTAGTGTATTGCAGACATTTATTAAAACCGCAATTATAAGTAGTGTTTAATCTTTGACACTGAAGGCTTAATTCGTCGGTTTTTGCCGGAACTCGGATTATTAATACAAATTGATCGTTTTTTCGGCACTTTTACGTAGGAAGCATAGCATGTATAACCAAATTCTCTGAAACTTACGAGCTATACTCCAATTTATCTAATATATTATCATAATCAACTTTACAAATTTTTTTATTGAAGCGTAACTGTATGCAGCATGCATTAGCATTTGGAGGAGCTCGGTGGCGCAGTGGTTAACGCGGTCTGCGCTGCGAGTGCTGATAAGCAACTTTCGCAAAAGCCGGCCATCGGATAGGTGACCAAAAATGTATCATCTCGAGCTCCTCCGTGCTTCGGAAGGCACGTAAAGTCGTTGGTCCCGGCTACATTAGCAGTCATTAACAACCACCAACCCGCGCTGGGCCCGCGTGGTGATTTATGGCCCATTCTCCTTATCCATCCATAGGGAAGGCTCGTGCTCCAGCAGTGGGGACATAAAAATGAGCTGATGATGATGATGATGATTAGCATTTGTTAACAACCACGGCCCAGCACTGGGCCCTTGTGGAGGCTTACGATCCGCCTAACCGATCGCTTTGACTACACGTATAGTTTATGACGTCAACTTGCCACCTCGCACCGCCTATGAAAGCAATATCAAAAGCTAAAGGCTATAGCTTTCGATATTGCTTTCATAGGCGGCACGAAACGACAAGATGACGTCATAAACCACACACGAAGTCAAAGCGATCGGTTAGGCGGTCGGGTTTCTGCTAACTACAACTAAATATAATAATAATATAATAATAGTTTATTGCGGATAAACAATCCATAATTAATATTGTATTATGTGCTAAAACACAAAGGGAGAACCCCTTGGTGTTTTCATCCATAGGGAAGGCTCACGCTCTGGGGAAATAAAATTAGCCTGTGATGACGATGAGTAAAGTTTTATTAAGTCTAAACTGTCACAAAGCTAGGCAAAGCTTTCTAACAATTCTAATCGAAGTAATATCTAAAATTAGGTAATGGGTATTGGCTTGCCAAGTTCGGGTTGATGATCACAAAGTCGGGCTATGGTGCATACAATCCGAAAAGTCCTTCGGATATCTGACTGAGCACTAATTATGGTCACAGTTAAAGTCAAAAGTCAAATTTTTATATTTTAAATAAATTTTCGAAAAGTGCATTTGTATCGTCCATTACCTACTACTACACATTCAGGACGTCTATTTTTTAGCTGTGGAGAAGAATGGGCGCAAGAAACTCATGGAAAAACTATAATTTAGGGCCTGTTTCTATTATGAAATTTGTGTTTTTGATGTAGGTAATGAATCATGGAAACCTTTTGGTTGGCTAAGAAAGTGGACCTTTATCTATGCATTTCTTATAAAAAATTAATTATTTGCCCTTAAAATGAGTTACAACTTCATGTTCAGTCATTCTAGTCTCACAATAAATTCCCTTTGGAAAAATATAAAAAGAGTCTAAGCTCAATCCTACTAATATTATAATTGCGAAAGTTTGTGTGTATGTTCGTATATTTGATCCTTCTTCACGCTGCAACAGATGGATGAATTTGGATGAAATTCGGCATACAGATAGTTTACCTGGAATAACACATAAGATACTTTCTATCCCGATATTTCCACGGGAATCACACTAAAAATATTCTAAAAATGACAATTTAATTTTCCAATACAAAATGATTTGTTTCTTTTGTTGTCATGGAGACTAAAGAGAATTTAATCACTTGATGGAATCTGTCATAGCGGTACGAAGTCCGCCGGATCCACTAGTTACATATAAAAACGTTAAAAAACTGTTCGAGAGTTGATCCTGAAATAAATAAACAAAAAGAAACAAAAATTATTTATTCAGCTTAGGCTACAAATAGCTCTTATGAGTGTCACTATGCCATCGGTTCTGGGTGGGAGACCTTGACGAGGGAATAATGAAATTGGTAGGTAGGTACTGTAAAAGCTGGACGGGCCTTTACTTAATTGGGGGCGTATAATGAAACAAATAGAGCGTTTACTTTATATATTGGTATTTCCAAGATATTACATTGATATAAACATTAATAAGACGTCTCCGCTCCTGCGGTCGATGCTCAAGTCGATCGTCCTTTTTCTCTGCCGCGTGTCGTTTTTAATTCGTATTGAATCCAGAACGCGACGGCTGCCAGTAGGTCCGCGCCTCCAAGCAGTCCCGATCACTACAGTACCTAGTTAGCGTGTTAAAATGCAGTACCTATTCAGTATTTCTTTTTTCTGATCCAATCTGAACCTCTTGGAGAATCTAGAAGGAAACGGGGACACGTTTGCGTTTACTGTGCCCCTTATAAAACCGCAGACGGTGTTTGGATCACAGCCTTAAGGAACCCTTTAAGTTTCTCGCTGACCCAAACAAACTCAAGTGACACAGAAATAGTCGTAATAAAGCAATCGGATAAGTACCTATAAGGCAAACAATAAATTCAGTTGATCGATTGGAGGAAGGAGGATCATGAATTCTTAAAAAAAAAAAAAGGTTATTTTCAAAAAATATCACAATTTATTTTTGAACGAAACATGAAGAAGAAGTAGGTTGAAAATATCTTTTAAAAATATTCAATTTATTATGTTTTATAACTGCCATCTAGCGGATCTATTATTGCTTGAGAAGCTGGTGCTAATACCGCTTGCTTTCATGCAACTCTAAACAGCAGCATTTTTGTTGAGATAGTTAGTTCCTTGATAAACTCATAGATGGCGCGAACAAGGCTACGTGTTTAGTATCATCAAATTCTAATAGATGGCATTTAATACAATGTAAATATAATATTCAATTATTAGTTCATGGTAAGTGTTAATTTTGTAAATGATAATTTTTAAAGTTTATTACTATGTAGAAAAATTTTGCTTTTGTTAATTTACTTGCTTTCATTCGCTTACCTTTTACGCCGCACACTAGCGCCGCCAATGAAAAAAAAACATATCTAGTAATTAGAGACAGAAAATCAAATTATGCTCAACAAACTATTTGAATGAAGTAATTTAGCATTTTTACGTCACCTAATGAACACCTCACATGTTATGGTTTAGTTAAATATGGCGTTATAGTTAAAAGTGGCCGTAACGTCTTCTTTGATTTTCTATCTCTAATTACTAGATATGTTTTTTTTTTCATTAGTGGCGCTAGTGTGCGGCGTAAACGCTCATAACTAGATCCAGTGAAATTATAGGGCTTACAAGTAGGTACCTATAAGAACTAAAGGCTTCCGTTGCTTATTCTGTGCTTCGGGGTAGGCAACGCGTGCGTGACGCGTTCATTGGCACAAGCATCTTTTATCAGGCAAGCCCTACGAACAATTTTGTACTAGATTCCCGATGAGCGCTTGAAAAGCGGTAGGCTGTGACTTTGCAGCTTTGTTGGTGCCACGCCACGGAGCCACGATGACGTTAGTGGCGATGATGAGTTAAGTACAAATAATGTAATAAGTACCTATGAAATTGACGTTTTTTTCTGACTGTATTACTTCTGGAAGTCAATACCGATTGTTAATCTATATCATATTATATAATATTATAAAGCTGAAGAGTTTGTTTGTTTGAACGCGCTAATCTTAGGAACTACTGGATTTTTTTTTGTGTTGGATAGTCCATTTAACCAGAAAGGCTTTAGGCTTTATGACATCACGCTGCGGCCAATAGGAGCGAAGCATCAGTGAAAAATGTTGCAAAAACGGGAACAAGAGCTTAAAAAATTAAAAAAGCTGCCGAAACTCACTATTCCACGCGGACGAAGTATTATTATACACCTTTAATTAGGACTATGTTACTAAGGCTTCAGTAGTAACAATAATTATTCATTTTGTGCCTTTAACGCTCACTTTTTTTAATTGACTTCTTTTTTGTTTGCGGAATTGACCTTTTGTTTCATTGTAGCTTTTGAGGGTCTTGTTTTTTTTTCTTTTTAATGTCTGCTATATTTAGCTAGTGAAACAAACACACTACTCTACAAGTTGTATAGTGTTGACATAAATAGATGCTAAGAAAATTAAATAAACATTAGTATGAAAAATATTATTTTATAAAAAATCTTCATACAAAACGTTAATTTCATTGGTAAGGACCTAATACAAATATTTTACAACCTTTTTAACTATATTTTTAAGATTTAAGGTTCATAGTAAGCTGAAGTTGTTGATGCATCCAAAGCTTTTTTTTTTCTTTTAATTGATGGCTTCGTGCGATTAGCACATTTAGCCAGTGTCAAAGTAATTTTTCTTTCAAGTAAAACATAAATAAACAATATTTCCTTCTTCCTCCAGTAATGATGATGAATGATAATAGAAATGAGAAGTGAGAAATGATATACCCCCCAGCCCCTAGAGTATCTTAGTAAACATGTGGGGCTTTACTAAGTCCTCGGGCGTACTTCTTGAGAGAATTTGAAAAATGACGTTGCACTGTTTTGTTTCATTTGCCAACAGTCATGCACACTCACGAACACTTAACGGTTAATAATCCACCATTATTTCACATTAATATTCGACATTTAACACAAATTTTAGAATATAAAACAAAATCGCAGACATGAATCTTTACTTTCCCGCCATGAAGCCGCATCCAAAGTTTTTTCAGATTTTATTTCGATCGTCTGTTCGAAATTTAAATGTATATGTATGAACAAACAGGACCACTTTCAATATGCAATTTTGTTCCGGATTCTTTAACTAGTACATAATTGATGAAAAGGCAGGCCCTACGATAGTTTGCCGACTCATTATCCTACTAATATTACAAACGCGAAAGTTTGTAAGTATGGATGGATGTTTGTTACTTTTTCACGTTAAAACTACTGAATGGATTTGGATGAAATTCGGCAAACAGATAGTTTATAACCTGGATTAACATATAGGATGCTTTTTATCCCGATATTCCCACGGGAACGGAAACCACGCAGGTGAAACCGCGAGCGGCCGCTAGTTATAAAAAAAATTACTTATAAAAAACAACAATTATTTTCCCAACTTTTTTTAAACCACCACGCGGGCCCAGTGCGGATCTGTGCTTGTTAACGACTGCTAATGCAGCCGGGATCAACGGCTTTACGTGCCTTCCGAAGCACGGAGGAGCTCGAGATGATACATTTTTGGTCACCCATCCGATGACCAGCCTTACCGGTGGAGGACCTCGATGGCGCAGTGGATAACCCGCCCGGTCTGCGAGTGCTGAGGTTGAGCAACTTTCGCAAAGCTTGTTCTGTCTCCTACAAATTTTCTACACACATACACAAAAAAAAACACAAACTATTTACACAAGTAGGTTTATTCTTTACCTCAAAATAACAAAGAATCATTAAGCTAAAGGTTTAGAACCGAGGGCCTTAAGTTATAATAACAATTTAATTTCAATTATTATCGGTAGCTAAAAACCAAAGTCACCGATCATCACTAGAACCACAGTCTAAATACACTCAAAGTACTCCCAGAGTGCCTAGTTTGAGGTTTTTTCACTAATCAATCGATTTAAAATAAACTACAATTCGCATAGCATTGAAAAAGCGCCATCTATTGACTGACTTCTGAAACTCGACCCTAGATGGCGCTTCTCCTTTTCCATACAAATTGATGTTCGCTTTATCTTGATCGCTTAGTAGTAAAAACCTTACGCTCAGCACACAAATTGGTCCAGCATTCAGACACTCCCAAAACTCTCGAATTTCACGACGAAATACTTCATTACAATTAAACGATACAGTCTTTAGAACACGAAAAGTAAGATCATTGCCTCGTATCATTAAATGTTTTATCGATAAATCTTTCACAGAGCATAATATTAAGTTTGCAATCCACCATAAACTATAGAGTTGACAACAGTATGAGAGGGGGAAAACATAAAATAAAAATTCGAGAATAAAATCTGAAACGCAAAACTTAACAATTTAGGCCTATTTACGTATATAGTAGCCGTACGTAAGATATTTAAAATTACCAGTAAAATATTCACGTCACTTTGTTTTGTATAAAAATACAACAACTGTTGTAAATTTTATAACACTAATTATAACTAAAAAAAAATTAACTTAACGTAATATAAAATGGACATTCTTCTAGAAATATAAACTGTCTTTTTTCAAAATTTTGTCTCGAAAATTGTTGTTAATTTGTTTTAACAGTTTCAAATTATTGTTGTTAACGTTTACAACAGTTGTTACTTTTATGTTGCTTTGAAAAATAGTTCTTTTTTACTTCATTTTTTGTTAAAATCTCTTTCGTGTCGTACTGCTGCTTTTTAAATAGACCTTTATACAACAATAATAGGTATCTCCACTATGTACACATAAGCTTAACTTTGTTAGAACATCAGGTTGCCTCATAAGTGTCCTAATATATACAACTATGTAAAGTAGACATTGATGCACGCAGAAAAGAATTGCTGAAAGAGACTCGTAAATATTAATCAGGAAATACAACAATCACAATAGGTGACACTATATTTTGAAATATATAGTTAGGTATATTACCTGTGATCTGCTATTATATTGAAGCTAAAGTTAAGCCTATGGTCACATAAAACATAAAAAAAGGATATTAACAGCCTTAAGAATCACAGGGATACAGATAACACTACAAACTATGACATAATAATAAAGTCAGTTGCGAACACTCTTATCGAATGCCATAGGACATGACAGAAGGATTTGAAAAGTTTAAAAAGTATTAAGAATTGTATTATTTATTAAACTCGATTCTTAATTTATCGTTTAAATATTATACCAATATTGATTAAGTTAACCTTTATTTAGAAATGTGGCATAATTTGGAAGAGACCATCAACATCGAATTCGGTTTTATAACAACTACAAATCAATCTATTTATTTATTTTATATACCATCGCGCAATGCACGCATCCGATGCAACTATACACACCCACGCAAATTTATACATCTCGTTTCGTTATCACTATAATTATGTATAACATAATAAATTAATATCTATACCAACCACATAAAGTTCTATCTACTTAACACTTTCCAACTATTTCATTCATAAGACTTTCATAGCTATATTTATTATTATAAGTACAAGGGGTCTCTACCGAGCTCTAGGTGTCTAGTGTCAGTTTTATTTTCGTTTCGATCACATTAACGAAATCACGTTATAACTTATTTAAATGACCATATTATAAGAGACTGCGCAGATCAGAGGTACTGCGTCGTTTTGTATCGGATACCAAGATCTACCAGTTTTCAGACAATTATTGTGATGGTAATCGAAATGAAAATTAAACTCGCACTTAGCACGCTATTATTATCCGATTAGATGTCAGGTTGCATCAAGTCGCGAATCAGCGACTCACATTTTATCTTGATGTGGCGTAAGTGTCACACACGCCACGTCCCTCGTTTCTACGCCTATGTCTCACTAACACAGAGCAACAATTTTTTAATCATGATTACGATGGAAAAAATCGATATCGAAGGCACTAGAGTCCTAGTGGGTTAAACAAACAATACAGTTAAGTTTAACAGTTGTCGCCGGAGCTTAACAAAGTTCAACTATACGACAAAACTAAATTTTTAACAACAAAAGTTAAATTAAAAATTCATAATTATACACTATTTTTATTATCTGCACTAACATGATATGATTCAAACAACTATTTGACTATATTTGAAATTCGAAATTACATAGTTAGTTGTCTTTCATAAAATGCCTCTCGTGAAAATCTTAAAAACTCGTTGTCGAGCTGAAGCAAGATTCGTTATTAATTGTCCACAATTAATTTTAAAATCTTAATTAATACTGTTTCACTTCGTATATCTAGGAAACTACCTGGAGAGGACGAGAGAATGTAGGTGCCTGTGGACCTACCACTACCTCCTATTGAGGTCCAAAGTTGGAGCATCTTTCACTATGGAGACCGATCAATGTTGACAAACTTTAGATCGAAATAAGGGTACAAGGTAGGTCCCTTGTTTGAATGGAAACACCGTAATACATAGATATAAATATACAGTTCTTTAATTCGTACGTATATCAAATCCTTATTCACTTGCTTTTAAAGTATAATTTAAACTTCTTATCTTATTATAATTATAAAAGAGGAAAATATTTATAGCGTTGAAATGCTCAAAGGTTTCAATATAAACATTTTACCGTAACTCGTTCATGTTTTAAAAATGAATCAAAAGGGCAATAATATTATTTATAATAATTTATACACAGACTTAGGAAGAAAAATTATAAAAAAATTTAATGTTTCCATTCAAAATGCATATCCAAAACATCAATACAAACTGGATATTGTTGTAGGCAGTATCGTGTTAGACTTACAAGACATTAGTAAGATTACCGAATAACCTAGTAATTGTAGTTCAGAATCATAACAGCCTTTCATTTGGCTTTTCGATTTGGAGTCCTTTAGCGAGTCCACTGTCGTGTCTAGGCCTGGCCTTGAGGCCTTGCGCGAGGCTTGGCGCGGCCTCCACAGGCCGGCCGAGTCCGAGGCCGCGTTACACGTAGCTCTCCATGTGGGCGCTCGTGGTCGGGCCCTAGAAAGATGCCTCCACTAGGTACGTTCCGTCCATCGCTACACCAGTCTGGTTTCCTTGCACTGTGCTTCCAGCGGGAATGTATTTACCGCAAGCTTGCTGTGGGATAGAAAAAATAGTTTAAGACAATCATAGGTATTTTAATGGCGTCTAGTGCGAGATTTATTCGTCATTCGAGCATGTTATCAAAAACGAGTCTTGTAGAGCAAAATTGTGTCTCCTCGTTTTTCGCCAGGACCTCCTGCTTCTATGTCATACAAATTCTCGTTTTCGTTAACTTGATCGAATGACAAATATAATGCGAACTAGACACCATGTTGTTTTAACGCGAATACTACACATTGCTATGAAACACTTTACATGGGTCTAATGGCGTTCATTTTACTGAACATTTTATTCTGACGGTTCGAACCCTTTCAAGTCCGTGACCACAGGGACACTTAGTTGTTATTATTGTAACAATGCCAACCCCCTTAGATGAATGATTGGTCTCGCTGCGCTCGACTAGATACCGCGCTACTTACCTAGAAACAATAGCTCCGTGAATGTGGCAACTCAATATTGTAGTGTGTGTAAGAACGGTGTCCTTCTTATTTCTTGTAGTATTATTTTTATACAGTTTAACTACGCAAACTGGCATTTTACTTCGGTTTATGACCAAAATTTCACAAAACATTTGGTATGCGCACCTCACACACAGTTTGCAACGCGACTGACAGCAGGCGACTGACTCGGGTACGCCGACTTCAGCGTAGTATTTTTTGCCGCATTTAAGAGTACGCCGGCGGTATCTATTCGAGCGCAGCGAGACCAATCATTCATCTAAGGCCAACTCCATTTGTAGCTTTTTATTGGAAAATTGATATTGGCCTCAGACGGCCTGAGCCTATACAGCGTTACTTTGTGTCGCTTCGATTGGAATCGGAAAGGAATTAAAATCTTATCGTCGTCGTCGTAAAATGGTCAAAAGTAGAACTGTCTTGTGTCATACAAACGTCATAATCTAGGAACCAATAAAAAAACTATTGCAGAGAGTTGTATTGATAAATGGTTTCCAAATGTGTTGTGCGTAGGTAATTCCATTTCAAAACTAAATTATGTTTGACGGATAGCTTGTTTAGCGGACGTGTAGCTTCGTTACGTAAAAACTAAATAAAAACTCATAGGAACTGTTAAGTTTACAAACTTTAAATTTGCCAGGAATGTTTCCTTTATGGTGTAGACATCTGCTAAGAAAGGATTTTATAAAATTCTTTTGGTTAATAGATACAGGTGTAAACGCAGATGAGTCGTGAAGGGCTGCTTGTATTATTAACGTAGTTGGTTTGTAAGATTTGAATCTTTTTTGCGTTGCATCCACAATCCTCATAAATACGGCACTTACCGGAATAGCACATTATATATTATCTATACTAATATATAAAGCTGAAGAGTATGTTTGTTTGTTTGTTTGTTTGTTTGTTTGTTTGAACGCGCTAATCTCAGGAACTACTGGTTCGAATTGAATAATTCTTTTTGTGTTGGATAGTCCATTTATCGAGGAAGGCTTTAGGCTATATAACATCACGCTGCGACCAATAGGAGCGAAGCATCAGTGAAAAATGTTGCAAAAACGGGAAAAGAGCCTAAAAAATTAAAAATGCTGCCGAAAGTCACTATTCCACGCGGACGAAGTCGCGAGCACAGCTAGTTATGTATATTAGAGTCTATGACACTGATAGCGTCCACATTTGTTAAAACCAAATGGCTTTAATCCATAAATCATGCTGCCAACCCAACAACATATTTGATATGACCCATCAAAAAAGTGCGAGTTAACATTTCGTTGTCCCTAGATGGCGCTGCTTTAATCTCATAAAAATGTAGTTGAATAGTTAAAAATTGATAATGAAACTTCAGTATTGTTTAAATGTATAGATGCTATCGTTATTGCGTTAAGTTTTAAATTAAATAACATAAAAGTTTGTTTTTGTTGTTAATATTTGTTAAATTTGTTAAAATGTTATGAGTAACAACATCGTACCTACTAACGGTTATTATATTTTATTCTAGTTGCGTTTTAGATAATAATAATAATAGGTTTGCCAAAACATACAGCAAACATATTTTATGAAAAAAATAGCTTACTTTACTTTACTCTACTTTACTCACTTACATTTCCTACCTACATAAATGATACTAACTACTTCACCAAATCGTGACCGATACAATTGAAGCAGGACATCAAAAAGCGAGCCTTAGTACAGTCAAATAACCATAGATAAAACAAAAACACCGACACGTCAATAATTGTGTTAAAATAAAAAACTGTGAAAGTCAATATTCAATAAATAGCTTAGGTACTTGTGTTAAGATGAAGGTGTGGTGAGTGAAATATATTTGTGTGCAAAAACCATGCCAATTTAAAAAATAAAAAAACAGTTGTTTCGTAGACCCAATAGAGTGTAAATAGTGTAATGCATGTGTAGAAAACTAAAATTGTTTATTAAATCTATTTTTTATGTTCACTAACATGATGTATCACCTGCTAGGATGTCACTTTAGTGTTATGTGATTACGATGAATCATTAATTGAATACACAAAATTTCTGTAATTTTCTTACCAGTTCACTATCGTCATACGAAAATCTTAAATATATTTCTCGATTGCGCTGCGTGACAGATAAAACTGTAACGTGATATAATTATAATAAAAATACTACAAAAAATATCCAAGAAGATGTAAAATATTTGTAGTATCCGCGCCTTTCGAAAATAGAAAAGCAATTTTGTCTAATTGTTGCCAATTATTATTCAAATGTGTGCAGTGTGTTGGCATTTAAGTTGAAACATCGTCATAGTTTATGTTCCAACAGATAGTATAATAAAAATATATATTTAACTATACACTCAAACATTCCATCGACATCCTTTTACTTAACATTATACACATTTCAACACTCCTGGATCTACTATGCAAACAAACGTCGATTCATTCTCTTGCTAGCTAAAGAGTACAAAGAATCAAACGACTTGGTATAAATACACATAACATATATAGACATATAAACAAACCTACATACAGGAATTACAATATACCTCACAATAACAAAATACTTTACAAAATAGCAATATTTTAGCAAAAAGCTTAAATAATTACATTAAAACACATAGTTACAGAGGCATACTTAGAAAACATATTTATTTCAAGCGACAAATATATAGACTTGCAGCCAACACCCTGCAGACATTTAAAGCCTTGATTTCGTATATTTCGGTCATTATCACACAGTGAATACGGTTTAAAAAACCAAATATCTTTGATATCGCTAATTAAAATTATCATCTTGCACGTAATATTGTATAAAAATCATTATACTTACCCAAATCTCGGACTAAAAATCTATTCAATTGATTTTAAGTCTACAAAACAATAAAATGAAAACAAAATAAATATTTTTTAATAATCATTCAAATTAATTACCATTGAACGTGGTTACCTTTGAGTCAAGTGTTACTTAGATCACAACTGCTAAAATAGAGCCCTATTTTAGGCATCACTCTCTACCTCCAAAACCGTAGCAAGGGTTTACGTCAACTTTGAAGAATTTAATCTGTGGTCACTGCTACCCCCGATTCAAACAAACCCCGTTCAATGGCACATAAAATGAGGCTGGCTTTGTATACTCCGATATCACTGCATGATAACACCGACCGACATACTGGTAACGGCTCTTCGCTGGGCGCGGCAGACACTGAGGTGTCGGAGGGCCGCGAGGTTGCGGTGTATCGGCGGGCGCCCTTCATCCGTCCCTTTTTACTCGAGTCTAAAAGCAGGACCTGTCGGAGCCAATTCAATCAGCTATCGACATCAAAACACTATACTTACTTTCATATTTTTTTGCAATTTTTTTTACTTAACATTAATTCTAACTAAGCCTTGCTCAGAAGTCGTACTAATTATTTCTAAATTTTAATATCAACTAATAACTTATATATTAGAACAGTCGAAGTCAATTCAATAAGATATCTATCTATATTAAAACACTATATTTAATTCATTTTTAAACTTTGAACCCTGCAATAAATAGTAGCTAAACTAATTTTGATCAGAATTGCTACCCAACTATTTCTAAGCTAAAAATAACTATTTATAACTATTATGTTGAGTGTTCACATTGTTTGTAAAAAACTTTTATATTAGTCACGGGTGTTTCAATTATTGTGATAAAGGAAGCCTTACCACTTGAGGGTATCTGTGTCAACTGTTCTAGACTACAATAGTAAAAAAAAAATCTAGCATAAGTAGCTTGTGTGTTCAACTAACTGTTTCAATAGCACAACAAAATAATTGTCAAAAAAAACTATTTTAAGTAATAAAGTAAGTAAACTAGTTGTAAATTTTGCTCTTTGAAATAAAAGAAAAAGACTATTTTTGTTTTTATATGTAAAATCCGATGGAAACTTGGCTTACATACTTACCTACCAGACAACGTTGCAAAAATATACCTTGATAGACATAATTACTTTCATGTTGTCCTATGCTCATCGACAATCACGGATTTTAGCTTCTTTACTTCTCCGTGTACTAGGTTTCCTGCCTGAACCAATTCAGCTAATATACAGTAGCTTTATTCTAGCAAATTGACGCGAATATAGCTTAAAAAACAATCACACTAAAGCTACATTCATATTTGAAGTATTTTTACAATTTGCACATATTGGCCACACCACAATATTGCCACTGTTTCGCAATGCAAGCAACATTCTTGACCATTATTACGTATTTTTAACAAGTAAAATTACAATGAGTGACTCGATTTTTTTCGACAAACTTTGTTAATCTTTTTTTTAAACTTAACAACAAAGTTATGATTAAAAGTTTGTTGTTAAAATGTTTTAAAATATATTTTATGTTTTTTACGTAATAAGGTCGACATGTATATGCTTGCAGCTGTATGACATAGTACCTCTCGTCTAGGACACGTGGAGAGCCCTAAGGGGCTTATACACCGCACTGAGCGACGGCGCTTCTGTTGTGAAAATGTGAAATTATGATAATGATAATGTATTTAATTTTTTTTGGTGAAAGTTGAGTTGTGCCAACATGAACTGAATATTACTAAAAGAACTAAAATTTTTCTTGAGTACCTTTCAATGTGATTTAAGCATTGTTAGATAAATGCACTGAGGAACAGCTTTGAACTTGATCTTTAGTTAGAAAGTTGTAAGTCTAGATCGAAAATGATCAAGGTTGATGATCAATTACTCAGTGTTGTAAAACTTATAAGCAAAAAATATATTTTGTCAATTTCGTTATTACAACAATTACAAAACTCAAAACATGTTTGTTAAGTTAATACACGGCTTTACAACAATGTTAAAACAAGGGTTTGTTTTTATTAGCAAAAGCAGTATTTCTGTTTCCAAATGTGGCAAAATTTTAGTTTTACAGCAACACCAAGATGAAAGCCGTCACCTGATATTTCTGCGGGCAACAGCCGCACCGAGCGCAGCAAGCGAGCAGAGCAGGCGCCCGGCTCGAGTGAGCGGGCGAAGCGAGCGGCGACGGGGAGCCGGGCCGCTTGGCTGCACCGTTAAACGGGTTCTCCATCTCAACGAACTCCCGGTCCTGCAAACAGATATCGTTCAACTATCCTCAAATTATTTTCATCTGTTATTTCCTCAAGTTTGGTATGGGCACATCAAACGTGACACTTCGAACAAATTTACAACAACACTTTTCTAATGTTAAACTTTGTTGCTAATTGTTGTTGTTAAAAATAAAAGTGTGACGCTTCATGTGGAGACAACACTTAACAACACCCATTCATGCTTAATTAAACACATGCATGGAATTTCAAATTTCTACATGCATGTCAATAAAAATCATTATGCAAACATTTATAGAGTTGAAATCGATGCAGTACACATAAAGCGGTTATGTTCTACAGGTTGCATAGTCAACTTTTATTTTAGTATAAAGTTTTGGCTGATAATAGCCAAAATGTCACTGAGTTATAGTGAATGATAATCTTAAAGTAAATAGGTGATTATTTCTCCCTAGCAGGCCACAAGCCTTTCTATATTCATAAAGGCGTATAAACCGGGTCGGTATGCATTGAAAACAGTAAGTCATACACAGCAAAGTACGTTCCGTTATCCACAATGCAATGCAACGCGTAACTATAATATCTTACTTTTTATACCTTTGTTGTCATTAACTTAAAAGAAAAGAAAAGAAAAAAATTATTTACCATTTACATAATGAATATAATTATTATCAATGATAATAATCGCCATTAATAAAAGATACCATAACGTTAGCTGTTCTTATTCTAATGTATAAAATCATTTTTTTTTTTATAGAGCAAATATTAATGTTTATTTTTTTGGTGCTAATTGCTGCATTAAAGCTATTTTAAATAATTATAAAATATAGTGAAAAAATTAAATGCCCACCCGACCCACCCAGAAATCGAACCTGGAACCTTGCATTAGCCTTCCGGTTGCATAATGGTCAGTACAGCCGCCCGGATTGCGGAAGACCCAGGTTCGATTTCTGGCTGGGTCGGGTGGGCATTTAATGTTTTCACTATATTATAATTATCCAAATATTTATTAACGCGTTAATTCCCGTGCTCTTCTCAATAGTGGATTGCATTCCGAACTTATGTTAAAGAATCACGCCTATATATGATAAAACTTCTGAGAATTAATTTACTTATAAAGTATTTTTTACTTAATATAGGTAACTTTTACATTATTCAATAGTCAGGTTAAAATTTAAAATATTAATAAAAAACAGTTTAAAGACACGATATCAGAGGAATAAGGTGTCCATGATTTTGCACTTTATGAGCTTTTAGGCGCAGCGTTCTTTAGTTCGTGGATTTTACCCAGAAAGTGTGAAATAATTAGCAGCTTAATACCTATTTCTACCACCAAGCAGCATCATTTTGCATTGCCATGTTTCTGTTTGAAAGTAAAAGTTTAAGTAAAGTAAAAGTAAAGTTTCTGTTTCTGTACTGGATTAGATGAATAACAGGGCTTTGAACTGAAGCTTCAAGGTTGACAACTTGGTGTCGTAAGCATTAATCACCTGCGATGTTCGCGCCCGGTCAACCCGTGCATAGATCCTAGTCTTAAGAGACGCCCTCGGGTTGTTCCGCTCCTAACCCCATCGGAACCGTCGGAGCGTTTCGGTCACATGGCTTGGGAAATCCTTCAAGTTTCACGCCGCCCCATAAAAACTCCGGTGATGTTGAAATAGTACCCCCGGCCATCAACAATGTAACTCAACTCACATAAAGACAAACCGGGTCCGTTATCAAAGAAAAACGTTTGTTCTCATAATTATGTCTTCGTAAATTATGTTAAGTCATTAGGCCTAGATAGGCTAAGTTGTCAAACGATTGCAGTCCTTAAAACAAGCCAGCTTTAAAGCCAGCTTAGTGGCAAGTTGGTTCCACAATTTCACTACTAGATGGCGCTGCTTACACACAAATTTTAACTCGATCGAATGGTGAAGAAAACTTGTAGTTTATAAGAAAATTGAAGAAGAGTCTTGGGTCCTTAGATTTTAGATGTATAGGTATATAATCTAAGGCGCAGAAGAGATCTAAGGTTGGATCTTTCTTCTAATCAGTTTACTAGTATGTTCAAGCCGACCTAAAAGAAATAGATGACGGGCATTGACCGAGGCCAATCAGAGGCCATTGCCATCACGCGATAAACGCGCATCCAATGAACGACGTCATTCTTTATTATGATTAGCTTTATGGTTGTTACCGTAATTAAACACCTTATTTTATTAACACTCCCTCCATCATCCTTTAACCGCCTTTTTTTTAGTTAAAACTGTAGGTATCAAAACCACCGGCTCCGAATTCGATTCCCAGCGAGAGGTACAAGTTAATGCACCTACTTCAAATTCTGCCATTATTTTATCTAAGTATTTCGCCATAACAACAATTAACTAACATCGTTGTGTTCCATCAGTTAAAAATAACAAGTTCTTCAGTGTCTGAGTATTCCTTTCTGAGATGAAGGGCGCTTTCATCTTTAGCCTTATCTTTAAAGGCACTTAATATTCAAGTCAAATGAGAGCTAAAAGCTCCTGTTATTATATAAAAAGAAAAACATTAAGTACACAGCAATATAATATCGTAACGGCATTCGTGCCCGTAATAACAGTGTCATCATAAATTACTAATACATTTGGGAGAGAGCTCATATAGCACAAAAATCCTTACTTCTCTCTATGTTTTTGAAACCCTTTTTATGTAAACACGGGAAATCATGACGTCCTAACACGTCATACCATGGAGTCGGGCTGTCTGAAAGTCACCCGTCCCCCTTTCCCAGGGCAACAGCCAGGTAAGCGAGAGGGAGAGGAATAGCCAGTAATAGCCTCATATTCTCCATTGCTACGTTCACGTCTATATCTCGGGAACGGGTGAATAGCTAAATCAAACGAGCATCTGAGACCCTAATCATTAGTATAAACCCTTACAGCTAGTCAACTACGGGTTGTTGGGAGTTTCCTCTGCCACTCCGTCTCCCTCTAGCATCGGGCGAGAAACACAGGTGAGAAAGGTTATCTATTAAAATAATATTGAAAGTTCTAGCAACACTTAAGTCAAGAGCAGGAGTCCGAAGACTCGTTTGTCTTATCCACCCCCAGAAAGCCTGAAAGTCCGCCCACTGCTGTTATTGCTAGGCAAACTTCCATCACTGAAGTCGAGTCATCGTCAAAATTGATCAGCATTGAATTAGCCACCATGGTGATCACAAACCCAGGCTCTGTATAAAAAATCTGCAACACATTGCCCGTCCTAGGAGTTGAACGAAGAATTTCGGGCCAAGTGCTGGTGTGACTCTTGGCTGTTGTTCCTGAGACCCTAGATTTACATTAAAAGGAACATGTGCCCTCACCGTTGTGCGTTCCAAGCACCTCAGTAGGTGGTGGTGTTGCAATTCGAAAATGTCTTCGTCTCGTCCCGCGTCGTCGAGCTCCACGCCCGACTCTTGCGCAGCTAGGCGGGCCTCCGCAGCCTTCTTCTTGGACACGAAGGCGGCACCTGAAGACGCTTTGGCGATGCGGATACGGGCGAGGCGCGCTTTCTGGAAAATGAGAGACATTTCTTATTAGTTATACCTTCTTAGCATAAAATATAGCTTCATATTGCAGATTATCGAGATCAAAATATCTGTTGTATGGGCAGATATCTAGGAGTAATTACATTTTCTCAAGAGCTTACCTAATATTTTTGTTACCTAACAAAACATCTTATTTGGTAGACCTAAGGTTTTTAAATCTTCGAAGGTAGTAGGGGGTGAAAAGACCAGCTGCTTCCTGTTAAATCAAAGAAAGACTAGAAGCCCTTCGCGCATTCCGTTTGTAGGCCCGCTGATTTTAATGGTAGATGCAGGAGAGATATAAAAACATGGCTGACGCTGACAGTGTCATCAGCAGCACTCTGGACAGTGAGTAGACGGCCTATAAATACTTTCCATCAGGTCAGATAAGAATCAAGCACTTTCCCTATAAATAACAAAAAGAAGGAAGTATAAACTACGTACCCTCTACGCCTTCCGCTTGTCTGCGCGCTGTTTCTGATGGTAGATACGGGAGAAGTTGGACACGATGATCGGCACGGGCAGCGCAATCACTAGCACTCCGAAAAGTTAGGAGTTCGTTTTACTGTCACTTACGATCAGGTAAAAGCAGGCTAAGCGCTTTCCTTTGTACAACATAAGGAACTAGAAGCTATGTACCCTCTGCACCTTCCGCTTGTCGACGCGCTGGTTCTGATAGTAGATACGGGAGAAGTTGACCGGCACCGGCAGCGCGATCACCAGCACTCCGAACATTAAGGAGTTCTTCTTATCTTCACTCAGAAGAGATGAGAGCCAAGCACTTTTCTTTTGTAGAATCAAATAAGGATCTAGGAACCACGTACCCTTTGCGCCTTCCGTTTGTAGGTGATATGGCCCTGATGGTAGATACGGAAGATATTGAACACGATGTGTGGCACCGGCAACGCGATCACCAGCACTCCGGAAAGCACCTGACGTCCTTACCGTCACTTACCATCACGTAAGAAGCAGGTTAAGCGGTTTCCTTTGCACAACAATAATTAGGAACTAGAAACCAGGTACCCACTCCGTTTTCCCGTTGTCGGTGCAATGTCTGATAGCAGATGTGGGAGAAGTTTGACATTTGACACGATGACGCACACTTCGAACAGCAAGCAGACGGCACAACGTCACTTAACATCTGGTGAGACACGGGTCAATTGCTTTTCTATTGCAGAAACAAAGAAGCAACTAGAAGCTACGTACCCTCTGCGCCTTCCGCTTGTCGGCGCGCTGGTTCTGATGGTAGATGCGGGAGAAGTTGGACACGATGACTGGCACCGGCAGCGCGATCACCAGCACTCCGGACAGTGAGCAGACGCCGCCCACGATCTTGCCAGCTATCGTGCCCGGCACCATGTCTCCGTACCTGGAACGAGGAATTTATTAATTACTACTGTTATTGTTACAGTCTTTATAGACAATATAAAACTTCTGTGCGTGTGTTTGTAATTGAACTCCCGATTTTGATCAAATTTTTTGTTTTCATTGTACTATGGTTACGATATAATTTCGCGTCGTCTTTATCTTCTTATAGGCCCTTAAGGTATATATCGTAAGTAAAGTACTTCAAAAGCAACGCAATGTTTCAATGACTGTATGTTGCCAACATAGTCAATGAATACTCATAAATGAAATGTAGAACAATCAGCAATTTAATCGCAAATATACAATAGGTACAAAATACCTACAAAAACGTAAAAAATATTTCTCTTCACAAAGCATATTCTTAATACGAGCTGTATAAAGAGTAAAGGTAATACAGAGTCTGTTTTATTTAATAGAGTCGGGAGTTAGTTTCCTTTGCGGGGTCAGATTCCGTGGCATACAAAAATGCAATTAAAATATGTAAATATCTTTGGTATCGGTATTGGTTTGGTTTTAGGTATTTGCTTGCATTCATTGCTCGTCTCGTTCTGTATGTGCATATTTTGCGGATGGGAGGGCGACGCTTGCATGCCGCATCCAGACACGATAAATGAATAAGTTAGCGAAATTAACACTACATTTTTATTATTTTGACTTTTGCATTCACAATCTATAATTAATATTATAAAGCTGTAGAGTTTGTTTGTTTGAACGCGCTTATCTCAGGAACTACTGGTACGAATTGAAAACATATTTTTGTGTTGAATAGTCCATTTATTGAGGAAGGCTATAGACTATATTACATCACGCTATGACTAATAGAACGCGGGTGAAACCGCGGGGCAAAGCTAATGCTTTATATATTTACAAGATAAAATTTTACTAGAAAAAATCTCAAATCAGTTTTAAGAAGCTCGACTGGGAATCCAACTCGCGACCTTTGGATAACGATCCAATGCTTTAACAGCTGAACTACCGAGACTCGAATTTTATCTTAACATATATGAGTTTAGTTCTTTTTTAAATATGAGGCAACATCACATACATACATGCTAACGCCTCGGTGGCCGAGCGGCAGAGCGCTTGGTCCGATACCCGAAGGTCCCGGGTTCAATTCCCAGGTCGGGCAAAAATATATTTCGGATTTTTCGATGTATAGTCCGAGTTTGTGATCACCAACCCGCATTTGGCAAGCGTGCTGATTAAGCCATTACCTACCCATCAATTGTAGCGATGACTTGATTTCAATGATGGAGGCCTTTGCCCAGCAGTAGGACAATTATAGGCTGTTTACTTACTTTATCACATACATTGTTCTGATCCCAAGGCTAAGGCTAGCTAAAGCACTCGTTTCAGGGAAATCAGAAACAACGACGGTACCACAACCACCCAGACCCGACACAATATGGAAAAGTTTGTTTTCGATATTGACCCGACCGGGAATCGAACCCGGGACCTCAGAGTTAGTGCCGCCCAAAGTCCGGCGTGCAAGCCACTCGGCTACGGAGTAGTCAAACTCAAGTTTAGTATGTTTAAGTTTTTTTTAATGTATTGTAAGATACTATTACATTTCAACTTAATCACCCATCCGGTGATCCACCATTGCGAAGGTTCCTTAGCTTGCAAGATCGCAAACCTAATACGCAAGTCACGGCGCCATCAAGCTCCATCATGCCTAGTGCTAGTTTTATTGGCTATTCGATCACGATAACAAAAGCAAGAATTTAAACTGTTCTCGTTTGACAGAAGCGTTGCATTGGTTCTCGCTCGAGACACTAGTCTCAAAAGTACCGGATGAAAGATGCGTACCGGCGCATTCTGATCTGGCGTTATGACCTGACGTAGATGGTCCCTTGTGCTTGCGTAAGGATGTCTGACACCTAACTTTATAACCGTAAAGTTGATGGGATGTCAGTTAACTTTAAGTAGTGTGTAGCGGGATGACAGAAGCGTTGCTTCAATGCCAAACAAATTCTGGTCTTCGTTAACATGATCGATTGGCAAAAAAAAACTCGCGCTAGGCATTTATATAATAAGGAGCTTGATCACTTGATCTTGACACTCTGATCCTTGGTATTTGTTCAGAAGACATATGAAGCGATGCGACATCAACCCACAGGAGTGGGAGGTTGTTGCAAGGCGTCGTTCAGAATGGAGACGGCTTGTGCGAGTGCAAGTGAAAAACTTTGAAGAGCAAAGACAAGCCGAATTAGATGCAAAACGCGATGCTCTGAAGGCCAGACCACCTCGGGCCATCTTTTATAATTATGTCGATGGTGTCCTAACGTGCCACCAGTGTTTGCGCACGTTCTCTAATAAGATTGGCTACTGTAGTCATCAGAGGGCACATGATAGGGCAGCAACGTAGCTCTAATACTGCGGATTAGCGGAACTTTCTTTTTCTTTTTTCTTCTAGCAGTCACCGTAGCCGAAATCGGCCAGGGAGTATTATATAATATCCAATGCGGGTTACGTAGTTGTTGACGTTGAATAAGGCTCACTTTGGCTTGCAGATGAACGATGTTTTTGACTAATCCAACAACGTGTTGACTTATTTGGAGTTATAAATTAATTACTGACACAAATTCTATTTTGAAGATTGGCGGCGAAGGATTGTATAGTGCCTAGATACAGCTACTTTTCTCAAATGCGCAATTCAATTAAAGCAATTTTTTTATTTAAGGGTTCCGTACCCAAAGGGTAAAACCCTATTACTAAAACTCCGTCGTCCGTCCGTCTATCTGTCTGTCTAGACCCTTTATCTCGTGAACGCGTGGAAGTATCTATTCTATTTCTATTATATTCTATTCTAGGTATCGAGTTGAAATTAAAACCATATACTTAGGTCTGCAGTCCCTTGAAGCTGTGAAAAAATCAAACTTCTAAATTAACAAAAAAAAAAAGAAACGGCCGTTTATGTCACAAAAAATGTTATTTCGACACTTTCATGGGAATCAAATCGACAATTCATAGGGTACTTACCGTTGACCTAGAACTATGAAATTTGGAAAGTAATATCATCTTTTACTACAAGTACAGGGAAAAATCTGCAAACTACACATATTTAATTAAATCACAAAAAAGGGTCTGTAAGCAAGGAACGGGGGTCCAAATTTTGAAGTAAGTTAACCGTGTCATGTTGGGTATCGTATGAAAGGGCTTCATTTGCACAAGCTTAAACAGATTTTAATTATTTATATGATATATAGTATTCGATTTATGACGAAGAACGAAAAAAAAAAACCTTGAAAACTGAATTTCGGGAAAAGTTTGAGACTCGATTCCTGAACTATATAATATGTACCCATAAATTTTTACGGAACCCTCGGTAGGCGAGCCCGACTCGCACTTGTCCGGTATTTTTACTTTATACAGCTTTCTTTTTGCTAGTCAGTTCGAAATTTAAATAAAATATTTGATACCTACCTCTTTGATTAAAAAGAAGGTTGGTACTTACAATAACTTTACGCATAACTTTATCGCGACGTTTCAATTTTTTTGCCGTGTTCGTAGT
The DNA here is from genome assembly GCA_947562085.1 of Eudonia lacustrata. Lineage (NCBI taxonomy): Eukaryota > Metazoa > Arthropoda > Insecta > Lepidoptera > Crambidae > Eudonia > Eudonia lacustrata. Next base: position 12,607,662 of record OX387334.1, read on the forward strand.
TCGTACTCCGTGGTTACTCGGTTTCCTAATCTCTTACGTAAATTAAAAATTAACCTTTTTTTTTTTAATACAACACAACCTCATTACATTTCTCGCTCGTTAATAAATAAAGGGTAATGGCCAGTCCGTTTGATATTAATTTACAGAATAACTAACCGCGGGTCTCCGACCTCGTTAGCCACCTTGTTTCAGGCTGAAGTTTCACCTGTGTTGCCAGCCGAGTAAGGTCGTTCACCGTCTGCCCACAAACAACTGTCGTACGTCATTAATTTGGCAATTTTTATTCGTGGCAGATAATTAAACGAATAATTTTAATTACTATAGTTATTCCGTGTCTTGTCTCTTTTACTCTAATTTGAAATGACGTTTACATGACAGCAACAAAACACGAAATAACTATTCGGACCTTATTCTTTGTTTATGTGTAAGGCACTTGTTAATGAAATTATTGTCATGCCTGCTTCCTCAATAGGCTTTGAACTTTATGTCTATGGTGTATATGGTTGAACATTCATTGGAGAAATTTTGACAGTTTTGGATAGACCTCTGTAGATAGGGCAGTGGCTCCAGTAATTGACGCTTTAAGCTCTCAGTGGTCTAGTGGCTATGACCACCGATTTAGACTTAGAGGTCCCGGATCGATTCCCAGCTTCCATGTTTCTGTACTCGGTTTGGTTGGTGGTAGGACTTGCTTGTCCACCTGGCTAGCTACAACCATCTTATCTAAATATGTCGCCATAACATCAATGTTTGTAGTTATTGTGTTCCGGCAGCTAGAGATAAGATAACCAGTGCCTCACAGTCCCGGGTGAAGTGCGCTTCCATCGTTGGCCCACGTCTACCTCAGTTTGACGTCTGGGAGTTTGTTTACACTCTCAAGTCTATGCGTTACTCCGCAATAGGGTATTTGACTACAATGAAAATATTGATCAAACTGTTGTTAACTTAATAGTAAACATGTTTTTAAACTAATTTAGCCAGCACATAATTTTAAAATAAGTATGATTTTTATAAAAAATCATTAATAACATAATAATTTTTTTATGATTGACCACGTGATCAAAAACGCACGGGATGACGCTGAATCTGGAGTGACGTCACCAGCTTGTTTACAATAAATGTCAATCAAAGTTTTGTACGTTTGATTTGACAGCTAAAAGTTTGCTTACAAGCAGGTTAAAACGTTTTTGTAGCTGACTGTACAACGTCAGATTTTCACGAACGAGCGAGTTAACGACAAAGAAAATAGGTAAAATCGGAAGGTGCCAACTCGCGCGCACTCGCCACTTCCACACATGCCAGTTGACGAATAAGTCGCGTCTTCAGCGTTTTGGCGGCTATTTTATTAATTTGAATTTTAATGTCGATTTTCATAAAAAATAAAGAAATTCATTTTTTTCATTCAAAGAATTAATCAAATTGCAAATATATTATGCTTTATTGAACCATTAGACATATTTTTCTAAAACCTGTCAAATACCCTATTATGTCGTAATTACTCGTTTCTCATTAGTCTCAGTCTCATTACATAAAGTTTATAGTGTAATATGTGTTCCCTGTGTGGTGCCGGGGATAAAGAATTGCACCACCCCATCTCTTCCTGTGGGTGTCGTAAAAGCCGACTAAGGGACCATTCCAGAGGATGGGCAGCAGCATCTCTCTGAGGTTACCCTCAACCTACTGCGATCGCCAACCCGCCTGCCAAGCGTGGCGATTACGGCAAATACCCCTCATATCCTTGGGGGAGGCCTTTGTCCAGCAGTGGACGTCTTTGGCTGAGATGATGATGATAGTGTAATATATCCACATTTTCCTTAGGGTTTGCCCGTATCCGTGATTATGGTAATGGTGACAATTAAGGTAAAACATAACATGGCGATATACGGCAACGAATTGTGTCACTAACCGCTACTGTCTTGGTAACACTTACAGAAATCCTGAGCCTTCGCTTTGCTATTTTATTTACAACCGTATGTCGGTGGCCTGAATTTGTCAATGTTTCCATAGCCTACTAATAATGGTCTATTAATATATTTTGTAAAAAAAGAAATAAAACTCCAAAAAATTCAAATACAGTTCGATCTTCAGTACAGCAATTTTATTGACATAGAAAATTTATAAAAGACATTTCGTTTCACCAAAAAACAACTTCCAAAAACTAAGCGTTTCACGAGCGAACACCGTATCCTGTGTTTTAAAAGCGATCGTTTACTGTCAAGGTTAAGCCCTTCGTTAGATCAAAGCGAAACCGACTTTATGGCCCACAAAATACAGTCCAAGGCAGCTATAACGAGCGCATCTTGAACCAACCAATCACCAAGTTCAGTGCTGTTTATTTACTTTACAAATCGCTTCCTATATTTCTTTATTCACGAGGAATTTTAATTAATGTTTTTGAGTTAGTATGCGCGTGTTTTTCATTGTGTTAGGAAATCTTGCACGCACGCCATTCTGTTTTGTTTCTCGTACAATTGTACGTTGCATTCAGTCACGTATCTGGCTGCGTGCCTAGTTATCTGGACTGGAGTAGCATTTACATATTATTTTTTCCTTAGCTAGGAAAAAGGTTGTGTTATACATACAGCAGCAGCTGCGGAAGCTCTATGGTGCAGATGGTTATAGCCCGCCCGATCCTCTAAATGCCACTACACATTTACAAAATACACTAAACATGCACACTAGTTTAGGCCCAAGACACCGTACACCTAGAACAAGGGTACGTAGAACCGGTTCACACGCGCTCTATACCAGGTACAGACATGTACCTGGGCGCTTCTCTCCTCCTCCACGGCCCGGTCTACCCGAGCCGAGGTCCGTGCCTTTAGAGGCGCCCTCGGGTGGTTCCGCTCCCCGATCCGATCCGAACCCTTCGGAGAATCTAATAGGGCACGGGGACGCGCACTTTTAAGTGTGCAATGCCGTTCCCTCTAGAAAACCTCTGAAGGTGATTCGTTTCAACACGGCTCGAGGTACCCTTTACGTACCTTGCCGCCCCCAAAAAGCCCGGTGACGCTGAAAATGCCGTTTGAGGGAATCAGCAATCTCTCTAAAAAAAATGGTTGTAGCGCTCGGTCTGCATCTGGTAAAGTTAATCAACGCAAAGGCAGGACATCAGATGACCAATTATCTCGAGCTCCTCCGTGCTTCGGAAGGCACGAAAACCCGTTGGTCCCGGCAACATTAGCAGTCGTTAACAACCACCAATCAGCATCGAGCCCGCGAGGTGGTTTATGACCGGCTCTCTCCCTATCCATAGAAATGGCACAGTGCCCCATTTGGGTCACAAAATAAGCTGGGTGACGATGATGATAATGATTCAATTTAAAAAATCAATGGCTGGTATTGTATTGTGTTCACAAGTAAAAAGTTTTTTATAGTTCACGCGAACACTACGCTTTGAAATGAAACATTTTTTACGTATCTAGGTATACCTACTAATATTAAAAAGAGGAAAGCTTTGTATTTTTGTAATGTATGTTTGTAACGAATAAAGTCCAAAACTTCTGGACCAATTTGAAAGATTCTTTCACCAATAGAATGCTACATTAGCGCTGAGTAACATAGGCTATAATAAAATAAAAAAATAAAAAAATATCCACCCGCGCGAAGCAGGGACGGGCCGCTAGTCTTTTTATAATGACGTTTCCTTCACATAGGGTCCGTGTATAAAGTTTAAATTACCTATATACCTTAACGCGTTCTTTTGATAGTAATTCTTACTGGTAAGATAAGTAGGTAGTACAGTCAACATCAAAGGTAACTGATGATTGGTCAAGTTTCAAAATAAGAGATCATTACGAAAATCAAAACTTTTTAAACGCATATCAAAAAACCATCGAGTGTCTACTAGTACCTGCAGACTTTGACTGTAGTTATATAGAAAATACCGACTTACACTATCGAAACTTAATTTTGAAATCTAGTAAACATCATCTACTTTTGCTACCCACTTACGTTACCAGTACCAGTACAGTATCAGTACATAAAAAGCCTTACAATGCTTTCAGAGTATAAGTAGGAAATACTATGCATGTTCCAAATTGTATGTATGTATTACAAGGAATAAACTTTATTTTGAATTCAGAAGAAAAAATATTATGTATACTCGTGAAATGTGAACATAGACTGTTCGCCCGGCGCTTTCCGAGAATCAACAACGATATGCATCAAGCATTTTCAACGGACCAAAGCTTTATGCCAAGAAATTGGAAATAAGCACGGCTAAAACACTAACGAGAAACGTTAATCGATTTTATGTTTGCATATAAGAACGATGTGTGTTTCATTAGGAGCTCAATGGCACAGTGGTTAACGTGCCCAGTCTGCGATCGCTGAAGTCAAGCAACTTTCGCAAAGGCCGGTCATCGGATGGGTTACAAAAAATTTATCATGCCGAGCTCCTCCGTGCTTTTGAAGGCACATAAAGCCGTTGGTCCCGGCTGCATTAGCAGTCGTTAACAACCACCGCACTGCACTGGGCCCGCGTGATGGTTTACGGGCCGTTCTTCCTATCCATCCATAGGGAAAGCTGCCCCAGCAGTGGGGACATGAAATGAGCTGGTGATTGTGCTCCTACTGTCAGAGATAAGATACCCAGCCCTTCAGTGGTTGATGAGTTCGAATGATGTGCGCTTCCACCTTCGGGCTTATCATCACATAAGGCCAGGTGCTTACCCGTAAGAATTAAAAAGTTTAGCCAGGCGGACATAGGTCATAGGACATAGGACAAGCCCTAACAACCAAACAGAGTACAAACATAAATAAATAAATAAATTAAATATATAAACCACTACGTTTTTTTGTTTGTAACCTTGTTATACAACTAAGGCAGAGGAGCTGCACTCAGCCTCAAAGTTGCTTCTTTTGGTTAATTTAGTTGTCTTTTTTATTATTAATTAAATTAAGTCCGATTATTTTCGATTGTATTATATTTAATTTTTAATTTTAATGTTACCGTGCATGCTACCGTGGTTGGCTGAATAGGATGAGCGTAAAATTGTCACAACATCTCCCCATGTACCCTATTCATACGCAAATTAATCAATTTCATTTCATTGCATTTCAATTCAAATGTTTCTTACACTCACACCAATTATCTAGCCCCAAGAAAAGCTTCCTTAAGAAACTCTATAAATGGTTAACTAGACAACGGATAAACATACTTAATATACTTAAATACATACTTAGGTATTCTAAAAAACACCTAGACCCGAAACAATTCAGAAAAACAGGTATTTCTACATTGAACCGACCGGGGATCGAACCCGGGACCTCAGGGATGGCGACACCATGAGAACCGGTATGCTAGCCACTAGACCAAGGTCGTCATGCCTGACCATGCTTAAACATGCATCCCCCCTGGATGGTAATCGATCCCGTGACCTCTAGGTCTGACACCGGTGGTCTTAACCACTACGATCGCAACCGGATTCCCTGTGTGGTGCCGGGGATAAAGAATTGCACCACCCCATCTCTTCCCGTGGGTGTCGTAAAAGCCGACTAAGGGACCATTCCAGAGGATGGGCAGCAGCATCTCTCTGAGGTTAAGTCTCAACTTACTGCGATCGCCAACCCGCCTGCCAAGCGTGGCGATTACGACAAATACCCCTCATATCCTTGGCCTCCCGCCTTTGTCCAGCAGTAGACGTCTTTTGGCCGAGATGATGATGATGATGAACCGGAACGAGATAGCCACTGCGCCATTCCTGCTCGTTAAGGATACAACAGTGCAGATATAAATACAATATTTTATGGTGAGAAAGGTAAACTTTGTAAATGCACAAATTAGGGACACTCCAGAAGGAAAACTTCGAACCAACACGCTCGAGTAACGATCTGTAGTGATCGGGACTCCTTGCTTCAGGCAGCTCTGTGGCACACGACTCGACCTGAGTTTGAAAGTAGATCCAGAGTGAACGAGAGTTCGGCAACTTCATACAAGCGCTCCGAAACGCACGCACACAAGCTCGTAAAGCACCTACATTAGCACACAGCACGGGAAAGGAGTACGCGATTACGCGGGCTGTTCCCGCATACGCGGATTGGGCAGCGTATGTTGCTGTAGTAACGGAGAATAACAAGTATGTCACTGAGCGCTGCCGATCAGTAATCAGTACACGTATTTTTTTTGGTTTGGGTGTCGCGGTTGCGAGTTTTGTTGCATATAGGTGCCATTGACAATGTCTGCAAAAAAAAACCTGTTGTGTATGACGATGTCTCAACACACACAACCATAATCCCAGTTTGCCCTTCTTTACTTTGCCGACAGATTTAAAACAAACCCAAATTCACACAAAAATAAATTAACTATGTGTGACTCAACCCTAGCCGGTAGGTACAGCTCGGTACGTCGATTCAGGTAACAGCACTGATGCCGCACTCTCGTTCACTCTGGTAGATCGCTAGGAAAAAAGGAAGAAAAAAGAACACATGAAGATGATTGGATTGATTTGTGACAGCGAGCTAAGGCTGTTATTGTAATTGGCTCTCAATCTATATCTACGAGTATATTATTATTATAAAGAGGAAAGCTTTGAATGTATGTATGTTTGCAACGAATAAACTCAAAAACGTCATATTATTATATTGTTAGACAGCGTACCTAGTACTTAAAATCTTTCTACCATCTTTAAAGTTTGTGACAATTTTATTTTTCTTTATCTCGGGTTGGGAATAGCTTAAGTTTTTCCGGTGGGTTCGGCAAAGGAATCGTGCTCACTGGAGCCTTATTTAGTAATTTATGGTATATTTAAATGTGGTTTTCAATGTAATTATTATTTTATTTTATATTATTGTTTTTAATTTCTTTTATATTTTGTCTTGTCACTGTACCGTATATATTCAGGCCGGAGAATAACAGCGCTTCTGTGTCATTTTGAACATCCATGAATGACACAGCAGCATAAGCTGAGACAGGGCCCTTTAACTTCACACTTTATTTTTTTTACTACAAATCTGTTATTTTTTTTTTTTTCTTTCTATCTGTTTTTTCTTTTTTCTTTATTGTTGTTTGTTATAATTAAGTGTGTATGTTAATAAAAAAAATTCTATTCTATTCTATTCTATACTAAAAACTACTGGACCGATTTAAAAAAATTCTTTCACCATTAGAATGCTACATTAGCGCTGAGCAACATAGGCTATAAAAAAGTACACCCGTGCGAAGACGGGGCGGACCGCTAGTAATATATAATTCAAGAGATATTGTGTTTTATTTAAAGCATAAACCTCCACAGTACACATAGATAACCTCTAATTTTTTTTTGGCCAGTGTTTGCTTATTGCCTCAGGCGGTATTTCAGCGTCACCGGACTTTCTTGGGGCCGTGTGAAACGTTACACCGTCAGAGGTTTTCTAGAGGGAATGCCTTGACGCACTAGTACGTCCCCTTCACTTCTTGATTCTCCAAGGAGTTCAGATCAGATGGAGAGCGGAACAACCCGATGTTGCCTCTAAAGGCTAGGACCTCGGCTCGAGTTGACTACAAATTCAAGAGCTCGAGCTGACGTCGGGGTTGGGAAAAGCGGCAGAGTATATGTCCTGGGGATCTATTTTTGAATCGAACATATTACGCTGTGTTGTCGCATGCGACTTAAGTCACACTCGTCTTCCAAGTCGCATGACGCCGATTTTCTGTATTTTTGAATCGTTCGTTTCCGGTGCTGCCAACATAATACGATATAGAGTAATTATTAACGGGATATCCGGGGTGACCATGATAGTTTAAATAGTTATAATACGAAATGTTGGATGTTATCCGTTCCACGCAGAATTTAGAGAAAACCGGTAACAACCGTAATGAAAACGGAACGTGATATCCATGTTTCTATTCCTCTAGATTCATTTTCAAGTTGTTTTCAAAGTAGTAGTGATTATTTCCTCAGAACGAAAAGCTGTTTTGCTTGTATTTACTTATTTTGGCAGTTTCAAATATTCAATGACACAAACAAATGAGTGACATGACATAGACACAACGCATTGATTTTGACGGTTATTCTATCAATCGCTTTGTGTCGGTCGACTGCAACGAGTGGGTGAGGGTACTCGTTGCGGTCGAGCGATTCAAAAATATGGAAAGTCAAATGTCGAACGAAAATCAAGCGCTCGACTCGAGGCGAAGGAATCAAAAATAGAGCCCCTGTCTGAGCGCAATTACCTTCTGCCTTCGCCTTATGTTGTGTCCTGGACGTAAACAAACCACACGGGTGGCGAGATAGACAGAAACTAGCCTGTTAAATGAATTTATACTTACGCAGACGTAAACATTAAGTCATAAATGGCTTCTCCGTCCGTTTCGTTTACAATATTGTGATTGTACTGTAGCGATCGCTTTGTTCCTTGTAATAAGTAACAAAATTGTGTGACAGCTGTTATGATTAACGTGCCCTTATTTACACATACATTTACATATTAACACACGCAATCTTGCATGGATATAGACTCTATTACACACATAGCTCTAATGGAAATAGAATAGAAATATATTTTACACAATTGTGTGGGGGTGTACCTAATTGAAGGGGTTTTTCAATCGACTTCTAAGTATATAAAGTTGCTACTACTTTAATACTTCTAAAGAAAGGAGAAAGACTATTGTGTTATATCGTAACTTGATTAACGATTTAAAGTTATACAGCTCTATGTTAACATGGAAATCATAACCAAAATAAAGTAGATAGATAAAAAAATAAAAAAAATAAAAAGTATTTGTTATCACACTAATCACACTAATATTATACTACTGCGCGGTTTTGACAGTGCGTCAATTATTCTTACTCAGCATTATTCTCAAGCAACACTCTATGCTAGAGTACTCCCCTGATTTGGCGAAGAAGCATAGATGGTTCACTGTGTGTGATAGGTCCTTTAGGGCAAAAACCACTTGGGCTCATAGATTCTTCCCCTTTTTAGGCCCCATCGTTTATAATTAAATCAATAAAAAAAATTATATTTTTCCTTATGACAAAGTCCTATGAGGAGACAGAGAACCTCATTGGTATCCAGTTGTGATGCTATTTAAACTAACTTTATTAAAATTTCTACAATACGTATTAATATAAAACTTAGAATCCATCATTAATTTTATTATGTAAATTAATCTTCTTACACCTACTCACCCTCTCACATACATCCACTCATTCACACTGTTACTCACCGAGAGGACTCACAAAAAAAAAATCACAAAAAAATTTATTGTTACATACTTATATATCTACATATATCTGTAGGTAAATTAATAATTTTAATATTGTGGCTTATAAGTGATGTGTAAAACTTACTCCGAGGATAGAGGCAGTAGAGGCGCTGTATGCTGAAATACGGGACTGACATCCCAGTTCGGTAGCAGATGCTACAATTGTATACAAAATCTACATACCATTAGTTATAGGCTTTAAGTTGGTGTTTATATTTTGTAAATGTTTCTGGTAAATAAATAAATATTATTATTATTATTATAAATGCGAAAGTTTGTGTGTATTTATGTCTGTATATTTGTTCCTTCTTCACGCTGCAACGGATTTGGATTTGAATGAAATTCGGCTTAAAGATAGTTTATAACCTGGATTAACAAATAGGATAATTTTTATCCCGATATTCCCACGGGAATCACACTATAAATATATTAAAAATGACAATTTCATTTTCCAATACAAAATGATTTGTTTGTTTTGTTGTCATGGAAACCAAGGAGAATTTAATCACTTGATGGAAACTGCCAGAGCGGTACGAAGTCCGCCGAGTCCACTAGTACAAGATAAATCTAATAATTAATGGACATGGTGGTTAATATTCGATTGCTTCTGAAAATGCGATGACTACCGAGAGGCATTAAGAAAATAGAAGCACTGTACTCAATTGATACAGCAAGTATCATACATACATTACGTGCTTCACCACCTAATGGGTACCATACTTTAAAAAACAGTCACCTGAATCAAACGTGTCAAAAATATCGTCACCAGCTACCATTTTAAAGCAAAGACATTCCCAAAATCTAGTTTATAGACTTTGACTGTTCCGCACAATACAAAACGCTTCCCTTCATCTATATCTTAAGAGTTTATGTCCAAAGGGACGGGACGGGACATATATTATCCCCCCGATATACCCGCAAGATGTAGAAATATGATAGGCATATGCCAGCCTCCCGGCATTTTCATATAAAAATAATCGTACAGCCTTAGGACGTGCCTTCGCCAATTTTTCGTCGTGAATAATTCAATTTTGTTGACGATTTGCTTCATTTTTCATAGCTTTTCTGTGTGTCCTTTTATAACTTGTGACCGGTTCGGTTAGTATCATTTCTAATCGTAAATTGGCAAGACATTTGCCTATATGCTATCAGAAAAGATTGAATGAAGTGTGAAGTTAAGTTAAAAATGAGTAATAGTTTCGACAAATAAATTTTCAAGTAACTTTACCTTATAACTGGAGGTTCTCGTTTCAATTTCCAAGTCGGTTAAAGCCTGTTTCAGATTATCTGATGCATAGCCCGGGTTTGTGATCACCAACCCGCATTAGCCAAAAATGACAAGCCAGTTAAACCAATACCCATTATACGGGAGTACATTAAACAAGTTTTGAATTTGTAACAATTGGGTTCCGCCTATGGTCAAACGTGCGATATGTCAAAATATCCTTTTTGTCAAAGGCTCGTTTGGTCAAATTAAGTTTGTCAAAAGTGCGATTCGTCAAAATATCCTTTTTGTAAAAAGCTCGTTTGGTCAAATTAAGTTTGTCAAAAGTGCGATTCGTCAAAATATCCTTTTTGTCAAAGGCTCGTTTGGTCAAATTGTGTTTGTCAAAAGTGCGATTCGTCAAAATACTCTTTTTGTCAAAGGTGCCTTTGGTCAAATTGTGTTGGTCGAAAGTGCGATTCGTCAAAATATCCTTTTTATCAAAGGCTCGTTTGGTCAAATCATGTTTTTCGTGAAAATACATTAAAATACCTCTTATAACCATTATCTCTTTTACTTTGTATGAACTCCAATTGAATCGGCTTACTCGAAGAAGCCATTTTCTTGCAAAAACTTATTGCATTTAATACTGACAATACTGAGCTAGTCGATAGGAAATAAACGCATCCGCGATTACTTTGGTTTTGCGGGTGTCCATGGGCGGCGGTGATTGCTTTCCATCAGGTGACCCGCCCGCTCGTTTGCCTCCTTTTAACATAAAAATGTAGGTAAAAGTTATATGGGAAATATTTATGTAAAATTAGACGCGTGCGTCTTCATCGCACGCATCACTAGCGCCGGCGCTAGTGATGCGCCTACGCGCTAGTGATGGCTCGCGTGGCTCACGAGCTTGATTTGTCCGTGGCGTGAACATCCTGGCCCTCTTGGAAGCTGCTGCTGTCAACATCATCATCAGGTAGTGCGACAAGTTTATTGACGGCGCGTCGCAGAGTTCCTCGTGCTGTGATGACGTCGACGACCCTCGTAACGATGTCTGCTCCGGGATACAGTTTGGTGACACGTCCTAGTCGCCATTTTAATAGTGGAACGTTGTCCTCTTTCAGGAGCACCATATCTCCAACTTTATTTACGCGCTAGTGATGGCTCGTGTGGCTCACGAGCTTGATTTGTCCGTGGCGTGAACATCCTGGCCCTCTTGGAAGCCACCTTGGAAGCCTTTGTCTCACAACCTGATGATGATGTTCAAAGCAGCAGCTTTCAACATCTTCATCAGGTAGTGCGACAAGTTTATTGACGGCGCGTCGCAGAGTTCCTCGTGCTGTGATGACGTCGACGACCCTCGTAACGATGTCTGCTCCGGGATACAGTTTGGTGACACGTCCTAGTCACCATTTTAATGGTGTAACGTTGTCCTCTTTCAGGAGCTTTATATCTCCAACTTTACCTACGCGCTAGTTTTATTTTTATATTAACTGTCTGCAAACGAGCAGGCGGGCCGCCTGATGGTGAGCGGTCACCGCCGCCCATGGACATTAGCAACATCAGAGATGTTGCTAGTGATGGCTCATGTGGCTCACGAGCTTGATTTGTCCGTGGCGTGAACACTCATAAAATTATGAAGACCTATGCCATGCTGTGGGGCAGTATATTGACTTTAATTTACTATTTAATCATCACCATCACCAGTTCAGCCAAAAGACGTAAACTGCTGGACAAAGGCCTCCCCCAAGGATCTCGATCTCGGTTTTGTGCTGCTCGCATCCAGTGGCTTCCCGCGACCTTCACCAGATCGTCGGTCCACCTTGTTGGATGCCTGCCCACACTGCTTTAACTATTTAATACACAAATTTAAAAAACAAACAATGTCATTTAAAATCCTCAAATAAATACTGTGACGATAATAGCTTTCTAGAAGGGTCGGGTCAGGGACCCGAACTATCAAAGGTCAAAGTATCAAAGAAAATGTGAGTTCAACGCTCGTGAAAACTATTTCTACACTATTCTAAGAGCTTTCTTTAAATCCACCTATGTAGGAGTGGTCTTCACCCAAAATCCTTAACCATTGATGAAATGGCTATCACATATAATAATAATAAAAATAAAAAGTTTATTTTCTCCACAAAGGTAGTTACAATTAAACTTACTAATAATTAAATTAAAGTATGGTTCACATAACCTTTGTGAGAGCTGGAGTCTATACCTGGTTTCATACCAAACCTGTGTTACAGATCACCAGGCTCTCTGCCACCTCGGAGTGGTCTAGTGTATGATACTTATAGTCATATATCTTATGATTGAGTGTTAACTTAGCAGGCAATAAGTAGGTATTATGTACTTAATTGTGTGGTGACTGCGTACTGTTATACTCGTATATGACTAATAATACAAATGTACTTAAAACAAAAATACTGTTTCTTATAATATATTACACCCAATAAACATTGGTTTAACTAAAATTTCTAGGACTGAAAAATCCTAGGGGGGTTCGCTTACGATTTTTTAAATAAAAATAAAATAAGTAAATAATATTAACATCTAGAAACCAAGATGTAAATCTGTTGATATTTTAAAATATGTCACGACTGGCGCCATGAAACGAGTCATCATCATCATCATCATCGTCAGCTCATTTTATGTCCCCACTGCTGGGGCACGAGCCTTGCCTATGAATGGGTAGGAAGAACGGGCCATAAACCACCACTCGGGCCCAGTGCGGATTGGTGGTTGTTAACGACTGCTAATACAGCCGGGACCAACAGTTTAACGTGCCTTCCGAGCACGGAGGAGCTCAAGATGATAAATTTTTGGTCACCCATCCAGCGACCGGCCTTTGCAAAAGTTGCTTAACCTGAGCACTCGCGGACCGGGCGCATTAACCACTGCGCCATCGAGCTCCTCAATGTCACGAGTAGTAGTTAATTAGAAAAAAAAAATATAACCACAGTGATCAAATTTGCATTAAGCGAATTTTAGTAAAATGGTACGTAGGTACACAACTTAACTAAACAATACAATACCAACCTTCATGGAACCGACAACCCGTCGAAAAGTACGCGCTCACAGATTGTCATAATTACACGAGACGCGACGTTCTATTTTCAAAATCAAAACAAACATGGCTGACTGACGCTCGCGGGGGAACGCGTTCCGATTCACGACATTGTTTTCGCGAAGTGGCGATGTTTTATCGACACGTAAAACACATTGTTTATTGTTACGCGCTTCGCGCTGCGTTTACGACCGTCCGAACGGTGTTGAGGTCGTATTTGCTATGTTTAATTTTATTTGGTACCAGGGTAAGTGTAACAAATCTTACGCCATTGCTTGCGGTGGTGTACGACAAAAAATGGCACGGAACAACATTGAACGTTTGTTTGTTGTTAGACAGTAGAAATAGCAAGGTTAGAAAATAAACTATTGGAATAACCTGTGCTAGTCGGAATTGTAAGTTTGAAAATTAACATTAGAATAACTATAATCGGAATTATTACATATGTACCATGATATGTACCATGTTTTTGTTTTTTTTTGTTACATCAATAAATATGACAACAAATATCATGATTATAATCCCGTTACATTTACTCATATGGAGTTTCACCCGAGTTCTTTCCGTAATAACACGTGTTGTGAGACTCCATTTTAATTTCTATCTACCGTACAATTTAAAAAACACTTGAAATTGGCTAAATGCTAAACGCGAAGCCATTAATTAAGATATAATAATAATAATTTACTCATATCATAGGTACCTACCTAATTATGTTTTAGATAAGATTACCTTTTATTATAATAAAACGATTCTGATTAAGTCTTATCCAATTCATAACTTGTATCCCTTTTATGTTATAGCAACACAGGCGGTAGACAGATTTTGTTGGACTTCTTGGCGGGAAAGTGAAGAGTCATGTCTGCGGTTTTGTTTTATTTTCTAAAATTTGTGTTAAGTCAAATATTAATGTGAAATAATGGTGGATTATTAACCATTAAGTGTTCGTGAGTGTGTATGAGTTTTGGCAAATAAAACAAAACAGTGCAACGGCACTTTTCAAATTCTCTCAAGAAGTCGCGTGAGGACTTAGTAAAGCCCCACATCTTTACTGAAATACACGAGGGCTTGGTTGGGGGGTATATCATTTCTCACTTCTCATTTCTGTTATCATTCATCATCACCCTATAGTATAGAGTTTAATTTTGAGAAACGTATAAATTAAGTTTTCGACTGAAGGACTAGTATCCATGGTCATGAACAAATTTAAAAAAAAAACAGATTTTGTTGCCATTCGATTATGTTATTATTTTATAAGGATTTCTTTAACTCTCCTCATTTTTGAAAAGTATTAAAAAAATTTGATCCAGGATCCAACATACCGAGTCAGGTGCACCTCCAATTAAGCTATTGTAGCTCTGTCCAACCCGCTTTGATCAATTATGTACTATATAAAGGATCTGGAACCAAAATGCATCTTGACAGTAAACTTATACCATTGGTATTAGATTCGTGGTATAGGAATGGAATAGATCCTCGAAAGTGGTCATGTATGCTCATACCTATTGCCTATACATTTAAATTTGGAATAACAATATCTGAAAAACGTTAGATAGCATCAACATTTTCAGCTTACTATGAACCGAACCTTACTATGAAGCAAATACTAAGGTCGACTGAATTGAAAAATATGTATAAAAAGTAGACAAAATCAACCTTTCGTAGTCCCCTGATTTCTCCTCCAAAACGGGACCGATTTAATAACTTTTTTCATTAAAAATTAAAGAAAGCTTTGGCTGTGTCCACATTTTCAGCTTACTATGAACCGAACCTTACTATGAAGCAAATACTAAGGTCGACTGAATTGAAAAATATGTATAAAAAGTAGACAAAATCAACCTTTCGTAGTCCCCTGATTTCTCCTCCAAAACGGGACCGATTTAATAACTTTTTTCATTAAAAATTAAAGAAAGCTTTGGCTGTGTCCCTATGTTTTGCTTTTTTTAAATCTCATCAAATTTGGGAAACACATCGGAAAATCTGGTAATTTTTAAAGTGTTTAAAGGTTCATATCTTTTTAAATAATCAATTTATGAAAAAAAGGAAAACATAGGGACACAGCCAAAGCCTTTTTTAATTTTTTAATGTAAAAAGTAATAATTACGGTCCAGTTTTGGAAAAGGAATCAGGGGACTACGAAACGTTGATTTTGTCTACTTATCATACATATTTTTCAATTAAGTCGACCTTAGTGATACCTCTTAAATCTTAAAAATAAAGATAAGGTTGCAAAATATTTGTACTTAATATTGACTGTCACCGACACAAACAAATCATTCGGTGCGTAGCTCTCGACCAATCAACAGCTCCTGAGGATGCCCCGTGGAGGGGCAAAGCACGTGTCGGGTATCGGTGTTGGTGTGCATGTACTCTTACTAGAGCCGGATACAGTCATGTAAAGGCCCTTAGACACTGCATGTTTTGGGGCCAAAAATATAATCGCAGCGGACACTCTGACAAAATCTGTCAGCACCGATATATCGATAAACAAGAAATCAACACTACACTGGCAACTAGCAATCACTAAGATATCAAAATCAAAACGTTATGTTTCAATAAACAATTCCGAGAAACACGTTACTACAGATGTAAACATTAACATTGTAACATTTGTATATAATTATACCTTCCAGCTACACGGTAATACCATTAGCTTTTACCGTTCCATACCGAGTTGCATGTTCGTGTGACGTGACATGCACGTGAATAGTCATTGCTTACTGATAGCTGATATTGCAGGTTTTATTTACTATTTGATCATGTTAATGAACACGAGACTTTGTATAGCAACATTGGGAATTTACCTTGTTGCCCCGATCCTCAAAATGCCTCTATACATTGTCGTGATACAATAAACATGCACACTCACTTAGCCCCAAGAAACCCGTACCAAGGTACCTACCCGAAGAACAAGAGCTCACACGCGCGCTATACCAGGTACAGACATGTACTTGGGCGATCTACGTTGCAATAATACAAGTCAAGCAACAATCGCGAGGCTGATCTCCAGATGAATGATCATTTTGAAATCATCAACAGACAGCAGTCGCTTAAGTAACACGCGTAAGCTTATCGTGACTTATAAGCTCATCCTAATGATAACGATGACTCAATCAAAATTTGTATCAAAGCACAAGACTAATCCACAGCGCTAATTGGTCCGAAACGTTCACCTACATTAATGACGATAATAATTGCCCACAATCCTCCTAACTACGTCATAGGCTTACGCAATGCAACAGATTAGTATGTATGGGCTAATATTACTGCCGGATCATTTGCGGATGTGGCTCCGAAAGCAGTTGGCAGGTCAGTCTGTCTAGAATTAGACCTAATATATTAGTAAACAGTGTTGACTTGCATATCTCGATCTGATGTACGATGTAACAGACTACCGACTGCGTCCTTCGTGTTGATTTATATCGCACAAGATAATATTGAAATCGAAATCGTGATAAACTATTTTGGCGTTATAACATTCAATTCGATAGATATATTCTAAACCCCCGTAGGTACTAATAAGTAAGAGTATACGTTTAAAAATTTTCTGTTTTTATAGTTTAATTTGAAATAACTACATACAAACAACAAAACTAATAAGTTTGTTTTGAAATTTTATTTTCTGCTATTCTACAAATCTATAACGTTTAAAAATTGCAACGTTACAATAACAATGGCCTTTCGATTCTGTACAAGCCATTTAAATATTTCTACTAACTTGCACTCTGCGTTAATACATTGCGTTATTGCTCAATAATGACCTACTTTTATGTAAATGCATTTATTCACAGTGTTTGACAGTGTATTAAAGACATTCGACCTCTACTGACGTATTTTAATTACATCTACGCTACGTAGAACGTCCCGTGACAATTGACATAGTATTCTTGACATCAGTACATGTTCATACGGGCTCGTACAGATTCTTTCCTGGCCTCTGTGTTTCCAAATAACAATCCCTAATAAAAAATAGAGAGTGATCTAGTCTCTTCTAGTAGTGTATGCTAGACCGCACCATCGCTTTCCGGCTGAGATGATGATGATGAGACAGTGATTATATGCAAGCCTATCAATCATATTTATTTATTTGTATATAGTACGTTGGTTTAATGCTTTAAAAAACATATGCATTATAGGCACTACAAGAGAATAGTTAGAAACATATTCCATATAGCGCTATAAGGCTTTATAAGGAAATAGCAAAAAGGTTAGTCGACATCACAGGAGACCGAAGAGCTGGCAGCTACCTCGCACAAAGAATTAGTCTAGCTATTCAAAGGGGGAACGCTGCCAGTATCTTCGGAACCTTGCCTAAAGGGACGCCTTTTAATAATATATTTTAGTTATTATATTATATTTTTAAGGTTTTTAGTTTTAATTTCAATAGTCATTCCATATATGAACTGACAATTATCCAAATTTAATCTCCTGACCGATTTCGGCCACAGCGACTGTATGCACTGGATAGGCATATATTCGTGGGCTTCGCCGCTCCGCCCTTAAATTTGCTCTTAAGTGGCCTACGTACCCAATTTTGTTGGAGAAGCTACGAGCGCATTTTGGGCAAGACAGCGCACATAAAAAAAAGGAGCGAGCGTTACAGTAGTCGCATATGATGTGTAACATTTGACATCTCACCTTAGTAATAAGCAATTTGAACATTATATTCTGAAAAATATGTATCAGGTATTATTCGAAATATTTTTTTTAACAAAGAATAAATAAAATAAAACAACTTTTACGGAACTACTCGCGTTTATTTTACACATTACTTACGCATCCTGACGTTTCGAACTCTTTGCAGGGTCCGTGGTCACAGGGTAAAATAAATGCGAGTAGATCCGTAAAAGTGGTTTCATTTCAATGTGTAGTGTTCGCGTAAACTTTAGAAAACAATAAAGAATAATTATTTTTCCTGAAAATTGTGTTTTATTTAATTGACACTATAAGTGATGCAATACCGCGCGCTCCTTCGTCAAATCAAATGGCGCACGCTTCCCCGATTGGTTGGTACCATCCAACGAACAACTCTACCACCGCGCGCTCATTCGTGAAATCAAATGACGCGCGCTTGCGCGCTTCCCCGACTTCCTGTTACACACTTCCGCCCCATTTCACGAAATTACTCCTACAAATTGCAAGAAAGCGAGAGGAAAGACGTTACACATCATAAATGTTGAATTTTGTTGTTACATTTTGCGTACACAGCATGCGAACCAATTCAACATATGAAACATGTGGACTAACTTAACATAACTATTAACTCTGTACTTAGTAAGAAAATGTTTTTCAAAAACACAAATGTTGAAAAGATTGCCACGAGCTGGATTTGAACCTGCACCCTTCTAACATACCGGGTCAGGTGCTCTCTCAATTGAGCTATCGTGGTTCTAACCAGCCCGCCGAAATTAATCAACACCATTTACTTTTTTACTTTGAAAGCCAAAGGGCGCCCATTCAATGTCAACAACTACCGTCATTAACATCCGATCATAACATGTTTACAAATATTAAAGATCAGTTAAGGAGGAGGATCCTGGGTGAAGTGCGCTTCCATCATTGGCCTTATCATTACTTAACATCAGGTGAGATCAAGGCACTGTGCTTACCCGTTAATATAAAAAAAACATAATTCCATTAAAATTTTACTGGATGCACACTAAAAACAGGTGGTATGTATTCAATATTCTGTTTTTGTCCCCTATTTCATTATTATTAACGGAAACAATCTCGATTACCTGCCGAACACTGGCGCCCTACCCTATATGTTTTGTTTATAAAAGTCATTTACAGAACCTATCGTTCAAAATACCCAACCCCCACGACCCCGTTTTCTGAGTGGTAGAGCCACGCTGCGTTGCAGCACGAAATGGGCCGACTCGCCCGGCGTAATGCCACCCTCTCACAGAATATTGGCGTGAAACAATGGCACTCGTTGCTGTTGTGTTTCGTCCGGTGAGTGAAAGTACCGGAGGCCTATCTCTCACCCCTCCCCTCTCCCAATTCCTACTCCCTCCTCAAGATCCAACTCTTTCCTCAAGGCCAGCCACGCATCTGCGATTACTTTGGTATTGCGGGTGTCCATGGGCGGCAGTGATTACATTCCATCAGGTCACCCGCCTGCTCGTTTGCCTCCTTTTAACATAAAAAAACCGGTCAACCTGAGCCACACTTGAGCCAAGGTCTTAGCCTTAAGAGGCGCCCACAGGTTGTTCCGCTCCAGTTCCGATCTGACCCCCACGGCTAATAGGGAACGGGGACACGCCATTCTTTCTAATATCCTCTGACAGTGTATAGATCGCACGGCTTAAGAACCCCTTTAAGTTTCTTGCCACCTCCAAACAAATACGGTGAGGCTGTAAAAGATATCCGAGGACTACATCAAATTCTTTAAAAAAATATATCGTTCAAAATGAAACACAGCGCACTTAAATATTTATAAAATACCGTGAAAAAATTAAACGCCCACCCGACCCAGCCAGGAATCGAACCTGAACCTGAAAATGTACTATAGCGTTGTGTTATCAAATTTGTGAAATTTCATCTGCAAAGGTGAATCTGCATGGCCATCGGTTGTAATAACCGTTGGGTAGATGGCGCACAGTGCCGCTATTAGCACTAAAAAAAAATAGCAGTGACAAAATTCAGCGCTTACGTCAGCCTTCCCGGTAGCATAGCGGTCAGTGCAGCCGCCCGGATTGTGGAAGACCCAGGTTCGATTCCTGGCTGCGTCGGGTGGGCGTTGAATTTTTATTTTCACTATATTTTATAAATTTTGTAATTATTTAATTTAGCTTCAGTGCAGCAATTAACACTTGAAAATATAAAGTAAAATTTACAGCGCATTTTTAGTCTAGATATTTAAGTTAAGTGGAAACCTTCTTTCGTTCCAGAAGAAAAGTGTAACGCAAACCAGGCCGTTAATAGAACAACTGCATATCAATATACTGATGGCAACACTACATACATACATTTGAGAACCTCCTTGGTCGAGTGGCTTGCAAACCAGTTTTCATGGTGTCGCCATCTCTGAGGTCCCGGGTTCGATCACCGGTCGGATCAATTTAGAAATACCTGTTTTTCTAAATTGTTTCGGGTCTGGGTGTTTCCTATGTATAATAAGTATGTATTTAAGTATATTAAGTATGTTTATCCGTTGTCTAGTTAACCATTTGTCGAGTTTCTTAAGGAAGCTTTTCTTGGGGCTAGATAATTGGTGTGAGTGTGGGAAACATTTATTTATTTATTATTTTATTATACATAGTCTTACGTCCTTCTCGCAAAAAAACTGGCAAACCTATCACTGACCTCGGGCTCCGAGGTCACAGATAGGTTTGCCAGTCACTCGCCTGGTGTAGGATTATCTTGGAACCCTTGTCCCTTACTCGCAACACTACCGCCTAGTTATCAAAATGTTAATTATGAATTCCACTTGTAACCAACTATAAATACGTCGATTGGATGTACTATCTATTTCAGATAGCCCAATGCACCAGACAGCCCCAGATGTTTCATAACCCTATTCTAATAATATGCCTCTATTTCAGGTTTGATAGCTTCCCAGACGATGTCAGAATGAAGTGGCGCAAACCCTTATAGATTTGCAAGTTTTATTCATGGCACTCACTACCAACTCCTCCTTGACGACCTCCTTGGTCGAGTGGTTTGTACACCGGTTTTCATGGTGTCGCCATCTCTGAGGTCCCGGGTTCGATCCCCGGTCGGGTCAATTTAAAAATTATGGTTTTTCTAAATTTTCTCGGGTCTGGGTGTTATCTATGTACAATAAGTATGTATCGTTGTCTAGTAACCATTTAACGAGTTTCATAACGAAGCTTCTCTTGGGCTAAATAATTGGTGTGAGTACACTCACAAGGAAAGTTTATATTTATTATTTTTAACTTTCAGGTTTTCCGAAAAGGGTTAAACATCCCTTTTCCAAAATTTACTTTGGGAAATGCTGATGCATCTTTTACGGCCCTGGGGTGTACCTAGTTGATTTTGTACAGACTCGCACTCCAAGGGTTAACATTTCTCGCATAAGTTGTAATAACCATCAACAGCTCATTTCATGTCCCCACTGCTGGGGCACGAGCCTTCCCTATGAATGGATAGGGACAACGGGCCATAAACCACCACGCGGGCCCAGTGCAGCAGTGGTTGTTAACGACTGCTGATGCAGCCAGGACCAACGGCTTTACATGCATGCCTACATGGTCACCCATCCGATGACCGGCCTTTACGAATGTTGCTTAACTTTAGCAATCACAGACTGGGCGCGTTAACCACTGCGTCATCGAGCTTCTCGTAGCAACAACGCGGGACCTTAATAGAGCTTTTGTACACGATACCCTACTGCTGAAGCCCCGCCAAGTAATGTCCCGTCCTGATTTCTAGAGATTGCCATTGGGTTCCAGATCACCACAGCGGCATGGTGAGTGGATGTACTTGGGATTTAAGTAGGTTTTCTTTTATATTTACAGTCTGCAAACAAGCAGGCGGGCCGCGGTTACCGCCGCCCATGGACATCAGCAACATTAGAAATGTTGTTTTTGTGTCGCCGACCTGAAAAAAACCTCTTTACACCCCTTTTAAAAGAGCCCATGTCGTAGCTTAATGGGAAGACCTCGGATGGCAGCTCATTCCACAGTTTGATGGTACGTGGAATGAAGCTCCTCGGAAGCGAACCGTTCGAGCGAACAGCGGCTCCAGGAAGTGAGTGTGTGCCCTGTTCCGGTGGCGAGGCGGTGCGATAGTAGAAGGAGGAAGTAAGCACCAAATCAAAAAGTTCTTCAGAGCATTCTCCATTATACAGGCGGTAAGTAGAACACACCAACGAGCCGATATCACGTCTCAAGGCTAAGGGTTCTAAACGGTCTGTGAGCTTGGGATCGTTGACCAGGTATTCCTTTTCTTGAACCCCTGACGAAGCTATTGGACTTAGACAGGCAGGAGCTAAAAAGAGAGAGAGAGACAGAAATAAAGAGACTCACATAATCATCCGCCTCTTACCCGACACCGAGTGTTATGTTGATGATGATGTGGTGATGTTTAATTGTATTTTTTCTTGTCATTTGGTCTGGCATTCTTTATGTTTTGTGAGAACTCTAAATTATTCAAGAGTAGTGGTCGCCCGCGACTTCGTTCGCGAAGACTTCACTATCCCACAGCCACAGGAACCTGTTACCGGGATATAAAGTATCCTATTTCCCAGTCCGGGTCATGGTCTGTCTATGTGCAAAGATTCATCCAAATCCGTTAAGCCATTTTCACGTGATGCGCGGTACGACAGATAAACAGGCAAACAGACAAAATTCAAAAAACTGTTGGAGTGTGTTCTGTTATCGATTCTAAGTATCCCCATTCAGCTTTTTTCGAATATCTTCCATGTACAGACTTTCGACCCTGTTTAGCTTTATTACCTATATATAAAGATGTTTTTGTTTTGTTTATTTAATTTTTAACGCAAATTTTGTTGCGAAACAAATTACAAAAACACAAATGTTAAAAAAAAATCTCTATGGTATGTTAGGTATGTCAGAAGGGTGCAGGTTCAAATCCTACTCGTGGAAATTTTTTCGACATTTGTTTTTGTATAGATGTTGTTTGTTGATTATAGAAAATTTCATATCTAGTAGTCATACATGTAGCTGAACAGAATAACCTATTTACGTAGCCAAAAACAATGCCAAAACCGATTTTTTATTTGGAACAAACTAATAAAAGTGGCCTCAACGGCCCCGGTCGACCGTACCAAGGGGAAATTACATTCAAATTTGAATGATCGGCGGCATAGGAGTATTATAAGTACCTAAGTACCGTTGGCGAGAAGGTATTCAGAAGGTACCATGGAGTTTTTAAAATCTGTTAGGTATTTTTTTTTACTGAAACTTCCTTTTTTTAATAATAATATCTTAGGGGTAAGCACTTGGCATTCGTCTCACCTGATGTCTAGTGATGATAAGGTGGAAGCACACTTCACCCGGATCCTCAACTACTGAGGCACTGGCTATCTTATCTCTAGCTGCCGGAACACAACAATATGCTACAAACATTGATGTTATGGCGATATATTTAGAAAACATGGTGGTAGCTAGTCAGGCGGATAAGCCCTACCACCAACCAAACCGAGTGCACAAACATGGAAGCCTAGGTCTAAGCCGGTGGTAATATTGGTTATAAAAAAAACACAAATGTTGAAAAATTTCCACGAGCAGGATTTGAACCTGCACCTTTCTGACATACCGGGTCAGGTGCTCTCCCAATTGAGCTATCGTGGTTCTAACCAGCCCGCCGAAATTATTCAACACTATTTACTTTTTACTTTGAAAGCCAAAGGCGGCGCCATTCAATGTCAACTACTACCGTCATTAACATCCGATCATAATATTTTGAGAATCAATTGGGAGAGCACCTGACCCGGTATGTCAGAAGGGTGCAGGTTCAAATCCTGCTCGTAGAAATTTTTTCAACATTTGTGTTTTTGTTATTTGTTCGCAACAAAATTTGCGTTAAAAATTATATAAACAAAACAAAAACGTTTTAATATTAGTTATTTCAAAATGTTGAGTTTTTTTACTGATTTATTTTGACTGTGACTTTGGGTGTGATAACGGTCAAACCCACTGGATCACACTGGAACACTTTGGATCTTTACATTTTCCACACCTGTCTTTTACACTCTGTACACTAATTGCTACTGTCCGAAATGACGGAAACTAGCTTCAAACAATATAGGGAGCATCCCTTACGCGACCCTGCACGGATATTCATTCCCAAAATGGATCAGCATTGTTGTAAGTTCAAATGAATACCGAACAGCAAGTCACCTAATGGGATCCCACAATAGGGACATATTATTATGTATGTTATTCTAAGCAAATGGTATGTGTTTGCTGTTCATTGTGGGCATAACGAAATGGAAAAAAATTACTATCCTTTACAGAATTATTTTCCTATGCATTTCTGTAGAAGGGAAGGTCTGAAGTCAACAAGGGAAGGGTTCCATCTGAAATGGTTTAGGTTTAGTCATACCAAGAGATATTGGCTTCCTATAAACTGTTATTTTTATTTTTTATTTTTAACAAAGGTGAACGCTACGCTTATCCGACCCAGAGGAGACCTGACAGTTATGTGGGATTAACCCGTCCGCCTTTTCCATTCCCATCAGGAAAAGCTCGATGGGGGTCTAAGGTTAGCGGAGGAGGATACCCTCTAACATTTGGAGGTCATGCAATCCGAACAGCAAAAGGCTAGAGTGGCGATCACGGAACCCGATATGACAACAAAAATAAACAAATTAGCAATACCTAAAAAGTAAATTTAGTTTACCATTAATTGTAATTACTTCATCACCAACTTATTAAATGCCCCCACTGCTGGGACACCCTTCCCTATGGATAGCAACACCAAGGGAGAACATGCCAAAAACCACCACGCGGCATTGTTGTCAACGACTGCTAATGCAGCTGAAACCAACGGCTTTACATACCTTCCGAAGCACGGAAGAGCTCGAGATGTCAAATTACTGGTCACCCGTCCGGTGAACAGTTTTTGCGAATGTTTGCAGAAAAACTTCAGTAAACGGAGACCGAAAAAGTTTTTGTAGCGTTTTTATCACGAATAAAAATTATTATAATAGAATGTGTTTATGTGATAAGACTGGTGCTCAAGATAGATTAGGTACCCTTCACGCAATCCAAGTAAGGATGTCAAAGTCAATTTGGAGCGATAGCGATGGAGTGAAGCCGTGGAGTGGAGTGGTCTTAAACACACAGGCGCAAATAAAGCGTCTCGACCGGGTTGTTGCTAAAACCCTTGCTGAATTTCTTGCCGATTCTTCTCATTACAAAGTCTCCCGTCCTGAGTAGACTTACGAACCGATAGCATAGTGACATTCATAAGTGCTATTTTGTAGCCTAAACTGAACAAATTATTTTGAATTTGAATTGAATTTTGACCCGGGAGGTTGATCATAGGATGGGATGTGGCCGACCCACTAAACTGCTTGACACCCGTCTACCGCTGGGCGGGACTCTGAGCACTCGAAGAGTCTTTCACGGCCCGGCGCAGTGGTCCTTAAGGAACCTCCAGATGTGAAAAGGAAGCCTCTACGCCTTGGAAACAGTCGCGGGAAGGGTGAGGAAGATGGTGACCTTCACCCCGCGTCGGCTAGGATTTTGCAACTGCTGTTTTGTGCAACCACCCAAACAGCGGTCTTCGTCTACAGATTAGGTATCCTGTATTATAAGACCTCTCATTCTAAAAACATAATATCTAACGGCGCGTCCAACCCTAAAAAAGTTTTCATGTTTAGCGGCAAAGTTAAATTAAACCCGATTTGTTTCCACTCGAAGGCGCTGTGCATAATGAAGGAATGCTAGGTAGGCACACAAAAAAGATTATGCGGCGCGGTCATGAGGCGACGGCGCGACGCTCTTATCACAGATGAGATCCAGGAGGTACGCTTTATAACGGGTGGGGCAAAAGTAATGGCGTAATGTAAATGTGCCAGTACTTTTGCAAATGGCGTCAAATGTCAATATGCTTTGACATTTATACTGTAGACAGATAGAGTATTAATTAACAATAAGCAATGGAGCGATACATACCAGAAGAACTGTTACTGCATTTGACCAATTTCCGGGCCATGTGATCTTCCATTTTGGCGATTTGAACTGGCCATCGAGATCGCCAGATCTGACGGCGCCAGACTTCTTTCTTTGGGGCTTTTTGAAATTTCGCGTTTACCGCAACAAGCCACAAACATTATAAGTTTTGAAAACCAACATTGAAAAAGAAATTACCAATTTGGGGCCAGATGTCTTGCGAGCAACTATGCAAAATGCCGTAAAACGAGCACGAATGTGCATTAACTCTGGAGGTGGTCATTTGACCGATTTAATTTTTAAAACTTAATGACATCAATTATACACCTTTAAATAAACTTTTTGTAAAAACAAAACCCCTTTTTTTATTTCGAATAAAATGGCAGCCAATTCACATTATGACTTTACTTTTGCCCCATCCGTTATATGCCGCGCTCGCTTTTTTTGGGGTGGCGAGCTACGTAAAGGGTGCCTCAAGCCGTGAAACGAATCACCTTCAGAGGTTTTCTAGAGGGAGCGGCATCACACACTTAAAAGTGCGTGTGACCCCGTGCTCTACTAGATTCTCCGAAGGGTTCGGATCGGATCGGGGAGCGGAACAACCCGAGGGCGCCTCTAAAGGCTCGGACCTCGGCTCGGGTTGACCGGGTCGTGGTGGAGTAGAGAAGCGCTCAGGTACATATCTGTACCTGGTATAGAGCGCGTGTGAACCGGTTCTTCGTACTCTTGTTCTACGAGTATGGTGTCTTGGGCCTAAACTAGTGGGCATGTTTAGTGTATTCTGTAAATGTGTAGTGGCATTTAGAGGCTCAGGCGGGGGGGGGGGGGGGGGGGGCGTTCGCAACTGTTATGGGATTTATTGGTGGAAGGCCTCCAACATTATAGTAGGCGGCCGCCACAACAAGCGGGTTAGGGTAGTGGGGGGCGTTATCAAAGAAAGTAACGTATGAAAACGTTCTTCATAAAATCTTTGATAGTGGGAAGATCAAGATCACGGTGGAGATCTACATTGCGATAGTACCACGGGCAACCCAAGGCACCACTCATGAAACTAAACAAGTTGCAATAGGATTGGAAACCAATGAAAAATATATTATTAGGTACGCTGTACCAGTCAAAGAGTGACAGTCATACGAATATATTCGTTTTTCGTTTGCCATTGTATGTAGTTCGTGGAAAGACTATTGAAAATGGAAACTGTACAATATGTGACTCACATGCATTTCATTGGAGGCTTCATCCCAATTGGAATTTTGTGTGTGAATGGGAGAGGCTACTATAAATAGCCTCTCCCATTCAAATACAAAATTCCAATCGGAGCTATATAATATAGCTCCGGACTCAATATGAGGCGTGACAATATTACTATCAGCTGAATATCATCATCAAATAATATAAAATAAAATCCTCAACTAACCTAACATGTATGTCCAGTGTATGTCCAGTCTGTTTGATTAGTAGGCTGTGCATTATTAATTTGTCTTTGTCTTTTGTAATAATGTGTAGTTAATATGTATTGTTTGTCTATTTATTCATTTGTTCAAATATTATATTGTTTAGTGTTAATCTTGTTTACGTGCTCATTTCAGTCATGCTGTGTATGCACGTTTTTAGGTTTCGGTCTAGTTTATTATTTTAGATTTTTGTTATGTGGTATAAGATTATGATTGTTACCTGTTGCGTATACCATAACCTACCGTAACATTTGACATCTCACTTTAATAATAAGCAATTTTAACATTATATTCTGAAAAAAATGGGTCAGGTATTATTTGAAATGATTTTTCATAACAAAGAATAATTCTTTTGTCACTAAGAGTAATGCAATACCGCGTGCTCATTCGTCAAATCAAATGGTGCGCGCTTCCCCGATTGGTTGGTACTATCCGATGGCCAACTCTACCACCGCGCGCTCATTCGCTTCACCGACTTCCTGTTACACACTTCCGTCCCATTTCACGAAATCACTCCCACAAATTGCAAGAAAGCGAGAAGAAAGATGTTAGACATCAATAAATAAATAAAATAAATATCACACAACCTTTTTTAGTCTATTAATATCATCATCATCATCATCATCATCTTAGCCGAAGGTCGTCCACTGCTGGGCAAAGGCCTCCCCCAAGAATCTCCACAACGACCGGTTTTGTGCTGCTCGCATCCAGCGACTTCCCGCGTCTATTAATATTTATAAATAAATTGATTTCCTTACGGATAATTATTTCTGGGCTTTTATCTCACCTGATGTTAAGTGATGATAAGGTTGAAGGTTGACGCCCTTTACTCGGACTCCTCGACACAGGAGACACTGGCTATTATTTTTATATTAGAAGGAGGCAAACGAGCAGGCAGGTCACCTGATGGGAAGCAATCACCGCCGACCATGGACACCCGCAAAACTAAAGGAATCGCAGATGCTTTGCCGGCCTTTAAGGAAGGAATAGGCTCGTTTCTTGAAGATCCTTAAGTCGTAATGGTCCGGAAATAACGCCGCTGAGAGCTGGTTCCACAGCACTGTAGTTCGTGGTAAAAAAAATACGTGAGAAACGCACAGTTTAGTAAACCGCCATCCATCAAGATGGTGTAGATGGAAAGACATTGCGTGTAGTGCGGTGAAGGAAATCAGCGGCAGGGATCAATCCGAACAATTTCTCAGATTCCGCTGTCGTTATATATCGAAGGGTGAAAGGCTAATGGATTCAAGCGACATCATGGGCGATATTGAGTTATATACATATTCGGAATCAGCAAATTTTTCTGCGTCGAATGAGCCGAGTTTCATGTCAATCTGACCTATTTTTTTGTCGCTTAAGTTAATTAGATTTGGACGCTTTTTCCGGTCCGCTACTATAGCTGAACCGACGCAAGAATTTGCCATTTTCTTAATGTGGTTAACACAACTGACTTAAGTTATATCAAAATATTACCATTTGTTACTTGAACCAGTTTTCCTTTCTCACATTTAAACTCATACGGTTGTTAAATCTTTCTTCCAATATCTATAACTACAGCATTTGTAGGTTAAATTATTTAGCTTGCTTCAATATATACAAACCAATGTCGCTTAAAGCAAATAGTTTGCGACAAAATATATTAATCTTGTCTTTTAGAGCAAATAGCTTTCCACAAGAGTATACGAAGTATGTCGCTTGAATCAATTAGCCTGTGACAAAAATAAACAAATTCGTCCCTTGAATTATTTGGCTTTCGCTTATTTTATCTTTATCTAGGTACATAAATTAATTAGCTTTTTACAAATTTTAGGTGAATTCGTTGTTTGATCTATTAGTCCCTATATTTGTATGGAAAAAGCGGTTTCTTAATTCAAAAATTATACATTACTTTTGCACATGAATCAGTTTTCCTTAACTAAAGTGAGTTAGTAATGTGCGTTCAGCAAACATGGTATTTTATACACTATTAAAATCAATGTCGTTTAAAACCTATTCAAAATGTTTTCATTGCTTTAAAATTACCCAATAATAAAAGGGATGCACTCGCGCGGGGCGCTTCAGTCGGTCCCAAACAGTAAAGGAGGCGGTACGTGTGTGCTTGAGCCGCGTTTGAGAATATTTTTGGTAAGTAAGCTTTGTAGTATACAGCCTATAGGCTGTCCCCAGCCTTTGCCCAGCAGTGGGACAATTTATAAATTGTCCCACTGCTGGGCAAAGACCTCCACATCATTGAAATCAAGTCATCGCTACAATGGATGGGTAATGGCTTAAAATCACCACGCTTGCCAAATGTGGGTTGGTGATCTAAACCCGGGCTATGTATCGGAAACAATCCGAGATAATACATATTTTTTTGCCCGACCTGGGAATTGAACCGCTCGGCCACCGAGGCGTTAGCTTAGCGTTAGTAAGCTTTGAAATTATATGTTTTAGTGAGACTGATATCACCGCATTGTTTGTTGTATTATTATAAATAATCGTAAAAAGTACGTAGTTTTGATTTTGATTACTAACTACAGTTAATATTGTGAAAAAGTAACATTTAAACTTATTTCAAATATCTACTTTGGCAAGATTATTAATAACATGTACCTACACCAAAAATACATATTACGAGACTGATTATTAAAATTAAAAAATTCTCTAAAATAAAATCTCGTTATTGACTTTACTTTCTTTTATTTTAATCGTATAAAAATCAAATAACTCTTCAGATACATGCTAAAAGTTTCATGGTACAAAGGTTATAGTGATGGTTTTAACAACCAACCTTAAATAAAATTCTAAATCATGAGGATTTAAATTAACAAAATTAGGATGTTGATCGTTGCTTGAGCTACTTTTCCTAAAGGTACTTAAAGACAGAATTGGGCTTTCAGCACATTAGCCTAAATCTATTACACCTGTAACAAGGTAATTCAATATTTTAGCTTTACAAGAAAAATACTTTATT
Organism: Eudonia lacustrata; assembly: GCA_947562085.1. Lineage (NCBI taxonomy): Eukaryota > Metazoa > Arthropoda > Insecta > Lepidoptera > Crambidae > Eudonia > Eudonia lacustrata. The sequence goes on from OX387334.1 coordinate 12,638,144, forward strand.
ATCCATTTGAGCCTTTTTGGCGTATGCAAATTTTACTAGTCATTGTATCTTAAGACATTTAGTTTTACTCTGGAAACAAGGGGACACGTCGTTTAAGTCGATTTTCCTTGCTTAGAAAAAAAGGGCCAAGAGGTATTGTTGCTTTAAGCGACATTTATTTCTACAGCCTTTTGTTTTATTAGGTTAAAAACTAAAACATCTGATGAGGCGTTTGATTTTTAAAAAACCTGTATATTTAAATTCTAAATTGATAAAAAAAAACGAATATCTGCGATTTTTTTTCTGGATTTCAAAACTTTAAAACGCTCTACTGTAAAGTTATAAAAATGTCGCTTAACTCACTTAGCCTTTCACCCCTCGATATGATTTTGTATGTTACCACGGTGTTATATAAACTTGGTTGCATGATTATGTTCCGGAATTGTACATATACTAGCTGTGCCCCGCGGTTTCACCCGCGTATTTTCCCGTTTTGGCAACATTTTTCATTGCTACTCCATTCCTATTAGTCATAGCGTGATGTAATACAGTAATATAGCCTTTCTCAATAAATGGACTATTCAACACAAAAATATTTTTTCAATTCAATGTTCCTGAGATTAGCGCATTCAACCAAACAAACAAACTCTTCAGCTTTATAATATTAAAGTATGAAGTATAGATTACCAAACACCCCGTTTATGTGTTCATGTACTTTGTGTTAAACTCCGTTGAATATTTACTTAACGAACAGTTAAATAGATAAAAAAAACAAAATATCTAAAAATCCCGCATCGCATCGAAACTCATAAATAACTGCTCGAATTCAATATGGCTGGTAGGTACAGTCGGCATTAATAAGAGGGCACGGATAAAGGTGGATTTGGTATGGAGCCAGATTTCCATACGAAATCCTTTATGAGAAGGGAACCTTGTACTGGCTGCTGCGAGTAAATAAATTCACTGCTACATATGGAGCTATGATTATGGCGTAACAAATTGGCAATAGTATATGTTATGGTTGACGATATAATTGTTGAAATGAAACAACTTTTACGGATCTACTCGCGTTTATTTTACACATTACTTATTTAAGTTTTATCCTGACGTTTGTTCTGATGTTTATTCTGCGTAAAACGGAACGCACCTGATTAAATTTAAATGAGGGTATAGTAAGCTACCAACTAATTATGAGATGACCAACACCTCAGTCTCCTTGTGACCACGGACCCTGCAAAGGGTTCGAAACATCAGGATTAACATTAAATAAGTAATATGTAAAATAAACGCGAGTAGATCCGTAAAAGTTGTTTCATTTCAATGTGTAGTGTTCGCGTAAACTTTAGAAAACGATAGAATTGTTCTTGTAAACTATCATATTCTGCTTTCACCATCAGCTCATTTTATGTCCCCACTGCTGGGGCACGAGCCTTCCCCATGAATGGATAGGAGAACGGGCCATAAACCACCACGCGAACCCAGTGCGGTGCGGTGGTTGTTAACGACTGCTAATGCAGCCGGTAGGGACCAACGACTTTACGTGTCGAAGCATGGAGAAATTTCTTTCTTTGAAGAGGATAATTATTACCTTTTCTATTAAATGAGATAAGGGCAGAGTGTTGTATGAAGGAAACAACAGATCGCAGACACACATTTTACATACGGACCTACGATTCGTTAACAAAAGTATTTCTATATAAAAACGGGAACAAAATAATGGGTGCGCAACCATTTGGAACCATTACGGGATCTGCATGCGGCGAACGAACCTCACAAATCAAGTTGACGCGCGCGCGAACCTGCCAGGGGCACGCAACATTTTTTTTCCGGTTTGCATTCAGATCTAATGGAATAAACGTGCAATTTTTATACTCTTTCGCTGTTTTGGTCCACCTTAACGGTAACAGTGGTGATTTATATGATATTTTAAATTAGTAATTATTATTTCATTGTTTTTATTTTATTATTATTATTTTTTTTTATGACATTGTTTTTGTAATCTTTTAATTTGTTAATAATAATTGTAGTTTGTAGTGTCAATAATAATTATTAATGTTGTGTGCACTAATAATTGGAATACTAGAATCTATTAATCTAAATAATTAAGGAATCAATGTAATAATGTGTATTCTGTAAGTGTACCTTATATAAATAAATAAATAAATTTATAGGACTCGTTGCACTCGGGTTTTGTGAGACTCGCACCGCATTTGCAAGTAGCCTCGCCTTAAGTCGCTACTTCGTTATAAAGCTGTGTAGTGTCTTGTGCCCGTTCTTCTGCACAGCTAAAAGACGTAATGAATGGGTGAATGACAACCTCGTTGGTCTAGTGGCTTGCACACCGGTTTTCATGTTGTCGGCATCTCTGAGGTCGAATCAATTTAGAAATACCTGTTTTTCTAAATTGTTTCGGATCTGGATGTTTCCTTTATTAAGTATGTATTTAAGTATATTAAGTATGTTTATCCGTTTTCTAGTTAACCATTTCTCGAGTTTCATAAGGAAGCTTTCCTTGGGGCTAGATAAATTGGTGTGAGTGTGGGAAACATTAATTTATTTATTTATTTATTTATTAAGTAAAATATTTTGAGGCGATTCAAAAGCGTGTTTATCTAATAAATTTACTTAAATAAAGATTAATTTCATTTCATTTCATTGCTCAGGGTTAGTCTCAAGTGGGTGTGACTAAGTTCTATAATCTTGACGACCTCCGTAGCCGAGTGGCTTGCACGCTGGACTTTGGGCGGCGCTGACTCTGAGGTCCCGGGTTCGATTCCCGGTCGGGTCAATGTCGAAAACGAACTTTTCGATATTGTGTCGGGTCTGAGTGGTTGTGGTACCGTCGTTGTTTCTGATTTCCATGAAACGAGTGTTTTTGCTACTTACCTTGGGATCAGAACAATGAATGTGATTTTGTCTCATTATTTTTTTTTTGAGAGAGATTGCTGATTGCATTTTCAGCGTCACCGGGATTTTGGGGGCGGCGTGGTACGTAAAGAGTACCTCAAGCCGTGTGAAACGAATCAACTTTGGAGGTTTTTCTAGAGGGAACGGCATCACACACTTAAAAGTGCGTGTCCCCGTGCCCTACAGATTCTCTGAAGGGTTCGGATCGGATCGGTTATTATTTATAAGCCCAGGGCGTGAGGACAAAAACAGCTGTGTTAGTAGCATTGTTCTGATACGACAGTGACAGATGAGATAGCCAGTTCCTCAGTAGGTGAGGATTCACATAATAATAATAAAAATAAGAAAATAAAAAAATAAATAGAGAGATAATAAGAATAATAATAATAAGTATATTTATTTGCCAAAAAAAACATAGACAAAAAGGTCTATGGCTCAGTTTGCAGGAGACCCACAAACCCTGTTATTCTGCCATATCTTGGGCCTTATCATCACCTAACATCAAGTAAAATAAATACTAAGCCTAACATAGCTTATCGGTAAGGAATTCAAAAAATAGCTACCACCAGCCACTGAAACTTGGTTGAAATGTCCTTCTTTAAAGTACTAAGCCTACCATAGCTTATCGGTAGGGAATTAAAAAAATAGCTACCACCAGCCACTGAAACTCGGTTGAAATATCCTACTTTAAAGCCCGGGCTCGACCGAGAAATGAGCGAGGTCATTAATGAGCCCTTTTAACTCGCAACGATAATTTTCATAGTAGAGGATCTCCGCTAGCCTCTTTCGCGGTCGAGCCTCAACTGTCTGAGTGGTAGAGCCACGCTGCGTTGCAGCACGAAATGGGCCGGCTCGCCCGGCGTAATACCACCCTCTCACAGAATATCGGTGTGAAAAAACGGCACTCGTTGCTGTTGTGTTTCGTCCGCTGAGTGAAAGTACCGGAGGCCCATCTCGCACCCCTCCCCCCTCCCAATTCCTACTCCCTCCTCAAGATCCAACTCCTTCCTCAGGATTGGCAACGCATCTGCGATAACTTTGGTTTTGCGGGTTTCCATGGGCGGCGGTGATTGCTTTCCATCAGGTGACCCGCCTGCTCGTTTGCCTCTATTTACCATTAAAAAAAACTATGAAAATTATCATTGCTAGTTAAGAGGGCTCATTAAAGACCTCGATTATTTCGCGGTTGTGCTCTGGCTTTATAGTTAGCACGGCAAATGACTCCATTCCACCTGATGTTAAATGGAAATGGAGTCCAGACACGAAGACAATTGGTGCAGCGTGAAAACAACGCAGCATTAGTCACCCTCACCCAGCCGGCCCAGTGCCCTTTCACGTCTTGAAGGACCCCTTGTCATAGGAAGGAGGGAAACCGTGTGCTGGTAGACTATTCCATCTTTTGGAGGTGCGACAAAGAAACGGGTTAATAAAAAGAAATGCCTAACATAACATATTAAACACATTTTATTAGAACTAGCGGCCCGTTCGCGACTTCACCGCTTGAGTGAACACCCGTATCCCATGACGACGGTTTAAAAAATCGTAATGAAATGAAAATCCTTTATTCAATTTAGGCATATAAATTGCACTTATGAACGTCAAGTAGTTACATAAAAAACATAATACATTCAAAAATAATATAAGTACACACAATAATACAAAAAAATTATTATTTTATAAACAATACATATATGTAATGCGATTCTATGGCTGGTTGAGACGGTTGATTCTGCTAGAAGGCTCCAACAAGAAACTTAGCAGCTACGCTTTTAAACTAAGAGTTGTATACAAAAGCGTAACTACTTACAGTGTGAAATAACATGTGCAGGCGAGCAGTAAGATGACCACACATTCTTATCATTAAAATAATGAACGATAAAATAATAAATCCCAGAACCAGAACCCTATTGCAGCGCCACCTAGTAAGTTCAATTGTGAATCTAAACCACCCAGAGACCCAGTTAAACACAAACAAAAAGTTCCATCAAACTCTTTCAAGCTGTTTAGGAGAAGTTCAGCGACATACACAACACATAACTTCATATATTAGGATGGTACGTGAGAGTTTAGAAGAATATTGAGATGCATTTCGATTTTATCTTAAGCTCGCGTTTTGATATAGGTATATCAAAAATCAAAGCCTACTCAACGTAAACACATAATAATAGTGATAATACGAAGAATGCAGACACTTTTGTATGCTTTACGATCGACAATGCTATGTTCGATCGCGTGTATAATGCTATTAGAGGGGCCGACACCATAAATAAGAAAAACTATACTAAAAAGAAATGGTAAATTTATTTATGAGGAGGTGTTGAATCAAGGGCGGATATTTTTAGTAACGCAAAAAGAAAGAAATAAAAATAGAAGAATCAAAATAATTTAAATAAAAGTAATGTAAGTAGTCAAATGAATCGCCTGTAACTGTCCCACTGCTGGGCAAATGCCTCCATCATTGGAATCAAGTCATTACTATTATACAATTGATGGGTAATCAATTAAGTTAAGGTTAAGGTTTTCAAAGTAAAAAAGTAAATAGTGTTAAATAATTTCGGATAGCTGGTTAGAACCACGATAGCTCAATTGGGAGAGCACCTGACCCGGTATATCAGAAGGGTGCAGGTTCAAATCCTGCTCGTGGAAATTTTTTCAACATTTGTGTTTTTGTATTTTGATCGCAACAAAATTTGCGTTAAAAATTAAATCATCATCATCATCTCAGCCAAAGACGTCCACTGCTGGACAAAGGCCTCCCCCAAGGATATGAGGGGTATTTGCCGTAATCGCCACGCTTGGCAGGCGGGTTGGCGATCGCAGTAGGTTGAGGGTAACTTCAGAGAGATGCTGCTGCCCATCCTCTGGAATGGTCCCTTAGTCGGCTTTTACGACACCCACAGGAAGAGATGGGGTGGTGCAATTCTTTATCCCCGGCACCACACAGGGAAATTAAATAAATAAACAAAACAAAAACATTTTATAAAACTCTTATTATTTACGGGATTATTAAGTGATCATGATATATATTGAATTTTTTTATTAATATGCCAGACTTATTCGATGATAAAAGCTAGCTTCTTCTTCTGACTAGACTTAGAACCAAACCCAACAATTTCTTACAACCCGGCCGCTGGGAATCTAACCCTTCTCCCTTGTCTTAAGACCGGTGTTCAAACGACCAGACCACAAACGCTGAGGTTGAAAACACCTGCAGTTATTAAAAGCAGCGAAAACGTACCTAAAAACTTTTATACGGGGTGCCTAGTGTGAGTTTTATTAACGAAAACGAAAATTAGTATGGCATTGAAGCAACGCCTCCTGGCGATATAAGAGCAGAGTTAACATTTTGCCATACAAATTCTCGATTTCTTTAAGACGACGCCTCGCTAAACGAGCGTTTGCGCCCCGTACCATAAGAAAAACTGGTTTTCTTTCCTTCAAATTAAAACTACAAATTTAAAAAAAAAAATGAACTGCAATTTTGAAGCGTGTGTTATGAGCGTTAACGCCGCAAACTAGCGCCGCCAAGGAAAAAAAAAACATATCTAGTAATTAGAGATAGAAAATCAAATTATGCTCAACAAACTATCTGAATGAAGTAATTTAGCATTTTTACGTCACCTAATGAACATCTGACATGTTATGGTTTAGTTAAATATGGCGTTATAGTTAAAAGTGGCCGTAACGTCTTATTTAACTAAACCATAACATGTGAGGTGTTCATTAGGTGACGTAAAAATGCTAAATTACTTACTTCATTCAAATAGTTTGTTGAGCATAATTTGATTTTCTATTTCTAATTACAAGATATGTTTTTTTTTCATTAGTGGCGCTAGTGTGCGGCGTAAACGCTCGTAAGACTAATCTACTAAGAAAATTTAGATGCTTAAATCGGTCTGGTTAGCCTGTAAAATGTGAATCTATGTTTTAAAAGAGGTTACTTTGATTTTTTTTTCTCTGTTATAAAAGTTGAAAAATCGTGTTTCTGCAACTAACAAAATCAAGTCAGTGAAATGAAAAATCATGTCATCAAATATCACTTTCATATGTTTTGTAATTGTTGGGAAAAATTAAGATCCCCGCCACGTAAATTAACAATGCGTCGTCATGAAGCTCGCTCTAGGCACTCAGTAAAACCTTCATACAAAATCGTAACGTATCTCTACATGCGCACCGCACCGCCTTTCTCATGAAGGCAAAAGGGAGGTAGTAAAAAGCATCGAATTTAAGTGTAATAAAACACGTTGATCGGCCGCTTTGCACATGTGAACTCGATAACGCGATAAATTATTCCTTTCAGTGTTCTCAGAACATATTGGGGTTAGCTGCGAATAAAATAACGGTGCGACGTGTCATGAACCAGTGAAGTTAAAGGGTAAAGGAATAAGAAGCATACAAAATAATCATACCGCTCTCGAGTAGCACTTACATAGACTTCTTGGCGGGAAAGTGAAGAGTCATGTCTGCGGTATTGTTTTTTTTTCTAAAACTTGTGCTAAGTCGAACATTAATGCGAAACAATGGTGGATTCTTAGATGAATGATTGGTCTCGCTGCGCTCGACTAGATACCGTCGGCGTACTTGTTAACAACGTTGTTACCGGTTTTCTCTAAATTCTGCGTTGAACGGATTACATTGTAAATTGTACTTTGGAATCTGTTCCAAATCAATCTGTTTACAATAATTTAAATTGATCTCTAAGACAATAGAGGAAAACTCTTGCGACTTAAATATTAAGACAAATGAAATGTCCACCTTTATAAACATTATACATCAAAACATTCAGGGCTTTTCTGGAAAAGAATTAGAATTAGAATTATATATAAATGAAAAAAATGTACATGTATTATGCTTAACCGAGCACTGGTTAAAACAATGCGAACTGTTAGTAAGCATTGATAATTATAAAGTCATTAGTTCGTTCACAAGAGAGTCTGCTATAAGAGGTGGGTCACTGATATTAATTAACGATACATTACAATCATAGGAGCGTAAAGACATAGTATCTCTCTCAGTTGAACGAAATATTGAACTATCATGTGCGGAGCTCGAGCAGTATGTTATTGTTTGTGTGTATAGGCCTCCCTCTGGTAGTTACCACTTATTTGAGTCCATTATGGAAGAAACCTTGCAAAAGGTATGCAATTGTAAAAAGAGGATAGTTGTATGTGGCGACTTTAATATAAATATTTTAGATGACTCACAGAACTCGGTAAGGTTTCTTAATCTTTTCAAATCGTTTAACTTGCAAAATCTTTTTGATGAACCTACAAGAGTTACAGCCACATCAGCTACCTGTTTAGATAATATTTTTTCTAATTGTAATGATATTGAGAAATCAATAATAAATTTTATAAATTCTGATCACAGTGGTCAGATAGTTAGATTTGAGCACCAATATGAACGTCCTTCAATGAATATTTTATACAGGCCAGTGACCACTAATCGATTAGACAGATTTAAGAAGAATGTTAATGATAAAGTGTTACAAATACCATGTAACAATGACAAAGCGAACATCTTATACGACAATCTATTCGAAATAATCAAAAAAGAGTTTAATAACAATTTTACTCAAAAATTAATCAAAGTAGATAAGTCTAAAACTAAATTCAGTGATTGGGCCACAGCTGGCATCTACAGGAGTAGAAATAGATTGTATCAATTATATGATATAAAGGCAAACTCTAAGGATCCAAGTGTAATTGAATATGTTAAAAATTATTCAAAAATGTTCAAAAAAGTTTGTTCCATAGCAAAGGCCAACTACATTCGGGCAAAGATTGTGAATTCAAAAAATAAAATAAAAGCCACTTGGAACGTCATTAATAAAGAAACTTGTAAAGTAAGGTCTCGTGATCGTATACTTGAACTCAAAGTCGATAATGCTTACATCAATGGTGATACGGAAGTGGCAGGCGCGTTTGAAACATTTTTCTCAAAAATTCCACTCATTACATCAAATAAATTAAATTCTTGTAAACATCTTGCCCAGTCTCTTCTTGTATCGAGTGTAAAAATATGTAATATTCGATTCAATTTTCACTATATTGATTCTGATATAATAATAAAAGCTTTTAGACAACTTAATATAAAAAAGACTGAGGATCTTTGGGGTATCTCCACTGATATATTAAAATCTATAATATCTTCTATCGCGTCTAATTTAGCAATAATATTTAATAAATGCGTTGATGAATGTGTATTTCCAGATTTAATGAAATACAGTAAAATTATACCGTTATTTAAAACAGGCGATAAAAGTGACCCATCTAATTTTCGGCCTATATCCATACTACCGGCTCTTAGTAAAATTTTTGAAAAAGTTATTTTTAATCAATTGCTGTCACATTTTACAGATAACCAGTTACTTCATAACAAACAATTCGGTTTCACTAAAGGTAGAAATACAACCGACGCGGGAGTTGCACTCATTAAGCATATTTTCGATGCATGGGAGCAGAAACAGGATGCGATAGGTATCTTTTGTGATTTATCGAAAGCTTTCGACTGTGTCGATCACGATACTTTATTATTAAAAATGGAACATTATGGTGTCTCAGACAACTCACTTACCTTATTGAAATCATACCTCACTGGCAGAGTTCAAAAAGTTAATATTAACGGTACTGATTCTTCTGGCGCCCCATTACTTATGGGGGTGCCCCAGGGTTCAATATTAGGACCTCTTTTATTTCTCATTTATGTAAATGATCTACCTTACTACACCGAAGATCTTTGTGAGATAGTATTATTTGCTGATGACACCTCATTGATTTTTAAAGTTGATAGACATAGAGCAATATTTGACGACGTAAGTAATACTCTCTCTCAAATATTACATTGGTTTACCACTAATAACCTGTTGCTTAATGCAAAAAAAACTAAATGTGTGAAATTCACGATGCCCAATGTGAAGCAGGTTAATACCAGTATCACTATGAACGATGAAATAGTTGAAATAGTTAACTCGACAGTTTTTCTGGGTATTACCTTAGATCATAAATTACAATGGGGTTCTCATATTGCTGCCCTGGCAGGAAGACTTAGCTCAGCTGCCTATGCGGTTAGAAAAATGAGGTCACTTACTGATGTAGAAACGGCAAGATTGGTTTACTTTAGTTACTTTCACAGCGTCATGTCGTATGGTATTTTATTGTGGGGCTCAGCGGCTGACATTGAAACCATTTTTGTTTTACAGAAAAGAGCCATTCGAGCTATTTATAGCCTTAAGCCCTGTGATACGCTGAGAGAGTTATTTAAGCAGATTAATATTTTAACTGTAGCTTCACAGTATATTTATGAAAATATCATTTATGTTTATAAAAACTTAGATAAATTCGAAAAAAAAAGTAATACCTATAATTTTAACACAAGAAATAAAAACAAACTTGCTGTTCCAAAACTTAGACTCAATAAAGTTGGTAATTCATTTGTTGGGAAATGTATAAAAATATACAATAAAGTGCCTTTCACTCTAACAGAATTGCCACTACACAAGTTTAAGACAGAAATAAAACAAGGTCTAATGAAAAAAGGTTACTATAAAATTGATGATTATTTTAATGATAAGAATGTGTGGTCATCTTAGTCTGCTCGCCTGCACATGTTATTTCACATTGTAAGTAGTTACACTTTTTTATAAAAGGTTATTATTAAAGTCAAAGAATAATTAGATGATAAAACAGCCTGGTTGTAATAAAAAACACATTATACTCTATTTGTATCAATATACATAGTAAAATTAATTTATATAATTTTTATACTGATATGATAGTTTTGAACAGTGTCCTACAGATAACAAACAGCGTTGCGTTAAATAGATCATTAAGTTTTTATTTAAAGTATCTTGAGTGTGTCATGCTCTCTTTATTGTCTCTGCGGTGGTGGCGTGTGCGTCGGGTCGTTACGTTCCCTAAAATATGGTTGAGCGAAGCGATGGCTGATTCATATGTCATACTCGTGAACGGGTGCCGCCTGTGGAGGCTGGTCTGCTCTTGCATACTTATCTTATTGTTAGTATTAATTACTATAGTTTGACTTTGTTTTTTTTTAAACAATTTTTGACTTTTATTAGAGTACTTGTTGCGGAAACCCACAACACACACTATGCTATTGCTTAAAATTATACCTTAAAAATAGAAAAAAAATCCACTTACAGTTCCATGCCGCTCCCGCCGTCCTGAACGGGATCCATATGGTCCGATGGGGCCCGAATCCGGCTCTGGGTCTTCTAGGGTTCCCTAAACACACCCAAACTACCCCAAAGTGCACTTTCCCCCGAGGAATACCTGTTACTTCAACAGCGGTGTGGCCGACATCCCGGCTAATTGTTTTCCCGAAACAATTCGCTTACGACGCACACTCACAAACACAGTTTGCACAATCCACTTAATTAGACTAATACGGCTCCAAATGCCCTTATTACTACATAAAATCTATTTAATTATCAACACACGATAACTATCAACCAGCCATATTTGCTTTCCAGAGACAAGAGTATAAAAAAAGAACAACTAGTGATGGGGCCATTATGCCACCAAACAAAATTGAATCTCGATAATCGATTCGTCCATAATATAAATCAAAGTTTTATTTCTAACAAAAATAAATGCCTGTTTATTTGCAACATCCCGCCACCCAAAGCGGACGTACCGCTTTCTAGCCTGAAATCTTAAACTAGTCAACCGGTAATCGAGCTAAGGTCGCGACTGCGCGATTTAGCACCGATCCATCAACCAACACTTGCGCCACACGCGGAGTCCCGTCCGCGCCCCAGATTAACTTTAAAATGCGACCTCGTCTCCAAAATAACGATGGCAAATTAGCCTCTTTTAATAAAACCAGATCCCCCTCCGAAGGGGGCGACGTCCGGTCTGTCCACTTAACACGCTGCTGCAATAAATGCAGATACTCCAGTGACCAACGACGCCACAAGTCCTGACTCATTTGTTGTATCATTTGAAAACGAGACATCCGGTGTCTGCGTTCATCCTTCCAGGGATACTCAGGCAGGGCAGTGAGTGGCTGACCGACCAAAAAATGACCAGGGGTCAGGACTTCCATGTCATTTGCGTCAGAGGAGAGTGGACAAAGCGGACGCGAGTTGAGAACCGCCTCAACCTTACAAAACACAGTTGTAAGTTCCTCATACGTGAGGGTAGTTTCCCCGACTACCCGGCGCAAGTGGGTTTTTGCCGATTTTACCGCGGCTTCAAATATCCCGCCCCAGTGGGGACAGGCTGGCACACTAAATCGCCATGTGATTCCCCGCTGTGCGAGAGCTTGACTTATGCTATTACAATTTTTATCCAGAAAATCGTTCACATCTTTTAAGTAGTTGGCAGTGCCTCGGTAGTTGGTACCGTTGTCGGACCGAATGAGAGAAGGTAAACCTCGTCGCGAAACAAAACGATCCAGCGTGGCGACAAAGGCTTCCGTAGATAGAGCCGAAACCACTTCCAGGTGGACGGCCTTAGTGGCCAGGCAGACAAAAACGCACAGGTATGCTTTCGTGACCCTAGTGTTACGATAGGCTGTGGTTTTAACCAGAAACGGTCCAGCAAAATCCGTACCGACCCCGTCGAACGGCCTAGTTGTCTGACAAACCCGGTCAGAAGGGAGATCCCCCATCTGTGGCTGCATAGTGGAGGCCTTCACCCGATAACAAGCCACACACTTAAATAACACGCTGCGAACCACTCTCCGAGAGGACAAAATCCAGAACTCCCTCTGTAATATCGCCAGTAACGCATTACACCCCGCGTGAGCGTTTTTCAGGTGTCTATCCGAGACCACCAGTTCTACCAAAGGTCCTCCTTTGGGGAGTAGCAGAGGATGACGGCTACCGAAGGGCAGGTCGGCATTTTTGAGGCAACCTCCAACGCGTAACAGTCCATCCGTCAAAAACAGTCCGTAGTTTTCCAGATGAGGCCTTCAACACCGCGTGGTGAGGCAAGAAAAAATGATCTGTCGTTGTCCAGTCGACAGTCGCCCGCGACATATGCCCCAAGGCCTCGTATTCTCGCATGAACCCGATATACTTTTCCCGAAGTACCGGATCGCGAGACATACGACGCTCCATGGACAAGAGTCGTTTCTCTGCCAACGCCCTCGATTTTCCCAAGAGAGGGGGACAGTCGATAAAGGGCAGTCGAGTTTCGATCCTACCCGACGCCATCCGGCGTGTGTGATCCTTATAAAAGGTTTCGCACTCCACATGCTCCGGATCCAGACGGGAGACCATGGGAGGCTCTTCCAGTTCCCAGAATTTTTGCATCGTCCTAGCGATGGAGGTAGTAGCGACGACAGGTGAGACATCCCGCGTCTCCTGGTCGAAAACCGGTCCCATTAAAACGTGTCCAAAGATGGTAGGTATAGCTACCAACGAAGAGCGGCCCAGACTCCGCTGAGGCCCTAAAGGGATCCAGCCCAGTACATCCGCTCCCAATATGAGGTTCACCGGAGCCGGCTCCTCGAAATGAGGGTCTGCCAGCATGAGACCTGATGTGTCAGGCATTGCGTCCCGCGGAATGTCTGTCGGTGGATGCCAACCCAGCAGATTGTCGAGTACGATCGCGGCCGCGCAATCCGTATCGAAGCGGAATGCACAGGAGAGAAGGAAATGTGGGTCTGACCGGACAGACCCCCCACTTCTGTATCTCCGACTCCCCGAATCGGAACTGAGGGAGGCACGCACTCCAGACGTAGGCGCCTCGCTACCCTCGTAGTAATTAAGCAGCCCTGTGCCCCAGTGTCTAGGAGGGCTCGTATCCGGACGAAGTCCCCCCTAGGTCCCCAAACGCGTACCTGCGCGATGGGCAAAAGAACCGTCCTCGGTTCCGACGTAGCCCGACCACAGGCTAGTCACGCGTCAGAGCCAGCAGCCGACCCTGTCGAACCGTGATGACTCGGCCAGTAAGTCGGACGCGTGCAGGCCACCATCCGGGGTGGTGCGTATCCAGCTGCCCTACCATACCGGTGATAGGGTGGGTGGTATTCCAACCTCGGGTACTCGTGCAGTACCGGTGAGAACTGTTGACGGTTCTCATGTCGTTGTTGTTCCGGCAACGGCGGCGGAGGATACGCGTACGAGTATCCGGGTGTTGGGTCCGGAGGTGGGGCTCCCTGTACCCAGTGGCCCTTAGAGGCACCAACTCCTGGTGTTGGTCGCGCCGGGTGCCGGGTTGTAGCCAGAACCTGGCTCCGTTCCGGCGGTCCCCAACTCACCAGAGCCGGGGTGTACGAGGGGTTGTAGTGTGGCGGCCGTGGCGGACTCCGTCTTTCCGGAGGCGGAGTTGACCCCGGCCCCAAACCGCCACCCGTGGGAGATCCCCTCTCCCGAACCGGTGCTGAGCCCTTAGCACTACGGGTGCACAGTAAGCGATGGTGCGGTCCGCCGCACACATCGCAAGGCCTCGCCTGGGGACACTCATTATACCTATGTCCTCCCAGGCAGGCATAACACAATCCTCGTGTCCGAACGAGGTTTCGGCGCTCTTTTGTGGGCAGCCCGAGAATTGCTGGACATAGCTGTTCCAAGTGCTGCTGTCCGCAAACCCGGCATCCAGAACCGGGATTGATGGCGGCCGCAGCCACCAGCCTGCCGCGACCCTTCCCTGGGTTGCGTGGCGGCTGGGCGCCGTAGACTCCGGAAGAGCGGGCCGGCGCACTTGTCGGAGCCTCCTGGGAGGCTAGTTGGTTTTCCAGCAGGCCAGCCTCCTCTTCCAGGAACTCCAGAAGTTCCCCTATCGAGGGCAGAACGCTGCCGAGATCCTTGTGGACCAGTCGATTCCGCTCGAACTTGTCCCTCATCTCCTGCGACAACTTGGCCAGAACGATGTGCAGAAGAAGGAAGGACCACTGGTCGACGGGCAGTCCGAGCGTCCTTAACCCGTTTAAGGACACGGTGAGCGGGGTGATCAGCTGCGCCCTCAGCTGAGCCCTATGGTTGACCCTCGGCAATCCCAGCAGATGGGTCACGTGCGCGTCCGCCTGAAGACGCGGCTTTTCGTACCGCTTCTCCAGCAGCTGCATGGCGGTGTCGTAGCTCGCATCCTGCAGCTCCAGATGCTGTACGAGCTGTCTGGGTTCTCCGTCTAGGAAGGAACGGAGATATGCCAGCTTTTCGGCCTTGGTGAAATCCTTCCGAGTATCCACCAAGGCCAAAAACATGTTCCGGAATCCAGCCCAGTCCCGCATACATCCGGTGAAATGCGGGACCTCCAGGGCACCCAATCTTCCCATGGCGCTGGGTCCAGAGGTGTGGAGCGAAGCGGGGCGCGCAACAGGCTTCCCCTCCCGCAGTCGCTCGATGTCCTTCACCCGCTGAAGGACCTCGTCGTAGATGTCTTGGATGTGCTCCAGATCCTTGACATATTGGGCGTGGAGGGCCAGCTCCTTCTCCCCGACCGGGTCGGTTGACAATAGGGCGGTTACCGACCGCTCGGCCAACAAGAAACGAGCCTGCATTTCCCTCGAACGCGTCTCCAAGGCGTCCTCCCGGTTAGGCCGATCTACTAATGCAAGCAGCCCGGTGAACCACCGGAGCTGCTGAGCCAACTCCTGCCGTGACGCTGTCATTATAAATAATTTAAACTAAATAAACCTAAACACAAAATTAAAACGAGTCAATGAAAACACGGAATCGATTATCCCGAATCGACTCGATGCTTTCAATTGAACGAAATTAAATTAAATTAACGTTCTGAGAAATGTCCCAGCCCAAATGAATGAACGAACAAAACAACGGTACTACCAACCTTACAATTTAACCGCACCTGTCCCGGAAGTGCGATTTTACACAAAATGAGCTTAACCTATTACGAACTAACAAAAAATACACAAAATTACACCGATTAACCTAGAGGTCCGGTATTAACCACGCTCTGCTACCAAAATGTTGCGGAAACCCACAACACACACTATGCTATTGCTTAAAATTATACCTTAAAAATAGAAAAAAAATCCACTTACAGTTCCATGCCGCTCCCGCCGTCCTGAACGGGATCCATATGGTCCGATGGGGCCCGAATCCGGCTCCGGGTCTTCTAGGGTTCCCTAAACACACCCAAACTACCCCAAAGTGCACTTTCCCCCGAGGAATACCTGTTACTTCAACAGCGGTGTGGCCGACATCCCGGCTAATTGTTTTCCCGAAACAATTCGCTTACGACGCACACTCACAAACACAGTTTGCACAATCCACTTAATTAGACTAATACGGCTCCAAATGCCCTTATTACTACATAAAATCTATTTAATTATCAACACACGATAACTATCAACCAGCCATATTTGCTTTCCAGAGACAAGAGTATAAAAAAAGAACAACTAGTGATGGGGCCATTATGCCACCAAACAAAATTGAATCTCGATAATCGATTCGTCCATAATATAAATCAAAGTTTTATTTCTAACAAAAATAAATGCCTGTTTATTTGCAACAGTACTGTAGTGGTACTGTATGACATTGTGGAAATTTAACTTATACCAGATGTAAATTTGATATATTAGATTTGTTTATTTTTTTTGTTTTTTTTTTTACATGTTGTGGTTGTCTTCTATATTTTTTTGTGTTTATTTGTAATGGAAAGTGTCCTGCTATGATAGGGCATTTTTCAATTTTTATTTTTTTTGACGCTGTAAGGGAGAAAAGAGCTGGACACTTGCTGAGTTTCTTGCCGGTTCTTCTCAGTGCAAGATCTCCCGCCCAGAGTAGACTTACGAACCGATGGCATAGCGACATTCATAAGAGCTACTTGTAGCCTAAACTGAATAAATGATTTTTGAATTTGAATTTGAATTGAATTTGAATTTGACATCCAACATTTCGCATTATGTTAGCAGCACCGGAAACGAACGATTCAAAAATACGGAAAATCGGCGTCACGCGACTTGGCGGACGAGTGTGACTTAAGTCGCATGCGACAACATAATGTCAAACGTGCGATTCAAAAATAGATCCCCAGCTCGGAACACCCCGCTACACACGACTTTAAAGTTTATACTGACACCCCCCACCAACCTTACGGTTATAAAATGCAATTCAAAATTCAAAATCATTAATTCAGTTTAGGCTACAAATAGCTCTTATGAACGTCATTATGCCATCGGTTCGTAAGTCTATCTCTTCTGGGCGGGAGATCTTGTACTGAGAAGAACCGGCAAGAAACTCAGCAAGTGTCCAGCTCTTTTCTCCCTTACAGCGTCATTAATATTGGAAAATTTCCTATCAAAAAAGGACACTTTCCATCACAAATAAAAACACAAAATATAAAGGACAATCACAACGTTAAAAGTTAAAGTTAGGTGTCAGACATCCTTGCGCAAGCACAAGGGACCATCTACGTCAGGTCATAACGCCAGATCAGAACACGCCGGTACGCATCCTTCATCCAGTACTTTTAAGACTAGTGTCTCGAGCTAGTTGCCCCGTGGACACGTATAGTCTACTACCTAATATCCAGATAGGTCACTGGAGCTGTAAGCTCGCTCACTTCTCATTGCACTAAGAGCATAACTCGCAGTGTACGTGTCGACTACCAAGTCCTCTCTGGTGGCGGAGTTGTAAGCACACTCACTTCTCGGTACCCATCCAGGCACCTGATCACTTCCAAATTCCTACGCGGCTGATTAAACCGGAGGCCTTTGCATCTAGCGGGCACCTCTATTAGTTCTCCAGACTAGTGCCGGAGATGTTGGAGTAACCACTCAGTGAAAACCACCGAGCCAAGTCCGAGTCGGACAAGCGCACGAAGGGTTCCGTACCATTATCTATAAAAACGAGCAAAATCACGTTTGTTGTATGGGAGCCCCCTTAAATATTTATTTTATTCTGTTTTTTTTTTGTATTTGTTGTTATAGCGGCAACAGAAATACATCATCTGTTAAAATTTCAACTGTCTAACTATCACGGTTCATGAGATACAGCCTGGTGACATACGGACAGACGGACGGACAGCCGGAGTCTTAGTAATAGGGTCCCGTTTTACCCTTTGGGTACTTCCGTACCCAAAAACCCTAAAAAGGTATGACCCTGTTCCACTAGCTATCTTTACATAAGTTAAATAATAAGTGAATATTCTTATTACGATACTAGCTAACCCGACTGACGTTGTTCTGTCTTAATTTTATAAAATATAAAATATGCATGTTTTACACCATATAAACCTTCCTCATAAATCACTTCATCTATTGCTGAAAACTGCATTAAAATCCGTTGCGTAGTTTAAAAGATCTAAGCGTACAGACAGCGGGAGCGACTTTGTTTTATTTATACCATGTAAAGATATTAAGCGGGTATTTTTAATTATGGTTGCTTTATTGTACAAATAAATTACATTTCAACAAATCTGATACACAGGACATATGCAAAGGTGAGCTTACCTCTAGAAGAGATCTCTTCCAGCCAACCCTAGCTGGTGGTATAATAAACACGTATGCGGCACTAATAAGTTGTAAAATAATACTATACTAACATAAACATATTTAAACTAATTACCTTAGACCTACCTTATATGGCCTAGACCTATCCTATATAATATATCTAATATGTTAACATGGTAACTGAATATTATATCTGTACTTAAAAAAATTTAGTGTGCTTCCAAGCTTTATCTGCAGTTACTTTAGTCCGGTCAATTTAGACATTCGAAGGTACATAAATTCGCATCAAGCTGAAAATTGGTAGAATCGTTAAAAATGTGATTATAAATAAAACTTAAAAGTTCCCCATCATTCCCGTGTATGGAAAAAATTTTACTCGAGGTCAAAGGTCAAAAAATGAGTATTTCGCTATTTTCAGCGAAACGGTAAGTCTTATCATAAAAATATATTAGACGAGATTGTAGGTCATCATATTATCTATCAAAAATGTATCAGTGCTTTTTTTTCTACGAGCCACCCTTTCTGGGATATAACGATTCAAAAAGTTGTTCAAGTTGTTATGGGCATAATATGCATGAGTGCGCCACGTATATACATCTCTTATCTAGAGTTATATATGTTGAAATATTTTTCTATCGGTGATTGTAACTTATACTTAAAATATAAAATATACATAACTATAAGTTTTATTTGATGAACATGTGACAGTTCCAACCAGTAAACAAAAATTTCTTACCAACACTCACAACAAGTCTCGGTTCATTTCCATGTTGAAAGAAAAATTTACTGCTGAAAATATATTGGTAAAACAAGCTAATAATGATGCTGATGTATTGATTATTGAAACAGCAATAGAGCAATTCAATTTGACAAATACAACTATTGTTGTTGGTGAAGATATAGACTTACTCGTATTACTCACTGCTCGAACTCCAACTGAAAATACTATTTTCTTCTTGAAACCAGGAAAAGCTCAACATCAATCGGAAATATATTTATCTAAAAGTTTATCTACTTTTGCAAAGTGTCAAAATCACGTACTATTTTTACACGCAATAACTGGCTGTGATACGACATCTGCATTTTACAGGAGGGGTAAAACAACAGTTTGAAAAACTAGATTTTGTTCAATGTGCTGAAGTTTTTAAAAACAGTAATTCAACTCAAGAAGAAGTTATCACCAACGGCATCCGCTTTCTTCTTTCTATGAACGGAGCTCCTAAAAAAACTACCTGCTTAGATAAGCATCGATATGTATGTTTCGTTAAAAACACTAAGAATAAGAAACAAGTTCAATTAGCTTCTCTTCCTCCAACCTCAGTTGCTGCTCATCAACATCTTCTTCGGGTATATTACCAAGTTCAAGTGTGGCTTGGTTATCAGCTAGACCCTACAGACTGGGGTTGGAAGTTGGTCGACAATACATTGGAGCCAGTTCAAACTTTACTCCCACCTGCACCGGAAAAACTGCTAAACACCATTTTTTGCAACTGCAAAAAGGGATGCAGTGCTAAATGTGGTTGCAAAAAAATCGGACTGTTCTGCTCTTTGGCATGTACAAACTGTCAAGGCCGGTCGTGCTCCAATGTTGAATCACTAACAGAAGAGGATTCGTTTGATTCCAACGAGGATACATCACTATTGACGCAATTTACTTGCACGCAGAATGAAGATGAAGAAGAACAAGAACAAGAAAAAGAAGAAAATACGAGAACAAGAACAAGAAGAACAAGAAGAGTTTGACGGTTACAATTCAGACGAATAAAATTCACCACTTTTTTAATTTACATCGCTTTTTATTTTTTACAATATTTACAAATTTCCGTAATTTTGCAATAGTTTTAAATTAAACAGGATCACAACTGACCCGTGGAGTAGGCCTACTAGGGAAACCACGTTAAAAAAAAACGCGCTAAGTACACTACTTCATAGGTGGCGTGGAAACGTGTGCATATTATGCCCATAACAACTTGAACAACTTTTTGAATCGTTATATCCCAGAAAGGGTGGCTCGTAGAAAAAAAAGCACTGATACATTTTTGATAGATAATATGATGACCTACAATCTCGTCTAATATATTTTTATGATAAGACTTACCGTTTCGCTGAAAATCGCGAAAAACTCATTTTTTGACCTTTGACCTCGAGTAAATTTTTTTCCATACACGGGAATGATGGGGAACTTTTAAGTTTTATTTATAATCACATTTTTAACGATTCTACCAATTTTCAGCTTGATGCGAATTTATGTACCTTCGCTCTCATTTTTGTGTCTAAATTGACCGGACTACTTTGCGCATGTCGATTACCAAGAATCAAAGAGCCATTAATTAAATAGATTATACCTATATACATGTCAACACATGTTTTTAATTGTTTTATATTGTATTGTATGTATTTATGTATTCATTAACATTCAATTAAAGTATATTTGTTGTATTGGACAATTTATTATAATAAACGCGAGTGTAGTGTTCCCGTAAACTTTGAAAAACAATAAATACAATTTACTATTGAAATTTACCCCTTGATACCAAACCGACCATTGGAATCCTTGGCGTCGATATTTCGAGTGACGTTCAATTTCGCGGTCATTTGGAAGGTAAAGCTAAATTAGCTTCGAAAAAGCTGGGTGTGCTCAATAGAGCGGGACAGTATTTCACGCCGACCCATCGCTTACAGCTTTACAAAGCACAGGTCAGGCCTCATATGGAATACTGTTCCCATCTTTGGGCTGGAGCGCCCCAGTACCAACTCCTCCCATTTGACCGCATTCAACGCAGAGCTGCTCGAGTTGTCGGCGGCGTGGTAACCTCTGGTCGGCTCGATCCACTGGCCCTTCGGAGAGACGTTGCATCTCTCTTTATATTTTATCGCCTTTATCATGGGGAGTGCTCTGAGGAATTGTTCAGTTTGATCCCTGCCGCTGATTTCCTTCACCGCACTACACGCAATCGACTGTCTTTCCATCCACACCATCTTGATGGATGGCGATCTACTGCTGTGCGTTTCTCACGTAATTTTTTACCACGAACTACAGTGCTGTGGAACCAGCTCTCAGCGGCGGTATTTCCGGACCAATATGACTTAGGAATCTTCAAGGAACGAGCCTATTCCTTCCTTAAAGGCCGGCAACGCATCTGTGATTCCTCTGGTTTTGCGGGTGTCCATGGGCGGCGGTGATTGCTTTCCATCAGGTGACCCGCCTGCTCGTTTGCCTCCTTCTAATATAAAAAAAAAAAAAAAAAAAACAATTCCATGTTCTCTGGTAACAGATGGTTGGGACATTAAACACATTTATGGCGTCGTAAAAATAGCTTAATGTCGATATGGCTGGTCCCGTGACTCTGTGTGTGATAATAAAGGTATAAAATCTCAACTGTGAACCTGATTTCAATATCGTGACCTTTATTAAATTCCTTTATAATGTAATTTTTATCATTTATATATTTATTATAAACGTATGAGCTTAGGATTAGTTTCACATATTTACTCGTTTCTCTTCAGTCTCAACCTGCCCAGCCGCTGGGTGACCGTTATACCCACCGTGCGCTATACTATCATCTGCATAGCAATGAATATTTCCAAGTGGAAGCATATCATTGATATGCAGAAGGAACAGCGTGGGGGATAGAACGGACCCCTGAGGGACACCAGCGCTCACTGACATGAACCGCGAAGCACATCCGTCTGTGAGTACTCGGATTCTACGCTCATGTAGGAAGCTAGCGACCCATTAAACTAAAAGTACAATAAATTATGTTTCTCTTAACTACCTACTGGTAAGCACCCGGCCTTCTCCTCAACTGATGTTAAGTGACGATAAGGCTAAAGATGAAAGCGCACTTCGCCTGGAATCCTCAACTACTGAAGCACTGGCTATTTTATCTATAGCTGCCGGAACACAACAATCCAATGATGGCATAATGACGTTCATAAGAGCTTTTTGTATGTAGCCTAAAGAATAAATGATTTTGAATTTTGAACGCTACAAACATTGATGATAAGGCGACATATTTATGGTGGTAGCTATCCAGGCGGACAGACAAGCTCTACCACTAACCAAACCGAGTACACCAACATGTACTGGGAATCGAACCCGGAACCTCTGGGTCAGAGGCCAGTGCTCTTAACGACTAGACACTAGACACAGAAGTGGTTAAAGCTCAATTGAGTTTCTGCAAAACTGTGTCTGCGAAGCGCGAGCGCCTAAATTGCAAAATCAGAAACGGCTGCGCCATCTCGCCCCAATTTCAAACTTTATACCTAACTCTTACGTAACTCAAAGACTGACTGACAGACGAATCTGGCCCGTATATGCAATTTATTCATGTTCCGTTATTGATTGATGGCTTTAATGGAGATACTTCCTTCCTACACATATCGCTTCGGTGAGTCACGCTTGAAAAAATGTTTTGATGCTCGTTGTTGGCATCGCGATATAAGTTAGAGGAATGTATTATTATCTTTTCTGTTTTTCTCGAGAAGTTCAATGGCGCAGTGAGAATCTCTGTGGCGCAGTGGTTAACGCGCCCAGTCGTTGTCCAAGTTAAGCAACTTTCGCAAAGGGCCGTCATCAGATGGGTGACCAAAAATGCATCATATCGAGCTCCTCCGAGCTTCGGAAGGCACGAAAAGCCGTTGGTCCCGGCTGCATTAGCAGTCGTTAACAACCACCAATCCGTACTGGGCCCACGTGGCGGTTTATGGCCCGTTCTCCCTATCCATCCATAGGGAAGGCTCGTGCCCCAGCAGTGGGGACATAAAATGAGCTGATGATGATCTCGTCTACGAGATAGCTAGAAACGAAGCGTGAAGGGGCACCTTTGTGAGCCAGCAACGCTACACCAGTTGTCTTCGCGTCTTGACTCCATTTCCACTCAATATCAGGTGGAGTGAAGTCGTTTACCACTATAATTATATAAAAAACATGCTTTTAAGCATTCTGGTGGCGACCGTTTATGTAAAGCACCATTCGCATTGCCGGATCGGTGATCATACTTAAAATGTTTCATGTCAATGTGTAGCAATCGCGTAAACTTTTGAAAATAAAAGACCTACATGAGACACACCCCGCTACACACGACTTTAAAGTTAGGTGTCAGACATCCTTGCATAAACACAAGGGACCATCTACGTCATGCCTCCAGATCAGAACACGCCGGTTACGCATCCTGATCCGGTACTTTTAAGACTAGTATCTCGAGCTAGTTGCCCCGTGGACACGTATAGTCCACTACCTAATATCGAGATTGGCTCAGCCGGAAATGCTCTTGGCGCGACGGAATCAAAGAGTGACTGCAACCATATGGGCTTAAATTATGTAAGGAATTAAGTCAAAACCCTTATTTTAACGCTGTAAGGGAGAAAACAAAATGGCATTGCTGTGTTACTTGCCGATTCTTCTCAGTACTCCTCCTCCTTCTCAGTAGGTCTCCCATCCTGTACACTTACAAACCGATGGCAAAGATAAATAGATAGATAGATAGATAAACACTTGATTGCTTACACCATTATACACAATACAAAGTAACAGAAAATTAAAAATACAAGTAAGCAAGCCTTTGCTCTGCTTTGCTTTTGCTAGTCTTATCGCTTAAAGCGATCTCTTCCAGACAACCTTTGTGGCATAGGACAAATAAAGACAATGAAATGTAGTGTGTCGGCAACTAGTAAATTAGCATAGTGACATTTATAAGTGCTACTTGTAGCTTATCTGAAAAAAATATTTTGTATTATGAAATTTGTTTTTTTTAAATCCGTTGATTGCAACCGTTGTTTCCGTTGCGCTGAACCTCACACTCATACACCTTGGTGATTGACACAGGCGTGTTACTCAATAATATATAAGTAAAAAATAAATTTTCCAAATGTGAGATAAGAAATAGCCGATTACGATGAAACCTAAAAATTTTACAATAGAACTAATTTTGGGTTTTGAAAATGTTACTTTAATTCAGTTTTAATTTTAGTTACAAGTAATGTCGTATGTAGAGTCAGTGTAACTTGGAATTGTTAATCAGTTTACTATCTCACACTTTATTTAGAGAGAAGTTCTGCTTGACTAAATGAAGAACGATTAACATCGCACAGTCCAAACCGCTGACCGTAGAACGCTGAAATTTTGCCGGCAAACCCCTTTCATGTCGTAAGCGAGATATAGGTAAGTCGGAAATTTTCGAATTTCCCTCGGGTTTACATGATAAGAGTCTTTGTGCGGACGAAGTCGCGGCTGATAGCTAGTACCTAGTAGTACAATTGAAAGATTTTCATACATTTACACTTTTTAGTTACTTATTACTTCTTTAAGCTGTCAACGCTCTTTATTTTATCTCTTTGCTTCTGGTCGTATTTAAGTTATTTTTATTTGGTATGTTTTTTTATTAGTTTCTCTTTGTTACAGTCCACTTCTATTGTCTTAACGCGTTTGTTAGTTATTGGTATTTTTGTGTTAAATATTTTTATCTCTCTGTCTGACTGTCAACGTTTGTCTGCTGTTTGGCGTGGTATATTATTTCGAATTTACTATTCTTCTTTATTGATTGATTACACATTAGCCATTCTTTCCCTTTTTCCTTTTGCATTACTATTATCTTTACGCCTCCCTACAATACTGTTAAGAAATGATAACTAATATACTTCGATCTAATGATCGGAGATATGTGCACTCTAGACTTGCAACACCCAAACATTAAGAAACGTGTTAATAATGGTGGATTATTAACCGAGTGAGTGTGCATGAGTGTTGGCAAATGAAACAAAACAGTGCACTTTTCAAATTCTCTCAAGAAGTCGCGTGAGGACTTAGTAAAGCCCCACATCTTTACTGAGATACTCGAGGGGTTGGGGGGTATATCATTTCTCACTTCTCATTTCTATTATCATTCATCATCATCCTATATAGAGTTTAATTTTGAGAAACGCATAAATTAAGTTTTCGACAGAAGGACTAGTATGACCAAGGGGTCATGATGAAATTTAAAAAAAAAACGTGTTTTTACAAACAATTAACTTCATTGAAGCGCAGACCACCCGACCGTCAAGAATCAAAAATAAACGTAAAATTAAAAAAGTAAAAATACGTAAAATTAATAAAACGTGGAGTTTGACGGTCAGGGCTTTGAATACCGTTAAAAAACTGGTATCGACACTTCTGTCAAACGACAATACCGGTAAAAAAGTAACGGTTAGCTTGGTGTTTAAATTAACTACAAAAACACAAATGTTGAAAAAATTTCCAATAGCAGGATTTGAACATTTTTTCAACATTTGTGTTTTTGTAATTTGTTCGCAACCAAATTTGCGTTAAAAATGATATAAACAAAACAAAAACATTTTATAAATAGCTTGCCTACTTCTTAACTGATCTTTAGTATTTACGAAAATATTATGATCGGATGTTAATGACGGTAGTTGTTGACATTGAATGGGCGCCTTTGGCTTTCAAAGTAAAAAGTAAATAGTGTTGAATATATTTCGGCGGGCTGATTAGAACCACGATAGCTCAATTGGGAGAGCACCTGACCCGGTATGTCAGAAGGGTGCAGGTTCAAATCCTGCTCCTGGAAATTTTTTCAACATTTGTGTTTTTGTAATTTTTTCGCAACAAAATTTGCGTTAAAAATTATATCATCATCATCATCTCAGCCTAAAAACGTCCACTGCTGGATAAAGGCCTCCCCCAAGGGTATGAGGGGTATTTGCCGTAATCGCCACGCTTGGCAGGCGGGTTGGCGATCGCAGTAGGTTGAGGGTAACCTCAGAGAGATGCTGCTGCCCATCCTCTGGAATGGTCCCTTAGTCGGCTTTTACGACACCCACGGGAAGAGATGGGGAAGATTTAAAAATTATATAAACAAAACAAAAACATTTTATAAATTAACTAACCGCTCTACGGGGATTAGCTAAAGCGCAATATTTGATGAATAAAGTAGTCATACTTTTCTAGATAACGTTACCTGCATCACCAGTACCTTTTTTGAGTACAATAGATTTTCGGATTCAATTTTTAATTTAAAACCTATTAGTCTAGATCAAATCATTAAAATATTTAACAGTTTAAAATCTAACGCGGTGGGGTGCGATTCAATCAGCCTGGATATGCTCATTAAGACATTCCCACATACTATAGATTGTATCAAAGATATTATAAATTTGTCAATTACTACCCAAACATATCCTGAATTATGGAAACTGGCTATTGTGCTTCCGCTGCCTAAGGTAGCGAACCCGGTAGATTTAAAGGACCTGAGGCCCATTAGTATACTGCCTTGTCTGTCTAAGATCCTAGAGAAGGCTGTTTGCATACAACTAAACAATTACCTTGAGAAGAATAAAATTTTTCCAGAGCTGCAGTCAGGTTTTAGAAAGGGGCGGGGTACCACAACTGCCCTACTAGATGTTACCGACTCTATACTGCATGCGCAAGATCAAGGCATGTGTACTTTGCTGGTCTTATTAGATTTTTCGAGGGCATTTGAATCTTTAAATATAAATCTTCTCATGTCAAAATTGAGCTACTACGGATTTGATTATCTGGCCTTGCGGTGGTTTCATAGTTACCTCAGTAATCGTCGCCAGTATGTTAGACTAAGCCGTAACAATGGTTCTTCTATGGAATCTGAAAAGGTGGCCGTGGGCAGGGGTGTGCCTCAGGGCTCTATTTTGGGTCCAATCCTTTTTATCTTGTACTCAGCGGACATTACAACACAAATCACACACTGCAAGTACCATATTTACGCAGACGACACGCAAATTTATATATCTTTTAAACCAGAGGACCTTGACCAAGCTATAATTAATATTAATGAAGATCTTTCCAAAATCGCTCATTGGTCTGCTCAGAATTGCCTTATTTTAAACTCTTCTAAGAATAATACATGATCTTCGGGACCAAACATCAGATAGGTAAAATAAACTCTCCAGTGCTTGTCAAACTAAAAGATGATGCTATTGAAAGAGTTTATGAGGCACGTAATTTGGGTCTTAAGATGGACTGCAACCTACGTTTTGAAAATCATATTGGGAGTTCTATCCAAAATTGTTTCTATAAACTAAGGGTATTATATAAGATTAGACGCTATCTAAGTGAAGAGTTGCGTATCCAGCTAGTGGAGTCACTTGTTTTGTCTAGGCTAAATTATATGGATACCGTTTACGGACCTCGTTTACTTGCGAAAACTCAGAAACTTGTACAAAGAGTGCAAAATGCCTGTGCTCGTTTCTGTTTCACTATTCCGTTAAGGGCCCATGTAACTCCTTTCTTGAATAAACACAATATGTTGAAAATGCGCCACCGCCGTAAACTTCATTTGGCTTGTTTAATGTTTAATATTGTAAGGGATCAAGCACCTGCTTATTTATATAATAAGTTGTCTTGGGTTTCGAGTCTTAGGCCTTATGGAGCCCGAAGACATGCTCTGCAGCTGTCTACTCCAAGTCACACATCTACTGCTTTCAGAGGAAGTTTCCGATACGCAGCGACAAAATGCTGGAACAATATTCCTCCACCGATGAGGGACCTGCAAAGTAAAAATAGTTTTAAGAATAAACTGAAATTGTATTTGTCTAGTTTTCAGAGTGCGCAGGAGACTTTATTGTTAGATACAAGCGCATTATAACAGGTCTTACCTTGTTTGTCTGTCCCAAATGCATGTTTCATTTACGATACGAGGCGTCTTGTAATGGCTCCTTAAACTGTTTAGCAATGTGTCGTTATAGAAATAAAAGTAGAAATTATTTATTGTATAACTGTGTACAATATAGTTCTTCTTCTTAGTTGTTGTATTATATGCATTCTGTTACCCAAATGTGACGTCACTTTTGTTTGTTAGTCTATTAATAATATCCTTTTTATTAATTTTTACAAACCATTTTGTCTGTCTGTCTGTCAATGATTATCATTGTTGTTGTCTTGTTTTTTTATTATTCTTTTTTATTTTTATTGTACCGTTGGATGTAAGGATTTAGGATGTACAGCCTATATTTTTAATCTTCTATTTTTGTTTTTATATATTTTTTTTTTTTATTTTTTTACTTTTGTGTGTTACGCTTATGTTGCTATCGCAGCATCACTGAAACCGGTTCCGACGGAAGATCAGCGCTAACCTCAAGGCTAGCATCTTGCTGAGTCGGAACCGTTTTGGGACTCCTGTTTTTTTTTTAAATTTCCACTTTGATCTTTATGTTTAAACTGTTATGTCCTAAATAAATTTATTTTCATTTCATTTCATTTTCATTTCATTTCATTTCATTTTTTTCAGTACCAAATTACCTTTATAGAAAAAACGTTACTTACTGGTACTTATAGCGGGAATTTGGTAACGGCATCAAGCCCTGGTTTGACCGAGTCAGCTGAGCGGTGACGTCACGCGGAGGTGTGTCGGAAGTAGGTCGCACGTCATCACTTGTACATACGCGCGCAGGAGATCGGTGACGTCAACCGGTACTGTGGACTACGCGTTAAGTGTGACTAGTCTAGTTATAGTGCTTTTACGATTTTGCAGTAATTGTTACATTAAGCTTACAAAATTGTTAGAAGATCTTCATTATTATTATTTTAATTATGGTTAGGAAAGCACACTTTTTATTGTACAGACGACAGCATGTCAACCATGAATTTTGAACTGTATTGCTTGGGTTTAAGGATTAATATGAATTAGAGAAATTTGACAGTTTTGGGTAGGTTGACCTCCTGGCGTGTGTACTGTAAGGAGTTTATATGCAGCTCATAGCAAAAGTAAGTTTAATTTATTTGTATGTAAACCTTTTTAGTCTCGATGATTATTTGAATCATCGATAAGTACCTAATTAAAAAGGTTTGCAATGGTTTGACACAGTCGCGGACAGTAGGAGTCATGAGCTAGACAGCCCGGCTAAGAGCCGAGGTGCTCGGAGATCGTTATAACATTATGTAACCATTTAATTATCAATACATAAAGTTAAATTGGAATCGTGTTATCATTAAACCCCCACTCCCCACAGTACTATCGTAGTGCCACCAGCGTTGAACACAGTAATCCTAAGTTTAATACAGCTTTTGTCGTCAAAAAGTAACATAGTACTTTATAGAAATGTTAGTGTTGCTAAAATCAAAAGTAAGTTGCTGACTTCAAAGGCCTAATTAAAGCCTTTGCTCCACAAGTATAGCAAATAAACTATATCAAATGTAAATAAATAAGAAATCACCTGTATACTAGGTGGTAGTTGAAAAAATTTACACGAGTAGACTAAAGTCTATCCGGCTTACAAATAAACACGGAATAACTTCAAATCAAATCAAATCAAATATATTTATTTGCATGAAAAGTGGTACACAAAGATCTTACATAAATTAATGTTGAGTCGCTCACTATTCACCAGAAACTGGCATGCAAATTTAATAATATCTCCACACAATAACTATTGAAAATTAGGCACCTTCATAGTACCAATAAAGACATATAATAGATTTTATATATTATATCATCGTTTTTTACAGTAATTCATAAATTCTTCAATGGAGTAAAAACAGTTCTCAACTAAACAAGTTTTAAATTTTCTTTTAAACGTATTTATCGGCAAAATCTTGAGATCATCCGGCAATCTATTGTAAATAGTTCATCTCAGCCAAAGACGTCCACTGCTGGACAAAGGCCTCCCCCAAGGATATGAGGGGTATTTGCCGTAATCGCCACGCTTGGCAGGCGGGTTGGCGATCGCAGTAGGTTGAGGGTAACCTCAGAGAGATGCTGCTGCCTATCCTCTGGAATGGTCCCTTAGTCGGCTTTTACGACACCCACAGGAAGAGATGGGGTGGTGCAATTCTTTATCCCCGGCACCACCCAGGGAAATTGTAAATACTTATTGTCATACAATACGCGTTTCTATGGTAAAGAGTCGTAGTTTTTAAAGGAAAAGCTAGTTTATTAGGATATCTAGTGTTGAAATTACAGTGTTCTTTTTTCTTTGTAAATAACTCAGGATTAGTCTTCGAATAGTTATTCCGTGTTTTGTCTTTTTTACTCTAATTGGAAATGTCGTTTACATGACAGTAACAAAACACGGAATTACTACTTAGCGCATCAATTCTTTGTTCATTTTTAAGGCACTACAAAATATAATAAAGTATTACTATTGTCTTACATTTAAATTCAGTCGATGGTAATATCGCATCTCCTCGTATTGAACTCGCAGTTCTATAAATAGACTCTACAATTTCCGATGAAGCATCCAATCAAATGTACGTAACATACTTTACAGTATAAATTTAAAATTCACGTCTATTTTCAATTCCCTTTCCACGAACTGCATACAAAGGCTAACGGAAAACGAATATGGCTGCTATAGTAACGGTAGAAAATTATTTATCTGTAAAAAAGGAAGTTGGAGTTTTAAATAATTTTTTCGAAATTTTAAATTAGAATTTTTAAATTAAATTAGAATCAATTGTGTCTATCCACATTTATTATTGAGGGGTAGGTATTACTTCATCATCAGCTCATTTTGTATCTCCGCTGCCGTATGGACAGGTAGAACGGGCTATGAACCACCACGCGGGCCCAGTGCGGATTGGTGGTTGTTAACGACTGCTAATGCAGCCGGGACCAACGGCTTTACGTGCCTTCCGAAGCACGGAGAAGCGCGAGATGAAAAAAATTTTGGTCACCCATCCGACGACCGGCCTTTGCAGAAGTAGATTAACGTCAGCAATCGACCCGATCGAGCGTTATTACTTTTACACTTTAAAATTAAAAATAAACTTATACAAAGTATTTTTGAAAGTCAAGTCTAAGCCATGTCTAACATCGTAAATCCTTTAAGAGAGTCCTAGTACCTACCGAGAAGAAGTTACAAAAAAGTCGGCATGGGCTCTTCTTTCTCGTATGGCATATCTCTTTTTGGCGTATGTAGCAAATAGAATGGATAGAATTTATACCCTAAACATATAATTGGTAAGTTTAATTTACAGAAATATAATGTTTCTTCCGGTTTTTGATAAATGTAGAAAAGACAACAGAAATAAAAATATGTCAATTATAACATTAAATTTTCGTAACACTATTCTGCACTTAGTACTATCGTAAAATATTGTAAGTTATATTAAAATCTGCTATGAAATATCCAACAGTAAACGCATCTCAACTCGTCAATCTCAGCTCTGGTTCAAACCAGCATCTATTTAAAATGAAGCGCTTCATGCTTCGCAACCTTTTCTCGGAGCGCCACCCCGAGGTTTCGAGGGGGATTATTAACGAGCTAGCTTACACCCCCCCCCCTCCACCGGGGTTATTAATTAACTCTTTAGCTTAACCGTTGCTAGCATTAACGCGTTACATAATTAAGGGTGTTCGTTCGTGTAGGTTTCCGAACCTTAAAATTTGTACGAATGTGTTTTGCTTATTTGTGAAACTGCCTCCTGGTAGCCTCTTGGAACTCGGTGGCCTAGTGGCAGAGCGCTCGGCCGGATGCCCGAAGGTCCCGGGTTCAATTCCCAGGTCGGGCAAAGTGTATTTCGCATTTTTCGATGCATAACCCGGGTTTGTGATCACCAACCCGCATTTGGCAAGCGTGGTGATTAAGCAATTACTCATCAATTGTAGCGATGACTTGATTTCAATGATGGAGGCCTTTGCCCAGCTGTGGGACAGTTATAAGCTATTTGCTTGCTTTGCTTGCTCCTAGTAGCGGGTGTCACGCTGTTCACCGGCCCAGCTAAGATGCAGGGACGTTTGATTAGATTATAAAATAGAAATGGAAGTAAAAGGGCCTACAAGGGCCCCAGTGCTCTGAAAGGGTAGAAAGTAGAGATCCACGTATTTTCCACTACGAGTCACTGACCGATATATTATGTAAGTGTCAAATATGTACCGTTAAGACTGAATTAATTAACCTGGCCATAGGTTCATATTTGGTCTACGCAAGTATGATCATATTTCATAGTTCAGGTCAAAGTTGAAATGGCTCCCAATCCGACTCCGCCGTGTTATGCACATCCTGTCCCTCCTTTATAAAATCCTTCATTACCCTCAGCTTCCTCATTACCTACGTTCCCGTTTTACTCTCTTACCAGCCACTTCCCGCCCCAAACGGTCGTGTGACACAAGAACCCTTCTCTATCTACAATCCAATTCCAAATTTTTCCACAATTCTTACACCGTATATGCAGCCAGGTTGTGGAATAAACTGCCTGCCAGCATTTGTGAGAACCCATCAGTAGCATCTTTTAAACACTAATTGAAAGAGCACTACCTCTCCAACCTGAGCAGTAATCAGTAACATCATATACACTCGGCGTCAAAAAAATCGCACCTCTTAGAAAATCACTTTCAAATGTCATTTACTCTTGATATGCACATGCAGTCGCATTAATTATGATTTTATTTACAAGGTTACTTAATTAACTTAATAAAAAACATTACTTTTCATTATCAAATAAAACCTAATGCAACAAATAAAGTGTCACAAAAATTCGATGCAAATTTTGCTACCCGTGAGAGTTGCTAGTTGCGCTTCCTTTGTGGGTATAAAACGGTCAACACGGGTTCAATGTGGGTCATTCGCTATTCAACCGTTGAAGAGGACACACGCACAGATTTTGATGGATACCACAGCTGATAAAGCCGCTCAAGTGGTTGCACTACTGCAATCAGGGGTGCGGCAGTGTGATGTCGCCCGGCAACTGAACCTGAGCCGTTATTCCGTTCGAAGAGTGTACCAGCGCTTCATAGAGACCGGTGGCTATATCCGCAGACACGGTTCGGGTAGACGTCGCTGCACTTCGGAAAGAGACGACCGGTTCGTTGTGTCGAACTCTTTGAGAAATCGTTTCTCCAACGCTGTTGAGTTGCAACAGCAGCTCCAGGCAGTTCGCAGACGCACCGTAAGCGTATCTACGGTTAGAAGAAGATTGAAGGAGAAGAAGATAGCGGCCCACAGAGCTGCCACGGGTCCAAAATTGACTGCAGCGCATCGGCGAGCCCGCTTGCAGTTTGCTCGTGACCACGTCGATTGGACCCTTGAGCAGTGGAGAGCTGTTCTCTTCTCAGACGAGACGCGAGTGTGTCTTTTCTGCAACGACCGACGGAGAAGAGTATACCGGAGGCAGGGTGAACGTTTCGCCCAAGCCTGCATCCAGGAGACGGTGGAATATGGTGGCGGATCCTGCATGTTCTGGGGCGGTATGTCTGCTGCCGGCAAAACCGACCTTGTCTGCGTCTCCCGGACTGGAGGTGCTCGCGGACAAGGGTCGCTGACTGCTCGCCGCTATGTCACTGAGGTCCTGGAAGTGCATGTGGTCCCCTTTGCCGAATCTTTTGGCGAGGGGTTCACATTAATGCACGACAACGCTCGCGCTCACACTGCAGGCATCGTGAGCGACTTCTTGCAGAGGTCCCAAATCTCTGTGATGCAGTGGCCAGCGCGAAGTCCGGATCTGAATCCAATAGAGCACCTCTGGGACCATCTTAAACGTAAGGTTCGATCTCGGGATCCAGCTCCTTCGACTCTACAGGAGCTCCAAGACGCGGTGATTGAAGAATGGGGGCTTATCCCTCAAGAAGAGCTCCTGAAGTTGGTGAGGTCCATGAGGGACCGTATGGAAGCCGTGATCAGGGCAAGGGGGGGTAACACTAGATTTTAAGTTAATTTTAAGACACTTTTTGTACATTTTTCTTTGTAAATTATCTGTTGTTAATTAGGACTTAATTAAGGATTTTTATTATTTTATTAATTTTAATGTTGTTTGTATAATTATAATTAAACAGAAAGTTAAATTTAATTGCTTTTTGATACTCCTTTTTGTTACCTTTCTAATGATACCCAACACTATCCTCTACATAAGGTTTAAGAATTTTTAAAGATGATTTTTAAAAGGTGCGATTTTTTTGACGCCGAGTGTAGTTATACAGTCAAATGATAATATGTATATATTATATAATTATATATTTATTTATATGTATATGTGTATATGTGTATTATTTTATTTGTCGTTGTTGCGACATGCTTTGTTCGCAACAACACAAGCTGAGGCGGGGTCCTGATTGGCCTTTTGTTTGTTTTTATTGTTTTGTTTTATGTATGTGTGTGTGTGTGTGGTCAATAAATGTTTCTCTCTCTCTCTCTCTCTCTCTCTCTCTCTCTCTCTCTCATATGTATAGGTATGTACGTATATGCATTATAATTAGTTTATGTACCTATTTATTTTATTTATTAATATGTAAGGTATTTATATAGGTTATGGTCGACAATTGGTCCCGCAGACTTTCTTTTCCAACTACAGCCAGGGTTGGCTGGAAGAGATCTCTTTTAGAGATAATCTCGCCCTTGTATATGTTTTTATAATGTAATTTAGACTGTAATTTTAATGTACAATAAAGGATTAAATTAAATTAACTAGTACGGTACAAGTTATTTAGTAAGTAAGTCTCTCAGCCCTCCTGGAGATAGGGAAATAAAAAGATACCCTTATGTTTTTAAAATGTTAAAACACATAACAAATAAATAATCCAATAGTTTCCAATAAAGTTTTGATAACTCAGTCTGCAAGACATAACCAAATCTAACTTTACAACCAGACATGAACAACAACGTATATTTTATTAATTACTTACCAAATTTGATTAATAAATCTATATATTAATACGTGAAGCAAAAACTTTGTACCCCTTTTTTACGAAAATTACGCAGACGGAGGAGTATGAAATTTCGCACACTTTATAGTTTATATAGAGAAGGTTATCCGAATGTTATTTTTTTTTAATTATGCATAAAAATACGTTAAATCAATAAAACAAACATTACACACACTACCATGTATTTGACACACACGCTTAATAAACTCTTTTCAAAAATTTCAAAAATGGAAGAGGAGCGGCCGAAATCTGTCAAGGTTCCAAAATCCAAACTCCAAATCCAAAATCCAAATTCACATTCTATATTTTTTAATTTTTCATTGCTTAGGATACAATACAATCCGTGCAGCCTTAATAAAATTACGGTCGAATTTCGACCACTGGGCGACCACTAGTTTTACTAATTACTTACCAAATTTGATTAATAAATACATATAATTTCCTGTTGACTTACCTATGCATTCATTTGTCGTTAGTTCGCTTCAGGAGGATGTTTTCGTCAGCAAACTCTCTCTAATAAAAAATCAAACGTAGAATAAAGTTTTAATCTTTTTTAAATCGAAAATAATCAAAACCATATTAGGAGTCGAATAAGATGCATAAAAACGTAAAATATTTCATTGAAAAAATTAAAATGCGCCTTCGTGGTTCACAGAATTTTCACAAAGTGCTATTACGCATGCGCGGAGGTGTGATTTTCTCAGGTAATTTGCAGGTACATGTCTGTTCTGTACCTGGTAAAAAGCGCGTGTCTCTTCGTACTGGAGCACGGTGTTTTGGGCCTATGCGAGTGTGTATGTTTAAGTAAGTGTATCATATGAATGTAGGATCGGGCGCGCACGTGACACTTTCAGCAATAAAGTTATCTACGTGTTTAGCGGGCTTTCCGGGGCTGCAATGCAGTTGCCCATAAAATACATTATGGTCACAGATGGATAAATAATGTAAAAACAAAGTTGTACCGTTTAAATTACTATCAGAACGCATTCGTGAAAAATGACAATTATGTAATTGTAAAATGACTAGGGTTGTGTGTGTTGTATAAAGTTGTGTTTTCAACAAACTTAAAAAAAAAAAGAAGAACTATAGTATAAATTATTTAAAACATATTCTTTTGAAGCTAAGCTATGTTTGCAATGCCGGGTTCTAAGGCCGGGTCTCTTAACCCACTTTCACTCATTAGATATTGCATGAAGTTATCTCGTCTTTATATTTAGCGTTGTTAAAGGCGATTGTTAAAGTCAGGCAAATCTCGGATGGGTGATCAAATTATAATATCTCTAACTAGGTACTCCGTGATAATCTTCTTAGATGGTAGTCGTTAATACCCAAACTCATTAGGCTAGCGTGTTGGTTAAACAAACTAACAAAAGTTTCGTTGAAAAAGTACTCCATTATTTTACAAATTCCCGTGAAACTAAATCGTGTTTTGCAACGAGCTTATAAATATTGGATAAGCTAAAAACTTAAAGCGACCGAAAGTTTTCAACACGTTTAAGCTTCACATTTCAGTTTTACGACATAATCCGGCAACAAAATATGGTTTTTATCAAATAGCCTGCATAAAGTGGCGCATACCGCCGCATTGAAACTTAACTCATCACCGTTTAGCGCCAACTTGAACTGTTATTAATATTCATTAACAATCTTATTTATATATTTATTTTATTAATTCATTTAAATCAGACATCTTACAAGCTTACAGATGAGTCATCCAAGGCGCTAATAAGATTATTTTTAGACACACAGAGACAAAACTTATTCACTAATATTACATACAAAAATATTAATAACAAAAAACAGAAAATAATAATTAGTAGATATGATGTCAAATTATACAACACAAAATAGTACCTAAAAACAAGACAACTATGTCAATTGGCCAGACCGCAAAACAATACGATACTGACGAATACACACAAATGTCAACAAATCAAATAAGTCATTAAATATTAATGTCAGTACTATAACTATAAAATTTATTTAATACTTATATAATAGCGTAAGCCGATTTTGTCCCAGTGATTATGGGACGATAGCTGCACATAAAAAATCGGTTATGGTCTCATTTTGAAGAGCTCCAGCCGTAGATGTGCAGAAAAATAAAGAAACCTGTCATAGGTTTCGAAATCCTAAAAAAATTGTTGAATAAACGTGAAGTTTTACGGACAACCCACTAACTGTATATATTAATAACATATTTTATATTTTTATTTTTGTTTGCTAATTGTTGCACTTATGCTGAATTAAATAATAATAAAATATAGTTAAAAGAAATGAAATGCCTACCAGACCCCCTGCAATTAGCACTTTTAAAAAAATACTATAGCGTTGTGTTATCTTTGTGGTATTGAAATGAAACAACTTTTACGGATCTACTCGCGTTTATTTTACACATTACTTATTTAATGTTTATCCTGACATTTCAAACCCTTTGCAGGGTCCGTGGTCACAGGGAGACTCCCAGCGAGTAGATCCGTAATAGTTGTTTCATTCCAATGTGTAGTGTTCGCGTAAACTTTATAGAACAATACATTTGTGGTATTTCATCTTTAAATATGCAAGTTGCAATAACCGTTGAATAGATGTCACTACTGTCGCTAAAAAGAGTCAAAATCAAAGTAGTGAAAAAATTCAGTGCTTACGTCAGCCTTCTCGGTAGCTTAATGGTCAGTGCAGCCATTCGGATTGCGGAAGACCCAGGTTCGATTCCTGTCTGGGTCGGGTAGGCATTAAAATTTTTCACTATATTTTATAATTATTTAATAACATATTTCTACCATATATTCTTCTAGTGCTTCTGTGGCATTCTGCGTATTGCCACAAAATCATTGCTGAGACAGCTACCTCTTACTCAAAGCTTTTACTACAGCTAGTTTTTTTTTCTTTAGTTGATGGCTTCGTGCGATTAGCAAATTTAGCCGGTGTCAAAGTAATTTTTCTTACAAGTTAAACATATAAATAAACAATTTTTCCTTCCTGTATGATGATGATGATGATGAATGATAATAGAAATGTGAAGTGAGAAATGAATGATATACCCCCCAACCCCTCGAGTATCTCAGTAAAGATGTGAGGCTTTACCTCACTCTGACTTCTTGAGAGAATTTGAAAAGTGACGTTGTACTGTTTTGTTTCATTTGCCAACACTCATGTACATTCACTCGTTAATCACTCAACGGTTAATAAAGCACCATTATTTCACATTAATATTCGACATTACACAAATTTAAGAAAATAAAACAAAACCGCAGACATTACTCTTCACTTTTCCGCCAAGAAGTCCCTACAGCTAGTTTTTTTTTTTTTTTAGTTGATGACTTCATTCGATTTGCACATTTAGCCAGTGTCAAAGTAATTTTCTTACAAGTAATACATAAATAAACAATATTTCCATAGATGAGAATGATGAATGATATTAGAAATGGGAAGTGAGAAATGATATACCCCCCCCCCCCCCCCCCCCAACCCCTCGAGTATCTCAGTAAAGATGTGGGGCTTTACTAAGTCCTCACACGAACTTCTTGAGAGAATTTGAAAAGTGACGTTGCACTGTTTTGTTTCATTTGCCAACACTTATGCACTCACGAACACTTAACGGTTAATAATCCAGCATTATTTCACATTAATATTCGACAAAACACACATTTTGGAAAATAAGACAAAACCGCAGACATGACTCTTCACTTTCCCGCCAAGAAGTCCCTACAGCTAGTTGGACCTTGCCCATCATAGTTTTTTTCTTTTAAATTTTGTTTTTTTTTTTTTGTGATTGCGTTCAATAATCAAACTTTTTTGTTCGCTGTGTTAGTTTTTTTATGACGTTTTGTTTTTTTTCTCATCTCTTTGTATTTGTTTTTGTGCAGGTTAATAAATGTTCCATATTTTTATTCTTATTTATCGTGTTTCATTAAAGAAACAGAAAAGCAAATAGCTTATCTTTAAATACATAAATCTTTATTTATTTTATTTTCTAATTAATGAAAAAATGTGATAACGAACGAGGACAAAACAAAATAGCGAAAGTGATGAAATACTATTGTGTGGAATTCGGATTGTGCAGAATTGCGCATAGGAAGAATCGCTACTGTACCCAAATAAAAATACTATTGTGTGGAATTCAGATTGTGCAGAATTACGAAAAGGAAGAATCGCTAAGCTGTACACAAATAATGACTGTGCACAGTAGCGAATGTGGTGAAATACTATTGTGTGGAATTCAGATTGTGCAGAATTACGAATAGGAAGAAAGATATTGGCATGAACGTCGAATAATTCATGTATTTTACTAAACTCCTTCTAAACGGCTGGACCGATTTGGATGATTTTTTTTGTGTGTGTTCAAATGGATTCGAGAATGGTTTAGATTTACAATTGGACCCGGTAGTTTGCGCTGCGATAGTGGTCCATCATGGGTGTTTTTGAGAGTGCCGTGTGCTAAATGCGAGTTGGTGATAACGGCTTAAACCCGGCCTTAGAATTTAAAAATCGGAAACATATGACCCGATTGGCTGACCTGTGAGTTAAATCCAGAGTTTCGAGTATCGGGCCCAGTTCGTTATTAAATAAGTAAAATTTCAAACATTTTAACAACATTCGTACACTGGAATAATCATCATCGTCACCAGCATTATCATTTAACGTCCAGTCCGAAACACCACTGGGAGAACGGGCCATAAACCACACACAGTGCGGATAGGTGATAGTTAACGACTGCTCATGCTGTCGCGGATTACCGCGTACTTAAGCTTTAAAACACATTTTGGTAAGTGTGATCATGCCATTAATCTAATTTGATCTCTTGACGTAATCTTTACTAATTTCTGAACGCAACCTTTTGTCTGTGCAGTATGAAAGCCACATAAGGACTTCTTGGCGGGAAAGTGAAGAGTCATGTCTGCGGTTTTGTTTTGTTTTCTAAAATTTGTGTTATGTCGAATATTAATGTGAAATAATGGTGGATTATATCCTGTTAAGTGTTCGTGAGTGCAACGTCACTTTTCAAATTCTCTCAAGAAGTCAGCCTGAGGACTTAGTAAAGCCCCACATCTTTACTGAGATACTCGAGGGGTTGGGGGTATATCATTTATCACTTCTCATTCATCATCATCATCATCATACATGAAGGGAAAAATACTAATGAGATTATGAAACTAGGCAGACAAGAAGTGTCTAGAACGAACGAATAGGCTTGATGGATTTCATCCGGAGCCGTAAAACAAAACATAAAAAAGAGCCACATAAATTGGTAAAGTTTGCGTCAACAGATCAAATTAGATTAATGGCATGATCACACTTACCAAAATGTGTTTTAAAGCTTGAGTACGCGGGAATCCGCGACACATGCAGTTCGAGATGATACATTTTTAGCCACCCTTCCAATGACCGGCTTTGCGAAAGTTGCTATACTTCAGCAATCGCAGACCGAGTGCGTTAAACACTGCGCCATTGAGCTCCTCCTCCTCACACATAGTTCATCATCATCATCATATCTTCATCATCCTCATCAGCCTATGTGGTGTTGTTCTACAGCTAAATCTAAATATCGAACTACAGTGTTGTGGAACCAGCTCTCGGCGGCGGTATTTCCGGACCGTTACGACCTTGGGAGCTTCAAGCAACGAGCCTATTCCTTCCTTAAAGACCGGCAACGCGTCTGCGATTCCTCTGGTTTTGCGGGTGTCCATGGGCGGCGGTGATTACTCTTCATTAGGTGACCCGCCTGCTCGTTTGCCTCCTTCTTTTATTAAAAAAAATTCTGGGTTTAGTCCTTACCTTAGAAAAAAGGGCTTTACAGCATCACACTAGTCTAAGAGAAGACCGCCATCAAAAGAAGTGTTGGCAGAAGAATGCACTACTATTTAAAAAACATTCATCACACAAAAATCACCTCGCGAGTGGTTCTGTTGCAGCACTGGCTCAATACACCTGGCAACTGTGAATAGGTTGACAGTAGCTATCATATTGTCCAACCTTCGCTGAGAAGAGGAATGCTAAGATGGAGCTAGTTTCCATATTTCACCTCGCAGAGCGTCCTCCGGCTTCAGATAAGACACGTAAAACCGTTGGTCCCGGCTGCCATTAGCAGTCGTTAACAACCATCACACCGCACTGGGCCTGCGTGGTGGTTTATGGCCCGTTCTCCCTATCCACCCATAGAGAAGGCTCGTGCCCCAGCAGTGGTGACTTAAAAAGAACTGGTGATGATGGTGACAATGCTTTACCAACAAAAGATTGCTGTAAAAACAGAGCACAAAGAGCTAGTTCTTATTTTCGTAAAAGCTCCCAGGTGTTTTCAGTGTTACTATGTAAGCAATATTACACCCTGTTTTGTAGATAGGACAATGTATTTGATATCTTCAATTCACGTTCCACCATCGTTGGCTACAAGCATTGCATAGACTAGCTGTAGTCGTAACTGATAACTTTGTTGCAAAGCCTGATATGAACATCAGCATTTAAACTTGGAGATAGCTTGAATCGCTCGGAGATTGGATAGTAGACTGTATTTTATGACATCACTGAAGTTTACATTGTTACATGTATTATTGTTTATTGTTTACATGTTAAATGGAGTTTTGCGGCAAGTATTTGTAAGGAGGGCCTAGTGGGAGATTTGATCATGAAAACGAAAATCAGAGTTTATGTGGCATAATTGCAACTCCATCTTTTATTGTTTTTACATACTTTGCATGGCTTATATGACTCTATTCCACCATGTAAATAAAGAATCTGCTTATTGCTTTTTTTTTTGTTTTTCTGCAACTTAGTAATCTGTTTCATTCTTTTGGTTGAGAAATTCTCACGAGTAAATGTTTGTGTTAGAAGGCTTGTCCAGCGACTCCACCCTTGATCCCGAATTGCGTTAATTTATTTATTTTTAATACTAAAGATCAGTTAAGAAGTAGGCAAGCTATTTATAAAATGGTTTGTTTTGCTTGTATAATTTTTAACGCAAATTTTGTTGCGAACAAATTACAAAAACACAAATGTTGAAAAAATTTCAAATTTGGCTTTCAAAGTAAAAAAGTAAATAGTATTGAATAATTTCGGCGGGCTGGTTAGAACCACGATAGCTCAATTGGGAGAGCACCTGACCCGGTATGTCAGAAGGAATTTTTTCAACAATTGTGTTTTTTACATAAATAT
Source organism: Eudonia lacustrata (assembly GCA_947562085.1). NCBI lineage: Eukaryota > Metazoa > Arthropoda > Insecta > Lepidoptera > Crambidae > Eudonia > Eudonia lacustrata. The sequence continues at coordinate 12,680,176 of OX387334.1, forward strand.
TATTATAAGTAGAAATATTCTAATGTTAATGTTAAATAAATTATAAATATATTATAGTGATAATAGAAGCAAGAACTTAGTTTTATATGTAGAATTATAAATTGCTACGCTCTTGTAGAGTGTCACTTACATGTACCTACAAAACTAATTGTTAAATTAAAATAATGTAACATGTTGTGACCTGCAATAAAGTTATGAATATGAAGCACAGGAAGGAGGGACATCGTTTGTCACCAAAGTGCCTATACGAGTTTTATTTGCGATCCGATTTAATTAACGAAAACGAGAATTTGTATCCGCCTCCACGTGACAAACGAAGTTTAAATGTTACCATAAAAATTCTTGCTGTCGTTATATACATGATCATCATCAACTCATTTTATGTCCCCACTGCTGGAGCACGAACCTTCCTTATGAGCGTTTACGCCGCACACTAGCGCCGCCAATGAAAAAAAAACATATCTAGTAATTAGAGATAGAAAATCAAATTATGCTCAACAAACTATTTGAATAAAGTAATTTAGCATATTTACGTCACCTAATGAACACCCGACATGTTATCGTTTCGTTAAATAAGCCGTTACGGCCACTTTTAACTATAACGCCTTAAGATAAGAACGGGCCATGAGCCACCACGCGGGCTCAGTGCGGATTGGTGGTTGTAAACGACTGCTCATGCAGCCGAGACCAACGGCTTAACGTGCCTTTCGAATTACGGAAGAGCTCGAGAAGCTAAACTTTTGGTCACCCATCCGATATCCGGCCTTTGCGATTAGCAATCACAGACCGGGCGTGTTAATCACTATGCTATTGAGCATATACTCGTATATACATAATCGAATGATAAATAAAAAACGCACTAGGCGTCCTATATAAAAACCGACTGCTAATTTAGAGATAAGATAGCCAGTTCCACACTAGTTTAGTGTTTCGGGTGATTTGCGCTTTCACTTTGACCGTCGGCCTTATCGTCACTTACTTAAAATCATGTAATTCGACGACCTCCTTGGTCGAGTGGCTTGTCCACGGTTTTCATGGTCATGGTCGCCATCTCTGAGGTCCCGGGTTCGATCCCCGGTCGGATCAATTTTAGAAATATCTGTTTTTCTAAATTGTTTCCGGTCTGGGTTTTTTCTATGTATAATAAGTATGTATTTAATTATATTAAGTATGTTTATCCGTTGTCTAATCCGCTGAGGTTAAGCAACTTTCGCAAAGGCCGGTCATCGGATGGGTGACCAAAGTGTTTCATCTCGAGCTCCTCCGTGCTTCAGAAGGCACGTAAAGCCGTTGGTCTCGGTTGCATTAGCAGTCGTTAACAACCACCAATCCGCACTGTACCCGCGTGGTGGTTTATGACCAGTTCTCCCTATCCATCCGTAGGGAAGGCTCATGCCCCAGCAGTGGGGACATCAAATGAGCTGATGATGATGAAACCGTGTAATAGAAATAAAAAGTAATTAACATAAAAGGTTAGAGGAATAAGAGAGAGGAATAAACAATACAAAAATTAACCACTCAACCGCCCAGCGACACACCTATCAACGCACGCTTACGTCACGCGGCGGAAGTGTCATATTTCGCGCCCGAAATTATTTTTAATTTATTTATCTCTTCCGATAAAAAAATTTGTCAAAAATAATTATAAGAACTTGATCAAAACTAAAATAATCACTGTTTCGCCTATTAGATACACAATATAAGAGAGAAAAAACTTTACAACAAAGAAATAAAACAAAACAAAAAGAAGGACGTGAGAGAAGGAAGAAGAAGAAGGACGGACGAAGGAAGAAGAAGGACGTATGTATGTATGTTGTTAGTTGAAGGTTCTTGGTGCAGTTCTTTTCAAACATGTAAGGAACGTAAATTTAATTGAAATGATTTTTTTAAAGAGTTTGCTGATTGGTACTCGCCATTTTCAGCTTCATCGAGCTTTTTTGGGGTGACGAGAAACTTAAAGGGTTCCTCAAGCAGTGTGAAACGAATCACCTTCAAAGGTTTTTTAGAGGGAACAGCATCACGCACTAGTGCGTGTCCCCGTGCCCTACTAAATTCTCCGAAGGGTTCGGATCGGATCGGGGAGCGGAACAACCCGAGGGCGCCTCTAAAAGCTTGGACCTCGGCTCAGCTTGACCGGACCGTGGTGGTGGGGAGAAGCGCCCAGGTACACGTCTGTACCTGGTTCTACAAGTAAGTAAGCAAGTAAGTAATTATTTATTCAGTGCTTCCAATACATAAACATTACAATAAGTTTCTTATATCTAAGGTATAATGAGAAACCACTGAAAGGGCTGACCAGCTCAGCTCATGTTGTAACTTGTAGTCACAACGCTGATTTTCAGCTGAACCCATAAAAAAATAAAACATTAAAAGCACCGTGTACGGTGTACGGTACGGTGTCTTGGCCCTAAACTAGTGTGCATGTTTAATGTATTCCGTAAATGTGTAGTGGCATTTAAAGGATCGCGCGGCAGTTTAAATATGCTCCATTATGTGTTACAAAATGCTAGCTCTGCGTACATACCAGCGGTCGGGGTGTGCCGCGCGGCCTTTACAAATGTAATTAAAACAACAGCGTCACAATAACGAACTCAAGACCCTACGATATAATAAGGTTTGCTGCACACGCTACTTTGCATTTCATTTTTAATTCTCTTACTCGATAGCGCTACTCTGCATCTTACGATAAGACTGAAGATGCCATCGCCATAAAACTGGTACCATCAATTGCTAACGAAAGCTTTGTTTTTATTTTTTGTACAGGTATTCATTTTCATCTTACCTGATGTCAAGTGATGATTAGGCCAATGATGGAAGCGCACTTCACCCGGGATCCTCAACTACTAGCTATCTTATCTCTAGCTGCCGGAACAGAACAATTACAAACATTGATGTTATGGCGACACATTTAGATAAGATAACGCCTCGGTGGCCGAGTGGCAGAGCGTTCAGCCCGATACCCGGAGGTCCCGGGTTCAATTCCCAAGTCGGGCAAAATGTATTTTCGGATTTTTCGATGCATAGCCCGGGTTTGTGATCACCAACCCGCACTTGGCAAGCGTGGTGATTAAGCCATTACCCATCAATTGTAGCGATGATTTAATTTCAATGATGGAGGCCTTTGCCCAGCAGTGGGACAATTATAGACTGTTTACTTACTTACTTACTTATTTAGATAAGATGGTAAAAAGGTGGTTATGCGGACAAACAAGCCTTACCACCAACCAAAACAGTACTCTATATTGTTACTTCATGTAACTATGGTGTTTGCCCAGTAATGTGATGTTATAGTAAGTATAGTCAGTATAGTCAGTATGTAGTATGGTATATAGATAGATAATACTTTTATTGCAACACTATAAAACATAAACATGAACAAAAGAAAAAAATACAAAGTTACAATTTGGCGGTCTTATCGCTTTCAAGCGATTTCTTCCAGACAACCAGTCGGCTGGAGAGAGCTAATAAACTTATAAAATTCAAAAAAATTCAAAATTCAAAATCATTTATTCAGTTTAGGCTACAAGTAGCTCTTGTGAATGTCATTATGCCATCGGTTCGTAAATCTACTCTGGGCGGGAGATCTTGTACTGAGAAGAACCGGCAAGAAACTCAGCAAGTGTCCAGCTCTTTTCTCCCTTACAGCGTCAAGAATATTGGAAAATGCCCTATCATAGCAGAACACTTTCCATTACAAATAAACACAAAAAATATATATAAGACAATTACAACATGTAAAAAAACAAAATAAAAAATGTAAGTTAACAAATTTACATCAGATAATTATGTAAAGGTTTCAATTTCCACAATGTCATACAGCACCACTACAGTACTCTAGTAAAAGTACTCTATAAACTTTAAGATCAGAGGTGAAACTATGAAAACATACTAGAATAATGTGTATTTTGTAAATGCGGCAAAATAATAATAATAATGGTAATGATAATAATGATAAACATATATACATAATATATAAATAAACCTACTTAAACATAATACTAGTCTCAGTTAGGAAAGTAGCGTAGCGTAGTAGTAAGTATGTGTACAGTGCAGAATATTTTCATTATAATTTTTCTGTATAAAATTTCGAAGACAATATTATCCTTTTCCTTTCCACGAAGCCTGATCTTGTGCGGCGGATCTAACAGAGAATGTACATTGCGTTTTATTGTCTATAAAATTAAAGCCCACCATTAAATGTAGCTATACCTACGTTAATTCCACTCATCAAAGAGTTAGAAAACTTTTATATAGGAAAAGTTATAGGAAGAAAATATTGCTTAGTAGTAAAATATTTTATATCGCCTAACCTTGAAGCATAGAGCGTTAATTCTATTTTTGATCTATGTTTTCTTTTAGAGAGATTGCTATTGGCTGCCAATGACCTTTACAGCGTTACCAGACGTTTTATGAGTGTGAGAAACTTGAAGGGTTCCGCAAGTCGTGTGATCGAAACATCCTCAGCCGGTTTCAAGAGGGGATGGCATCATGTAAGCGTGTAACCATCATAACTCCCTAACTCGAAAATAAAATTTAGCTGTTCTATACAAAACATTAATATTAATAAAGAAATAAACTTTCCTACACTCACACCAATTATCTAGCCCAAGAGAAGCTTCGTTATGAAACTCGTTAAATGGTTACTATACAATGGATAAACATACTTAAAATACTTAAATATATATACTTTAGAAAACACCCAGACCCTAGACAATTAAGAAAAACAATAATTTCTAAATTGACCCGACCGGGGATCGAACCCGGGACCTCAGAGATGGCGACACCATGGAAACCGATGTACAAACCACTCGAATTATTCATTCGACCAAAATGTATGGAACAGCTGAATTTTATTTTCGAGTTAGGGAGTTGGTCCAATAGTAAGAGTTGTTCGTTTGTATCACGGGAGTCGTCTCAGAAGGTTTGAACGGCGATTGCCTAACCAGCTAAAAGAACCCAATATGAACTTTGACGAACTTGTACGAACTTGAGGCTTGCTCACACTCACACACACACACGCATAGGCTCACACACACCCACACACACACACACACACACACGCATAGGCTCACACACCCACACGCACACACTCGCACACACACATTCACACAGATACACAAAAATTGCTTAATTTCTTTTGTAATCTACTGTTATCCATAGGGGAAGTAGCGGGTCATTTATGGTAAAATAACATTACACACAATACTATTTTCTACGAGTAGAACCGGTTAAAATTTTTCATACATTACAGTAACCTATACATATTTTAAAATATTTTAGGGGTACGCACGTAGCCTTCATATCAACTTAGGTTAAGTGATGATAAGGTCGAAGGGGGAAGCACACTTAGATATCTTTAAAGTTAAAAATCTACCAATTCTAACAAAACTCTATGCATAAGGAAACTTAGACCTACTAAGTGATAATAAAATAGGTAAATATTTATTAAATTTATAAAATACACTGAAAAAAATTCGGATAGATGGCGCACTGTGCCGCTATTAGCACTCAAAAGTTAAAAAAGCAGTGACAAAGTTCAGCGCTTACGTCAGCCTTCCCGGTAGCATAGCGGTCAGTGCAGCCGCCCGGATTGCGGAAGACCCAGGTTCGATTCCTGGCTGAGTCGGGTAGGCGTTTAATTTTTTCACTGTATTTTATAAATATTTAATTTAGCTTCAGTGCAGCAATTAGCACTAAAATAGGTATTTAAAAAACTATTAATATTCTTAGTTTTTTATTATTTTTTTGATGACTATTTTTATGCTTATACAGGAAGTTTGGTACCAAATACCTGTATAATCCCGAATATGGCAGATAGCATCCCGTACATAGCCCCGGAAAATTACGAACATGCCTGAAAAGCACCACGTGGCCAAAATATTGAGGTTATTTTGTTACAAAGGAAAATTGCATAGTGACAACCTTAGGTCCAACTGATACATTGTTCATGGTCAACAACCTCATGTTCCACAAAAACCAGAAATCAAAACATGTCAGGGTTGAACAAAAACTAATGTTATTTTTTTATTTTAGATTCTGTATCCCAAAAATAAATCTAAGTTTATATAAAATGTTTATATAATTTTTAACGCAAATTTTGTTGCGAACAAATTACAAAAACACAAATGTTGAAAAAATTTAATTTATAAATAGCTTGCCTACTTCTTAACTGATCTTTAGTACCTAATTGTAAAAATATTATGATCAGATGTTAATGACGGTAGTTGTTGACATTGAATGGGCGCCTTTGGCTTTCAAAGTAAAAAGTAAATAGTGTTGAATAATTTCGGCGGGCTGGTTAGAACCACGATAGCTCAATTGGGAGAGCACCTGACCCGGTATGTCAGAAGGGTGCGGGTTCAAATCCTGCTCGTGGAAATTTTTTCAACATTGTGTTTTTGTAAGTATAAATAGTTTTAATAATAATAATAATAATATAATATATCTTTATTTTCAGACCATTGATCCATGTTGTTAGTACACTTAAAAGCTATGTTAGTAGAGAGTACACATATAGCAAAAATCTTAATTTAAATATTTTTTGGATCCACGCATATGCATTTGGACCCAATGCTTGACTATAGGACAGTCAGGCCTATCCTTCACAACCCTCAGGATGCCATTGGCACTCCCCCTCACCCTATTAAGAGTTGAAGCTATACGCTTTCTTACAATGCAAAAATTTTTACCAAACATAATGCATTTATAGTTGATGCGACTCAAACCACGCGCATATTGCAGGTTCCGCTGTATATCAGAGTAACGTGTAAGTATTTTGATAAATAAATAATTTTATCTTATCCTTTATTCCGTTCCCCAGCTGTTACAAAATGGCCGTTTGCCAACCCTCCCGTCACGTTCACTATAACACAGTGTAAATTACTGTGTTGAGGTTTGAGAATATTTATTTATTTGCAAGAATCTACAGTCCACTTATGATGAGACCTCTTTTATTGAAAAATTTAAATTAAAATTGAAAAAATATTTATTTAGTGTCACACAGTAATACATGAAATAAAATAAAAATAAAATAGAATTAAAAAATGCAAAGTGACACAAAAAAGGTATCCACTCAGCATTTGTCAGAACACCAGAACAATTTTATCTATTGACCTATTTCGTCTCCTAAATCTAGATATATTGAAGTACCTATGTCTCGATCTTTGGCGGTCTCCCACCAATTTCTTTTGTAGACCGTCTCTCCAAGGCTTTTTAGGCCGACCTATAATGACAATATGATGCTACATTTATTTTTATGTGTAGAAAACAAATATCTGTTTTCTAAAGTTTATTTAAACATAACAACTTTGACGAATCTGCGATCGCGTTCCTTTTAAACATTGTTTTTGATTTTTATATGGAGACGTTTCGAAGACTTTACAGAGTATTTAAAATCAACGTAAGTAAAAGTGTATAGGTAATTTGTTTAAACCTTATGTGTTAGAAAGCAGTGGGCCGGTCATGTCTGCAGAAGGACCGATGATCGTTGGAGCAGACATGTCCTGGAGTGGAGACAGCGTTTAGGCAAACGTGTAGGGCGCCCTGCTGCGCGGTGGGCCGACGACTTAAAAAGGATGGCAGGTGGTGGATGGATGCGGACTGCGCAGGACCGGGATGGTTGGCGCTTTTTAGGGAAGGCTTACGTTCAGCAGTGGGACGGCAATAGGCCGAAGAGAGGTGTTAGAAAGAAGGGTTTTTATTACATTACCAACAGGCGTAGTCCTCTGAAGGTAGGAAGAAGGAGGGTATTTAAGGAGTGAGATTAGGGGTACTTCTAACGAATGCCAGCTTAGGAACAACGCGCCAACGACCTAACGTGCCTATTGCAGCAACCACAATAGAATGTAAACTAAATAACAGATACCTACCATTCACCAACGCCTCGGCGGCCGAGTGGCAGAACGCTCAGCCCGGTACCCGAAGGTCCCGGGTTCGATTCCCAGGTCGGGCAAAATGCATTTCGGATTTTTCGATGCATAACCCGGGTTTGCGATCACCAACCCGCATTTGGCAAGCGTGGTGATTAAGCTATAAACCATTAATTGTACCGATGACTTGATTTCAATGATAGAGGCCTTTGCCCAGCAGTGGGATAGTTATAAGCTGTTTACTACCATTCACTCGCTCGCAGAGAACGCTTATTGATTAGCATGCGTGCCGCTTTGGCACGGTGCTAAATAAATCAAGCTCCAGACTTCTTGAAAACACGTTGAATGGTTAATGAGAACTCTTTGGAATAAAACGCTAACTTGTTTACGCCTGCTCGCGTTTTATTTATTTGAACAGTGTTATGGTAATAGTAAGCAACAGTATGCATTATCCAATAAATAGCGTCATCGCCTCTCCTATTTTGCGGATTATTGTACTCATTTGTCACAAAGTAATCTCGTCACGTTTTTGTACACTCCACACATTGAAAGTAAATTTGTCACATGCATTAAAAAAATGTGTGTAAGCTCGTCACAGATCCAAATTAAAATATGACAAATTCACTTCATAAAAATAGAAATGTGGCAAATTTACACATAACTGGTGGTCGCCCAGTGGTCAAAAATCGACCGTAATTTTATTAAGGCTGCACGCATTGTATCCTAAGCAATGAAATGAGTAGTTACTTTTGTCGACCAAACTGACCTCAGGACTCCTGGTACCCTTTGTAGGACAGCGTACTGTTGATTTGATTGTTATAGGGCTGGTGGTTTTTCAGGTAAAAATAAATACGCTAAATATATCGCCAAATCATGTATTCAGCACAAGGAGCGCAACCAAAGAGAAAGAAATATTGCCACACGGCAAAAATATTCTAATTAATTAATAAATGTTGCTAGTTACAACACCCTTATTGTCTTAGCAATAGTGTTGTTAACACATAGCTTATTCACTAAAACTGTAAATCCACAAGATTGCATTGTTAAAATTTATTTTATTTAATAAATACCTTATTTTGTTAAGTGTGGAGCGATTTTTTTTATAGTCTCCCCACAGGAGGAGTAGAAGATCCATCATCATCATCATCATCATCATCTCAGCCAAAAGACGTCCACTGCTGGACCAAGGCCTCCCCCAAATCATCATGGGGGGTATTTGCCGTAATCGCCACGCTTGGCAGGCGGGTTGGCGATCGCAGTAGGTTGAGGGTCACCTCAGAGAGATGCTGCTGCCCATCCTCTGGAATGGTCCCTTAGTCGGCTTTTACGACACCCACGGGAAGAGATGGGGTGGTGCAATTCTTTATCCCCGGCACCACCCAGGAAAGAAGATCCACATTACATTTATTCTAATAGTATAGAAAATAATACAATAGTATGTATTTATTAGTGAAAAATATAGGTTATTTTTACATTGACAGACTTAACCAAACTGGGCTGCAAGATTGTTTCATGGCCAATTGGTGTGTTCATCTATAGGAAAGGCCTATGCCGTAGGCGTGGGGTTATAAAAGATGTTCATGTAATTATGGTAGAGATAAAAAAGGTGGAGCGACGTTCTCCGCAAGATGGCTGGCAAGAGCTGGGTGCAAGGAACTTATACCCAATATAAGTTCCTTGGCGACTGATTATATGCAAAGTAGACAAAATCAACGTTTCGTAGTCCCCTGATTCCTCCTCCAAAACTGGACCGATTTAATTACTTTTTTCTTAAAAAATTAAAGAAAGGCTTCGGCTGTGTCGCTATGTTTTGCTATCATTTGCCATCAATTGTAGCGATGACTTGATTTCAACGATGGAGGCCTTTGCCCAGCAGTGGGACAGTTATAGGCTGTTTACTATCCTTTTAGATGTTTCGTCAGTCATCGCTTTGCTACGCTACATCGCTCCAGCTTGGGTGGAGTGCCAGCCTTCGGCCTGCTATCACGGTACTGTATTACGCGGCAGATAACACTCATCAATCATGTGTCAGTATGTTTGTTCATCGCTGCTGAAGTTATTAGCATAAAAGCGTGAGATTTGAGCGATGCTAAATAAAAGATAACGTAAGTATTATCGCGTAATGTAGGTATTAAGGATAATGTTTTTTCGCAATCTATTCTCTATCTATTAATAGTTTTTTTGGGATATATAATATACTAGTGGACCCGGCGGACTTTGTACCGCTTTGACAATTTCCATCAAGTGAATAAATTCTCTTTGGTTTCCATGACAACAAATTAAACAAATATTTTTTTTATTGGAAAATGAAATTGTCGTTTTTAATATGATTGATGTGTGATTCCCGTGGGAATATCAGGATAAAAGCTATCATTATTTGTTGGTCCAGGTTATAAACTATCTGTATGCCGAATTTGATCCAAATCCATCCATCCGTTGCAGCGTGAAGAAGCAACAAATATACGAACATACACACAAACTTTCGCATTTATAATACTAGTGTGATTTAAACTTTTGCAAATAAACTACATGGCGGACTTGATGCCTGAGGTATTTTCTAACAGTCAACCATATGGTGCAGAATAACATTGGTAGGTGCAATTATGAGCGATGATTAAAGTAGATGAGTACATATAAAACATTTTAAAATATTATTTATTAAAGTGAATTCACAGTAATGAAACATAACATAACTAATTACATGAAAGAAAAAATAAAGCAAAAAAGAATTAAGATAGAAATTCACTAAAGACAAAATAAAACCTATTAATAAAAAACCTAAAAAAAAGCCTATAAAACATTTTATACATACATAGGTACATCACACTAATATTATAAATGCGAAAGTTTGTGTGTATATTTGTTGCTTCTTCACGCTGCAACGGATGTATGGATTTGGATGAAATCCGGCATACAGATTGTTAACCTGGATTAAAACTTATAATACTTTTTATCCCAATATTCCCACGGGAACGGGAACCACGCGGGTGAAACCGCGAGCAGCCGCTAGCAATTAATAATAGGATGTACGAGATGATTCTGCCATGATTTTGTCGAAAAGCAAAATGCGAACTTTCTTTTTAAAAGCTTCACGACTATGAAGTTTATGGCCCGTTCTCCCTGTGGTATTTCCATCCAAGGCTCGTGCCCCAGCAGTGGGGTTATAAAAATAAAATAGTCAGCCATTTCCTCATCAGTGGTAAGATCATCATCATCATCATCGGCCCATCTTAGTCCACTGCTGGACATAGGCCTCCCCTAATGAGCGCCATAGCGCCCTGTCCTCAGCTTGACGCATCCAGCATCTGCCTGCAGTCTTTCGCAGGTCATCATCTCAGGTAAGATAACTGCCTAAAATAAGTAAAAAAAGCCAGCGTCTAGCACTCGGAAAACAAACGAAGACGTATCAAAGCGTCACGTGGCGTGGTGCCTTGTCCAAACAACGGGAACGGGACGGTCGCTCCCGAACGCAAACCTAATGAGTCACAGGCTGGCGACGGGCCAACTGCTCGACCCACGTATCCGATACATTATTAATTGCGATGTGAACTATCTTGAATACGCATTATCGTGTGTACATAAAAAATGTAACGATGCGTCTTTGGAAAGAGGTTTGTTTTAACAAAGAATTTTGTTAAAAACATTATCTTGTTGGGTCGTGGGATTCTGAATAGAATACTATTCTATTCCATTAATATTCTATTATATAATAGAATAATGATATGGATAATGACTACTTCACGATGAAGAGACAGTACCAGCTTCCTTACTTCCGAAACGCTTCGACTGTGTACCAGTTAAAGTGGTATCTCCATTTAATAATCAGTTGTAAGTTACTAGATGGTTACTAGAATAGAAAAGAATAGAAAAATGTTTTATTGATACAAAAGCAATACACATACAAAAACTAACCTAAAATAAGGATTGTATCAATAAGGCCTCCGCTTAGAATTAAGCCGTGACACGAAGTACTAAGGTTCAAACTCTTAGAAGCCGTTTTAAAAACAATAACAACGTTGTTCAATGCCCATAACTCTGCTTAGAAACACTACTGATGTGAAACCATAATATAAAAGCTTTATGCCCATTTTCACCATTGACCCCTAAGTTTTAGGTGACCCCTAAGCCATTTTAGGTGACAGTATTGCTCCAACAACTGTCACCTAACATGTCTTAGGGGTCACCTAAAACTTAGGGGTTAATGGTGAAATCAGGCATTAGTTTTCTAAAACGGTTAGGGAATGTTATTGAAATGTTTGTAGCGCATACTTTTGTTTCATAAAAAAGCCTTTATCCCCATCCCCATTTGCTAATCCCCAGCAGTGAGACATTTAAATCCCAACAATGATCGTTATCGTAAGTGGGATAGGTTTCATAACCAGCGCTCTATGTCGACACGTCGTGTGTGCGTCTGAGAATCGTAAAATTCTCTCTACTTTTTACGAGAATCATCGCCATTTTATGTTATAAACAACGATATATCACGTGTGCGTTTGTCTGGACAGCCATTAGTGTCCAGTTACGGGACAGTATGCTCGTTAGCAGTTAGGAGTACCCTAGGGTGAGATTTAGAAATAAAATTTAAATAATGAAAGTTTGCTTGCCTTTTCCTAATGAAACCTTGGCAGAATTATCTCAGTAACGACCGATTTTTAAATTACTTATAATTTATTTATTTATGTAGGCTTAGATGAATGATTGGTCTCGCTGCGGTCGACCGCAAGTACCGCCGTGAGTATAGGTATATTTAAATATTCTTAAAAGTATTTTATGTATTTGTAATGTAAAGAATATTGATGATGAATATTGATGAGCCTCTCTGCAAACGTACTTTTCCAGCACAAATTGAAGGATGTGACAACTCAGTGGATTAAGCCCGCCTGTTGGCGGTATCTGAAAAGAAGTCAGGTTTGTGGTTGCATGCTTACCCTTCCATTAATATCGGTACGCTGCTAGACAGTGCATTCTCACTCTATCGGTAGCTCTTCGTTTGGGCATCAAAACTAACGAACCACATCAGTGTCGGTGTGGAGAATGGGTAAACGAGCTGGGTCATCACGGTCTCTCGTGTCAGAGGAGTGCAGGGCGCATGAGCAGACATGCTTCAATTAATGATACTATTCGCAGAGCTTTAGTGACTGCTATTGTGCCCGCAATTTTGGAACCGAGTGGGTTGTTGCGATCTGATGGTAGGAGGCCTGACGGAATGTCTCTTGTGCTTTGGAGCATGGGGAGGAGTCTGGTTTGGGATGCGACGTGTGTGGACACTTTGGCCTCGTGTCACATTGACACGACATCATCCCAGCCATGTGCGGCTGCAATCACAGCAGAATTGAATAATGTATGGAAATACCGGGATTAGGGTGAGACTTACTTTTTTCTCCCCTTTGCTATGGAGACGATGGGCCTAATGACTTAATGCAAAAATGTTTTTAAAAGACTTAACTGCTCGCCTGTACGAGGCAAGGTGACCGGAGATCAGGTAATTTTTTCGCACAGCGCATTAGCTTGGCCATTCAAAGGGGCAATGCCGCCAGCATTTTGGGCACCTTGCCTCGGACAGGCGAGTTAGTTGAAGTTTTTGTTCATGAATTGAATATAATGTTAAAATTGCTTATTAAATAAAGTAATATTGTTAACTATGCGGACGAAGTGGTAGAATATTTGTGTATGTATTATAAGTTTGAATTTTGAAAAATACTGGTTTCCACTTTTGTTGTCGCTCAAAATTGCACCTACCATGTCATTTCTGCACCACCCTATGGTTGACTGGTAGAAAATGTCTCAGGCATTTAATGCGCCAAGTAATATATTGTTGCAAAAGTTTAAAATAAATAAATAGCTTACATAAGTTAATTATTCGAAAACAAAATGAATGTTTATGTTTTGAAAGCAAAACACAGAATAAAACATATAAAAACTACACATCGAAAAACGAAAGCAACTGCTTTCAGTGGCTCAGCTTGTGCTGTCGTGAGATATGATCCCAGACAGCGCTGATTTTCAGCGACACCCACTTCTCTGAAGGTCATAAGATACCCAACCCACTAGGTTGGATATTTGGTAAGCAATAAAAATAATTGCTCGAAGAGCTCGATGACGCAGTAGTCAACGCGCCCGGTCTGCGATTACTAAAGTTAAGTAACTTTCGCAAAGGCCGGTCATCGGATGGGTGACCAAAAATGTATCATCTCGAGCTCCTCCCTGCTTCGGAAAGCACGTAAAAGCCGTTGATCCCGGCTGCATTAGCAGTCGTTAACAACCACCAACCCGCACTGGGCGCGCCTGGTGATTTATGGCCATATAGGAAAGACTGGCCCAGCAGTGGGGACATAAATTGAGCTGCTGATGAAAGATAAATTGTATTTGTAAACTGTCCCACTGCTCGGCAAACTTCATTAAAACCGCCAATGCCACAGTTAATAACTATCGGCTTATTGTATTGTGTTGTAGCTTAATACTTTCTGGCACTCCGAACCTAGTGTCCTACCATTACGCTATTGTGGTTGCATCTGAGTTTTACTTAGTCAACACCAACCATTGACTCTGTAAGCCGAAGTGAGCTTTTCGTTGTAAACAACAAATTAATTTTATGATAGGATGTCGACGATAGGATCTCCGATCATTTAAATATAAAGATTTATTTAGTAAATAATAACAGTTTAAATGTAAATTTTTACTTTTCTTACTAAAGTTTTCTTTTCAAAATAAGGAACCATATTGTAAAGGATATGAAATCAACAACGTCTGCTGAGGTCTTTAAAGATGCCTCTTTCGCAAGTATCTCGCATTTAAGTTAAAATTTAAAAAGTTATAGCGGAGATAATATATATACAAGCTATGTATATGTGTATACTATGTTGATTACCAAAGCACACAGCAATATAGTGAACGAGAGAGAGACTTAAAGTTAAGCACTGTCTTTTAAAAACGACACTAATGAAATTCACTTTTGCTAACAGCTAGATAGAACAAATATTTTATATCTATAATATTTTACTCACGTAAGTTCATCTCTTGTTTACATACCTGTAACAAAATACATAAATAAGTTTATTACAATTTAAAGAAAATGTGAAATAATAGAAAACAGCAGTAACGTAGACAGAGCATAGAAATCTTATCTCTTAAATTAAATACCTACATTCTTTTCACGTGCCAGACCAGCACGAGAGAATACATTTTTATTTTTATTAATTAAATGTGTTTGTTAGTTCTTCCAAACAGGTTAAACATCCCTTAACATTTAACGATCCTCTATCATACAAACTGCGCTTACAACATCGCCAGCTCGCACTTCGAAAGTGCCCTCTAGCGGATAATCTCGAGTACCATCAACTCGAATGGCTGACGCGGCCGAAACGCTATTGTGCGAGTTTTTAATAAAAAAGTTATGGAATTTTTTAAACTTGCGTCTCTTGTTACGGTCGGGCTATTATCTGGGCCCGTTTAGAAAAATATGGGCGTACAAGATTGCAAAGTGTATTCTAATTGTGCTTAATGTTTGGGTGTATTTTGTTTCAAATTATCATGTTTCAAGTTGTGAAGCAAACTAATTGGTGGGAAACAGTTTAATTTTAATCAAACACTTTTTACTTTATTTTATTATTTTATTTCTTTTTAAGAATCTACTCGCGTATGTTTTTTTTATGTCACTTTTCAAATTCTATCAAGAAGTCTGCGTGAGTTCGCTGTAAAGTACCACGTCCTTACTGATACTTAAGGGACTTCATGGAATATCGTTTGCGATTAAACTTTTCAACTAACAATCTGTCATCTTTTCATATTATTATTATCAATTTTTTTAGTAATTGGATTGCTGTTTTACTTTGTAATTGAATTAACTTGTTTTGCGTTTTGGACGTGTCTGTATTGTATTACAAGTGCTTTTTTGGAAATAAATAAATAAATAAATCTTTTATTAAATTTAAAAAAAACAATGTCTCTCTAACTGAGACCGTCACTAAATGCGATTAATCAAGCAAGAAAAGTCGAACCTAGTACCCAGTCACCGTAGCCGTAACGCTTTTACCAACGAGCCCAAGGATTCACTTATGCTGGTCAGGAAGCCTTACAAGCAAACGGAATATGGGCACGCGGAGCACAAATCCATTTATTGGTGTTTGCACTGACTCAGGGTTGCCAGCCGTACAAAACTAAAATAATTCTTCAAAATCAAATATAATTTTAAACAAAACTAAACACAATTTATTAAATTTCACAACGAGGCATTGCTTGGCCTTTACTTATCTGATGGTTACCATTGAAAAGGCCGAAGCTCGAAGCGCAAAATTCAAAATTCAAACATTTTGTGCAAAATGAGCTTTTACAAGTATTTTTTTAAACGTCAATTCAAAGGCATGACTATGTAAACCCTTTACCTTTTACCGGGAAAAAACTCATTAAACTCAGTGAGGGCTGTTTCTTTTCCCGGTAGTATTACAAGCAATACAAGTTTATTAAAAAAAAGACACCAACAATATCACATTAATCACAGTAATTTGCACTATTGTGTATGTACAACTGTACGCATATATTTTTGTCATGAACAGAATCTTCCACTTTATAATAACCTTTACTCATTACAGTCTTTTTGACAGTGTACAGTGTACACAGACGTAGGTACTTCACCCATGAGCTATGTTACAGACTTGCCCCCAAATTCATAAAAACTATTTAAGCATTTTTTAGTTAAATATTGTTTTGTCAACGTCACACAAACGTCATTTTGAATTTGAGAAAAAGAGACAAAACAATGATTAACTAAATAATGCTTAAATAGTTTTTATGAATGAAAGACGTCAAACCAAACTCTACCACTAATCAAACCAAGAACAAAAATTATAACCCCCTTTGGTAAATTGATCTAGGTGGTTAGAGCTATAAAGAAATCGTAACATAAGATCTTTTTATATATATATATTTTTCATAATAATAATATTGCAAATATTTTTATAAAATTTATAAAATAAAGTGAAAAAGTTAAACGCCTTTAGCACTTGAAAATAAAAAGTAAAAATTTAATAATATTGTATCCTAACATTTTGAACACTTTACAGGGTCTGTGGTCCATGTCGGAAATGACTCCTCAGAGTTCGTGGGACCGCCCAAGCGGTAGACGGGTGCCCTAGGTTTATAGTGGGTCGGCCATAACATCAGGTTAACCTCATATACCCAGCGAAGTTGGAGCCCAGCGAGATGATTCGGGTGCTAATTTACTTAGGCTAAAAAAGGTCAATAAAAGACACTTTTAATTATTTATTTATTTTATTTTATTGGTACAGGCATAATAACAATTAATTGACTGTTGTTTTGCATTATAAAAGGATTTACATAAAAGGTTTTGCTAGCCAATTAATCTAAAAATTATGCACAACATTAAAAAGTACTAAAAATAGATTTAAGAGAAGAGAACAAACAGTTAGTAGTTTAGTATTATCTAAAAAAAATTACGTTATTCAAACTGGAAAAATGACACCCAATACTTGAGTCTTAAATAAAACCTAAAATTTATGATACATTTAAAAATGTAAATGCTATTAGAGGAAACATAATTATTTATGATTTATGATTTCTTTATTTTTCTTGTTAGTGCCAACCCTAAGGCTGGTAACGAAACCTGATCTTATGTTATTTACATAGAAGACGTGTCATATTTGTCATTCGCTACAATAAAGCCATGGAAAAATCCGAACAGAAATTGTATTATGATTTTTATTTCAGGAACATATTAATACAGAATCATCATCATCATCATCGTCATCAGTCTATACTAGTCCACAGCTGGACATAGGCCTCTCCAAAATAAGAATGAGAATAATACAGAATAAGTTTTCATAATTATATTGAATGCATTTATTGGTCTTTAACAGAATGATAACATGAATTTGATATATCCTACTAATATTATAAACGCGAAAGTTTCTAAATATGGATGTTTGTTACTCTTTCACGTAAAAACTACTGAATGGATTTGGATGAAATTCGGCATACAGATAGTTTATAACCGGGAATAACGCATAGAATACTTTTTATCCAGATATTCCCACGGGAACGGGAACCACGCGGGTGAAACCGCGAGCGGCCACTAGTTATTTATAATTGACATGAATATAATATGATAACATAACATGAATTTGGCTTTAACTCGCAATCCTCAACTACTGAGAAATTGTCTCGCGGAGCTCGAGACTCTCACTGCGATCCGTCTGCAATTGCTAAAGTTAAGCAACTTTCGCAATGGTCAGACATCGGATGGGTGACCAAAGTTGTTCCGTCTCGAGCTTCTCCATGTTTCGGAAGGCACTTAAAGCCTTTGGTTCTGTCTGCATTAGCAGTCGTTTACAATCACCGCTCGGCCCTAGGCCCGCGTGGTGGTTCACAGGCCATTTTCCTTGTGGTGTTTACATGCATAGGAAGGCTCGTGGTCCAACAGTGGGGACATAGAGGTCGGCTATCATTATGGCTACTTAGGCCCGTGATTTAGCGGCACGAAAAAGCTCTGAAGTACTCAAATTGTACCACTAACGAATACCACCACACATACGGCGAGGTTCTGTAGCCATTGCACCTTTCTACGGCCTGCCCCCCGACCGCCTAACCGATCGCTTTGACTACGCGTATAGTTTATGACGTCATATTGCCACCTCGCACCGCCTATGAAAGCAATATCAAAAGCTAAAGGCTATAAGCTTTCGATAATTCTTTCATAGACGGCACGAAACAACAAGATGACGTCATAAACCACACACAAAGTCAAAGCGATCGGTTAGGCGGTCGGGCCCCTGGTCTTCTCTGGCCTTGTATTTTTCCTTGCAGTATGAGCTTTATGAGACTGTTCTTATTGTTGCGTATCCGATCCAATCCGACCCCCTCGGAGAATCTAGTAGGGCACGGGGACACACACTAGGTGCGTGATGGCGTCCCTCTAGAAAACCTCCGAAGGTTCGTTTCACATGGCTTGAGGAACCCTTCAAGTTTCTCGCCGCCCCCAAAAAAGCCCGGTGAAGCTGAAAATGCCGTATGAAGCAATCAGCATACTCTCTCCAATAAGAAAATATATTG
Source organism: Eudonia lacustrata (assembly GCA_947562085.1). NCBI lineage: Eukaryota > Metazoa > Arthropoda > Insecta > Lepidoptera > Crambidae > Eudonia > Eudonia lacustrata. The sequence continues at coordinate 12,699,108 of OX387334.1, forward strand.
TTTGACGACCTCCTTGGTCGAGTGGCTTGCACACCGGTTTTCATGGTGTCGCCATCTCTGAGGTCCCGGGTTCGATCCCCGGTCGGGTCAATTTAGAAATACCTGTTTTTCTAAATTGTTAATAAGTATGTATTTAAGTATATTAAGTATGTTTATCCGTTGTCTAGTTAACCATTTCTTGAGTTTCTTAAGGAAGCTTTTCTTGTCTTCAATATTTTTATTAGCATTCTCAATGCTAATAAAAATATTGTAACACTAGCTGTTGCCCGCGACTTCGACCGCGTGAGCTAAAGGCTGTAGTCTGTACAGTTTAATTTTTATGTAGGTATCTATTTAAGCTTATTAGGGTATAATAAAATTATATGCATCGGAAATTTAGAAAATTGACATTGTATTTACCGACAGACGTACATCTACTCACTCTTAATATCCTTTCAGCTGGGAATGCTGAGATAGACAAAGACAATCGATCTCCATTTAGTGTGGTTCTGGCATACTTCCTGTGTCTCCTTTACGTCCATCATTATTTTTCATACGTTATCTCTTATTCTTTCGACTATCATCTCTGCCATGTACATACATATATTCAGTTTGAAGCACAGAATCGTCCCGTTCATACAGATTCTCACTCAGTTTCCCGTTTCAATTATCCCTCCACATACATTCAGTATACAACACCGTTTCTCGGTGGGTTGCGCGTATTTGCTACGTCATACAAACCTGAAATGGGTTTACTGACGCTCAATTATATGTAATAAAATTGGTATTTTACAGCTCAGGTACTCGTCCGGAGTCGTCCTAGGCACTGGTGTATCTTAGCTAAAATGTGTCTACTGTTATACTGTCCAACCACGGACTTCAAAATATTTTTTGCCTTGTCCACCGAAGCTGGATATCGAGTAGCAGGTAGCGGTCCAGGATTATTGGTTGTCGGCCAGAAGGCACAAAAAACTATTTACCAACTATGTTCTTATTCGTAGATACAAAATATCAATAAATTAAGAACTGTAATAAATTATATTATTGTCTATTAGGTAATACATTATAGTATTTTATGTTACATACATACTTGCGATAAATTTGAACTTCTTCGTGGCATCTTGTTAGGTAGGTAGCTTTTTAGAGGTAAATCACAGGACATAGAAAGAAGTAACCTCTAATAAAAAAAAAATCTGAAGTCCGTGCCTCTAATACAGTTGTACCCTGCAAACTTAAACATTTTTGCAACTCTGATACCAGAGGTAGCCATCGTCTTATGCGATAGAAGAATGGAAAAACCATTTTTCTGTAATCTAGAAGTATGTACAAAATTCATTATTTAAAGGTTTTATGATATTAAAATTGTTATGATACTTACTTGTTTATATTGTATCATTGAACACCGATTTATCCTATAAACATGTTAAGAAACCAAAGTAAGAATCCGCTTACATGTAAAATAAGTACTGAAATATGTGTTTAACTTACCTGTATCAAATGTTTCATAAAACTTTTACACAATGAATAAATCTTATTTGAAAATTTATAAGATCTGAATAAGTACTGAAATATTTAACGTACCTGCATAAAATGTTTTAAAAAACTTTTACACAATGAATAATTAATATAATTTGAAAATTATTAACAAAATAAAAATAGGTAGGTACTTATTGCATTTCAAAACATCAAAATTTCCTACTGTTCGTTTCAAAATTTGAGCGCCAATTTTTTTTTTAATTTTCCTGTTCTCGCGTTTTTTCACCAAATAGATTTAAAAAAATAACATTAAGTATTTTGGGCAACGACCCAAAGGTTTATACAGCCATGCTATGTAATTCAAGATATCTTCTATGTGCAATATTTTAAAAAATAGAGACATGATTTTGGGCAATGATACAAAGTTTTATACAGCCAAATTTAATGAGTAGGTAACATTTTTATGCATAACTAAAAAAAGAGACATTATGTTGGGCAACGACACAGAGGTTTATACCGCCAAATATAGGTAATGTTTTAACTTTTAACATTTCTGTGTATTAGAAAACTGCAATAAGCGCCGCGCGCAGGCGCGACTAAATAGCCATATTATTATTGGTTATTTTGGAAAAATGAAACAAAAGGTGTACCTATGTACAGCCAAGTTTAATGATGTGCGTGATTTCGAGCTTGTTTTTATTTTCCGTTGCTTTACTACTGCGGTGCTAATGTTCGCTTAGGTGCCTCACAGATTTATAAAGGGTTAGGTTTTACCTTAGAAAGTAACAAAACTTTTCTAAAATAATAACTCAACGAACGTTAATCTAACAGTTGGTCGCGTAAATACGTATATCAAAATTTGTTTAACATTTTTCGATTTGTATGTTATTCTCCGAAATTTTCTAAGCATTTTGGTGATAACCGCATCAAAATCGGTATTCTCATGACAACAACTATCAATGACAGGCTCAAAAGGGCAAAGAACCCAGAGCCGTAAAACACGATAGCAATAGAGAGCCAGAGCCTCAAATGCCAGAGCCGTAAAACTCATTAAAAAAAATTCCCCTATGTTACATAATAAACAACAGTTGCCAAGCAACCAAGGATTAAATCCCGGCTTAGACCAAATCAAAATTTAACAATTTTTGAGTATTTATGTAGCCTATGTTATTCTCCGGAATTTTCTTAGCATTTCGGTAAAACCGGATCAAAATCCGTTTAGTAGTTCTCGAGTTTATCGTGTTCAAACAAACAAATAAACAAACAAACAATTTCTTTTTTAAACTATTCTTTCGTGTTCCGTAAGTGATTTTAAAGTATTTTTTTTTTATATCTTGCAATTACAGATTTTTTATCCCTACGTTCTTATACTCAAAAAATACAGGGTGTCTCATTTAAATCGGTCAGTATGGGAAAATCTGAAACTATAAGACATACGAAGATCTGTTCTTAGGAACCATGTCATCGATTTTAATAAGAAGAAAAACTGGATTCATACATTTAAAAAAAAACCTGTACTCAGCTCGGGAATCGAACTCGGTTGTTTTGAAAAAAATAAACTTACACTATTTCTATTTAGATATCGATTGTGTAGGTCTTAAGCAGTAAATTGCTCTTTGAATAATGATGTCTAAAATGAATAAAATGCATTGTTTTCACATACTTTTATTTATTTTAGAAGGTGTTCGAAGTGACCACCGTTTTTTTCAATACAATATTCAACACGTTTAGGTAACGATCTTACAATTACAAAACCAGCAAAGAGGTACCAACAACCATAGAGACAATTTTACATGCCTGAACTTGTTGAATGTAACGGTGGTCACTTCGAACACCTACTAAAATAAATTAAAGTACGTGAAAACAATGCATTTTATTCATTTTAGACATCATGTTTCAAAGAGCTATTTACTGCTTAAGACCTACACAATCGATATCTAAATAGAAATACTATAAGTTTATTTTTTTCAAAACAACCGGGTTCGATTCCCGAGCTGAGTACAGGTTTTCTTTAAATGTATGAATGCAGTTTTTCTTCTTATTAAAATCGATGACATGGTTCCTAAGGACAGATCTTCGTATGTCTTATAGTTTCAGACTTTCCCATACTGACCGATTTAAATGAGACACCCTGTATTTTTTGAGTATTTATGTAGCCTATATTTTTCTCCGGATTTTTCTTAGCATTTTGGTGAAAACCGGATCAAAATCCGTTCAGTAGTTCTCGAGTTTATCGACTTCAAACAAACAAACAAACAAACAAACAAACATTTTTTTTAAACTATTCTATCGTGTTCCATAAGTGATTTTAAGGCAACCTGTGTAATTTTTTTTTTATATCTTGCAATTACAGATTTTTTTATCCCTACGTTCTTATTATATGTATATTGTAACATAATATGGACGTATTTAATTCTACTCAAATTATTTTGCAAGCAAAAATATTTTTTTTCACATCGGCTCTTGGCAGGTTTTTCAACACTTTTCCAAATAGTACAGTCACTACAGGTACAGTTGAAGCAAACGATATTAAAACGTAAGTGTCTCTGTTCATCGTTAACATATTAATCGGTTATTAACCAATTAATGTATATAATTTGTCCTTCTCCTAACGAAATATTGGGTTAGTCGACTTGAAATATTCGAGAAGTGTATTATTATCGGGAGGTGGTTATTTGTATGGGACCGCGCGGTCGCCCCTAATTATACGTAATGCCTGGGGACTATATATCTAGTGGCCAAGAAGGCGTGTAAATAAGAGGGGACTTTTCCCCCCACAGTTTCGAACAAAATCTCACTAGCCAGTATTGAGTATCGAGTATCAGGTAAAATCAACTTTTATGAGTTACTAGCTGACCCGGCGGTCAAACAAATCGTGGAAAATTTTGTATTGGGAAATTAAATTGTCGTTTTTAGTATTTTCCGTTACTTATGTTTCTCACCGCTCAAACCTTCCCTGAACTTCCACAAATTTTTCAAAATCAAAATTAGCCAAATCGGTCCAGCCATTCTCGAGTTTTAGCGAGACAAACGGACAGCAATTGATTTTCACATATAGATTCTAACCGCCTTTGTAGGACCATATCGGTTTAAAACTGTTTTATTTGAAATTGAATAAATATTTTGATTTTATTTTATTTTAGACCCAGATGTTTCGGGTTCGATTCCCAGCGGGGGGTACATGTTTGTGTACTCGGTTTGGTTGGTGGTAGGGCTGGTATGTTCGCCTGGCTAGCTTCCACCATCTTATCTAAATATGTCGCCATAACATCAATGTTTGTAGCATTGTTGTGTTCCGACAGTTAGAGATAAGATTGCCAGTGCTTCAGTAGTCGAGGATTCCTGGTGAAGTGCTACCTATCCAAATCCAAATCTGAAAAGGGTTCGAAACGTCAGGATAAACATTAAATAAGTAATGTGTAAAATAAACGCGAGTAGATCCGTAAAAGTTGTTTCATTTCTATCCAAAATTGTTAAATTTCTTCAATTAATTTTCAATCATATCCTAAAGGTATAAAGTTCAAAGTCTATTGTAGAAATTTGACAGTTTGTGGTAGGGTGATGCGCAAGCGTGTGTATGATACGTCATTGCTGAATGACAGATGACAGGGCGGAGCGAGCGGCGAGTGAGCTCGATTCCTATACAATAGATTTAAATAGGTACTCTAATCGTAACAATGGATTTCGATACAGTGACTATCGATCTAGCGTACCACATAGGTATAAAAGGATTTTCGTAGCAACATATTCGCGAATCCGTCATTCGATACAGCGGTTTTCGATACAACGGCTTTTCGAAAGGGCGTACCACTTGAATTTTTTTTTGCTACAGCGTGCGTCTTTCATTCGAACCTACATATCAGAACCGGCTGAAACAGTCAAATACCTGTGGCGGTAGCCAAAGTAACATTAAGAAAACGATAGCGAAGTTCGAAAAGAATAAAATGTATGGGATTAACATAAGATTGACCACGATTGATTGATTGATTGATTGATTGATTGATTGATTGATTTAGCGCGGCTTATGTCAATCCCATATATTTTATTCTTTTCGAACTTCGCTATCGTTTTCTTAATGTTACTTTGGCTAAGCCTACTGATCTCTGTGCCTTTGATTGAACGGCACATAGGTTGTATATAAGTATGTAGAATAATGGCACCAGTTTTGAAAACTGTAAGACCAATGTTCGACAGATTTTTCGAAGCCAAGAAATAACATACGATTTTTATTGAAATACTAGCTGTCCCGGCAGACCTTGTTCTGCCGTATTTCTCCAAAACAAAGTTACATTGATTTTTTTATGTTAATAGCTGCCCCGACAGATTTCGTTCTGTCAAAAGTTGGCCTGTCGCAGTCTAATAGAAATATAATAACATTGAAAGACTAAAGTAATATCTAATGTGATGATATTTTTATTGTAATGCCTTAAGGTACACAATATTTCTTTGTTCGATTACTTGGCGCTTAAATAATTAAATCTGACCTCTAATCAACTTGAAGGCACACAAACGATAATCCTAACGTGCCTTTGTTTTGTTTTGATTGACTTCAAATGTTTGACAGCTGGGGACAGAGTGGTTTGTATGGGAAAAGAAAATTGTAGTTTTTACTAATTTCCTCGTATTTTTTTACGTTTTGTCTCTCCATAAGAACCTTCCTCAGACTTCATCAAACACAACAAAAAAGAAATCAGCCAAATCGGTTCAGCCGTTCTCGAGTTTTGCGATTAGCAACACATTTAGCGATTCATTTTTATTTATATAGATTAAGGGATTATAGCTGTATTCGGTTGTTGCTAAAGGCTATAATCAGTCATCTTTAATAATTAAAAGACATAAATGTCGATCATTGGTTCCTGTCGAGCACAGATGCCATTACCATATATACCACTAGTGGCCGCACGCGGTTTCACCCGCGTGGTTCCCGTTCCCGTGAGAATATCGGAATAAAAAGTATTATATGTGTTAATTCAGGATATAAACTATCTGTATGCCAAATTTCATTCAAATCCATTCTGCAGTTTTTACGTGAAAGAGTAACAAACATTCATCCATACTTACAAACTTTCGCGTTTATAATATTAGTAGGATATGTTGCTTTAAAAATGTACTTGCTTGTAAAAAGGTCTTTGTCTTTGTCTTGCCTTGCATGCGCCATACAATAAATTGTCAGTACATCTAGGGCAGCATATCAGTTACTCAAACACTGTAAAAGAACATGATAACAATATTTTCAATTATTTACAATTTATAATTTTACGCAAACACATTACAATTTGAAAAAAAAAGTACACTTTAACACACAACATGGGCAGGCTTCCAACAAGGTGGACCGACGATCTGGTGAAGGTCGCGGGAAGCCGCTGGATGCGAGCAGCACAAAACCGGTCGTTGTGGAGATCCTTGGGGGAGGCCTTTGTCCAGCAGTGGACGTCTTTTGGCTGAGATGATGATGATGATGAACACACAACAACTTTTTCAACACTTTGTCTTTTCTCAAACAATTTTTTCCTAAATATTCTAATACTCCATACGAATGTGCAAGTACCCACCAAATTAATAAGGTTAGCAAATGGCGTTGCCACGAATTATGCTCGGTGAAATATGATCGTCTACAACATGTGAATAGTCGCAGTCTCGGGGACCCGGAAAACGGGAATGGGGGGTAGCCGGGCTAATTAATAACCCCTCCTCGCCCCCTCTCCTCCCCTTATCGTGGTGCCATAAACTGTCATTCGCAAACGTTAGCGTTCCCAAAAATATTTGTTGCGAAAATCGTGAATGCGAAGGATTGGTGATTAAGCTCGGTAAAGGCGCCTGATAAAATAGGTTTTTCTATAGGCTTTTTTGGCGTATCAAGTTATGAAAAGTTGAGAAATTACACATGTGTTTAGCTGTTTAACCGTTGACCATCATAGTCGGCTTTAATTGGCAAGTGATAACGTGCCTTAAACGCCCGGCCCCTATATTCTATCTGTCTGTTGTTTTGCTTACTGAAGTTAGAAATTTGACATAATTTGTATGGAGCTTATGTCAAATTTGTATCTATAGTAGGCAAAACAACAGATAGATAGGTTAATGGGAACGGGCGTAAGTCAACGACGGCAAAGATTGAAAATAATATACAAGGTGAAACTGAAAGGTGTGGTCAAAATGAAAAGATCCAAAATGTATCCGATCAAGAACTTTTATGTAGAGTTACTAAGACATAATTATTAACTTGAATTTGTTATGAAATTTTTCATTAAATTATTTCTCTTTTGATGTCACATCATGTGACATCCTTGGTCGAGTGGCTTGCACACCGGCTTTCATGGTGTCGCCATCTCTGTCTCTCTCTCTCTCTGTCTGAGGTCTCGGGTTCGATCCCCGGTCGGATCAATTTAGAAATACCTGTTTTTCTAAATTGTTTCGAATCTGGGTGTTTCGTATGCTTCCTGTTTCCTTGCCCATCACAGTATGATAGAATAGTTTATTAAGTTTGGTTTGAAATGTGTTTTGTTCGATGTAATTTTTTTCCCCATTTATCCAGTTATAATGTTAGGTTCTGGGTGCCTAGTGTGAGTTTGATTTCACATTCGATCACGTTAACGAAAACGAAAATTGGTATGGCATTGAAGCAGTTAACGCTTTGTCATACATATTTTCGTTTATTTTTTTCGTTATCGAATAAATACGGATAATAAACTTGTATTTTTTTTTTAATGGTGTGGTTGTCTATTTTGTGTGTTTATTTGTAACTAACGGAACGCGAAACTAAAGAAACGTACCCGTACAAGGTCTCCCGTCCTGAGTAGACTTACAAACCGATGCGATGGATGGCATAGTGACATTCGAGCTACTTGTAGCCTAAACTGAATAAAAGGTTTTGAATTTTGAATTTTGAATTGAGAAAAAAGAATGAAGAAGAAGAAGAAAAGAAAAGAAAAAAAAAACTTGAGAGGTGTCAAGGGACACCCGGATGGATCGAAGTTCCTTTCGATTAATTAGTGAAGGAATTGTAATAATTTTTTTTTTTTTTAAAGTTATAATAATATTTTTTTTATTATTAACAATTATAATGTTATATAATCTTTATCAGTAGCTTTTTTTTTTTTTTTTTTTGTTTTTTTTTGTTTTTTTTTTAGGTTATAGTGCGTACTTGCTAAAAATACAAAAGCATTTATTATTATCTGTATATAATTTCTACTTACCTAACTCCATCAGCAATATCCGGAACTTGTGCAGAAACACTGTCAGGATTCATTATTATTATTAATTTTTATTATTATTTTTTATTTACAAAAAACCTGTATACACTCAACAAAAATAATCGTCGCGACACCACACTGTTCAATGCGAAATAGAAATGAAAATATCTGGCTTGCTTTCTATAAGAGAGAGAGAGAGACAGACAGAGAAACATGCGACGCCGCACAGCTTACAATAGCTTACTATAGCAAAAAGTGTCGTGACAACTTTTCGTAAGAATTTTTTCCGTCTAGCCCCCTTTCACAACGCGCGGAAAAAAAAAAAAAGACCGAAGAGCATGTATGAAGGAAATAATGAAAGTGGACGAAGCGAAACAAGTATGTATGGATCGTAGCAAGTGGAAAAAAGTGGTCTCTGCCTACCCCTACGGGAAAGAGGCGTGATTATATGTATGTATGTATGTAGACTTTAGAAATTTGAAACCAAACACACTAGGCACCCTGTTAGATTTTAACCGACTCTAAAACAAACGTTGTGAATTTGTATGTACTTATATTTGCATATATACGAGACATGTATGACGGTCGTTAAAGTTGAAAATTACTTAAAATATAATTTATCTCAAAGCTTTTATCTGGATTTTAAACTCTATTGGGTAAAAATTAAAAAAAACAAATTTCAAAATGATTTATTTAGTTTAGACTACAAATAGCTCTTATGAAAGTCATTATGCCATCGGTTCGTAAGTCTACTCTGGGCGGGACACCTTGTGCTGAGAAGAACCGGCAAGAAACTGTGCTTACTCGTTAATATAGAAAAGGGGCAAGAAAGGCTATTATTATTCTTGTCTATTCTTTGATTGAGGTAGGAAAAAAGAACAGAGCCAAAATGTTAAGAGTGATAAGATTTTTTTCTTTTATACTTGTGCCATGTTTCCTTGAGATTTTCACCCAAATCCAACCGTAGACAACTTCTTTTTCATGTACCTTTAGCTAGAAACAATGTATCACATCATAGCCCATTGATACGGATGTGTCGAAAATTTAACGTTTTATGTAAGGACCTCGATATATTTCATCAAATATTAAATTCATTCTTAAAAAGTATCAAACGTTCAGAAAGTATTGGCTTGCTTCTTCTTACTTTGAAATAAGACTGTGAATTAAGAATGGTACCTACTTTTATATCTTTTTTTTTTCACTTTATTTTAATATATTTAAATTGAATGTTGTGCTCGGTTGTTACTGAAATGCAAATTTAGAAATATCCCAAGGTGTCCCACCTTGTGCTGAGAAGAACCGGCAAGAAACTCAGCAAGTGTCAAGCTCTTTTCACAGCGTTAAAAATATTGGAAAATGCCCTATCATAAAAAAGGCAGAGGAGTATGTCCATACAGCCTTAGAATGGCATTTCGGTTTCTGTCTTGGTACTATTTTTATTTTTGGTTTTTATAATTATGCTAATTAATGCTAAGTAATAATGTTTTAATTGTGCTGTTTCTTAATATAACTTAGAGGGGACTATAGGTTTACATTTAAGGATTTTTTTGTCGTTGAGAAATAAAAAAGGACACTTAAAGTAAAGCAAGCAAAGCCGCTGTCCAACCAGCTAGCAACATAAATCAGGTAAGGTGTCGCGCTGACCCAGTTACGGCTCTAACTTAATTGGGAACTCATTCGGAGTGTTACCGCGAAACAGGAAAAAAAACTATTTTTAGGGTTTTAATTTTCCCCCGGTGGAAGCCGGCAGTGGAATGGGAAAACTTTCGCTATATTTTTTTGTGGTTTAGTTGGTTGAAGTGTTTGTTTATTTATAAATTTTGGTACGATTATCGATTGAATTACGAGTTAAGTGGGTAGTAAGATTTTGCCTATGTCCAGCAGTGGACTAGTATAGGCTGATGATGATGATGATGATTTTGGTAGAAGTCATTTAACGAGACTATCGCTCTCGAAATAACGAAATGACCTTCCTTCAACTTCCTACTAACCCCCCTATTCATAAATACTATTTAAGCATTATTTAGTTAATCATTGTTTTGTCTCTTTTTCTCAAATACAAAATGACGTTTGTGTGACGTTGACAAAACAATATTTAACTAAAAAATGCTTAAATAGTTTTTATGAATAAGGGGGTAAAAGTTTAATTAAAAAACTTCTTTGTGGTTTAAAAAATTAAAGCTTGCACGGAAAGTTTTAAATCGCATTAACGCAGTATTTTTTAATATTTTGACGAACAAATTTCTATTTCTGTATTTCAATAAATTCTGATACTGATACTGTAGTCAGTTCAGATTTTATATATTTGTATAGTCTATCTTAACTAAGTATTTTGTCTTTAATTATATTTATATGGTTTCCCTTACTAGCCAACTGGTAGAGAATAACTCAGGGCGTTAAGTCCGCCTTTGGCTGTATTTTACAATAAAGAATAAAAAATAATGTTTACTCCATAAATGTTGAGTTAGTAGATTGATGGAAACGTTATCGAGTGATAAATCAAGATTCCAATCAAATTGCCTATATGTAGGGTTGCCGACTTTTACCTGAGCTAATAAAGTAGGTTTATCAGTTGATTATCACCATCATCAGCTCATTTTATGTCCCCACTGCTGGGCACGAGCCTTCCCTATAGAGAACGGGCCATAAACCACCACGCGGGCCCAGTGCGGTTAAGGGTTTGGTTGGTGGTAGGGCTTGTTTGCCCGCCTGGCTAGCTACCACCATCTTATCTAAATATGTCGCCATAACATCAATGTTTGTAGCATTGTTGTGTTCCGGCAGCTAGAGATAAGATAGCTGTACCTCACTAGTTGAGTATCCCGGGTGAAGTGCGCTTCCACCATTGGCCTTATCATCACTTAACATCAGGTGAGATCAAGGCACTGTGCTTACCCGTTAATATAGAAAAGGGGCAAGAAAGGCTATTATTTTTATTATTATTTATACTTGTGCCATGTTTCCTTGAGATTTTCACCCAAATCCAACCGTAGACAACTTCTTTTTCATGTACCTTTAGCTAGAAACAATGTATCACATCATAGCCCATTGATACGGATGTGTCGAAAATTTAACGTTTTATGTAAGGACCTCGATATATTTCATCAAATATTAAATTCATTCTTAAAAAGTATCAAATGTTCAGAAAGTATTGGCTTGCTTCTTCTTACTTTGAAATAACACTGTGAATTAAGAATGGTACCTACTTTTATATCTTTTTTTTCTCTTTATTTTAAAATATTTAAATAGAATGTTGTGCTCGGTTGTTACTGAAATGCAAATTTAGAAATATCATTGTAAAAAATAGTATGTTTTGATTTTTATTTTGTTACCGTACCAAAAAAGAAATAAAATAAAAAATAAAAATACATAAAAACCAAAAATACATTTAGATGCTTTTAGCGATAATTTTTAACACAAAAATGAATCTACCTACGCAAAGAAATAGTTTGTTTTTTGTGTTAATGATTTTGAACATACCATGAATCTTTATTGCTGTGCTTAGGCCTTCTACTCGGCCTTTATCTCAACAGATGATAAACTATTATTAAGGCCAATCATATCAGGCATCGAATTGAAATCGATTCAAATAAATAACTAAAAATAATTATTTAATTACAAGCTATTACTATCGATCAGCGTTGCCATGACCTATTTCTATTGTCTATTGCTGAAAAAAGTTGTCTATGAGTAACTATTAAAAAAAAACATTTCTATTGGGAACATCTTTTGTTCAGTTAAGTGCTTATATTATTATATTTATTCAGTCATTGCTATTTGTAAAAATGTCGATGACCTAGTAGTTAACGTTAAATATTTTTGTAAGTAAGTGGTTAGAGTTGACTTTATTCGGAAAGAAGGTATGACTACTTAAATAGTAATTAAGTGAGGGTCTCGCTCGACTAAATCGACTAAAAATATCAAATTATATCATTTATTTTCAAAGCCATACTTGTTTCAAGGACATTTCGAAGCTCACACTAAGCTATGTTTGACTCTTGAAGAACTTTCCTTTCAAAATTCAAAATTCAAAATCATTTATTCAATTTAGGCTACAAGTAGCTCTTGTGAATGTCACTATGCCATCGGTTCGTAAGTCTACTCTGGGCGGGAGATCTTGTACTGAGAAGAGCCGGCAAGAAACTCAGCAAGTGTGCTCTTTTCTCCCTTACAGCGTCAAAAATATTGGAAAATACCCTATCATAGCAGGACACTTTCCATTACAAATAAACACAAAAAATATAGAAGACAACCACAACATGTAAAAAAACAAAATAAAAAATGTAAGTTAACAAATTTACATCAGATAATTATGTAAAAGTTTCAATTTCCACAATGTCATACAGTACCACTACAGTACTCTAGTAAAAGTCAAAAATTTGTTTAGGTAAAACAAAGTTGTTTAGGTATATTATTATAAATGTGGTACAATTAACCAATCAAATCAACTCGATTACTAGTGCTTTCTAACCGCAATCATTTAAAAACTAACCTACGCCACATTACAAAGTTGAGCGACGCGACGTTAAAAATATAACGGCGCTGTCCGCGAGATACAGAGCAGATGCTCAAATGAAATTGAACTTCAGTGAAGCTGTTTTTGTTGTCGTGTTGTTCCGGATCGGCACAATTTCTGGTGAATTCCATTTTATACCTTTGGTAAAGGCAGACTCGTTTTATTGACACTGCGGAACTTTGTAACTGTGAAGAGTTATGTAAAACCATTTTGAAATGGATAGGAATTGCTCGTACAATGTTATAAGCGCCAGATTGTTTTGTATGATCAGGTGCATATTACTGCTACCGACGATTCAAAAGTACCTATCCAATATTTCAGTTCAAATTAATAAAAAAATTTAACAAAAAAAAAACCGACTCCACAAAATTAGACTGATAAAATTGCACTAAAAAATAAGCGTTAGACTTATATAGACAATAACTTTATTAAGAAAAAATATAGGTACAATTATTGTTATTTTTGGGGCCGGTGCCAGCCAAAGAAGTTTTTGAAGCCGGTACCAGTCCGCGTTTGTAGTCAAAATTTCATGCATAAGATTGAATGCACAATTATGATTATAATATAGTATGTCGTTAAATGTTTATGTTAAAGTTACCTTGGCTGGCACCGACTCCAAAAGTAACAATATTGTACCTATATTTTTTCTTAATAAAGTTATTGTCTATATAAGTCTAACGCTTATTTTTTAGTTTTTAGTGCAATTTTATCAGTCTAATTTTTTGGAGTCGGTTTTTTATTTGTTAAAATTTTTGTTTATTTCTCGCTTTTTAGTAATTCGTTTCGATCAATTTATCAAAAGCGTAAATGGGTAGACCTACTAAACACGCTGCTCGTATGAGACAGCGCCGTTTAAATGAGACAAGCGAAGAAAACGAGAAACGCCTATCTCAAAGTAGGAAATCAAAAACTGTGTTCCGGTACCTGTCTTCTTTTGCTTCGTCATAGTCGCTTAGCTATCTTAATCGAGATATTTTATCGCCACCCGTGAAATACTTATCATTGAGGAGTTCCGATGGCAATCTGTGGTCTTTTTTATCAGTTACACTTCATCAAATGATACTTTCTGAATGCAAATGCTTGACTTATTTCTGAAAATACCAAAATCGCGATAGGTATGCCTACAATATTCGAGGAGTTCCCTCAATTCCTTGAGGATCCCATCATCAGAACTGGACCAAATTAAAATAGGACCACACGGGAAGCACCAGCTTTCAAATAAAGAAAGAATCATCAAAATCGGTTCACTCAGTCAAAAGTTCTGAGGTAACAAACATAAAAAAAAAAAAAAAAAAAAATACAGTCGAATTTATAACCTCCTCCTTTTTTTGAAGTCGGTTAAAAATAGAACATTATTTTGCAGTAGTTAAGTACGTAGCTTGATGGCGTAATGACTAACGCGCCCAGTCTGCGAATGCTGAGGTTAAGCAATTTTCGCAAAGGCCGATCATCGGATGGGTGACCAAAAATCGTTCATATCGAGCTCCTTCGTCCTTCGGTAAGCACGTAAAGCTCTGGCTTGTATATACAGACTTTCGTAAAGCTTTCGACAGAGTTGACCATAAATTATTACTTGATAAACTGGCTTTTAATGGTATTCGTGGTGACTTGTGGCGATGGTTTAAATCATATATAACGAATCGTACGCAAAAGGTCGTTATCAATGGTTTCGAGTCAGATTTAGTTACAATAAGCTCTGGTGTGCCACAAGGGTCCATACTCGGACCAATATTATTTATCCTATTCATAAACGATATATCACATTGTTTTAAATATTGTAACTACCTATTGTATGCAGATGATTTGAAGATCTATCATGTTATAGATAACCCTAGCGACTGCGCAAAGATCCAAAGCGACCTTGATAGATTTTCATTGTACTGCATCGAGAATAAACTGAGCTTAAGCATTAATAAGTGTAAATTCATAACGTTTACAAAAAAAAAGCAAACAATCAAATACATATATCAGTTAAATAATATACAACTCGAAACTGTTGATCTGATTCGAGACCTAGGAATCACTTTAGACACAAAGTTACAACTAAACACACACGTGGACAACATAATAAACAAATCCTTTAAAATGTACGGCTTTGTAATGCGTTCTAGTGCAAAATTTACACGACCGTCCACTTTTGTTTGTCTTTACAAATCCTTAATCCGATCTCAACTCGAATACGCTGTGCCCATTTGGAATCCACTTTACACTAAATACGTTGAAGCTATTGAGAGAGTTCAGAGAAAGTTTTTAAAATCTATGCATCACAGATGCTTTCACAGTCGCCTTCCATACGAACAGCTTCTTATTAAATACCGACTTTTAAAGCTTGACCAGAGACGTGTTCAGTTAGAAGCAATGATGCTATATGACCTATGCCATAATCGATATGATTGTATTCCTTTAGTCAATAAGTTGTGCTATAGAATCCCTACTAGGACTCATAGCCGTAAACCATGTCGGTTGTTCGCAACCACCTGCTGCCGAACTAACGCTGGTAAACGTTCTCCGATGTACCGGCTTGTTGAATCCTACAACAAAACATTTAACACAATTGACATTGCGGCTACGCGTCCTAGTATATTCAAAAAAAATATTCTTGATATATTGTGTAATTATAGCTAGTAATCTGTGTGCTTGTGTTTTTAATTGTATAAAAAAAAACAAATACTTACGAAAGATAGATAACGTACTGCTCTTTAATGTAAATTATTAATGTAAGATGTGGTAAACGGTGTTGGTGTCAAATTTATTAGTTGTTATTGTATAGCTCATAAATATTTGTAATTTGTCACTGTTTGTTTATCCTAATAAATAAAAAAAAAAAAAAAAAAAAAAAAGCCGTTGGTCCCGGCTGCATTAGCAGTCGTTAACAACCACCAATCCGTACTAGGCCCGCGTGGTGGTTTATGGCCTGTTCTCCCTATCCATAAATGGGGAAGGTCGTGCCCCAGCAGTGGGTCATAAAATGAGCTGATGATGATGAAAAGTACGTTATTAAAGTACAAGACACGTGTATGTATTATATTATCGACTGAACAATAATAAGTGCTAAGTAATAAATAATGATTTTGGACGACCAAGTGGTATGCACACCGGTTCGATCCCCGGTCGGGTGAATTTAGAAATTATTGTTTAAATTTTCTCGGGTCTGGGTGTTTTCTATGTATAATAAGTACCTATGTATTTAATGTTATATTTATTAAATATGTTTATCCGTTGTCTAGTAACCATTTTAACGAGTTTCATAACGAAGCTTCTCTTGGGCTAGATAATTGGTGTGAGTGTAGGAAAGACTATTATTATTATTTATTGTTTTTATATTGACGCTTATGATAGGCAGTTAGTGTGTGGCGCTAGTGCTTGACAGGGACCTGTGATCATCACTTTTTTTTCCTTTAATTATTAGAATAGGGGTCAGTAACTGATGTGTAAATTTAGCGATAATTGAATACAGACTGCTTGCTTCCTATCTGTCATTCAGTTTTTCAATGTAATTCTATATATAATATTAAGTCCTTACCAATAAAATTGACGTTTTTTTCTCACTTATTAAAAGGTCTAAAAGTTCTAAAAGTCAATACCGGTTGTTAATATTATTATACACCTTTAGTTAGGACTATGTTACTCAGGCTTCAGTAATAACAACGATTATTGATTTTGTGTCTTTATCGCCCATTTTTTTTAAATATTGACAACTTATTATGTTCGCGGAATTGTCTTTTTGTTTCATTGTAGCTTTAAAAGGACTTGATTTTTTTTCTTTTTAATGTCTGCTATATTTAGCTAGTGAAACAAACACACTACTCTACAATTTTTATAGTGTTAACATAAATAGATGCTAAGAAAATTAAAAAAATATAAAAAATCTTCATACAAAACGTCAATTTCATAGGTAAGGACTTAATTTATAATAATAATAATAATAATAATAATAATATAATAATATGGCGGTACTCTAGGATTAGGTTTTTATAATGTTTTATTGCTTTTATATTAAAATATTGTAAAAATCTAGTTTTAAGGAAAAAAATGAATAAAGAGTATAATAATAATAATAATCGATAGATCGATCGCAACGCCGGGCAGTGCTTGTCGATGTCACCATCCCACATGACGAGAACCTTGTAAAGGCCGAGAAGGACAAGGTCAGCAAGTAAGTTTATTGTACAAATTTAACCTGGGAACAAAATAAGCGCATTTATGACTTAAATTTATTACTTTTTAATTTAATTTGTCGTCATAGTGACACTATTTTATATTTCGATATAAATAAATTTATTAAAAACTTTAGTTTGACGTCAGATATTAATAAGAAATGTAATGTATATTATTAAGAAATGTAGGACTCAGATAGCTAATTTGTTAGCTTTTAATATACATGATACAGTTATAGGTGGTATAACTAAGTCTTTTCATGATAATAACTTAATCATTAGTAGTTCTACTAATGCAACTTTTACATCTAGTAATAAGGTTACAACCTCAGGTTTAAACTGAGGTCTAAGACAAAAGCCAAGCCCACATCCATTACTATTATACATCAAAATATTCAGGGTTTGGCTGGCAAGGACTTAGAATTAGAATTATTAGCAAAAAGTCAGGTAATTCATGTATTTTGTATAACTGAGCATTGGCTAAAAAGTCATGACACATCGTTCCATGTAAATAACTTCCAACTAGCAAGCGCGTACGTGCGAAGCTCAGCTATTCACGGCGGTTCTCTAATATTAGTAAGAAGCAATATTAAATACAAAAATCGCAACGATATTGTAGACCTATCAGTGGAGCGTAACATTGAACTATCGTGTGTGGAGTTCAATAGTTTTGTAATAGTGTGTGTATACCGACCCCCCTCGGGCAATTTCAATATTTTTGAAACAGTAATGGAAGACGTACTTAGAAAATTAAAACTAAAAAAGAAATTTGTTTTAGTATGTGGAGGTTTTAATATAAATATTTTAGAAAACACTCCAACGAGTGTTCGTCTTCTTGCCTTATTTAAATGTTTTAATCTTTTGAATCTATTTCTCGAACCCACTAGAATAACTTCACATTCGGCCACTTGTCTCGATAATATTTTTACAGACTATGACCCTGTTTCTAAGTCACTCATTAATAATCTTACGTCTGACCATTGCGGTTTGAAGGTGACCTATGATTTTGATATTAGGGATGAACCAATAATAGTGAACTGTAAACCAGTTACAAAAGAGCGAGTGGAGTGTTTCAAAAATAGTATAGCTTGTAAAATAGATGCATTGCCTTTTGTACAAGATGATCCAGATGTTCTTTATAGTAATCTTTTTAACTTGGTTAGGTAGGTGTAGGTGTTTACACCAAAAACAATAAAAATTACTCATAAACTTAAGTTCTGTGACTGGGCCACGACTGGTATATATAAAAGTAGAAATAAATTGTATGATTTATATAGTTTAAAACAATATAACCAAAATGTTAATTTTACGGAATATGTAAAGAATTATTCGAAAATGTTTAAGAAAGTGTGCATAGTAGCAAAATCTAATTACATTAAAGAAAAAATAAAAAGTCTAACAATAAAATCAAAGCCACTTGGGACATCATAAACCGTGAAACAGGTAAATTTAAACCACGGGATAATACTTTCACTTTAAAAGTAAACGACAACTTAGTCAATTCAGATTCACAAATTGCTAATATTTTTGATGATTTTTTTGTAAATATACCTGTAATAACAACATCAAATTTAGATTCATCACCGGAAGCTGCACAAACTTTACTCCAAAAATATGTACCAAAATGTAATCTTTCCTTTCATTTTAAATACATTGATTCAATGAATATTATTAAAACATTCAAATCACTTAAAATGAAAAACACGAGTGATTTGTGGGGTATATCTATTAAAGTAATTAAGAATATTATTTATTCTATTGCACCGTATCTTGCTGAAATTTTTAATAACTGTGTCGATAAGGGAATCTTTCCTGATCTTATGAAGTTTAGTAAAGTTATACCTTTATTCAAATCAGGAAACAAAGAAGACCCCAGTAACTATCGGCCCATTTCAATATTACCAGCGCTAAGTAAAATTTATGAAAAAATTATACTCGAACAGTTGATGTCATATTTTAACACAAACAACCTTTTACATAGTAAGCAATATGGTTTTACTAAGGGTCGTTCTACTACTGATGCAGGCGTTGCTCTAATAAAACATATATTTGATGCCTGGGAGAAGTCTCAAAATGCTCTTGGAGTTTTTTGCGACTTGTCCAAGGCTTTTGATTGCGTTGAGCACCGGACTCTAGTGTTGAAGCTACATTATTACGGTCTCGAAGATTTTGCACTAAATTTAATACAGTCATATCTCAGCTCTAGAACTCAAACTGTCGATATAAATGGTACTAAATCATCTGGTTCTCATGTAAAAATGGGAGTTCCACAAGGGTCGATTCTTGGTCCTTTTCTGTTCTTGATTTATATTAATGACTTACCATTCTTTGTAAAGAATTTCTGTGAAATTGTATTATTTGCAGATGATACTTCACTCATTTTTAATGTGACTAGGTGTAGGACTAATTATGAAAATGTAGATAAAGCTCTTTCAGAGGTACTCCATTGGTTTACTATTAATAATTTACAGCTTAACGCTAAGAAAACAAAATGTATTAAATTTATATTACCAAATGTCAGAAATGAACCAACCAATATTAGAATAAACGGTGATCAATTAGATTTGGTAGATTCTACAGTCTTTTTAGGCATTACCCTTGACTCAAAACTTCAATGGAATCCTCATATATCGAAATTGGCCGGTAAACTCAGTTCTGCTGCTTATGCCATTAGAAAAATTAGGCAGTTAACAGACGTTGAAACTGCTAGAACAGTTTATTTTAGTTATTTTCATAGTGTCATGTCGTATGGCGTCCTACTGTGGGGAACAGCGGCTGATATTGAAACTATATTCATTTTACAGAAACGAGCAATAAGAGCAATCTATAAACTAGGATCACGAACTTCCCTAAGAAATCTTTTTAAGGAGATTGATGTCCTGACAGTTGCATCTCAATATATTTATAATTGTATAGTTTTTGTACGTTGCAACATCAACTCCTTTACTAAACACGGTGACGTACACAATTTCAATACTAGAAAAAAGACAAAACTTGTAATGCCACTGTTTAGGTTACAGAAGGTACTTGGTTCTTTCTTGGGGCAAGGTATACACTATTACAATAAAATACCAAATTCTGTACTAGATTTACCTTTAGATAAGTTTAAAAAACATGTGAAGTCTTTATTACTTATAAAAGGTTATTATACAGTCAAAGAATATTTAGATGATAAAACAGCCTGGTTATAATAAAAATCACATATTATATTTGAATCAATTTATTAAAATTATTTTTTATACTTTTTATACTGATATGACAGTCTTTATCAGCATTGTCCTACAGATAACAAACAGCGTTGCGTTAAATAGATCATTAAGTTTTTATTTAGAGTATCTTGAGTGTGTCATGCTCTCTTTACTGTCTCTGCGGTGGTGGCGTGTGCGTCGGGTCGTTACGTTCCCTAAAATATGGTTGAGCGAAGCGATGGCTGATTCATACGTCATGCTCGTGAACGGGTGCCGCCTGTGGAGGCTGGTCTGCTCTTGCATACTTATCTTATTTTTAGTATTATTAATTATAGTTTGACTTTGTTTTACCTAAACAATTTTTGACTTTTACTAGAGTACTGTAGTGGTGATGTATGACATTGTGGAAATTGAAACTTTTATTAATTATCTGATGTAAATTTGTTAACTTACATTTTTTATTTTAACAGCATTGTCCTACAGATAACAAACAGCGTTGCGTTAAATACATCATTAAGTTTTTATTTAGAGTATCTTGAGTGTGTCATGCTCTCTTTACTGTCTCTGCGGTGGTGGCATGTGCGTCGGGTCGTTACGTTCCCTAAAATATGGTTGAGCGAAGCGATGGCTGATTCATATGTCATGCTCGTGAAAGGGTGCCGCCTGTGGAGGCTGGTCTGCTCTTGCATACTTATCTTATTTTTAGTATTATTAATTATAGTTTGACTTTGTTTTACCTAAACAATTTTTGACTTTTACTAGAGTACTGTAGTGGTGCTGTATGACATTGTGGAAATTGAAACCTTTACATAATTATCTGATGTAAATTTGTTAACTTACATTTTTTATTTTGTTTTTTTACATGTTGTAATTGTCTTATATATATTTTTTGTGTTTATTTGTAATGGAAAGTGTTCTGCTATGATAGGGCATTTTCCAATATTTTTGACGCTGTAAGGGAGAAAAGAGCTGGACACTTGCTGAGTTTCTTGCCGGTTCTTCTCAGTACAAGATCTCCCGCCCAGAGTAGATTTACGAACCGATGGCATAATGACATTCACAAGAGCTACTTGTAGCCTAAACTGAATAAATGATTTTGAATTTTGAATTTTGAATTTTGAATTTTTTACCTTGACTTGGCTCACGAGGTAACCGCCATGTGGGATATTGACTCGACAATCATTGTGCCGATAGTCGTGTCTGCGAACGGTCTGGTAGCGAAGAGTCTCGACCAACACCTTAAGAAACTCTCGCTCAATGGTTGGATCAAGGGTCAGATACAGAAGGCGGTACTCTTGGACACGGCGCGAATAGTCCGAAGGTTCCTGTCTCTGCAGCCCTAACCACTAAGGCTAAGAAAAAAAAGAAATAAAGAGATAATAATAATATATAACCGCCTCTGTGGTCTAGTAGTTACTACCATCGGTTTAAAACCAGAGGTCCCGGGTTCGATTCCCAGTGGGGGGTATATGTTTGTGTACTCGGTTTGGTTGGTGGTAGGACTTGTTTGTCCGCCTGGCTAGCTACCACCATCTTATTTAATTATGTCGCCATAACATCAATGTTTGTAGCATTGTTGTGTTCCAACAGCTAGAGATAAGATAGCCAGTGCCTCACTAGTTGAGGATCCCGGGTGAAGTGCGCTTCCATCATTGGCCTTATCATCACTTAACATCAGGTGAGATCAAGGCACTGTGCTTACCCGTAAATATAAAAAATATATATCTATATAAATAAAAATGAATCGCTGAAATGTATGTACGCGCACAACTTTGCGACTGCACAAAATTGGATAATTCTTTTTTTATTGTGTTTGTTATTGTCAGGACAAGGTTTGTAGAGAAGAAAATTAAAAGAAAAAAAGATATTTTTACTAAAATATGATTTTTTTAAATATCATGTTATGAAAAGTGAGTGAGTGAATGTGACAGAATGACGTACAGTTCTTCAGCCAGCACTTGACAACTTCAAACGGACAATACGTCATTACCGCTTCTTTTGCAAAAGTAATATCGGTGTTTCGTGTGTTTGAAGGTTTATCGTTTTGTTTTAAAATGTTATTGATTTAAAGAAAATGCCACCTGTGAGGCGTCAAAATATCGGTCGGCGTACGCGTAATGCAAGTCGAGTTCACAACACTGTCCATGAATCATGTTCTTCTTCACTATTTCATACAATTCTAGATTTACTTCGAGAATTTCTGCGCAAATTATTGAGTCATTTTCATCTGGTCTTATTTTTTCGACCATCCACAGAAGAATATGCGCATGAGGCAGTCCTCTCTTCTGCCACTCTACAGAGTAGGTACATCCAACGTCGTACGTCTCCAAAGACGTGATATTTTACAATGAAGTTCATAAGCGCTTTGAGTTTCTGCTTGAATTGATCTCCTTCTAAACAGCTGGACCTATTTAGATGAAATTTTCTGTGTGTGTTTAAGTGGATTCGAGAATGGTTTAGATTTACTATTGGACCCGGTAGGTGGCGCTGCTATAGGGGTCCATCATGGGATACGGGTGTTTTTAAGCGGACGAATGATTTGCTTGTTCTGTTGTCATGGAAACTGTCAACGTTTTGTTTGTTTTGTTGTCATGGAAACTGTCAAAGCGGTACTTAGTCCGCCGATCAGCTGTGAACGAGAACTGTGTTGAACATTGGGTTTAAAGTGTAGAATACTGGTACCATTTCATAGCGGCGATGTCAAGTGATTAATTAATAGTCCGCAGTAGAAGCTTATCATGAGCCGTAAGTACACAATTTTATTATACGCTTCTATTATGCATTGACCCATTCATGCATGTCAGCGTTCGATAAAGAAATACTCAAGGTTGAATATCCATTGTAGGTATATCATAGAGAAATTGAAAGGAAAAAGCCAAGAGATAATTATACATTTCATAAAGATGGTTTCTATATCGTCAGGGATAGTGCAGAAGCGCGTAATTAGCATAGATAATTATCGTTTAACGTTTCTTATTGATGGATAAAGCAAATAGCGTTTGTGTATTTATGATATTGACGTAGGCAGGTACTTTGTATAGAAAATGACCTCATTATAACAATTGCTATATATTTTACACTAGCGGCCCGTCCCTGCTTCACACGGGTCGACTTTTTTTTAAATATAGCCTATGTTACTCAGCGCTAATGTAGCATTCTAATGGTGAAAGAATTATTTAAATCGGTCCAGTAGTTTTTGAGTTTATTCGTTGCAAACATACATATATACAAGGATACAAAAGGTTTCCTCTGTATAATATTAGTATAGATAAAACACTTACATACCTACATAAAACTACCTACTTCTTAATCCTAAAAATATTAAGCTTTTTTGACCCTTACGCAGTATTCAAAAATGCTACTTACGCTCTTTTGAACCGACTATATCATTATTTATTTGCAATAGCAACTAAAATTTTTTCGCTTAAATAGGTGGTTCCCTTCCAAGTGGAAATATTTTGAGTAGGTACGAAAATGTACACTGTAATAAAAAACAGTCCTTAAACACGTCTAAATTATTAGCCAATTTTACTAAATGCGTAACCGATATTAAGTTTAAGCGGGTGATAAGTAATGTATTTA
Organism: Eudonia lacustrata; assembly: GCA_947562085.1. Classification (NCBI taxonomy): domain Eukaryota; kingdom Metazoa; phylum Arthropoda; class Insecta; order Lepidoptera; family Crambidae; genus Eudonia; species Eudonia lacustrata. The sequence goes on from OX387334.1 coordinate 12,723,196, forward strand.
AGTATGTCTTTTAAGTGAAATTGTAATTTCTTGAGAGAATAAATATTCTCTGAACCTATATTTTTTTATATTAGAAGGAGACAAACGAGCGCCGCGGGTCACCTGATGGGAAGCAATCACCGCCGCCCATGGACACCCGCAAAACTAGAGGAATCACAGATGCGTTGCCGGCCTTTAAGGACGGAATAGGCTCGTTTCTTGAAGATCCCTAAGTATATAATATTATACCTCTATAATAATAAAGGTTAGGTACCCAGTGTACTACAGTATGACGTTGTAGCATTGTTGTGTTCCGACAGTTAAATGAAAGCGTTTCGTCCACCAGGATCCCCTTGCCTGATCCCCCAGGGGATCCTCGTTCTTCAGTGGTTGAAATAGATAGTGTTGATTAATTTCGGCGAGTTGGATAGAGCCACGATGGCATAGTTGGTATTGCACCTGACCCGGCATGTCATGGAGTGCGGGTTCAAATTCCGCTAGTGGAATTTTTTCTTTTATTTCAAATTGTAATTTGTTCGCAACAAAATTTGCGTAAAATTATTTAAAACCATAATTAAGGAGATGAAGGTTAAACGCTACATCTTTTCGCAATAATTTAAAAAAACATTCCCAATCATAGAACGATCAAAAATTATTTTTGAAATCGTTCGTATTCAATGAAATATGGCCGTCCTCAATTCGTCGTTAACTCGCCAAATCGGAGCCAGTTAAACATTTGAATTTATATTGGGTTTGGTTCGAAGCCCTCATACCAAAGGCACGTGCTAATGCATGGAACAGGGGCGCTACGGGGGGTAGAGGAGGGAGGGAGGCAGCACTGATTGTCACCGATTAATTGCTGCACACTTAATTGGCGATCTATGCGGTCAATTACAGAATCGTTCCATTCCTCTCCTCTGTTGGCGAGTAGCAAATCGCTCGGCTTGATATCAATAGGTTCTGGTTAAATTACCCAATCAGAGAACGTATCGGTGGCTGAGTGGCAGAGCACACGGTTCGATATCCGAAGGTCCCGGGTTCAATTCCCAGGACGAGCAAAATGTACTTATTTCGAATTTTTCGATGCATAGCCCGGGTTTGTGATCACCAACCCGCATTTGGCAAGCGTGGTGATTAAGCCATTACCTATCAATTGTAGTGATGATTTGATTTCAATGATAGAGGCCTTTGCCCAGCAGTGGGACAGTTATAGGCTGTTTACTTTACTTACTACGTATCGTATTTATCGATATATGCAACCAACACGCATTTGACAAACGTAGTAGGCCAATACCAATCAATTGTACCAATGACTTAATTTCAGCGGTGGAGGCTTTTGTCTTGGGCGTACTATAGGCTATTGCTTTGCGAACTTAAGAGTAATGTAAAGACATTACTCTATCTCGCCATTCTGAATAACAAGAGGATGAATTAATGAATGAATGAATAAACATTTATTGGTAATACACGACACATACACAAAGTCACATTAAAAATCGGAAACTTAAATCGAAGGAAGAGAATTAAGAGATTTTTTATTTGATGAAGATATTTTTTTTAAATACAAAATACAAATAGTTTATTTTTCAAAATTTTGTTACAAGTATGCACCAAAATTAAGTACAACAAATTCAAATTCAAATTCAAATTCAAATTCAAAAATCATTTATTCAGTTTAGGCTACAAGTAGCTCTTATGAATGTCGCTAAACAAATAAGAACAAAAAAAACCTAACGTAGTGACATTGTAACAATACAGGAAGCATAACTCGTGGGTCCCACACCAGGAGAGCCCCGTATCGTGGGCACCCACTAAAGTTTAAGTTAGTTTAAGTTTGTTTTCAGACCAACAATAAATTTTAATGTACTAGTTAAAAATAATTTCTTTAAAGACAGCAATCTTAACATCGATCATTCCAATAACTTGTAGTCTTGAAGTTTTAATAGCTTAAGCAACTTGTACAGTCTTCATTTGGTGGTTAGAAAAATCATGTTTTTTCAAAATCCAATGATGCAGATTTAGTTTCTATGAAAATTTTACCCGAGACCTCTTTGAGTTTGAGAGAAATAGATAAATAGATAATACTTTTAATGCCAATATAATGAACCCACATACAATATCAATTACCTAACAGTTACAATTTTCAAAGCGATTTCTTCTATATTAGTGAATTCATTTTAATTTCAGATTTAGCCATCCACGCTCACTAGGATAATTCACCCTGAATGTGTTAATACTTTTTATCATAATACTGTTTTCTAAAGTTTACGACTAAGGGACAAGGGCTCCAAGATGCTCGTACATCAGACGATCGGCTAGTTCCCGCCTGATCCTCTAAATGCCACCACACATACAGAATACACTAAGCATGCACACAGTTTAGGCCCAAGACACCGTACTCGTAGAACAAGGGTACTATGACTCGGTTCACACGCTCTCTATACAGACATGTACCTGAGCGCTTCTTGCCACCCCACGGCTCCGTCAACCCGAGCCAAGGTCCTTAGCCTTTAGAGGCGCCCTCGGGTTGTTCTGATCGTGATCCGATCCGAACCCCTCGGAGAATCTAGTAGGGCGAGGGGACAAGCACTAGTGCGTGGTGCCGTTCCTTTTAGAAATACACTGACGTTGCTTCGTTTCACACGGCTTGAGGAACCGTTTAAATTTCTCGCCGCTCGCTCCCAAAAAGCCCGGTGAAGCTGAAAATGCCTATCAGTTTACGCGAACACTACACATTGAAATGTAAAATAAACGCAAGTAGATCTGTAAACGCTGTTTTACCGACTTCAAAAAAGGAGGAGGTTTCTCAATTCGACCGTATATAAGTATATATTTTTTGATGTGTATTCGCGGATAAGTTCGTCGTTTATGAACCGATTTTGATGATTCTTTTTTGTTGGAAAGGTGATATTCCAAAGGTAGTACCATGATAAGGAAACCAGGATCTGATGATGGCATCCCAGAGAAATCGAGGGGAACCTTCGAAAATCGTAGTGGCGTCTAGTGCGTTTGTAAATTTTTTCATTAAGTATTTTAAAGCACTACTATGTAATGAAGATCTGGAGTAGATTTGACGATGGAGCCGAAATACAGCCGAGGGAACTCCTCCACTATTTACAGCAATTACCTGGTGTTTGGGCTTGATTAATTTGTATTGATAAGAAATTTACACCTAAATGGGGTGTGACTGTCATTATAGGGTCTGATGATGAAGACGAAGGACAGTCAAGGGAACTCCTCAACGTTTTACAGAAGCTAACTTGTGTTTGAACTTAATTCATTTCTATTGGTGAGATCTTTGCACTCATATGGGTTATAAGTGTCATTAAAGGTCTAATGATGAAGAACATAAACAGTCGAGGGAATTCAGTTTTAAAGAAGGTCTATTGGTATTGAAGTCGGGTGGAGCTTCCACAGTAAAAAAGTGGAGATAACAAAACAAAATTGTCCCCCAGCCGACCACCAACCACCCGACTTCAATAAACCTTCTTTAAAACCTTTTTTTTTTTTTTTTTTTTTTTTCTTTAAAACTGATATGCGTATGCGTAAATAATATGATTTCAATTATTTCTTGCTTTTAAGAGCAGTCTTTACTTTTTTTAGTTTCCTGTTTTTTGAAATCGGTTTTTTAATACCATAGTAATGTCAAAAACATCTGCGCATGCGCGTCGTGTCGCGTGTTGTGGCGGACGGTCTGGCGCGCGGTGTTCAGTGTTTACGTCTCTGCGTGCCGTGACTCACACTAGCGGGCGTTGTTTACAAGCCTAACATTAGGGTTGTCAACGTTTTAAATTCTAATTAAAGTTTTTCATTAAAAAAAAATTAGGGTTAGATATTCTTACAATAAACATATTGTTATTAATACGTTAGATTATTAAGTTAGCAAAATAAATCTCTTTTCAGAGCAACGCAATTGTATTTATTTCGTAAAATACCTACCTGTGTGTTATAAAACCACAATTGTTGTAAGTATTTTTTGTAAAGGCGGGAAATGCTAGACATTTTTTTCTTTTTTTATTATCTTACGGGTAAACGCTCGGCTTTCATCTCACCTGATGTAACGTGATGATAAGGCCGAAGGTGGAAGTGCACTTCACCCGGATCCTCAACTACTGCGGCACTGGCTATCTTATCTCTATCTGCCTGGAGACAATAGCTACAAACATAGATGTTATGGTGACATATTTAGATAATCTCATCGAAGAACAGCGACGATAAGGTTGAAAACCGAAGTGCATTTAAAACTGTTCACCAAGTTTTATTTGGAACAGAAAAAAATACTATGAGCATGATCCGAATCAAACCCGCACTATATTGACCCTTTGTACGAACAGCAAACTCTACCTACTTTGGCTTAACTTTTAAACTTCATAAAAGCAATTCATAAATTATGGATGTTAATTCTGAATTGAATGATTTATTATCAGTGTTTCCAAGCAGGAAAATCTTAATTTATTGCCTGTCACATTTGTTTGAGGGCAGCCCTAAGCGCGACCGTGATTTCGACTTTTTACTTTCCCTTGGCACGACATAGCTTTACGGCTTTACTCCGAAATAATTTACTTACTTGAATAGATCCGTTACACACATTATTAAATGATTTATTGCTTCATGTCGTATTTGTTTTTGTATGTAATCTAATATAAATACTGGACCAGTGCTAGACAAAGTAATACCGTCATTGGAGTCAAGTCATCTTCTCCGTCGTAATTTTCAGATAAACACCCACATACATAACATGCAAATGACCGAAAAAAATATATAAATTCACAAAACAGTAATATTTAATTTATAATACTAATATTATAAAGCTGAAGAATTTGTTTGTTTGGTTGAACGCGCTAATCTCAGGAAATATTGGTTCGAATTGAAAAAATATTTTTGTGTTGAATAGTCCATTTAATAAGGAAGGCTATAGACTATATTACATCACGCTATGACTAATAGAACTCGGGTGAAACCGCGGGGCACAGCTAGTGTAAGATAAAATTTGAAACTGTCATCGTCATTCAGCAGCCTTTTCTGTCTGTCTGTCTGTCTGTCTATCTGTCTATCTGTCTGTCAGTCTGTCTGTCTGTCTGTGTCCTATTACGACATATTAGTCTTGCCAGCTCTTCTTGATCGAATGCTCTCCCAAAATCCGAACTGGTGATAGATTCAGTTGTTCAGTTAAACTAATTTTATACTTAGTTTTGACATCATTAAGCTTACAAGCACTTAGAACTTACACTCACAAGCACGAGCTTATATTGAATAAACGATTGGACTTTGGCTTTGCATCACCCTAAATTCAAATTCAATTCAAAAATCATTTATTCAGTTTAGGCTACAAGTAGCTCTTATGAATGTCGCTATGCCATCGGTTCGTAAGTCTACTCTGGGCGGGAGATCTTGTACAGAGAAGAACCGGCAAGAAACTCAGCAAGTGTCCAGCTCTTTTCTCCCTTACAGCGTCAAAAAAAAGAATTGGAAAATGCCCTATCATAGTAGGACACTTTCCATTACAAATAAATACAAATAATATAGAAGACAACCACAACATGTAAAAAAAACAAAAAAATAAACAAATCTAAGTTATCAAATTTACATCCGGTAAAGGTTTCAATTTCCACAATGTCATACAGTACCACTAAAGTACTCTAATCAAAATAAAAAGACAAAAATTTAATAAATAGTAAATAGTAATAGTAATAATTTATTTATAGCATCGTATTGGTATAATCTTTAATTCAAACCCGGGATCGAAGAGTCTGACTCATAATTTTTTTGTTATAAAGAGTTAGCGTTAGTAGAGAAGAGTTGGCCATTGACTCCGCTCTACCTGATGTTAAACAGAAGCAGAGTCTAGTCAGGGATGGGCAAACTACGGCCCGCGGGCCATCTCCGGCCCGTGACTGATCGAAGTCCGGCCCGCGACCATCTTACAAAAATTCAAGTGCGTTGGTGTTTCGCAAAATGCATACCTATCAATATTTTAAGTTTCACAAAATAATATTTGTTTATTGAAAAAATACAGCAAAAAATTCAATAGCCTGACCCGCCATAGATTTTGTTAGTAAATATTCAAATTCAAATTCATTCAGTTTAGGCTACAAATAACTCTTATTAACTTCATTATGCCATCGGTTCGTAACTCTATCTACTCTGGGCTGGAGATCTTGTACTGAGAAGAACCGGCAAGAAACTCAGCAAGTATCCAGCTCTTTTCTCCCTTACAGCGTCATAAATATTGGAAAATGCCCTATCATAAAAGGACACTTTCCATCACAAATAAAAACACGAAATATAAAGGACAATCACAACATGTAAAAAAAAAACAAAAAAAAATAATTAAACATTTGAGTTTGCAAAAACATCATTTAGCAGTTTAATTTTTTACAATGTCATACAGTACTATATCACGCCCCCCTATCCCCTGTGTGGTGCCAGGGATAAAGAATTTCACCTCCCCATCTCTTCCCGTGGGTGTCGTAAAAGCCGACTAAGGGACCATTCCAGAGGATGGGCAGCAGCATCTCCCTGAGGTTACCCTCAACCTACTGCGATCGCCAACCCGCCTGCCAAGCGTGGCGATTACGGCAAATACCCCTCATGATTATTTGGGGGAGGCCTTTGTCCAGCAGTGGACGTCTTTTGGCTGAGATGATGACTATATCACGCGAATGAAAAAGTTTGCCCATCCCTGGTCTAGATGCTCCACAGCTGCCTAGCGGAGCAGGACTACGCCTCACCACCTGTCCTCACGCACGTCCGTCTGCAATTTGCTTCTTCACACCTCATTCAAAGGATGGCATTCCATATTTTGGTGGTGCGACAAAGAATGATTCACCAAATTTTAATTTTAATATAATTTAATAATTACATGAATAATATAATAATAATAATAATATTTTTATCTCAGATTAGAACATCTAATATTTTTATCTCAGATTAGAACATCTAATATTTTTTTCTCGGATAAGCACATAGATGAAATCTTAAAAGGCGCATGTAGAACAAATCTGCGGCAAAGCCTTAAAACAAAGCTGCGGTGCGAAGCTAGTGACAGATAAATGACAAAATGGAATGACACGCGGGCGTCAACTCACAACCGACCTCGAAAAAGATGGTGTCATGGTTTGATAACCTTTTAAGCAGATTGGACGAGAATACCCGAAATGTAGGAGTGGAAGGCTAGACGATCGCTGTCCTAAAGCTACTCAGCTTTAGAAGCAACGCAAATAGCTCGAGAAACATTGGCAAACTTTTCTTGAACCGCTACTGTTTTTACTGGGTAAGCCACGCGTGCTTGTCTTCGGTGACACTGATTTACTGTGGCAACTATTCCTTCGCGAACATAACTATTGCTATATTATAATTAATTCTAGAATATGGTTGACCTAGAATAAAAGAGTAAAATGGCAAATTCGTCCAGCAAATAATTTGTGTATATTATGCTTTTGTTAGACTTAATTGATAATAAAATGTTTATATAATTTTTAACGCAAATTTTGTTGCGAACAAATTACAAAATCACAAATGTTGAAAAAATTTCCACGAGCAGGATTTGAACCGGCACCCTTCTGACATACCGGGTCAGGTGCTCTTCCAATTGAGCTATCGTGGTTCTAACCTAACCTTCTAACCTTCTAATTTCGGCAGGGCTGGTTAACAAAATTTGCGTTAAAAATTATATAAACATTTTAGTATAGTTTTTTTTTAATTCTTTTTTAATTTATTGCCACATAAAGAAAAGTTACTTTTTACATCTAAGTACCTTAATAACTTTAATAACTTTCGAAAACTACAAAGGTTTGTAACAATACTATTCATAGCATAGTCGAACACAATAATTGAAATAAGCACAAAGTAACTGGGTTACAATGTAGGAGCTGTGGGTACATTAAGTTTTGACATTGACATAAAAATCTCTTAATTTATGATTATGATTCATAGGCGGGTAATTTTGTTGACCAAATCCGCAGGTAGTTCATTTTATTTATGTAGTACCTGGATAACTATTATATATTTTTTTGGTAATTTTCTAAAAATGAAATCTAGCTAGATCGATTTATATCGCCCCCGAAACCCCTTGCATACCAAATTCCATGAAAATCGTTAGAGCCGTTTCCGAGATTCAGATTATATATATTATACGAGTATACATAATTATACAAAAATTGCTCGTTTAAAGGTATTAGATTTTATTAGTTACTTCGCATCATAAATCTATTTCGAAGTCATAGAATTTAGCGAACTCTTCATCACTTTAATCCACGTAGTTAGCAAGTACATTTCTCGATCATTTGCATAAACCCCGCCGATTAATCAAGCTAATCCAAACGAAGCCAGCAGCGGTTCCCGGAACTGTTACTTTTTTGCCAATTAACTGCGTTCAACTGGGAGCTTTGCCTCTTTTTTTATAAAGCTGCGTTTCCAGTAGAGTTATTCGAGGTAGCTAAGAGGTAGGGTTGTTGACGTTTTTTACAAGAAATCCTACTAATATTATAAACGCGAAAGTTTGTAAGTATGGATGGGTGTTTGTTACTCTTTCACGTAAAAACTACTGAATGGATTTGGATGAAATTCGGCATACAGATAGTTTATAACCTGGATTAACACATAGAATACTTTTTATCCCGATATTCCCACGGGAACGGAAATCACGCGGGTGAAACCGCGAGCGGCCGCTAGTAAGGTATATTAGGCCCACTATTGTTATTTTGGTTGGCGCGGAAAGCATCTGGATGCGAGCAGCACTAAACTTGGGGGAGGCCTTTGTCCAGCAGTAGACGTCTTTTGGCTGAGATGATGATGATGACGATTGTTACTGGCACTAGGTAGGCACCCCATAATAAACATTTAGAGTACTCTCTGGGGTATTTAATTTATTATTATTACTTAATTAACTTAACTTAAAAAAAACAGAAAAATAATTAGAAAATTAAAAACTAAGACCTACAAATATAAGATGTCCTCCAACTGTGGGCTCATGGGAACGGTCCCAAGAATGCTGACAACATTGCCCACCTGGATTGCCAAGGCCTCGACAAGGCGAGCACTTAACTCTTTAACAAGCTGCTTTGCCTCCGGCCCCCATAACTAACCCACTAACTATACAAAGTATGTATCTTATTGGGAAATAGAAAATCTTTTTTATTTATTATTGTAGGGTCGAAGATGGAAGATAAACAGTATTTTAGAAAAAAGTTGTTTTTTTTAAATTTTTTGTTTTAACTACATTTTTGTTATTGCTTTTCGCGCAATTTATCAATTGTGTGCCATTTTTGAAAGCTTCGTATACTTCTTCACAATTGATATCGAAATTGAGATCGAGTCGAGTTTACTAAAGTTATTAACAGTTATAATTATGTCGTCCGTAAAACCTCTTTGTGTAAATGTTGAGGTGACGAGAACAAAAAGTAGATATGAGACAATTTTAGTAATATTTTTAAATGCATACCAAATATATTGAAAACAGTAGTTTGTATATTTTATTTATATCCAACAGTAGAAGGTATAATGTAGTGAAAAATAGTATAATATTGTTTTCAACAGTTAATTATACATAAATAGTATAGTTGGCAGCCCCGGCAGTGCGCGAGTAAAAATCCACCAATGGAATTACTTCTTTTTCCTTGCGGTTTAAAATGGAGTAATTCTATTGGTGGATTTTTTGCGCGACGCTGCTGCTAATCTATCCTGCACAGCTCTGGTAGGAAAGCAGTCTTAAGCATCGGTAGCTGAACGGATAGATGCTAATAAAAAGTTTAAAAATAATGTCTAGCCTAGGACGCTAAGACACCTTCGATAGCAGCTACAGAGCTGCTATCAATGTTACTATTCATACTAAAGTAATCACGTTTTACCGTAGCTATCTATATAAATAAAAATGAATCGCTAAATGTGTTGCTAATCGCAAAACTCGAGAACGGCTGAACCGATTTGGCTGATATCTTTTTTGTTGTGTTTGATGAAGTCTGAGGAAAGTTCTTATGGAGAGTAAAAAATACGAGGAAAATAGTAAAAACAACAATTTTCTTTTCCCATACAAACCACTCTCTACTGGACCAATTTAAAAAAATCTTTCACCATTAGAATGCTACATTAGCGCTGAGTAACATAGGCTATATCAAAAAAGATGTCCACCCGAGCGAAGCAGGGACGGGCCGCTAGTATAAAATAAAACTTTGATTAGAAATAACTACCGCAATAGGGTATACTTTGAACGTAATACTTTTTACGAATTCACTCGGGTTTCATCATCCTCATCATCGTCTTAGCCATAAAACGTCCACTGCTGGACTAAGGCCTCCCCCATCCTCCTCTCCACAACGACCGGCTTTGTGCTGAGTTAAATTAAGAACAAATAAAATTTGCTTATCTGTGACATTATTCTTAAACTAAGTATAATATCAACAACCGTCTCACCTGTGATTATAACTTGTCACAGAAACTTTTTTAATGGTAGGAATAGTGTATCTTAATTTCACTTAATAAAGCATTGTAGCCTATCGGAGAGAGCTCAGCCAATCGGGTTGGCGTACCGAGTAATCGCGGTTTAATCCAATGGTGCTTGTTGCAGACTCTTTCAAAATCCTTTTTAATACCTTTTTTGTTCTTATTTTTATATATTTTTTGAATACTGATACTATAATACGTGATAATACGTGATTGTCATGGTATCGTGTGTTGTTGTGTTGTAATACTGTGATTTATAATATAGTTAAAACCCACTATCTTTCCTGTTTTTTGAATATCTTTAGTTAGTTTCCATTAGTCCCTCCCACTAAGATTTGTCGTTTTCAGTGCTCCTAAGACTACAGCTGGCTGACCTATACCTATGCCTAACACAAACAAGCTTGAGAGCTTTCTAGGTGGGTTAGCAACACTGTTATTAATGTGTTAAAACAGCAATAATAATAAAGTTTTTGAAAAAAATACGTTTTTTTAAAACACAAAAAACAGGCAAGACACTCACACAAAAATACAAGTTTTGTATAAGTCTCTGGAGCTTGAGCGGCTCTAGAGACAGCCCGTGACCACGGCCGGTGCAACTATATACTCGAGAGCAATGAATCCGGGTCACTTAAAGCAATCTATAAATCTCGGAAACTAAGAATGCTAGCTTAATGAAATAAATTGTGTTTAATAGGCAATTAAACACTCCTTAAATGAAAGTAATAAAATTTATAAGTCACTACACTTTATTTACAAAAAATTACATAAAGAAAAAAAAGGTTTATAGGTTTCTTTAAGTGATCCGGATTCATTGCTCTCGTGTGTAGGTTAAAACGTCGGTTATAAATGTATGCCAGTGATACCTGTAATCTATCATCACCAGCTCATTTGTATGTTCCCACTGCTGGGGCACGAGCCTTCCCTTTGGAAACACCACTGGGAGGAGGGGCTGTAAACCACCACGCTGGCGGGCCCAGTGCGGTGTGGTGGTTGTTAACGGCTGCTAATGCAGCCATGACCCACGGCATTTACGTTCCTTCCGAAGCATGGAGGAGCTCGAAATAATATATTTTTGGTCACCCATCCGATAACCGGTCTTTGCGAAAGTTGCTTAACCTCAGCATTCGCAGACTGGGCGCGTTAGTCATTACGCCATCGAGCTACGTACTTAACTACTGCAAAATAACTGCTGCCCATCGAGTGATATAAATCCCTGTTATAAAACTTTGTTCAAAGTTATAATTTAGAAAACATTAAGAAATCTCAAGCAACTTTTTCCACTTTCGTTGGTAAAGTATGTCATAGAAGCGACCTATCTTCCTCGAATGCGTCCGTAAACCCTTATTTCGTGGTCTCAGGGGATCTCCAGAAAGCCCCATCTTATCTCTTGCCTTCATCATGAAAGGGTCTGCAAGATTTTAGCGGTTTTATGTTTAGCGGTTTGGGCTGCGGGATATTAATCGTTATTCAGTAGGTCAGTCAAGATTTTTTTTATTATATTTCGCATCGGGGATAAAGATATATTTATTTTGTTTTAACATACTGACGATTAGGTGAAGGTCGCAGGTTGCCGCTGGATGCGAGCAGCACAAAACCAGTCGTTGTCCTTGGGGGAGGCCCTAGTCCAGCAGTGGACGTCTTTTGGCTGAGATGACGATGATGATGATGATGATGAGTATACACATGGTGCAGCCGTTACATTTATTATATAGCGACTACTATATTAAATCTGAGTTAATGGTAGTATATAAAATATTTTTAGATGTTTATTTTTTGAACATTCATTGATTGCGGGTGTTCACTCAAGAGGATAAAGTTGTCAGTCATATATATACATATATATATATACATTTATATTACTAGTGGCCCGCTGGCAACTACGTCAAGCTTATTACATATAGCAATACAGGTTTTTTTTTTTTTGCCAATACACAAAATTTTCTGGAGCGACTCAGAATCGGTAAATAAATAACTTTCTCATAGTAACATGTAACATGGGTTGAAATATGTCAAAAATTTTGAGACTCTAATACAAATCGGGCTAAATGTTTACTTTTAGTAAGTTTGAGTAGTTCTGACATTTGTCAATAGATGGCGACGTATTTGTTGTGACATTTTTCTGAATCGCGATATTGAGATTTTTGCTGGAGATGATAAGTACCCCGCCGTGTTTTTTTTTTACCATAAGTTACTTTTGAAATACACTATTATTACACGTGAGTGTAGTATCATTTTTGCCTTCCGCTGAACATAGACCTGTGTCAATCGATCATTTGTCGTAACCGGGTTGATCATGACCGTCGTTTGGTGATCGGGTTGAAATGATTCAATCTTCTCGATCATTTGGGTCACAGTTCGTTTTTTTTTTGTTTGTGAACCACGGCGGCAGATCAACCTACGCAAATCTGTCAAATTTCTCCAATTACTATTGATCCTTATAACCAAACCATAAAGTTCAAAATTGATTGTAGAAATTTGACAATTTTGGGTAAGATGATCTGCCGCCGTGTACTAGGTAGACCCGTGTCGATCGTGATTGATCGAATAATTTGATTTGATCATTTATTCAAGCAAGTGAAGCAAGCAATTAGTTACGGTTATAATATAGGAATTACCGGGTCAATTATAATCGAATCTTTTAGAGATCCGTGATTCGATCAATCATTCACAGGTTGCGATCGAATCAAAACGATTCGATCAATCGCGATCGACACAGGTCTAGCCACGGTCTAGCTGAACACTAATCAAGTGTTCGCTAAAGTATGGGAAGTCCAAAAATGTATGTTTTATTTCGACTCATGTTACTATGAGGAAGTTGTTTACTGACCGATTCTGAGTCGCTCCAGAAAATTTGTGCACTGATATAAAATTATTCCTGTATAAAATATAATAATACAACAATGTTTATATAAATAGTATTCTAATTGATGATTACTAAATATTGAATTTATAAATTTTTCACGAATATTGTATGTGGACTTTAAACTTTCATATTTCATATGAAGTGTTTCTAATACTAATGTATTTATATTCAAAGACAATTTAATACTCTTACAGACATAAAATATATATATATATATACTAGAACAATGAATCTATAACTAAAAACCTTAAAAAATATATATAATATAATAATTAAAATATATTATTAAAAGGAGTCCCTTTAGGCAAGGTTCCAATAATAAATAATGTAATAATGTAATGTTATAATGTTTATATAAATATATATTACATAATATCAACATATACCTACAGTCTGGTGTAACGACAATCACGTTCAATTTTCATACTATCTCCGCACGCTATTTGGCAGAAGTCCAAGCCTTTTAATAATTAATAAAAATTTGATACAAGAGCTGCTGGCACAACGGCGTGGTGTGCACGTTTGGATTCGATCGTGCTTGTTATGCCACTTTTTCAAATTTTTTTTTATGATGGGTCACAAATACTTATGGTTTATACAAGATTTTTTTAATTCTTTTTTTATGCCTTATAAGGCAGCTCTTGACCTCGATCTCGCCTGGTGGTATTCTTTACTAGCGACCCACCCCGCCTTCGCACGGATGCAATGCTGATACACGCAACCGCTATGTCCCTGCATTTTAAATCTGTAATATCTTCGAAAATATTCATTTAAATTACATGCTGTAAAGGACCATATTGATCTATATTAAATGCAAAATGAATTTAAGGTATTTAATTGAATAAGGATTAGTGCTGTAATGCTAAAATCACTTCGTAAATAAGCCATTATTTCTCGTAAAAAGTAAAGGATAAAAAATGATTATTATGGGTTATCCCTAAGAGATAGGCATACACCATCGCGGACTTTTTTGTAGACCTTTTTATGGTGTACAATACTGTAGTACATTATTTTGATCTTTCTCGTAAGGTTCAGCCAGGGTTTTCAATGTAAGCGCAAAAAAAAAGTGAAACCTCTAAAATTATCAGTGTTTCTCTACTATTATGCATGTATTTATACATATAAACCTTCTTCTTGAATCACTCTATGTATATAAAAAACCGCATCAAATCCGTTGCGTAGTTTTAAAGATCTAAGCATACATATATACATACATAGGGACAGCGGGAAGCGACTTTGTTTTATACTATGTAGTGATTGTCATCGTAATTACTTGGTTAATTTTATTCTATTTAAGTAGTATACCCATTTGGAGCAAATTTATAACTCAGTATTAGGTTCTTCGGAAACTTCTCTTCACTTCTTGGTAACTTAAAATTTATCAAAAAATAGGTAATAAAAATGCATCAACATATTATAGTAATTAAATGTTTTCTTAAAGTGAAAGCATTTAACAAAAATGTAAATTTTCCTACATCTAACCAAATTCATATGATTTAAAGTATACAATGGATTTTTTTAAGAAAATTCAGTTGAACAAAATATTTTCTAACATATTTTCTGCTAACTATCAATTTGGATCTCTGCATTTTCCGCATTCATAGAAAGTTTAATCAAAAATGACTTAACGGTAAGGAAAAAACTAAATTGCTAAATCACTATCAGATCTAGAAGAGACTTACTGATCAGTCGTACCTATCTAAGAGAGGGTTGAAGAGACTATCAAATCGGATTATGGGAGAGAGATATTTGAGAGATTTTGAGAGCCATCAGCTCTTCAGATTTATAACCAAGCATACCTTAGATAAATGATTGGTCTCGCGCGCTCGACTAGATACCGCCGGCGTACTTGTTAAATGCGGCAGAAAATACTACGCCGAAGTCGGCGTACCCGAGTCAGTCGCCTGCTGTCAGTCGCGTTGCAAACTGTGTGTGAGGTGCGCGTACCGAATGTTTTGTTAAATTTTGGTCATAAACCGAAGTAAAATGCCAATTTGCGTAGTTAAACTGTGTAAAAATAATACTTCAAGAAATAAGAAGGACACCGTTCTTACACACACTACAATATTGAGTTGCCGCATTCACGGAGCTATTGTTTTTAGGTAGCGCGGTATCTAGTCGAGCGCGCAAGACCAATCATTTATCTAAGCAAGCATACATTCAAAGTTCCTTAAGCAAAACCTTGAACTGTTACGGAAATTTAACAATTAAACTTATACCAGAGGTAATACACGAGGCCCATTACTCTACTCCGTTATAAACTATTTACAAAGAAAATGAAACTTATCAACACACATGAAAAATATACGTAAAGGTAACAACTTAAGGTGCGTATTAGAGATGAAGTGTGGTGGCTGTTGTCGTAAGAGCTTAAGAGTGACCTTAGATTGTGATCGCGATATACTAGTCGTTTAAATTCGGGTACACATGCAATCGCTTTCCTAATTCTAGTTATTATATATCGATTTACATCACACTTCCACTTCTTATACGGGTGTTTGGAAAAATGGTAAAAAGCCTGCTACGAACATTATGTTCGTCGGCGCAACGACTATGGCATTTTAGTTGATACCGTGCAAGTTAGATAAGATAAGATATATTTATATGTCAAAAATATAGTATGAAATTGAAAGTGAAAGTCAAATGATTTATTAATTGTAAGCTTTCACGATCACTTATTGACGTCAAACTAGCAAAAAAAACATATGAAATGAAATATAAATGAAATTAAAATTTTATTTATTTGCTGTAGAAACACGGTTTACGATGTAGGTATTAAGAGACTTTTTTTTTAATAGCGCAGGCGTGCTCTTCCAATTTACGAGTAAATCACAATTAATAAAAAAAAATAAAGTACAGTCAACAGCAAAGTTAACTGATGATTGGTCAGGTTTCAAAATAGAATAGAATAGAAAACATTTATTAGTGACACAACACACATCATGACATCAAACATTCAAAAAAATAAGTGTCACTAACAGGTGCCCGCTCAGCAAGATGTCAGGCCTCCTAGTTTATAGGAAAACCTGACGCTGGTCTTCCGCGAACACTTTAGTGTGGGAGGGAGCACAACCACAAAGCAACAACAATCACACTTATACATATTACATACACGTATACACAAAGACTTAAAATATGAAATCAGTATGAAAATCAAAACTTTTTAAACGCATATCGAAAAATATTCGAGTGTCTACTAGTACCTGCAGACTTTGACTGTAGTTATATAGAAAATACCGACTTACACTATCGAAACTTAATTTTGAAATCTAGTAAACATCATCTACTTTTGCTGTTGACTGTACCTATTGTCAAGAATATCAATTTAACAATAGAAAATGGCGGAAAATCTTACTCAAATTAGAGTTTTCGTCGCGACACCCTAACTACCTATAAAATACTACTTACTTTAACATTCAAATAATATATTAGCTTCCAAGACAGGTTAAGTGGCCTATTAATAATGTGTAAACAGAACAATAGCAATAATCTTTGAAAATATAATACTATTAACCCATAAAACTATCAGTTACGAGCAAAATGTAGGTCAATGTCTTATGTCTTCACGTCACTCCTGTGATATAAAAATACACAAGCCAAATAGTTTTACTACTGAACCTGATATTATTAAATGAGCCTTTTCAAATGACAACAAATATTATGAAACATACATAAAATCAAATAATTTATGTCAATCTGCTCGTCGCGTTCATTTAACAACATTTTATTTTTAGCCTGACGTTGCGATCTTGTTTACAAAGTCAGTTCCATTGATGTTTCATGACGGGAAAGTATAAAAATTATAGTTTACAGTTACGTTTCAGTTACAAAAAATGTGTTTTGCTGAACGTTGATATGAAATAATAATGGTCGATTTATAAGCGTTTTTATATGTAACTAGCTGTCACAGCAGACCTTGTTCTGCCCTTTTTCTCTAAAACAAAGATACATTGATTTTTTTATGTTAATAGCTGCCCCGACAGACTTCGTTCTGACAAAAGTTATTGGCCTGTCGCAGTCTAATAGAAATAAAATAACATTGAAAGGAGAGTGGACTCACCACTCTCCTTTCACCCGAGTTCTTTCCGTAATAACACGTGTTGTGAGACTCCATTTTAATTTCTATCTACCGTACAAATTACATACCCTTCCTACTTATAATAAAAAACACTTGAAATTGGCTAAATGCTAAACGCGAAGCCATTAATTAAGATAATTAATTAATGAACATTGAAAGACTTTAGTAATAGGTATCTAATGTGATGATATTTTTATTGTAATGCCTTATGGTACACGATATTTTTTGTTTGATTACTTGGCGCGTAAATAAAAATTCGACCTCTAATCAACTTGAAGGCATACCAAAGATAATCCTAACGCGACTTTGTTTTGTTTTGATTGACGTCAAATGTTTGACAACTGGGGACAGAGTGGTTTGTATAGGAAAAGAAAATTCTTATTTTTACCATTTTCCTCGTATTTTTACGTTTTTTCTCTCCATAAGAACCTTCCTCAGACTTCATCAAACACAACAAAAAAGAAATCAGCCAAATCGGTTCAGCCGTTTTCGTGTTTTGCGATTAGCAACACATTTAGCGATTCATTTTTATTTATGTAGATTTAAGATGGCAAACGTGCAGACGAGCCACCTTATGAGAAGGTATTGTTCCACATTCGTCATAGTAAAATCTTGTCACACCTAATAATTATTTTTTTTTATTTTTTTTTTTTATTTATCAGAAAACTTACACTATCTTTACAGGCAAAACTTAAACCTAATACGATAATGTAACTACTATATACATTTAACAACCTATTATATAACCTATTTACTTATAACTTATTGTGTACAAAGCCGTCCTTGTGAACTCACTCAGAGAACATGATAATATGTCAGAGGATATGTAGTTTATTTTCGTCACATTTACTAAAATTAAAAATACTACTAGTCGAATTTATAATTTAAATACTGTCACACCAGGACGCGAATTTACAAAGGCTATAACTATTTGAGTCACGAGTCAGACTCTAATAAATGAGCTTTCTTATGCATATTACTCGACAATACCGAATCTATCTCAGTAAAAAAATTTACTCAAATAGATTAGCTTTTTGTTTTTATATTTTCAAAGAAAATGAACGGACAAAACCTAGTAAGTACTATATAATACATATTGACAGGCGCGAAAACCTGTAGCTTCTTTTTTTTGAGGTTTTGTGTCGTAACAATTGAGGTTTTTGAGCACCACACACCACAATCTTATGCCGCTTCCCCCTTCCGTAACTGGCCCTCGCTACGCTACGCTCCGCTTCGTTCGGGGAAAAAAAATTAACTCAACCTAACCAACGATAAGGATTTCTGTATTAAGTTTGGAATAATAATAAACTATTAAAATATCGATATGAAATTGAATAGCATTTGTTGCTGCTATGTTAGAATGAATTTATCTAACAAAGTCTACGCGATTTCGGTCAATTTCTGTACTAAGGGTTTCATCAAGTTTTTGTCAAACAAAAGCTAAGCCAGTTCAGTTTGCACTTTCACTCAAACGGTATAAATTCGCCAAAAAAAAAATTAAATTGCTTTGTAAATTCGCCACCAGAACTCCACTTCTGCATAACATCAGATGGAGCGGGGTCATATGCCTATTTTTCTACCTGGTTCATAACTTTTATGAGACGACCAACACTTTAGTCTCCCTGTGAGCACGGACCCTGTAAAGGGTTCGTAAGCTCTGAAAATTAATAAAAATCAAATAAGTACCTTATATAAACGCGAGTAGATCCGTGATAGTTCTTTTATTTCAATGTTTTAATTATGGTAAATAATTGTATCTTGCTAATTGTCTCGTGTATGTGTTAAAATAAACGTTCTGTCTTTCTTTTTTTCTTCTATGAAATTTAAAAAAAACGCGTGCTCCTTACAGTAGTCGCATATTATGATGTGTAACATTTGACATCTCACCTTAGCAATAAGCAATTTAAACATTTTATTCTGAAAAAAATGGGTCAAGTATTACATCATTTGATAACTGTAAAATAAATGCAGTAAATACTCATTAGAAGACATTTAACATATCAAAATGACCTTTATTGGTCAAATGACACAAAGTCACATATATTAATAATAAGTCATGTTCATAATATCGATTTTAAATTAACAAAATGGAGCGCGCTTGCGCGCTTCCCCGACTTCCTGTCAACCTGTCACGTCCAACTTCCGTCACATTTCACGAAATCACTCCCACAAATTGTATATATAGAAGGCGAGCAGAAAGATGTTACACATCAAAGAAAAATCTCGATAGAACAGTGAAAAACGCTTACATACCGCCCTGTCCACAAAAGCTAACTAAACAGTGAGTTAATCAGTGCGCAAATGAACTCTTAATTGCCTGGCTGGGTCGCAAACACAAGCTGAATTGTTTGAGCACACACGCAAAGCACACTGAATGGATGTTGACTGGAGGCGTGTACATGAGTCTTGCGTGCTGCTGCGTATAATTGGGGCTACAGGGTGACAAGAGCAAGTTTTATTTTTTACTTATGGTATGGTGGAGAATAGTTATTAGTATAATTCTTAGCGGCCTCGCTTTCTGCAATTTTCCCTTATCTATTTATATAAAGCCAAAATTCCGAAGCTAGTTTGCAATTAAATACGCTGACGGCAATTTTCGTGCTCATGGATTGAACTACTGGACTAAGCAAACGAAATGAAAAATACATAGTAATATCTCTTAAATAGTGGTTAAGTTCGTAGCAGCCTCGGAATTTCGGAGTATGAATGAAATTTTTACAAAAAAACCCATTCAAAGCCATAAAACGTTCAGAATTAACTGTAAATATCTCTTTACTCCATTAATATTATTAAGTTAAATGTACACCAGAATTAACGATAGTTTATAAGATTTCAAATTATATACTTTTTTTGAAAGATAAAAAATTATTAAACATCAATTATATGTAATTACAACTGCACAAAATGCCACTTTTGCGATGAGTCGGCCGCTCGTAGTACTGAGAAAGCGCGAGCGCGCGCATTTTGTGATAGGCCTCTTAAGTAAGGAAATTTGTTTATTACTCGTATTTAAAAACTAGTTGTTTTATAAAAAAAAACGAGCGAGCCTTACAGTAGACATCTCACCTTGGTAATAAGCAATTTTATTCTGAAAAAAATGGGTCAGGTATTACTTACATCATTTTATAACCATAAAATAAATGCAATAAATACTCATTAGAAGACATTTGACATATCAAAATGACCTTTCATAGTCAAATGACACATATAATAATAATAATAATATGTCATGTTCATAATATCGATTTTCCCTTCCCCGACTTCCTGTTACAATGTTACACATACTTCCGTCCCATTTCATGAAATCACTCCCACAAATTGTTTATATAGAAAGCGAATGGAAAGATGTTACACATCAAAAATACCGATTTCGGTATCCATAGAAACCTCCTTGACAGAGCGTTGCGTCACAGAGATCCTAGCCGTAAGGGGCATTCCGGGTTGTTCCAATCTCGATCCGATCCGAACTCCACGGAGACTGTAGTAGGGAACACACGCCATGATGCCATCCCCTCTAGAAACCTTCAGATGATGTTACGATCACACAGCTAGATGAACCCTATAAAAACTCTTTAAGGTTCTTGCTGCCCACGCAGTCAACATCAATCTCTTTCTATTTGCAAAAAAAACCTGCCCGTTTGCTCGACCAAGTTCGATTGCCCTTCACTGGGAGTTTATAGCTTTCGTTTTTATAAACTCGTTACACCTCAAGCAAGTTACTCGCGAATTGAGTCAGGTTAATGTTGCTTCCATAAAATGTTATGTAAGCACAGTGACCGGAGTTTACGAGTGATTAATAAAGTTTTGATTGACAACCTCTTCTCCCTCCCTTCTATTTGTTGTAATAATATATTTTTCTTAATTAACGATTGCCAAAAGCCAGTATCAAATCATTATCATCATCATCATCTCAGCCAAAAGACGTCCACTGCTGGACAAAGGCCTCCCCCAAGGATCTCCACAACGACCGGTTTTGTGATGCACGCATCCAGCGGCTTCCCGCGACCTTCACCAGATCGTCGGTCCACCTTGTCGGAGGCCTGCCCACACTGCGCTTTCCGGAACGCGGTCGCCACTCCAGGACTATCCCGCCCCAGCGGCCATTAGTCCTGCGAGCAATGTGCCCTGCCCACTGCCACTTGAACTTCAAATCAAATATAACACTTTAAATAGATAATCAAAAGTTTTGAAATTAAGAAAGGAGCTTAATGGCGCAGTGGTTAACGCGCCCGGTCTGGCGGTCCCGGCCGGTCATCGGATGGGTGACCAAAAATGTATCATCTCGAGCTCCTCCGTGCTTCGGAATGCACGTAAAGCAGTTGGTCCCGGCTGCATTACGACTGCTAATTACGACCGGCCGGGACTGCCAGACCGGGCGCGGGCATTTCAAAACTAACAAAAAAAAAATATTTTGCTGCGAAACCTGATGTCGAACACTGGATAGGTACAGTGTCAAACATTGGTCCCTCTACTACGAGTATAAGTACCTAATAAGTAAGTATATCTAGCCGTTGATCCCGGCTGCATTAGCAGTCGTTAACAACCTCCAATCCGCACTGGGCCCGCGTGGTGGTTTATTGCCCGTTCTCCCTATCCATCCGTAGGGAAGGCTCGTGCCCCAGCAGTGGGGACATTTAATGAGCTGGTGATGGTGATGTGATGAAGAGAATGTTTGATTGCACCCTGCTCCCTTTAAACACCCCTTGAGTACTCGTATAACACGCAAAGTTCTTGAGAAAGTTTGAAATTTGACGTTGCACTGTTTTTTTTCCTTTGCCAACACCGCATGAACTGATTTCTGATGGACTAATAATCCTATACATCAACATGTCAACAATTTGAATTTGACAGATTGGTAGTAGACAGGGACTAATAATGTATACTAGTAGTGCGAGTTTAACAAACATTATCCCTTTTACAAATATTGTAAAAGTTGTACAGTAAATAAATAAATAAATAAATAATTCCCACACTTACACCAATTATCTAGCCCCAAGAAAAGCTTCCTTAAGAAACTCGAAAAAATGGTAAATTAGACAACGGGTAAATATACTTAATATACTTAAATACATACTTATTATACATAGGAAACACCCAGACCCGAAACAATTTAGAAAAATAGTTATTTCTAAATTGATCCGACCGGGGATCGAACCCGGGACCTCAGAGATGGCGGCAACATGAAAACCGGAGTGCAAGCCACTCGACCAAGGAAGTCGTCTGTATTACAGACAGTATTTTGACTCTGTTCATACGATTCAAAATTATATTTGAGTACACTGAACAACTCTTCAAAGCTTTTTGATATTGTGTCTTATTTTATTTGTGTATTAGTTTATGTATAAACATACATCACACAACATTTGCACCACCAGGGATTCGAACACAACACGGCCTTCTGAAAGGTCGTGTGACGCGCTTAGCAAAATCGCCCAGCATAACTTAATCAGCCACATAAGTGGACGGCCCCGAGGAGCAGGCTTGAATTACTTCCCGCGTACATACCCTCATAGTAATATAAGTTACCTACTCGCTCCCAACTTAGTCTACCTTGGGTCGCCATTTTATGATCGAGAAATTAATCTTAAGATTTATATTTACATGACGCCATAGTAACTAAGCTCTTGGAACGATATCAAGATGCTATCAAGAGGCTTCAGTTCCCAGGGCGGACACACGGGACACAGTATATCTTGTTACATTCAATTTATAAGATCGTGAATAATCTTTAGTTATTTTATATTTACACTAGCTACCCGCCCCGGCTTTGCACGGGTGCAATGCTGATACACGCAACCGCTATGTCCCTGCATTTTAAATCTGTAATATCTTCGAAAATATTCATTTATAGTACATGCTGTAAAGGGCCATATTGATCTATATTAAATGCACAATGTTTTTAAGGTACTTAATTGGATAACGATTAATGCTGTATTGCTTAAAGTCGCTTCGTAAATAAGCCATTATTTCTCGTAAAAAGTAAAGGTTAAAAAAATATTATTGTGGGTTATCCCTAAGAGATAGACATATACCATCACGCATCGCTTTTTTGTAGACTTTTTTAAGGTGTACAACACTGTAGTACATTATTTTGATCTCTCTCGTAAGGTTCAACCAGGGTTTGCAATGTAAGCGCAAAAAAATGTGAATTCTCTAAAATTATCAGTGTTTCTCTACTATATTATGCATGTATTAATATACATATAAACCTTCCTCTCGAATCACTCTATCTATTAAAAAACCGCATCAAAATCCGTTGCGTAGTTTTAAAGATCTAAGCATATATACATACATTTATTTATTTATTATATTTATATACACAACTATCCTTACAGACTAATCCAATGCGATAGTTGCTTTCATTTAGGCTTACATTAATAACATATTATCATTAACTTATCTACTAAATATATTACTAATTAAATTTTACACATTCAAACAATTATTCATTGGACCATTCCAGAGGATGGGCAGCAGCATCTCTCTGAGGTTACTTTCAACCTACTGCGATCGCCAACCCGCCTGCCAAGCGTGGCGATTATGGCAAATACCCCCCATCTTGGGGGAGGCCTTTGTCCAGCAGTGGACGTCTTTTGGCTGAGATGATGATGATGATGATGAAACAATTATTTATGTACACATTACAATTGCATTACATACAATTACATTACATTCCATTATTAATCCATATAACAGATTATGTATAAAACTAACTTTGCGAGTTCACTCAAATTACACGAAAAGATATCAATCCTCTCATGAACTTCGTTCACTATGAGGATCGACCGTACAAAGGGCGTTTTCGCGAGGAGATTGGTCCTGGCATACATAGGGACAGCGGGAAGCGACTTTGTTTTATACTATGTAGTGATGACACCACAGTAGGAAAGCTCCTTGACCGATATCCTAAGGTCTAGGTCTAGGGTTCAGTTCCAAGAGTGGGTAGTGGTGAGTCTGTTTCGATTATGTAAATGCACAATCTTAGTTTGTGATCATTAATCCGCGTATATCAACCGTGGTGATTAATCATATTGGCTATTGGCAAAGATGGAAACTTTACCTAACTGTAGGTTAGAGGCTAATTACTTACACGTCTTGAAACTGTTCTTAGTAGACTTGAAGATAATGAGAATATATAGCTTAATTGTTAGTGGGAACTCGAAATATGTATGTACCTCAGTATTTTTCTTGAACAATTTTGGATGCTGTTCGCGTGTTTCCGTAGTGCTTCACACACTGATTAAATTGTTAATGGCTATGACAGAAAACCAAAGGCTGTGTAAAATGTTTGAAAGTATGGCTTATACAAAAAGCCTTTTATAATTTTAACGAATACTATGCTGACAAATAGGTATTACACGTCCAAAAAGGATAAACTGTTGATACTATTTAATATTTATATGTTGTATAGTCGACAATGAAATTGCTTTACCACCTTAGAAGTGAATTTTGTTTGCATATATTAAAACAACAAGTTCTATTTTTGTTTAAAAGACCAAGTGACAGATACGTTGTCATCATTGACAATGAGCCTTAGCGAAATTTTATTGTAATGGAAGTTTTTGTCACAAGTGATAAAGGAATTTCATAGTCGACTATACACAGTTATACAATTAAAAAAATCTATATCTATTTCTATTTGTGGGTCCCCCGCAGCTTCTAAATCGGTATTTTTGTCTTAAGAGCGTTTACGCCGCACACTAGCGCCACTAATGAAAAAAAAAACATATCTAGTAATTAGAGATAGAAAATCAAATTATGCTCAACAAACTATTTGAATGAAGTAATTTAGCATTTTTACGTCACCTAATGAACACCTCACATGTTATGGTTTAGTTAAATAAGACGTTACGGCCACTTTTAACTATAACGCCATATTCAACTAAACCATAACATGTCAGGTGTTCATTAGGTGACGTAAAAATGCTAAATTACTTCATTCAGATAGTTTGTTGAGCATAATTTGATTTTCTATCTCTAATTATTAGATATGTTTTTTTTTTCATTGGCGGCGCTAGTGTGCGGCGTAAACGCTCTTAACTTCATGTTATGTTGGTCAACGTGTTACTTAAAGTGTTGTTTTTTTTTATTGTATGTTTAAGACAAATAAACAAATTAAATAATAAATATAATAATATTCAGGTTCTTAGGATAACATCAAGGAATTTTGAGTAGTTCGTTGGCGTAGCGGCTTGCGCGTTGAGTAACAAACTTGCAGGTTGTGCAACGTCCGCAATGCACTAATTAAAATGTCTACAGCTCCTCCGTACTTCGGAAAGCTGGCAACTATGAAATGCGCTTCACTTATGCACGGTTTATATTAACAGTAAACATCATACAACGCTAAGAAAAATATATATTATAATAAACTATATTTGCAACAATATTATTGTTTTCAAAATGCAGGATAACGAAATTTCCTCAATAGAAAAAAATCCAAAGTTACCACCACCAACAGTATCTATTTAGTCCGCCGCCGGTTCAGTTTCTATGACAACAAAACAAACAAAGCGTATTTCTATTTATTTATCACTAAGCATTTCTTTTTCTAGTAATAAATATAGCCTATGTTACTCAGCGCTAATGTAGCATTCTAATGGTGAAATATTTTTTAAATCGGTCCAGTAGTTTTTGAGTTTATTTGTTACAAACAATAATACAAAGCTTTCCTCTTTATAATATTAGTATAAAAGTACGCCGATGAAATAAAGTAAACAAATTCACAATCCTACTAAGTAATATTATAAATGCGAAAGTTTGTGTGTATATATGTTTGTATATTTGTTGCTTCTTCACGCTGCAACGGATGGATGGATTTGGATGAAATTCGGCATACAGATAGTTTATAACCTAGAATAACACACAGGATTTTTATCCAGATATTCCCACGGGTACGGGAACCACGCGGGTACCGCGAGCGACCGCTAGTACTTATTAAAAACATTATAGTGTTTAATTTTTTTAAGAAAACAACTTGATTTTAAATAAATAGTGTTTTTCAAATTTTCTGACTTAAATCCAGTGGACACTGGATGTAGGTCAGGAAATTTGAAACCTTTTGCTTAAATGCAGATTGATGGCGAGTGCTTTTTCATGGTTGTCAATGTCGTGAAAAAAAGGAAATTGATGTTGACTGCTTACGGCGTTTACAGCGTAACCGGACCGTTGTGTGGGCAGCAAGAACCTTAAAGGGTTCCTCAAGTCGTGTGATCGAAAAACCCTCATAGGGTTTCTAGAGTGGATGCCATCACGCAAGTCTCCGTCCGCTACTAGATTTTCCGAGGAGTTCGGATCGGATCGAGAACGGAACAACCCGAGCGAGCTTCTAAAGGCTGGGACCTTTGCGACGCAAGGCTCTTTTAAGAGGTTTTCTAGGGATACCGAAATCGGTATCACATACTTTAAAGTTAAAGTTAGCAGAAAAATGTGAAAAAAAACGAGCAAGCCTTACAGTAGTCGCATATGATGTGTAACATAAAATACGGAAACTTTTCCATTAAGCAGTGACAGAAATTAACCTCAAAATTTGAAATATAATATTCGAATAATTATTCACTTACCTCAATTATCTGCATTTTATTAAGACTTATCATCATCAGTTATTTAATAATATAGTTTAAAAGTCACACGAAATCGTTAAAAACAATATTACAATAGAATACAAAATTAACAATTACGCTTAGATGAATGATTGGTCTCGCTGCGGTCGAGCGCCCCGACTTCCTGTCACACTGTTACGTCCAACTTTCGTCACATTTCACGAAATCACTGCCACAAATTGTATACATAGAAGGCGAGCGAAAAGATGTTACACATCAAAAAATATTAGGAACAGAATCAGCTTGTGGTTGATTGCTTGATGACATACGGGACTGAGACGTGTTCGCTCACTATGGGTTTTATAAAACGGTTTAAGGAAACTCAAAGAGCAATGAATAGAGCTATTCTTGGGGTTTCTTTGCCGTGATCAAATCATAATTTAGCAGATTCGTAGAAAAACAAAGGTTAGGTACCGTAGCCTGAAGAGTTGCTGAGCTCGAGTGGCAGTTGGCAGAACATATCGCTCGCAGATTTGATGGCTGCTGGGGCGGAACGGTTCTCAAGTGGCGACTGCGAACCAGAACGCAGTGTGGGCAGGCCTCCAACCAGGTGGACCGACGATGGATGCGAGTAGCAGAGAACAGGACGCTGTGAAGATCCTTGGGGGAGGCCTTTGTCCAGCAGTGGACGTCTTTTGTCTGAGATGATGAAACTTGTAGTGAAAATTGATGATCAGTTATTAAGGAGCGTATGTGTTATTAGTTTTAATGATTGATGATTGTGCGTACATAATTGTGCATTACTAGCAACCGCTCGCGGTTTCACCTTCGTGGTTCCCGTTCCCGTGGGAATATCGGGATAAAAAGTATTCTATGTTTTAATCCAGCTTATAAACTATCTGTATGCCGAATTTCATCCAAATCCATCCATCCGTTGCAGCGTGAAGAAGCAACAAATATACACACATACATACATACACACAAACTTTCGCATTTATAATATTAGTGTAATTATTTAGGATATTGTTTTCTAAAGTTTACGCGAACACTACATATTCAAATGAAATAACTACTACTACCAACTTATTATGAGACGACCAACACCTCAGTCTCCCTGTGACCACGGACCCTGCAAAGGGTTCGAAACGTCAGGATAAACATTGAATAAATAATGTGTAAAATAAACGCGAACAGATCCGTAAAAGTTGTTTCATTTCAATATAATTTAGGATGTTTATTAAAAACAAGAAAGTTTTAATTCAAAAAATATTCAGAGGGATACCGGGTCATTTAAACTTGACGTGTTGGATAGGATCTCGATAGCGTTATTACAAGTGCACTTGACCTGATGTTCAGAGGGTGCTGGTTCTAATGAGGCTCTTGGATTTATTTATTTTGCTACTTGTAAAAATTTATATATATACCCATATTTATGAGATCCATCTTTAAATCATTTTCCTCACTGCTGGGGCACGAACTATCCTGGATGGGTAGGAAGAACAGGTCATAAACCACCACGCGGGCCCAGTGCGGATTGGTGGTTGTTAACGACTGCTAATGCAGCCGGTACCAACTTTACGTGCCTTTCAAAGCACGGAGGAGCTCGAGATGATACATTTTTGGTCACCCATCCAATGACCGGCCTTTGTGAAAGTTGGTTAACCTTAGCAATCGCAGATCGGGCCACCGGTATCATATATTAGTTGACGAAATATTAATGAAAACACTGAATGAATGAATAATTACCGCGTCGGCACACAACAAAATAGTTGCTGGAAGAATTTGAAAACTTTCGCTCGCCGAACTTTTGGTAAGCTCAAATTTCATTAAATATTTACACGAAAGCTGAACCGCCTTTGTGAACTTCGTCGAAAGATATATTTTCATGTGATAAGTTATCCCAGTTCACCGAATATTTGTAGGTTATTTGTCTTGTACTGTATCCTATATTCTGCCATATCATGATTGGTAACACCTACCTAAGTCATCACAGCAAATTCAGTAGTAACCAGTATATGTTCCCGCAACGAAGTAGATGAAAAGTATGAAATTGTATTTAATCAAACAATTTGGCTAAAATATATTTTTATTCCTTTGCCTTTTTTAGTGGAAGTAATAGTCTAAGCACCACTCTGTCATTTTAAACTTGCTGCTTGCTTATAACTAAAGCTGAAAGCTGAAAATCTTTTTTTTTGTTTTTTTTTTTATACGTAGCACGGCAAATAACTCCATTTCACCTGATGTTAAGTGAAAATGGAATCCAGTTAACATTTTCCCGAAGAGACATTAGAATGGCATCGAGATTGAGCTGTCCTAAACATAGATCGTCTGCGTTTTGTGGTAGTTTCCGCTATGCTGCCACTAAGTGTTGGAATAATATACCTCCACCACTAAGAAATTCTCAAACTGTCCATTCTTTTAAAGTTAAGAGCGTTTACGCCGCACACTAGCGCCGCCAATGAAAAAAAACATATCTAGTAATTAGAGATAGAAAATCAAAATATGGCGTTATAGTTAAAAGTGGCCGTAACGTCTTATTTAACTAAACCATAACATGTGAGGTGTTCATTAGGTGACGTAAAAATGCTAAATTCAGTAATCAGTAATCAGAAATCATTTATTCAATATCTTTTACAAAATAAAACAAAAGGTACATACAAATTCTTACTATCTAGGAAAAATACAAATTGTCATGCCTGAACTTAATAATGAATAAAATAAAATAAAAACTAAAAAAGTAAGTATACCAATGTTTACTTATCTACAGTCAACAACTTCTCTGTATCGTCATAGGACATTATTTGCAGGGCACCCTTTAAAGCTATCTTACACTTATTGTAATTAAGGGAATATATATTTGCTATCGCATTAAGTCTATTATAGAGAAGTGGTCCTAGGTACATATAAAATTTGGAGGTATAAGCATGTTTTGTGCCAATTCTATCTGTACAAACTATGTCTTTTCGTCTTTTATTAGTAACTTCACAGTTGAAAGGAAGGGCAACGTGCTGCTTTAGTACTATACTCAATATAAATAGCTGACGGACTGTTAGTACTTTACATGATTTATATAAAAGGTTAGTAGGAAAAAGGAAAGGGCGGAAAGTGGACACCTTGAGAATTGCTCTCTGTGCTCTCTCTATTGTTAACAACAACGATTTACCCGCTCCGCCCCATGAGCTAATACAGTATGTTAGTATGGACTGGCATAGAGCTAGGTACACTTGCCTGATTATTGTAGAGTCTGCAATATAGCGTAATTTTTTGAACGCAAATATCATCTTACGTATCCTATTACTTAAGGCTTCTATGTGAGGTTTAAAAGAAAGAGATTTATCTATTATAACGCCCAAATATTTTATTTTATTCGTATTTTTAATACTGGGACACATACAATGGTTGCCATTGGGGACTCTACAACAATGAGCATATAAAGTTAAGTTAGTTTGAATTGGCATTAGTTTGCGCATTGAGAATTTGATATAGTTAGTTTTATCGGCATTTAGTGTTAGTAAATGATGCTGTAGCCAATTATTAACAATATTGAAACCATGTTGCGTATGTTTGTAAACTTCTTCTTCTGAATCAGCTGAAAAAAGAAGCGCAGTGTCGTCAGCGTACGATAAAATTATGCCATGCTCCAGCTTGAGATTACAAAGGTCATTAATGTAAATCAAAAACAGGGAAGGTCCTAGGATACTTCCTTGAGGAACGCCAAAGGATGTATTTCTCTTCTCAGCACTGAGGACGCTGCCAACCCTTACGCATTGGGTACGTTCTTCCAGATAGCTTGTAAATAGTTTTAGCTGAGTTCCTCTTATACCTAAAGTTTCAAGTTTGCGCAACAGAATAGGGATTAAAACTGTATCAAAAGCTTTGGCGAGGTCTAGGAATATGCCTATTGTGTGTCTTCCTTTATTAAGTTCGTGTATTAAATAGTCAGTTAAATTATGTACGGCATCGGCAGTCGATACTTTAGGTTTAAATCCAAACTGTGTCTTAGATAATATTGATTTATCCTCCAAATATTTAATTAATCTTTTATTTATAATTTTTTCTAATACTTTAGACAGAGACGGCAATAAGGATATAGGTCTATAATTTGACACTTGATCTTTACTCCCAGATTTGTACACAGGTACAACAATGGCTTTTTTGAGACACTTGGGAAAGCTTCCTGTTGATAGACATTTGCGGAAAATATAAGTCAGTGGCGAAACTAAGATATGTCTAAATTGTTTGATAATTGTATTAGGAATATTATCCCACCCAACTGCACAGTCATCTTTTAAACTCATAATTATGCTTTCTACTTCGGTTTCGTCAGTATCAAGCAACGCAAAGGATGTTAAGGATGTGCTACACATAGAAGTAGTGCTTGTCAGGTATTGTGATTGGCTTTGAACTTTTTCTGCTAGACACTGACCCACATTAACAAAAAAGTTATTTGCAATGTTAGCAGTTGTCAAATTTGATGGGTGTGCCTGTAATAAACCTGAAGATGACTCATGTTGCTTTGAAGTGTATGTTACATTTTTTATATGTTTCCAGATCTTTTTACTATTTGAACCAGCCTTTTCCAGTGCAGTTTTGTCATAGTGGCTTTTTACTTTTTTTAATAGATCATTACAAAAATTTCGATATCTTTTGTAAGTTAATTGTAAAATTGAATCATCTGGATGACATTTGGCTTTTATATGCAGTTTATCTCTGTGTTTCATACAGCGAATGAGACCTGGGGTAATCCATGGCTTTATATTATAATTTTTGTTACTAAGTCGAGTATTGATCGTGTTTTTTTGAATCGCATGTTGCACATTTTCTATTAGGTATAACATACAAAACTGCGGGTCAGCGGAAAAGTATACTGGGTCGAAATTAATGTTACGTAAGTCTTCTTCAAGTTTATTTTTATTTAATTTAGAGATTATGCGAGTCTTGTCTAACTTAGGTAATTTACAATTTAAGGTTAGTAGGGCAGCATTGTGATCGGTTAATGTCGAGTTAATAACAAGAGTAAGTGCGGGAAATTTAGATTTAAGTAGAATATGGTCTAACAGGAACCACTTTGATGTGTAGGAAGCGTGTGCGTAGGGAGTAAACCATGAAATGAACAAAGGTTAAGGTATTCCTGAGCAGCGTCATCAGTATTTTCTGGAAGAATATTGATATTGATATCGCCAATTAAAATTATATTTTTGAGAGACGATAAATTTTGCAAGGTATCGTTCAGAGAGTTAATAAAATTATTAATATTTCTGAACGAGGGAGGTCGATACAAAGCTAATATTGCAAAATCTGATCCAATTTTTATGAGTAATCTGTTACAGTCTACAATGTTTGGTTCCTCGACTGAAACATTAAGATGGTCCCTCGCATAATCTATCACCCCATCGTTTTGATTGTAATTTGTATGACTTTTATACATACCGTATCCTGGCATTACAGGTACGCTGTATTGTTTTGCAAGCCAACATTCGGTTAAAACCACAACGTCGCAGTTTATATTTAATCTTTGTTGAAATATGCTAAAATTATCAAAATTCTTAAAAATACTGCGTATATTTTGTGTTAATATTGTTAATGGATTACTAAAAGAGTAAATATATTGTTTACAATTTTCAATGTCACAAACTTTAGACTCCGATACAGAGAAATTAGCTAAGTCATTAATTAAATTATTAATCATATTATTTGAAAAGTAAAAGTAAGCGAGACTAAAATTAATTAGAGTAGGATCAGAAGGCAGAGAAAAACCCTTATGAACGGCGCTCTTAGGCGCCTTCATAATCAATAGAGTTAATGTACCTCTTTTCAGCCATTAGTTTAGCCGGGCAGTCAGCAGCACCTGTCAGATGATTACCTGGCTTCTTGAAGTGCAAGCAGGTAGCGCATTTGACCTCTTCTGCTTTCTTCGTGCAGTCCTTAATAGAGTGACCTTGATCACCACAGTGACCGCAGGTGTAGGCTGTGTCCCGGCATGACTTGGCCGCATGACCATACTGCTGGCACTTAAAGCAACGCGTGACCAAAGTGAAGTCTCTAACAGGGCAAGATGACCAGTTCACAAATACTCTTTCATTTGTGATCAGGGCTTTGCGTATGACTGCTGGCACTTCTATGATATAATTGCAGGTCTCAGAGTCTTTCTTGCCCGACTTATGGCTTAACTTTATTGAGGTCAAAAACGTTTCCAGGTTGGAGTTTGGTAGTTTATCGGCAAGGTTTTGATGGTATAAACAATTAAATACTTCCTTTTCTTGCATGGAGGACGGCACTCCGATAACAACTACTCTGGGCTTTCGTTTGTGAGGCTCGTCAACTGTAAGGCCAGAGTTTGTAAGTTGTACAGATTGTTTTAACTTTACAATATCGTCCTTGGAGTCTGTACTGATTATTACACCGCCATTCCTAGTCTTGCGTAGGCCTCTCACGTGCAGTTTCATCTGTTCAGGACAAATAATTTTTTGTACAAGGGACTTGGTGTCTTCACTTGACTTTAATTTGTCATTTGGGTAAATGGCCACTGAATTTAAATTTATCGGCTTAATAAAATTGTTAGTACCTTTTTTGACCATGTCAGCAAATGACGTTCCCGTGGCAGGTTTTGACGTCTCCTCGATACTCAGCTTCAGGTCCTGAAGCTTCTGTGACAAGTCAACTTGGTCTTGTAGGGTTAGAATAGATGAGTGGGCTCGGACAGTTTTAAGTTTAAGGGACTGATACTGCACTGCCATCTGCGATGCACCGTGACTCACTTTCCGGCATAAATTGCTAATGCGTAATTTTTGGTCGGAGTTCAGTTTTCCCTCCGTTGCAATATGGGTCACTTCATTAAGGCATTGCTCGATTGTAGACATCCAGTTCTGAATTTCGGGGGTTGATATTACTTCTAGTACATCATCTGCCATTGGGTGAGGTGCGGCTGCGGATGGGGGCGTAGGTGGCGGGGTGCGAGCGATTCTGGCACTCCGGGTAAAGGGACTATCCATTATTATAGTTTATAAGTTTTAATCACAACACATTTCGCAAGTTCACTTAGCACACAAAAGTATGTCACAGTTTTCTTTGCTACCGGTAATTGGTCGAACGAGGTCACAAGTCAGCAAATGATTATATGTTTATTTTTATTGTTCAGCACGTCTGTTCTCAACGGAAAACGCGAGATCAGAATTACTTCATTCAAATAGTTTGTTGAGCATAATTTGATTTTCTATCTCTAATTACTAGATATGTTTTTTTTTTCATTAGTGGCGCTAGTGTGCGGCGTAAACGCTCTTAAGTACAGGAAATATTTACTTGAGCAACAACTTTAAGCAGACGCCTTTTATTTTTTATTATTACGCTCGTGGACAAATAATACGGGTCAGTACAAAAAATTACAATATCTCTTATAATAATAGAGCTAGCAGCATCAATGAAACTGAATGTTGTAGATAATTTCATAGTTAATAATAACGTCGACGAGGAGATCGATCGCGCAGTGGTTAACGCAACCGGTCTGATATTGCTGAGGTTAAGCAACTTTCGCGACGGCCAGTCATCGGATGGGTGACAAAAAATTTTCCATCTTGAACTCCTCCGTGCTTCGGAAGGAACGTTAAGCCGTTGGTCCCGACTGCATTAGCAGTCGTTAACAACCACCTATCCGCACTGGGCCCGCGTGTTGGTTTATGACCTGTTGTCCCTATCCATCCATAGGGAAGGCTTGTGCCCCAGCAGCGGGTACATAAAATGAGCTGATGATGGTGATGATGATGAAGTATCTCTATCATGATATACATATACTTTAAATATATTTTCTTTATCTATTTAACAACGCGATAACGCTTGATCTTTATTATTTTTTGTATAAGTGACGATTAGGCCGACGGTGAAAACGCATTTCACTCGCGCTCCAGGTAACTAGAAAGTGGCTATCATATCTCCAGCTTTCGGAACATATCAATGATACTAACAATGTTGATAATGTGACAGATCAGATAAAATGGTGGTAGCTAGCGACGTGGAATTAAACCTATTTCCAACTCAAAATATTAAATACGTATATACGTATATTTATTTATTTATTTAATTATTGATTAAGGCTTACAAAACAAGTTACAGTCTAAGCATGCACTTAATTTGTATTACACTTTTACATTGAACTAAACCGTAACTCTTAAGATGTAGGCACAATAAGATCCAAGTAGGTATACAGGTACTAAAAATGAGGGTTAATACAGTATAGATATTCTAGGTTTATACTAGGTTCCTAAAGAAAAACAAAAAAAAATAATTATAATAATAATGTTGAAATGTTTAGATTAATCAAATGTATTGAAAGATATTCAAACAAGGGCAGCTATATATAACAGATGTTTTCCCGTGACCCTAGAAAGGGTTTGAAACGTCAGTATAAATGATATGTTGATATAACCTTGAGTAGTTCCGTATATACGGTATCATAACATTGTGTAGTGTTATGCCTATGTTAGTAATCTGACTGTCCACTATGTATTGAACGCATTTTTCATAAAAATCTTTTCCATGTTATTCTTGTTCTTGTATTATTCAATTTTACATGGTACTCAATACTCATTTTACATGGTACTCAATACTCATTTTATTCCATAATTTTGATACAGTAGAAACAGGGTTAAGTTACTAAGAACACTTTTCGACCCTGGTATATACCAGCTAGCTCAGCTCAGCTCTCTTAATTGTGCTAGGTATATACCTAGCACAATTAAGAGAGAAAAGAAAAGCTTATTATAACGCTAATAGAAGCCGATATAACACATCAATAGGTAAAGAGGCTTAATACTAACATGACGGAAATAATTTAACGGACATTCAGCATTATGATGACTAATACAATAATAAACACGGCGATTAAGTACACCCTTATTCGCATAGACATAGGGTCCAAAACTCACCTGCCAGCTCGATAACCGGTAACGATTTGTACACATCAAAATTTCACGATACATATGACAAAGGCTTTTCAGTAGCTTTCAGTGGAGACAAACTCAATAAGTTGTTATGTGACGTCATACGTCGCCATTAGCGAAACTTTGACATGCTAAAGGGAGAGTAATAAGTGCTATGTATAGTAACAGTACTACGTATAGTACTTATGACTTGCATACGTAAAAGTTGTTTTGAAGTTGTCAAACGGATATTGCCACTAATAGGAATTAAAATTCAATTTGCGCTTTTGTAATTTAACTTTTGAAACAATAGGAATGTTTATAAGTAGGATGTATTGAGCCATACTTTGAAGATATTTAAAATATAATTTAAAAAATCAGTATACATCCCAACTCTTGGAACTCCAATTCAATTTTGTAGGAGTGACAATAAGGATATTTATAAGTAGCAAGTATGTATTGATATTACACACAAGATATCCATAGGAGTAAATGCCATTTAAAATCTTGTTATTATTTATCTGCAGTTATAAATCTTGTAAGGCCAGACATTGCTCGTGTCAGACAAATTATGGGCAAACTGACAAAAGCATCATAGGTCGACACACAATGGATGAAAATACCATGGAAGGCCCAGACGGAGAAGGCGAGAGATAGATGAGTTGGTATAACACACAAAGGATTGACCCAATATAGCCCGAGACAGAGATAAATAGAAAGTGGGAAATGAAAATGAAAAGGCTTTGCCTTGATAACCACGTTGGCCGAGTGGCACTCAGCCTGATACCTTAAGGTCTCGGGTTCAATTCCCAGGACGAGCAAAGTGAGTTTCGATTTTTCGATGCATAGCCCGGGTTTGTGATCACCAACCCGCAATTTCAGCAAGCGTGGTGATTAAACCATTACCCATCAATTGTGGATGACCTGATTTCAGTGATGGACGCCTCTGCTCAGCAGTGGGACAGTTATAGGCTATTTACTGCTACTACTTTTTGCCTTGGAAAGTACTGTCTTTTTGTAGAGTATGATCAAAAGTACAAGATTAATGCATCCTTAATGCCATCGCGGCAAAATAACTTTTTGTTTCTTATGTTAACCATAAGAAACAAAAGTTACTTATACATAATATAATATTAATATAAATATAGATACAAATTTTGTATCTCAGAAGAATTACAAAAAACATGCACTTACTGAGAAATTTACAATGCATTACAAAATGATTTGTCACTATGAGCGTACACCGTGTTTGAAGATTAAAATTAACAATAATAATAATTTCTTTATATATTTATTAAGGAGAAGGAAAAATTTAGAGCTGGAAGATCAGGTGGACGACCCGAATATCATCGAGGAGATAAAGGCCCACAGACTTCGCTGGCTCGGCTACCTCGAGAGGATGAGAGATTATCGTGCTGTAAAACGAGCGTATATGGGACATCCTAGTGGCCAACGACCGGTTGGACGACCCAGGTACCGCTGGTAGGACAAGGTCTGTAAGGACTTGCGCGAGCTCAACGCGGATGACTGGCACCAGGTGGCACAGGACAGACCCTTATCTGATCCCTTATCTTTCTCTTATCTTATTATCGGAAGCCAAGACTCACTTTGGGTCGCTGCGCCATTCTAGTTAGTTACATATTTATCGCCATAAAATTATAATTTTTTGGAAAATATAGATAGTAATTTAATTAATGGAATCAGGCGTTATTTTGCGGAAATCCATGGTACAAAAAAATGTAATTGAAAAATATGTAGTGTTTAGCGGAATAATACACTACATTTTATTTCAATTACTTTTTTAAATAGTAATTTACAAAAAAAAGACGATCTATGTAGACTACGTCATGTGGTATGAGATCCCTTGTGCTTTATTAACTTTCTTATCATAATTGGTGAACGTTTTTTGATTAATTGACATTTTGTGATTAATTGAGATATTAGACAACTGCTACACTAATAGCCATGCTTGGCGTAAACTAAAAGCAAGACGTCTTGGATCGTGTATGAGTTTCGACCCTTCACACTGCATATATGTATTTCTTAATGTATCATACCATGAATAGGATTCAACGAAAGTTATCGTTATGGGAAAATCTTATTACTCATTTGCCCCACTGCAACTTGCGTGCAATGCCCTTAAGGTTGGCGATGTCACGTTATGTCGCGACTTTATAGACATCGTTTCGTCTTTGTTTTTCCACTTTTGATTTCTTTAGCACTTTGTTTAAGCATAAAATTTATATTTTCTTTGTGTTGGTTGGTTTAACACATTAAAATCCTGATTTATTCGTTCACAGAACGCTGCGGTAAAGTTTTTTTGTGAATAGACCCGGTTTTTGTTACACAAATAGCATAAAAAATTGTCAAAACAATAAAATGAATTAAACGTTTTGAGGCAGGTCCTGACACAAAGCAATTTGCTCTGTTACGGCAACACGAGACCCGCTGCCAACACGGACCATTACACAAATGAAAACGAAATTAAAACAGCTCAGCGACATCAATATTTCAGACTTTAAACCTTTTATGGAGGGAAATCACCGCCGGACGCCATGACAGTTATTCTCCCGCGTCAATTTTTAATGGCGGCGACAGGTGGCATCCATCTGAGTTAAGCGGCCAGTACTTAAGTTCCCACGAAAAAGTTTGCATTCCAATTAGAAATAAATAGTAGTTGCGTTACTCACCCGAGTGTCGTCATCGTCACAATGGTGTACCAGAAGGCAGCAGGAATGGATGTGAAGTTTGTATCTTGTTCGTTCTTCTCAGCGTAGAACATAACAGTGGCAAATATGATGATGGCCATCGCCAACGAAAAGACGAGGAAGCCCAACTCGCTCGCACACGACTTCAGCGTATACCCCAAGATCCTCAGCCCTTGCGAGTGCCGGGAGAACTTGAAGATACGGAACACTCTGAACACTCGGAGCGTGACAAACGCACCCGACACGTCGTCGTTGTCGGTGATGCCGAGGCCGATGTAGTACGGCAGGATGGCGACCACGTCGATGATCGACATCACTGATCTAACGAATTTGCAGCGGTCCGGCGCCGCGAACAGCCGCAGCAGATATTCCGCCGTGAATATCATCACGCAAGCTGTGTCCAAGCAGAAGAATACTATCTTGTACCGCTCGCCGCAGGGCAGCGTGCCCGCGCGCCCCGGCCGGTGCCCGCACGGCACCGTCTCCACAACGTTCGCCATCACAGACACGGCTATGAAAAATCCAGTCACATAGTAAAATACTAGGGCGGCCGTTGACGTGTGGGGGTTCTCGAACGCCCGCCACATCTTCTGCCGCAGGTCCGTGAGCTGCGGCAGGCTCTGGTCCCCCGCCTCACTGAGCTTGTCGTCCATTAGACGCTCCGCATTCTCCCGCTTCCTATCCCTGTAGTCCTCATAACAACAGTCACCGATCACATCCGGCAGTATACCGAAAAATGCCAACTCCTCATCGTAACCAGTCAAGCACTCGTGTTTTGGGTAATGCAGTTTCCCGGTTCTATAATAATTAAGTATGTGCCTAAATATATCAGGGTCTCTGTCGAAGAAGTACTCCCTGCTGTCCTCGTCATAGAAGAATTCCCTCTCCGTGGATCCTAGGAGGGAGTCTGGGTACTTTTCGAGCGTGTTCCGCCATGTTTCGAATCGCCGTCCGGAGACGTTGATGAGGAGCTTCTCATCTTCGGCTCTCCTGCGGTCTTTGGGGACGGGTGGGGGCGGGAGTGGGTGGGTAGCGATGGGCACCCATCCGATGGCAGCCGCGCGGGCGAACGGCAGCCATGCGGCGACCGACGCCATAGCGTTGCGACGCGGGCCCGTCGCCGCAGCTACTGCCCCCCGCGTGCGGTATTTCGGGCGCCCAGACGAGCGGTGTTGCCAGTGCGCGACCGAAATAGCCCGGTTATTGATGCACTATAAATAAGTGCGATATTGACGCTTCGATTTCTAATGGTGTAGTGATAGTAAAATAATGTTTTAACGATGTGTTTTTATAGTCGATTGTTATAGTGCTTGGCACTTAAAATAAATTATTTTGAGTTTCAGCAAGCTACATATTAGACGATTGCTTTTTGAAGAAAACATGGTTTGTTTTTATTTTTTATACGCTACTACACTACACTACACCATAATAAAACCACTAAAATAGGTCAAATTATTGAGTTTAAACAGCAAACTGGCTGTTAAGTTGGCCTGTCAACAGTGTCAACCTAACTACAACAATAAGAAACCAATGGTTTTTTTTACCAACAAAACGTTTTAGTTTTTATTTATATTTATTATTTAGTTTCATTAATACAATTAAATTAAGATTTTGTATTTCTCTTTCCATTTGACATTTCGTACCCCACACTCGGGTAAATTTCTCTGCGTCGAGCAACCCTCTCCCGGGAGCGGACGCAGAACGCGTGCGCGGCCCGTGACGTCACCGCCTAATAAATTGATTTTCATACGTCCGTCTCTTTCTAGCAATGAGTATTTTCTAGCGCGCCATCTCTCTCACACATCTTTAAGTTTTAGTGACCTTTTGTATATTTTTCACTGCTCCAAAGAGTTTTTTAAAAGCCTTTTGTCTTGAGGAAGTGAAAGGCATGAATGTGGCCTGAGGCATCTTTTATTTTTTAACACTTTTTTCGGGTTCAGGCGTTTGTGTATACAGTTCTTTGGTTGTCAAAGACATCTGAGCGGGGCGAATTTGTTAGGCATAGTATTATAGCTTCCGATATCGCGTTGAATTTTTAGTCATTATGTTTTTACATTGCGAATCGCATTAATATATCTGCGTAATATTGAACTTTGGAGGGTGCCAAATGAGATTAAATTTCCGATAAAATGATTAATGTTTTATTATTAACGATTTCGCTTTTACAATTTAAATTGTTTGCCTACAAACTTGCTAAAACTTCTGGCTTTTCCATATAGATGAATGTGCATGGAGAGAGTGGGCTAGAATGCACTATAGTGGACTAATGCGGGTTGGTGAGAGGGTGTTGATGACCGCCATCTTACGAATACAACTGGTACCAACGGCTTTGCCTTTTGAAGCACGGATATTTAATCTGGGAACCTGGTTTTTTTACGAATACCTAGCTTTCAAGCTTTGTAAATTACAATCAAAGCTTTTAAGGTAGCAACTTAACGCTTGGCTCTGACCAACAATAACATTATTTATTCATTAAATAATTGTAGTTTTTTTTATGTTTCGTCTTAGTTTCTTGGTGCTTCTTTCTCTAAAAAACAATGAAGTTATACAAGTTTGCTGTGAAAAAAATTGTGAATTTATAACATTCAATTGTTTTGTCAAGACATAGGAGATAGGCAAACAATTAAACTTTGGGATTCAACATTGAAGTTAACAATTATTTCGATTGTTCATACCGGAGACTGTAGGTGTTTTCTTGGTCTTTGAATATGCTTTTTTTAAACCTGTTTGATTACCTTTCGTTTTTTTTAATAGTTTGCTAAAGTGTATGCAAACACTGCCCAGTAACACTGGACTTCCTGCCCAGT
This sequence comes from Eudonia lacustrata, assembly GCA_947562085.1. Lineage (NCBI taxonomy): Eukaryota > Metazoa > Arthropoda > Insecta > Lepidoptera > Crambidae > Eudonia > Eudonia lacustrata. The sequence continues at coordinate 12,764,522 of OX387334.1, forward strand.
AAGAGATTACACATTTGTGACTAGATGTTACAAGTGCCAACAATATGGGCATTCGGCGAAATATTGCCGTGAGACCGAAAGTACGTGTGGGCACTGCGGCCGCGTCGGTCACTCAATAAAAGAATGCTCAAAACAGCAAGAACCCGCAAACTGTGCTACGTGCCAGCGCTTTAACAAGCCCAGCCACCACAAAACCGGGGATGAACAGTGTCCAGCAAGAAAAATGGCCGAGTCACGATACATGAGTTCAATTGACTATGAGGGCGCCTAGAGCGCCGCACATATAGTTTAACGCAGCACAAGGATGGGTAATGTAACTCATGACATTATTAAAGAACTAGACTCTTCATATGAATATGACTCATTGGTCTGTGAGCCACATACATGTTCGTCGTTTATCAGTAATATTAAACATAGTCATAATATTTTTATACAAAATATACGTAGCATTAATTGTAACTTTGATGGTATGTTAGCATTGCTTAGTCAAATCAATGTAGAAATTGACATAATGGTACTGACTGAGTGCTGGTTGTCCACAGCTTCTTGTATTCCTCAATTACCCGGTTATGTCTCATACACTACTAACAAAACTAATATTTTAAAAAATGATGGTGTAACATTGTACATTAAAAGTAATTTGAGCAAGGTAATTATAGATGAACCTGACCTAGTAAATGCAAACTGTCTAATTGCAAAAATAAACAATGACACCGCTATTGTAGCTATATATCGTTCTCCCTCTTATCATAATATTTCCAACTTTTTACAGTCTTTGAGTGTACTTTTAGAACAATTATCATCATTTAGGAATGTATTTGTCATGGGCGATTTAAACATCGATATAAAACCCGGAAATATAGATCGTAATTCATCAGAATATTTAACTCAGACAGCCTGTTTAGGTTACCTACCCACTCATTTGCATCCTACTAGAGAAAGAAACTGTTTAGATCATATTTTAGCCAAAACAAACATCCCTTTAAAAACTTTTATACTAACATCTACTTTGACAGATCATAATTCCTTATTGTTGTGTTTGCAACAGCGCTACGATAAGTCTTACGCAAAAGTAAAACATACGACGCTGCAATATGAGTCAGTGGCACATGACCTAGACAACTTAGACTTGTCTACTATTTACAACTCGGATGACGTTAATAAGTTAACCGAATACATCATCATCATCATCATCATCATCATCATCATCATCATCATCATCATCTTTAACTAAAATAATTGAGTCTAATACACGCACTGTTTTGTTATCCCGCCGTTATAAAATCATGAAACCTTGGATAACTCCTGGACTATTACGCTGCATTAAGCATCGTGATAAACTTCACAGAACACTTAATAAAAACCCAGACAGTGAAATAAATAAAATTACTTATTACAGATATCGGAATTTTTGTAATAATTTGTTAAAGAAATTAAAGCGACAGTATGAAAGGAGTCAAATTCATAATGCGGGTCACGACAAGAAGAAATTATGGAAAGTCATTAAAAACATTACTTACACAACTAAAACCAAACCGCCTGCCCAAAAACTCATTGCAAATTCTGCTACGCCTGCACATTCCCTGAACAGAGTAAACAATTTCTTTGTCAACATCGGGAAAAACCTAGCTGCAAAAGCGAAAGTCAGTAACATGCAGCCATTTTCCTGTATCGTACCCCCTTCCAAATTACCAGTTTTAAACTCGTTTGCCTTATTCGACACTGACGAAACCGAAATTGAACAAATTATTATGACTTTAAGAAATGACTGTTCCACTGGAATTGATAAAATATCTTGTGCTTTCATAAAAAAATTTAAAGATAAACTTACTCCCCCGCTTACATATCTTTTTAATTTATGCTTCGCGAAAGGAATCTTTCCTAATGTATTGAAGAAGGCTCTTATTCACCCTATTTATAAAAATGGAGATAATAGTTGTTTAAATAACTACCGTCCCATAGCCATACTGCCATCAATATCCAAGATCCTAGAAAGACTCATTTATAAAAGACTTGTAAAATACTTAGAAAATAACAAACTCTTAGCAGCTACTCAATACGGTTTTAGAGCAGACAGATCGACTGATGATGCAGTACATCAGCTCACTGACTATATTGTAAGGCGACTGGACTCACAAAAAAAGTGCTTAGTCATATTCCTTGATCTCGCAAAAGCATTTGACACGATTTCGGTATCTATACTTCTCGAGAAGTTATATGAACTTGGTATAAGGGGTGTTCCACATAACCTCATCAAAGATTATCTTTCTAATCGGACACAACGTGTTATGATAGATGACACTATGAGTGATGAACTGACTGTTGAATATGGTGTTCCTCAAGGGAGCATTATAGGACCCTTGCTATTTCTTACCTACATTAACGACTTATGCCTCCTTCCTCTTTCCAAAAGCGGAAAAATAATATCATATGCCGATGACACAGCTCTGCTCTTCAGCGCGGACACTTGGAACGAGGCTTACAATCTAGCTCAATCTGGATTTAATACAGTCACTCAGTGGCTTAGAAATAACCTACTGACACTTAACATAGATAAAACAAAATATATGACTTTTTCCTATAACTCACTATCCCAGCCTATCCCAAACTCACATTCAATAACAGCCCATCTGTGCAATGATTCGCCTGACACTTGCTCCTGCCCTAAGCTCAGCTGCACTGACAATATTAAATACCTAGGGATAATAATTGATAAGTATTTGAAATTTAAACCACATATTGAAGCCCTTACATCTAGAGTTAGAAAGTTAATTTACGTCTTTAAAAATCTTCGGCACGTTGCATGCGGTAGTCTACTAAAATCAATATATCTGACACTTTGTCAGTCATTATTTGTATATTGTATAACATCATGGGGCGGTGCACACAAAACTATTATGATAAACTTAGAAATAGCGCAGAGAGCAGTTCTAAAAGTCAGCACATTCCGACCAATACGCTTCCCGACGGCAGAGCTCCTTACCAAATGCGATGTCCTATCCGTACGCCAGCTTTTCATATTACTAACAATCACTAAAAAACACTCATTAATGCCCTTTAACCCTGCGCTCGAAACCAGCCGAAGACGTGCAGATATTGTCTGTTCTACTGAGCGATTCAGAAGATCAAACACGCACAGATTCTTTTGTCATCTGAGTAGTTTTCTGTACAACAGATTAAATTTTTCTTTATGTATTTACCCCATGAACAAAGCACAATGTAAAAAAACCGTACAAGATTGGCTAAAGGGGAAAACATATGATGACACAGAGAAATTATTATTAGTAATTACATAATTTTTAAGACCATCTAGAAAATTCTAATTAAGTAGAGCAATTAATAATATTATTCAAGTACTTTCCAGTTCCGCATTTAAAATAGTTAGTCATTATTATTGTGTAAATGTTTTATTGTAGAATAAGCACTAACGTTCTGTTCTAGATAGATACCTAATACACAGGCAATATTGATTGCTTAGCAAAGGTATTACGTAATACATAATATTATATACACTAACCCCAATTACTTTACATAAGTCTTTTGTATCTAGGCTAAGTTTTTATACAGCAATAAAATTTATCTTATCTATCTTATCTTACTGCAAATAAAAATATATAATATTTATTTACCCAAATTATTGAACTATGCAGAGATCATAGTAAATTTTTGTGATGTGACTGTGTTTTGTATGAGATCATCATCTGATACTTAACACAAATTCAAATTAAATTTTTTTTTTATTTTAAATGTACTTTGACAAGTATTTTTTGAACGTCCATTCACACTTATATTGAGCATTCATTTGTGTACTCTACACAACTTTTTTATTTTGCGTGTATATTGTCAAAACAAAAAAAAACACTTTAATTTTTTTTTTTGTGTTTTTGTTAATTTTTTTACGTAAATTCGACAATCTGCCGGTATTAAATAAAACGTATAAAAATAAACTTTGACATCAACATTGGCGCAGTGGTTTGCAACTTAAGATGTGAGATTTCTAATTTAATTAATGGCTTTTTTCTTAATTTTACAAATGTGAGTAATACTTACATTTCATGGGTCCCGACAAACGGCCGACGACAACGTTGAAGGCCTAGACGATGATGGCGGGATGAGTTGGACTCCCACTTGAGTATGGGACGAACTAGCTCAGGACAGAGATAGGTGGAAGGAGGGAAGGGAGGCCCTTGCCCTGCAGTGGGAAAGTAGTGGCTGATAATAATATAAGGTCCTTACCTATGAAATTGACGTTTTTTTCTCACTTATTAAAGGGTCTAAAAGTTCTAAAAGTCAATAACGGTTGTTAATATTATTATACACATTAAATTCATGGTTTTCATGGTGTCGCCATCTCTGAGGTCCCGGGTTCGATCCCCGGTCGGGTCAATTTAGAAATTATTGTTTTTCTAAATTGTCTCGGGTCTGGGTGTTTTCTATGTATAATAAGTATCTATTTAAGTATTTTAAGTATGTTTATCCGTTGTCTAGTAACCATTTAACGAGTTTCATAACGAAGCTTCTCTTGAGCTAGATAATTGGTGTGAGTGTAGGAAAGTTTATTTATTTATTTACTAGCTGTGCTCGCGACTTCGTCCGCGTGGAGAAGTGACTTTCGGCAGCATTTTTAATTTTTTAGGCTCTTTTCCCGTTTTTGCAACATTTTTCACTGATGCTTCGCTCCTATTGGTTGCAGCGTGATGTTATATAGCCTAAAGCCTTCCTCGATAAATGGACTATCCAACACAAAAAGAATTATTCAATTCGAACCAGTAGTTCCTGAGATTAGCGCGTTCAAACAAACAAACAAACAAACAAACTCTTCAGCTTTATAATATTAGAATAGATTTAATTAGGACTATGTAACTTAGGCTTCAGTAACAACAATTATTATTAATTTTGTGTCTTTATCGCCCAATTATTATTTTTTAAATTGACTATTTTTTATGTTCGTGGTATTGTTTTTTTTTTATTGTAGCTTTGAAGGGACTTGGTTTTTTTCCTTTTTTATGTCTGCTATATTTAGCTAGTGAAACAAACACACTACTCTACAATTTTTATAGTGTTAACATAAATATATGGTAAGAAAAAAAAAACTTTAGTATGAAAATTTAAAGTTTATAAAAAATCTTCATACAAAACTTCAATTTCATAGACAAGGACCTAATAATTATTATTATTTGTTTGTACATAAATGTGTAAAACTAAATTACAAAATCTACATTGGCTTTATAATGTACACCTCTGGCTCACGTTCCTTGGCTCAGTGGTTTGCAACCTAAGATCTGAGATTAGAAGGGTTTGACAATGATTTATTAAGCTCGCCCGCAGATTTGGGTGAGAACGGCGTAAGCTAAACCTTCACCAAAGTTTCACGTACTATCTTATTCTTTAGTAGGTAATTACTTAGTACAGTCAGTTATAAATAAATGGCATCAACCTTTTTTAAAAATTTTAATTGTATACTTAGGTGAAATTTTACTAGAAAAAGTCAAACATGACATTTGAAATTATCAAAAACACATGGGGTCCGTTAAACGAGGTGTGAAGACTGTACCTCCTATAAAATTTTATCTTTTAACTATATACCTAGTAGTCGCCCAGTGGTCGAAACTCGACCGTTATCTATATATTAATACTCGAAGTAAAAACTTTGTACCCCTTTTTTACGAAAATTGCGCGGACGGAGGAGTATGAAAGTTCGCACACTTATAGTATATATAGAGAAGGTTATCCGAATGTTAATTTTTTTTTTTTATTATACATAAAAATACATTAAATCAATAAAACAAACGTTTCAATTCAATTTATTTATTTCAGTCTTTAAAAAACATAACAGCCATATATTACACACACTACCATGTATTTGACACACACGCCTATGTATTTGAAAGACACGTTTAATATATTATACTCTTTTCGAAAATGTCAAAAATTGAAGAGGAGCGGCCGACATCTGTCAATGCCAATCCAAACTCACATTCTATCTTTTTTAATTTTTCTTTGCTTAGGGTACAATCCGTGCAGCCTTAATAAAATAACGGTCGAATTTCGATCACTGGGCGACCACTAGTTTTTATAAAAAGCTGTTTGGCAGGCATTGACAGATTTCAACCGCTCCTCTCCATTTTTGAAATTTTTGAAAAATGTATGAGACAATGTTTATTTATTATTATGATGTATTTTATATGCATATTTTTTTTTAAATATTAGCATTCTGTACTCCTTCTCTATATAAACTATAAGTGTGCAGAATTTCATACTCCTCCGTACGCGCAATTTTCGTAAAAAGAAGTACAAAGTATTTGCTTCACGTATTAATATATAGAATATGCAATGCTATAAATGCATTAAATCAAAATAATAAAAATGAAAACTTAATGTCTTAGGTCAGATCCAGATGCTCCACAGCTGATGGAGCAGGATTGTGCCTCACTTGCCTCCTCAACCTACTGATCAAGTTTCTTCACACCTCCTTTAAAGGACCTCATATCTCTTTTACTATTTCGAATGGTTGCTATCAATTTAAAACTAAATGTAGTGAACTACATAGTAAACAAACTGACAGTTCTTGGCGGAAAAGTGAAGAGTCGTGTCTGCGGTTTTGTTTTGTTTTCTATTTGTGTTAAGTCGAATATTAAAGTGAAATAATGGTCGATTATTACCCGTTAAGTGTTTGTGAGTGTGCATGAGTGTTGGCAAATGAAACAAAACAGTGCAACGGCACTTTTCAAATTCTCTCAAGAAGTCCGCGCGAGGACTAAGTAAAGCCCCACATCTTTACTGAGATATTCGAGAGGTTGGGGGGTAAATCATTTCTCACTTCTCATTTCTATTATCATTCATCATCATCATACAGGAAGGAAATATTGTTTATTTATGTATCACTTGTAAGAAAAATTACTTTGACACTGGCTAAATGTGCTAATCGCACGAAGCCATCAACTAAAGGAAAAAAAAACAAACTCACAAGTTGAGAGAGTTAAATGATAGTGTTAGATCTTTTACGCAAAAATGTTACTTAAAACCACTAATTACAAAACTATTACACACAATTACAACCACCGCACCGCACTGGGCCCGTGTGGTGGTTTACGGCCCGTTCTCCTGTGGTGTTTTATAGGGAAGGCTCGTGCCCCGGCAGTGGGGGCATATAATGAGCTGGTGTGGTGTGTGGTGGTGATGGTTACCTAAAAGCTTCTTGCTTCGAAGGACCAACCAGCTTCTTGTCTCAAAGAAACCAGATCCTTTCGAAGTGAAGGAGATAAAAAGAGAGAGGCGATATAGTTAAAGCCGGTCACCCATCCAGGAACTAGATGTAGTCAAAAATTTTATATAGTCGTAGCTTAAACGCCGCTACGGCACTGAGCTCTAATATAAAGTAGCAAAACGTAGCATTGTAGCAGGAGTCTGTTTGCTACGAGTGTTCGTAGTTCGTAGCTTTGGCTTTGCTACAGATTATGTTAGTCATAATATAAGAAGAACAGTCACATCAAATTCATTGAAGCGTACTAAATAAACGAAAATAATTTACTACTAATTTTATTATGTGAACTGCGTAACATTTAAATTAGTTTGAATCGAGAATTATGCCAGTGTTAGACAATAAGATAAATATGAGAAGTTTAATCAAAGACAATGATTTACCCTACCCGTTTTTTTATTTTTCATTGTTCGACCGGTACCGGTTTAATTATAAAAAATAAACATCTGATTTTAGTCATTAAAAATTTAATAATTATAAACATAACATTGGTTAAATGGACATTAATATATTATTGTGTATCTAATTGACTATTTTAATTTTATTGTGATTGTGACATAGATAATTTTTTGTGATTTTTTTCATATTTATGTGCTAGATATTTGTTGTGTTTTTATAATTTTTACCTAGTATAAATGTCATAAAGGGACGATTCGTAATAATAATTAGTATTGTCACAAATTAAATTTAAAAATATTTGCACACCAGCAAACTGGTAGAATGCATTGGCTCGAAATAGAATAACCCAACAACTGTACCAGTGGCGGTAGCCAAAGTAACATTAAGAAAACGATAGCGAAGTTCGAAAAGAATAAAATGTATGGGATTGACATAAGTTTGACCGCGTGATTTAGCGCGGCTTATGTCAATCCCATACATTTTATTCTTTTCGAAAATGTATGGGATTGACATAAGTTTGACCGCGTGGATTTAACGCGGCTTATGTCAATCCCATACATTTTATTCTTTTCGAACTTCGCTATCGTTTTCTTAATGTTACTTTGGCTAAGCCTACTGTAACCTGTATTCTCGCAAATTAAGACTTTTGATTTGATTTGAACAATTAAATATTGGCCACCTGCTTCTGAGCTGTCATCCCGTTTTCAATGAGCAAGTAAGTGACGACGAAAACTGTCGACAACTGGGCTTAAAGTATCGGACACAGGTGCCATTAACCTGAGTGAGTTATACTTTGAACGTGCTTTCGGGAGTGCGCAGGATCTAGAGAAATGGTTGCCCATTGCAACCCACCATCACCGCATCATAAACACCGTCGTTAACATCCATCATCGCCTATTGTGTTGATTTTTTGTATTGTTTTGATTTTGTTTGACTTATCTATCTATACATACAAAGCTAAAGAGGGTCGAAAGTCTGTACATGGAAGATAATCGAAAAAAAGTTGGCTGGGGATACTTAGAATCGATAACAGAACACGTTCCAACAGTTTTTAGAATTTTTGTCTGTTTACATGTTTGTCTGTTTATTTGACCGCGCATCACGTGAAAATGGCTGAACTGATTTGGATGAAACTTTGCACATAGACAGACCATAACCCGGACTAGGATATAGGATACTTTTTTATCCCGGTAACAGGTTCCTGTGGGATAGTGTAGTCTTCGCGAAAGAAGTCGCGGGCGACAACTAGTTATTAAATAAGTATAAAATATAGTAAAAAAAATTAAATGCCAGGTAGGCATTCTAGCCAGTAATCGAACCTGGGTCTTCCGCAATCCGGGTGGCTTAGTTCATCTCTAGTGCAGCAAATAGCACTTAAGAAAAAAATGCTACTATTGATAATTTGTATTTTAATTGGTTTCTGACATTCTTTTTGTATTGATCTTAATTTACTATTTTTACTATTTCGAGTAATTTTTGAGACACTGCTAATTCTTATTTTAGCATGCTGGCGTTTGGGCAAACTGTAAGTTAGCATGTACCTACACTGTATAATAAATAAATAAATTGACTCGTCATTGCAAAAGTTGGACAATCGCGACCCAAGTGATGAGAGCTGTTCACAAAAGTTAGTAGGTGTAATGTAAAGTAAATCTATAGAGGTAAGTAGTATTTGTAATTCCGGGCTCTTGACAGTTTTTAATTGTAAATGTGTTTTTTTATTTACTTATTATTATAATTTTTTTTTATTAAGTTTTATATATTAAATTCAGTAAGTAAAATTTTATTCTATGATGATGTTTATGTTTTTCCTATTTCTATAAGGAAATAGAAAATTTACTAATAGCCTGCCATTAATATATTAATACGATAAACACCCATTACACACACACACTCACATACACACCCTCGAACATAGTTCACTCGCACACTAAACACGGCCCCCGTATATTATAGTTTTTAATAGTTTTATAATGGCAAAAATAATAATAATAATGATGATAATGTCTTGTTTCGAACCAGCCGGTAACTGTAGTTTATTTTATAATTGTAATGGTTCTTGCGATTCAGACCCAGAGTCCTGTGCAGTGGCCGCTAAAAATCTATAACGGTTCCCTGTGCACCTGTATCAAAACGTAAAATTAGTTCTATCTAATTAGCACTGACTAGTTTTAAGTTTCCTTTGTATCTGGGACACTTGTCTTTGTATGGTAATAATAATAAAATAACTAAAAAAAATATTATTAAGTTTTTTTATTATTTAAAATTATTAAATTATTACTTTTATTTGATACTGTTTGCTTTTTTTTCAGTTTTATTATTATTGTTTTTTTTTTCTGATACGTCCCACCAGTGCGTGTCGTGGCGACCTATAGAGACATTTGATTTTAAGATAAAAATCATGGCTTCTTTCTTGTTTTAATGTATTCTTGTTGGTTGTCCTATTTAAATAAATAAGTAAAATAAATAAATAAATGTATTCAATTATAATATTGTAAGATTTGGTAACGACATACTTCGTTTTTTTCCGTAAATGTCGTTACTTAATTATTTATTATTTATTTTATTTTATTTTATTTATTTATCAACATAAATATAATTACAAATATCGGTTAGTAGTTAAAGCCTATGTTAGCTTTGTCTAGATACTAAGTACTTCTTTTAAAGATGTGCAGTATTTTACGCCCATTCTTCTCCACAGCCAAAAAGTAGACGTCCTGAACCCGCCCAAAGTCCTTTTCTTAAGATTATTTAAATAAAAATAAAAAAATACTTTGACTTTGACTTCGACTATGTTAATTTGATTTTTTAGTTTAAGTGCAAATTGCTGCACTTAAGCTGAATTAAATAGTTACAAAATACTAGTTGACCGGCGGACTTCGTACCGCTTTGACAGTTTCCATGAAAACAAACCATACAAAACGTTGACAGTTTCCATGACAACAAAACAAACAAATCATTCTCAAGTAAAAGAGATGTGAAAGCCATATTAAAAAAAAAAAACAAATCATTCGCCCGCTTAGCAACACCCGTATCGCATGATGGACCCATAGCAGCGCCACCTACCGGGTCCAATTGTAAATCTAAACCATTCTCCAATCACAAAAAAATTATTTAATTATATATAATTATATAAAGATAGTGAAAAATTTCCGCCAGGATTGCGGAAGGAGATGTTTGGACGACTCAAAAGTACTTTTCTTAAAAAAACACCAATGTTGAAAAAAATTCCACGAGCAGGATTTGAACCTGCACCCTTCTGACATACCGGGTCAGGTGCTCTCTCAATTGAGCTATCGTGGTTCTAACCAGCCCGCCGAAATTATTCAACACTATTTACTTTTTACTTTGAAAGCCATTTTTTCAACATTTGTGTTTTTGTAATTTGTTCGCAACAAAATTTGCGTTAAAAATTATATAAACATTTTGCTTTTCTTAAGTTTATTTGAATAAAAACTTTGACATCAGGCGATTGGCTAGTAACCTATCATTGATGTTATTTATTCTACCGGTAATTGTGTCGTCGGGTTACTCATGACGAATTTGGTAATTTTAATGTTCCCTTTACCCCTTTTTAGGAGAATGAGATTTTAAATATGTATGCAATATGAAGCACTTAAAAATCATAGCCAAACAGGTTGCACTTGTAATAAAACAATAAAACTCTTTGTAAAATGTACATTTAATCTTACATACATATTTAGGTACTATGTACATTCGAAAGCGTCTATACTTACACAAAAATAATGTATTTACCTATAGCTGTCAAATATGGAGAAGTAAAGTCAGTAAAGTGCCCTTGTCGTGAATATAATATTGCTTTTTACAGTTTCATTTTATTGTGCGCAATTGCTTATTTAATGATAATCATTGGTTATGTCCAAAATATTTGCAAATTAGCACATCATCATCATCTCAGCCAAAGGACGTCCACTGCTGGACAAAGGCCTCCCCCAAGGATCTCCACAACGACCGGTTTTTATCCAATGGCTTCCCGCGACCTTCACCAGATCGTCTGTTCACCTTGTTGGAGGCCTGCCCACCCTTCGTTTTTCTGTACGCGGTCGCCACTCAAGGACTATCCCGCCCCAGCGGCCATCAGTCCTGCGAGCAATGTGCCCTGCCCACCGCCACTTGAGCTTAGCAACTCTTCGGGCTATGTCGGTTACCTTTGTTCTTCTGCGGATCTCCTCATTTCTGATTCGATCACGCAGAGAAACCCCGACCATAGCCCTCTCCATTGTTCTTTGAGTGACCTTGAGCCTTTTTATGAAGCCCATAGTGAGCGACCACGTCTCAATCCCGTATATCATCATCATGCAAATTAGCACAAAGAATTTTAATTAAATACATATTTTAAAATAAAGTAAATTATCTTCTAAACTCTTTATCTTTAAACTATTTTGTATTATGTTCTTTGGTTATCTTTTTTTTAAATAAAATGCACTTTACTTTCATAGTGACAGAGGTCGATTAAAGAAAAAATACAGTTCACCTTCGTTCATAAGTTTCATTGATTTCAGATAATATATAGGCTATATTTTATATGAAAAATATGAGACCTATATATTTTCTGAAAGCAATGGCAGTTAAAACCCGATTTTGGTCTTCAGAATTAAACAATGATACGCATATTCGTATAAAGTGACACACAATCCGGATAACCTATGGCAATGATCCATTTGTTTAAACTTAAAACAATAATACAAAAATTAAATGTTTTTTAAAAGAAGTTAAATCAGTAAAACAGTCGTCTTTCAAATAAAAGTTGCTGGCAATTAAACTTACTTTAGGTATAAAAATTTATCATTAAAATTAAACTTAGCTCAAATGAAAATTGCACATGTCATTATTCTTTGGTGGTTCCTAAATAAGGACTAGTATTCGATAAAAAAGGAAAATAAATAAATTATACTTATTTCACGACTAACACAAAGTAAAATAAACTAGTGACTTCTGACTTAAAACTAGTTGATTCATTCTTTATCCTTAATGTTTGTAACGTTAAACTATAAATAAATTGGTAATTAAAATAGGCTATATTATAAGTAAACAAACTGACGAATAAAAATTGCATTTTCATTGCAGTTTTCCTTTGATATTGTTGTTAAGTTAAGTTAAGTTTCAGGTATAACTGACACCAACAGTATTGTTATTTTCAAAATATAAAATGGTGTTTCATATCCACCCCGCTTAAGTAGACACATAACTTATTATATCAGACAGATAGATCAAAGAAATGCGAGAAAGGAAACATGTAACCAACATAAATAGGACATTGACTAGTAATTCTCAAAAATGTTTCGGACTAACATTTACAGTGTGGCATTGGGCACATCATGATTCTGATGATCTGTAACTTTTCGCTACTTTATATAATAAGCTATGTGATTTTAAGACAGATTTGTAACTTTTTGTTGCACTAATGCAGTGGTAAACACAAGATGACAAAGTTTTTGAAGGTTTTTTTATGTTATCATATAGCTAACTCACAAAAAATATTCCACAAAAAATAATTCAATGTGAATGTACTTTAAAGCATTCAAACCATCGAACCACAGACCAGGTATCAGATCTGTGCATCAAACCATTATTTACAAGATCATAATCATTTCTCTAATTCGATATTACAATGAATATTTCTATCGAAATTGACTATACAGAAAGTAGAAGTCACTTTCATCTCCAGTTCTTTAAAAAAAATTTACGGACTTTCCTTTCGACAGAGGTACTCGATTGACAATCAAAATGCAAATACTGCAAAATGTTCATTTTAAAACTAAATATGCTGCAAACGTTTTAAAATTTAAAATTTTCATATAATGCTTTGAGCCACCTTCACTTTTGATTTTCGCTTCTTGAATTAAGTTAGTTGAGACATTTCTATTACCTATTTAGTATATTATGTAAACAAAGTACCAATAAAAAGATAATGTTACAGGTTTTAGAACATGTCACAAACCGTTATTTTCAGTATTTATGAATAATCGTAAATAGTTGTAACAACAGTAAAAATAATATTAAAGTTGGTGTACAGTTAGCGAATTAAAATTAAAAGGATTACCGTGAAGTTCATATAAACAAAAAGTTTATTTTCAGCAAAGACAAAAAAACTAAAAACAGATTCACACAGTCATTCAATTAACTAGATTCTGGACTAGATTCTCAGCTTCCCGTAAACATTAACTGAAGCACTTAAATAAATAGTTTAATTATATCTAATTATTACAATTTTAAGTAATAATATCACGCAATCTTGTTTTCTCTTTTATATTTGCATTCTCCATCTTGGAATGTGAGATCTTTAGACTAGAAAGGTATCTAACACTGACCTCTGTAACGACTGTCTGTTTCGAGTACTAGTTTTGACATAGTAATCGAAATTTTCTAGCGTCTGATATAACCACGATAGTTTCACTGGTGTTATTTATATTTATAAATAGTAATTCGCGAAAACATTAGATATTTTTTATTATTTCTAATTTGACAAATTAGCTGACAAATTAGTTCCGAGTTCTCTCACCACTAATCGCTAAAGCTATCAGCGCCAAAATGGCGGCCAACACACTATCACAAACTTAACTTGACAGCTGTCAGTCCAGTCGTCAAAAAGTCAGTGAACCTAAAGTAATACGTCCCACGTTAAAATTATACTAGAAATTTGCTATTTTCATGCCTTCCTCATTCTGTCCTGTTCCGCAATTCGAAATAAAATGCTTATGCACTATAATACAATTTTCAGTTAGAATTTGGAAAGCACAAATTGCTTTTAATAAGCAGAGAAGGAAGGCATCGGAATTAATCATTTTTGCTATAATAATAGTAAATATGGAATGTAAGTGAACAGACAAAATGACATTCAACTTTTCTGGTGAAAATTAAAAGAGGTATGTATGACCAAATCCCAAGAAAAGTTGGTCATTCTATAAATTTACAATTTGATATGACATAGGTATAAAAAGCTGGCTTAATATAATGTTTTACTACAAAATACAAGTAATTTTTGGTAAAATGTCACATCAATTTTATACACAATTGCATTTCTATTGTCATAAAAAATATTAAAAATTAAGCAATGTTATTTTAATGTCGTCATTGCATTATTTTCATGAAAAAAATTATCAGTCCGTGATCATGTCACACTTCACATAAAAATGCATGGAATATTCATTAAATACAATTTAAATAACAATATTTCAGAAGTCCTACTCTTAACGAAGCGTACAGCACAGTCAAAAATAAAAATAGCTTTAATTATTAAAAATCTAAAACACAAACACATAAAAATATTGTTGTCAATATTTCTGTGTCACTATTTATTCTCAATTTTTTAAATTCATTTTAAACTACTTTTCTATCTGACTGTACATGTATAAGGATCCGATTTGATCGGACATTTTGTTTACCTTCATATCTGATTTAACATTTTCATGACAACACTTTTAGATTCTCTAATTGTTTTAAAATGCAAAATTTTTATTAAGAAACTCATATCAGTCAGCTATAAAAAGTTTTTATTTTTTTTAGAAAACAAAACAGTTTTTTAACTCCTAATTGCTATCAAAGCTGATAGACCACTTGAAAATATTTTGGAGTTCATGACACTAAAATAGAGTCAAAATTCAGTTCATACCTTTTTGTCTGAAATCAGAAAGACATAATGGCATTTCATTTATCTATGACACAAAAACGTGGTATAAAATTAACACCTCAATATTCTCAAGTGTAACAACTATATTAACAGATGAAATTTAAAAAAAAAATCCATAAATTCTTCTAAACCATTACAGGAGAACAATTACAATTAAATTATCATTAGCTATTCCTTAACGTCTGACTAGAAACGTTCAATATTGAGAGATCAACACGTTTTGAACCTTAAGCTTTGGACTTAGCTGATACCATTGCAACCAGATGCTCACGCACCCATGTGCGAATCGAATTATTTTCGAATGGTGTGTAAAGAGCAAGTAACTAAAAATCACTGACAATATTATCCACTAATTAAAAACTTATCGGTAATCTATCACAAACTATGTATCTTAAAATTTGAGTTGAAATAGCATTATTTAATAGTGATTTTATTGGTATTATCACTATTAAATAATGCTATTGTTTACAAGACCAACAATAATGGTATTATCACTATTAAATATATAGACATAGTTTGTGATAGATTACCGATAAGTTTTTAATTAGTGAATATTGTCAGTGATTTTTAGGTACTTGCTCTTTACACACCATTTGAAAATAATTCGATAAAAGCACGTAATGAAAGCACTCTTACGAATAGACATTATATTGTTTTGCTAACGGAGGTTTGTAACAATCTAGATCCACAAATAACAATCAGATCAGATCTGTAAAGATAGATGCCATAAGTCTGGCAACGTCCTTAAGAGCGAAGAGCCTGAAGTCCTCCGGTTTCGGATAGGCCGACCCCAGGAGTCCCATTCTTTTCCTAGCCAGAGAGTCGCAGTCACACAGTAGGTGCTGCATTGACTCGGTTTGCTCTCCACATGCCCTACACAAACTATTTGTTGAAAGGTGCATTCTGTGAAGCATTTGTTTTGTGGCATAATGCCCTGTCAAGGCACCGATGGTTAATCGGGCCTGCCTTCTGCTGCCTCCGCATATAAACTTACTCCGTCTTAAGGAGTTTTCGCCTAGGAAGGATTTGGAGTGTTTCATACCCGGCTGCTCTTTCCATTCGATGCCGTGCCGATCGTCACAATGTTGCAATTGTATCCTGAGTCTGATAACAGCCAGCCGTATTCGCAAACATTGCCCAGCACTTAAATGATATTTATATTACTGTACATTTTGTAACTTTGAAGTTGTCTAGAAAATATTCGAACGGTGCCTAAACAAGATAACCTGGAATTCATATTGAAACCTTGATATTCTGATCCTAATTAATTAATTTCCTAAAAGAGTGGTTAAAATTTAATACAAAATACAGACAACAAATCTGTATCGAATTTAATGAAAATGCGGTGGTCGAAAGTTCTGATACAGAAATAACTCTTCGACATATCGTGACAATAAACGGCTTCTTAAATAACAAAACTATAATATAAATATATGCTAATAGAAATAGCCTCAAAGTCAATACCAACATCATTAATAGAAGTAGAGAGTCATGTCCTAAATATTTCAATGTACAAAACCAAGCTACCTGCTAGGCACATCTCCGTCGACAACTCCAAATTCATTTCATAGCACTATGAGATGATGCTGCGGTATGCGGCGTCACAAGAGATGGTCGTCCTGATCATCGTGATCCTCCTCAGACTCGGCGGAGTCCAGACTAGGCACGTGGTCTAGGTCTTGGCCATCCAGCTGCTCCAGCTCTGTAGGTGCGTCGTCGTCTTTCCACTTGTCCATGGAGCGTCTTCTCGCGTTCATGAAGAAGTTCCCAACCGTCGTCGGCTCTAAGCCCAGCTGTCTCGCTATCGTCACCTGCATTTCTTTGGATGGTCGTTTTGTTTCCTGGAAATAGATAAGGTTTTGTTGTGACAAAAATTTTGTTAAAACATGAATTTAAATTCTTTTTTTTTTTCGAAACGTTAACGCAATTATTTTAGACGAGTAGTATTACTATATTACTTTTATTTAGAAGTTTTGAAAGTGAATTATAAGTGAGTCATAAGGAGTCTTCTTAGAGTATAGTGGCGAGTAGATAGGTAAAGTACTGATTTTAAATTTTAAGAGTTTTGAAAGATTATTTTTCTGGTTGATATTTTGTTAAATCATTAGGATCATTTAATGCCACACTGTCTTCAGGTTATAAACCATAATGATATAAAAGGACTGGAGTTCGATGGCGCAGTGGACAACGTGCCCAGTCTATGATTGCATAAGCAAATTTTGTCAAGTCATTATGAAAGTGACTAAAAATGTATCATCTCGAGCTCCTCCGTGCTTCGGAAAACACGTAAAACCGTTGGTCCTGGCTGCATTAGCAGTCGTTAATCCGCACTGGGTCCGCGTGGTATTGCTTGTTCGCCCTATTCTTCTATAGGGAAGAAACGTGATTTGTGCCCCAGCAGTGAGTACATAAAAATGAGATGATGATGATATAATAGGACAAAATCTATTGTTAAGTTTACGCGAACACTACACATTGAAATTAAACAACTTTCACGGATCTACTCGCGTTTATTTTACACATTACTTATTTAATGTTTATCCTGACGTTTCGAACCCTTTGCAGGGTCCGTGGTCACAGGGAGACTAAGGTGTTGGTAGTCTCATAATTAGTTGGTAGCTTGTATACCCTCATTTAAATTTAATCAGGTGCGTTCCGTTTTACGCAGAAAGAGCTTACAGTATCTTTTGGTCTGGCAGTATGGACAAAATCTAAAAAAGAAAATTTTTAAAAATATAAAAAATGTTTACCTTAAAAATAGCCTGTAGAGTACGCCGCTGGAGGTCTGTGAAAACCAAACGGGGCTTCTTCGGGGAAGGCAGAGTATCCGTAGCCATTTCCTCCTTGCGCTTGCAACCTGAAAGGAGAAAGTAAAAAATAAATAACCATTATTTTAAAGGTGATTTTTAAATTACTACAATCACTATAAGTGGACACAATAATGTTAGTATGCTAGAAACATTGTTCTGTAACTACCCACAGATCCCAATGTTATATCGGTAGGATATGGGAAAATTCAAACGCAAACGCTAGAACCTAGAGCTCTTTTTATAGATTATTTCACTAGAATATAATTTTAAGTATAAGAATAGTACTTACTGCCTCTCTGTGGAATCTGGGCCGCTGAAACAAAAAAAAAACCAAGTCATAAAACACGCATTTCTCAGACTATTCTTTGATATAACGATGCTGTTTAAGTGATTATGAGTTTTTAAATAATTATCAGAATCAGCTTCTCTTTAACGATAAACAGTCTTCATTTCAGGTACTTATTCATTGTTAGAACTCAATTTCCCTTCGTGAAATATTCTTTGCTTTAAATAGTTTTACTTTATTAATGAAACAAGAGAGAGTTTTTATATAATGATATGATATTGTTACTGGAGTCGGTACAAAGCTTTCTTTCATTGACCAGAACACTTCAAATAATTTACTCATATTACTTCTTATGTATACTATAAACGAGGCGTTCTATTGGATGGCAAAGCCAGTAGCAGATCAGGCAACAGTGCTGCTTTTAATTTAGGTAAAAAATACCGATAACTCATTTAAATGACGCTTGACGTGCTATTGGCGTAAATATAGCATTCCCTAAACGTTGCGGTAACTAAGAAACACCAATTTCACATCTAAGAACAACATACATGCTTCTAAACATAAAATTGTGTCTTCATATGTACTGACACTTGGCATTTCTTTTTTAGATATCGTTTTACTAATACTATTCACAAAGCATGAAATGATAAACAGGTCAGTACGTATGAAGAGAAACATGTATTCGGACATAAAACTATAAATATAAACCCTGCTATTCCAAAATCATGGACTAAAGTTTAATTTAGTTTAAAACTATCTCTATCAGCATCTATTTCAATAAACAGGAGCATTAGTTTTGAACCAGGTTTAACTTAAGTCCACGTTTTGAAAGAACAAAATCTAAGTTAAACCACTTTTTCTTATGTGTAAAATGTACACAGTGCCTATAACTTTACCAATGGATTACGAATTTGAACTATTATTTGTTAGTAAACAAGATAAAGTTGTAAGCACCTTGATGTCTAATGTTATGCTTAAAACACAATTTCAGACCATAAAATTAAAACTATGATAATTAGTGAAACGCATCGTTCCATCTACAATCACTATTCTAAATTGATCCGACATGTTGGAACAACTGCGCTTGGATCGACGAGAAAGCCTTCTTTTACGGATTCGTCCCAAAATATTCGGATCTTCTAGACATTAAACGTATTATTTATAAATGCATACCTGGCGACAATGTAAACAACATTAACAAAGGGTTCTGATATCTCGCAGGCACCTAAAAATCATATTTTAAATAAAACTATTGCAGCCCGGGCGTAGGGAAAACAAAAAGGGAAGGAGGGGGGCGCGGTGGCAGTCTAACATTCATCTTGGCTTCTTGAAGCTAACAAAATACACTTACCTACTGCTATAAAACAATATTCCAAAAAATATTTTCTAGGACATTAACAATGACTCTCTTTGTCTAGGCAGTATCTTTGCCATGTTTTTTTGTTATTCTTTAAGAAAAGCTTTGCAAAATTTAAGTTAAGGAATGATACTGCCTATCCAAACAAAACAAAATGGACGAACATCTATAAGAGCAAATTTCTATACATTTTACACATTTAATTTTATAAGTCGACGAATAAATAAATAAAAATTTAAATAAACAATATTTTCAGCCAGTCATTCTCCTTTTAAGTAAGGCTTGTCACAAAGCGACCTGTGTGAATAAACAGTTATAAATTAAAGCTATAAATATAATATCATTACATATACTTAGGTATATATTTTACCTTTGCGACAAGCTACGCGTATATTTTATAATACCTAAGAAACCAAGTCCACTGCTACGCAGCCACAGGATACTGGGATAGGGTGAGGAGGGAATATTTTTGTTTTTGAAACAAAAATCATAATTGAACTTAAAATGTTGCAGTTACTTTAAAGACCTTTTACAAAATCATCCAAATAAATTAAAACATTGTTTCTTTTTCTCTTCGTTTATCAACTTTCACTGCCTGTTAGTATTCATCGTTTCTGAGTTCATAAGACATCATAATACTTTAGATAAGGTAACTAAACAAAAAAATAACCAAAGAAACGTTAGGAAGGTTTAGGGTTGGGTACTGTAGGAAACCAGGATCTAAGTCAAGTTGGGGAGGACTCACAAGCAAGAAATGTCCCCGGCTGGCTCATACGCCTGTGTGTCCCAGTGATGGGGCCCAGGTGGGTACATAGGAAGCCCTTGCGCCCCTGGAGGCTGGTACTCTCGAGGCTGGCAGTATGCCTGTTGTGGCGTGTTGTTTACATTGTCGCCTTTTATCGTTTGCTGGGTTGGCGTATCTGAAAATCAGATTTGAGTCAATTTTCTATCTTCACTTGTGAGTTGCTGTATAATTCTTATGTTATCGTTTAATTGTTTGCAGATAATTGTTCATGATATCGTTTACAGATTAAAATTGTAACAGTTGCGATTATAAAATACGAAAAAAAACTAAAAAAAAAAAAAAAAAAAGATGGGAAATTAAGAGATGAAAATGATATGATGTGATATAATCTTATTACTCCACAACGATTTTAATAAAAATGAAAATACACTGAACCAGTTTCCTTTATCGCTCAAGCCTAATCTATAAAGTCAGGAATCTAGGACTGCTACTAACTGTTAATACTGACAAAAAAACGCCGAAAAAATTTTATGTAGCACCGAAGACTTTGTTTTGAAAATATCTTTTCCAAAATCATGTATTCCAGTTTTCAGTCTACTTTAAAAAGAAAAAGAAGAGAAATAGTTACTAAGAGTACCCCAAAAAGTTGCCAAATTCTAAGTCGATTAGCTAACAGCATCTTAGCTCGACAAAGTCTATAATCCCAAATATTTCTGTCTGCCTAAAATCGTTTGTACGAATCAAGTCATTAATGCAAAGAAAACCGAAATCGCCAACATAACAGAACCTAACCGTCTGCGGGGGGCGGAGGGGCGCACGATCGATACTGCGAGTTGGGAGGGGGTGACGTCACACGCCGCCATGTGCTAGCTGCGACTGCCTTTATCATTTGTACGAACACTTTTTACTTAATACTCTAATTAATGTATACTTGTACGGATGTTGAAAATTGTTTGCAGCGTAATTTCGAAACTAAATATAATTACAAAGTACCTACCATATTAGAAAAAAAACAGTTTATATTTTACGAAATATGTGTCTGATCATCATCGCTTATACTTTCCAATACTGGACACAGGCTTTCGTCGTAAGCGTGGAGAGATCGGTCACATCACGTTGGTTCGATTTGGGTTGGTATTTTTTTACGACTGCCATTTTACAACAACCACCGGGACCAACGGTTTAAACGCGACTTGTCATTGCGAAAGTTTCATATCTTGCAAGATCATATCCAAAGCGTGCTAGCCGTTACACCATCACCATCCTCAAAAGCGATTTACGTTTGTTAAAACAACGCAAATTACTTTTTAGTACGCAGTGGCTTTTGACCTTTTATCGTCTTCCATGTTATTGTTTAGCTTTCCTTTTTACGTGAGACACTCAAAGGTATAATTTTGTGAAT
Organism: Eudonia lacustrata; assembly: GCA_947562085.1. Classification (NCBI taxonomy): domain Eukaryota; kingdom Metazoa; phylum Arthropoda; class Insecta; order Lepidoptera; family Crambidae; genus Eudonia; species Eudonia lacustrata. The sequence goes on from OX387334.1 coordinate 12,786,433, forward strand.
GCTAACAAACAACTGTTGTTTCGGAACAACAGCCATGACGCAAAAGCACCGCGAGCACAATATTCGGCTCGAAAACCGTCCCTAAGGAAGCTCTAGAAATGGTTCTATAGACAATTAAATTTTACACATAACAGCAGCTGCTGACTTCAATAAATGGATGGTAAATAGCAATGAGGAAGATGAACTGCTTATTAATAACTCTAACTGTTCTCTAAATCTTTAAACACGACAACGCCACATCTAGGTAACGAACTTAAAAGCTAGCGTAAGTGGTAAACCACAAACCCAGTTAGAAATTTTCTTTTATTAACTAATAGATAATCTTAGAAGGTTGAGAGGGTTTAATGTTAGAAGTTAGAAAATAAGAAAAAATATCTAGAAGAGGAATTATAATACCAATTCAATCGCGTTCTACGTCAATATGCTGAAGAATGCTACTTCTACTGTCGCAAATGAAAAACAATTTAACAACATTCTCACTGAAAGATAATGGAAAATGTCTCACTAAGATTCTAACATATTCATGACAAAATGACAATACGAGTATGTCTTTTAATCAACATTCTTATAAATCCATAAGCCTGTTGTCTAAGATGGCTGAAAAAGCTTACTAAGAGGTAATCAGTTTTAGCAAGATGGGTCAACCATACACATCTTAAAAATATATCCTGAAGTCCAAGAAACAAAAATTCAAAAAGATATAAATTCCAAAGAGGAATCTTAATGAAGGCTAAAAACAAATCAGCTATTGCAGTAGTTTATTAAAAGAAGATTTATATTATTAAAGTGCCTTAAAAAAAACTAAGCTACACTATTAGAAAACCATAACTTTCCCGCCATCTGCGAGTTCAGTGCCACCCCACAGATTAGTGGTATCTAGCCAGTATGCGATAAAGGTGTGAAGCAATGTAACAACATATCGAGCGACTAGTGACGCGACGTGACGAATCGATATTCGGGGAATCGATGAAAGCAGCTGAAGGTAGCGATAACAAATCAATTTCATAGAAGTTGAAGCGTTTAGGCTACTGCAGTAGGATAAAAAATACTGAAAATATCTTATTGGAGTTGTGTCAAAGACACTTTGAAAACCCAATAGAAAGGAAATGTTGATTTTTAATATTCGAACCGTATCATAACGCATTCTTGTATGTATGAATAAGCTAGCTAAGAATTAGTAACTTAAATTACTATATAATGAAATAATACAGTCAGAACATTATTTTAAGCGAATCGACAAATCAGAAAAGTTTCTTTTTGCATGGCATTAGCCTCGTTTCATTAAGCGGGAAATGGTCATAATTACAAATTCTTCACCATTTAAGTATTTCGTTTGTCAATACCTACGGATTACATACAATATACTATATATTTAAATATTACAAAACCGTTTGCCTAAATAGGGATCGTAAACACAATTTGCCAATGGTACTCTAATTTCGAAGTTTGTAGTATTTTCGGTGAATATTACATACTTTCCCACCGAAACCTCACCTACGTAACGTGTTCATGCTACGTGCCGCTGACCCCATCGCCGCGCAACAATGTATATCGAACGCGTAGTGACGCGACGCATCGACCGCACTGAATCGATGCTCCGCGAATCGATGCGATCCCAGCGAGGATACATAACTATCGTACTCGGTTGGATCAGATGGTGTCAAAATTTTCCTTTTTATTTAATATCTGTACTAACGAAAAGCGAATAAGCTTTTACTATCTCATTAGGTTAAGTCCACATAGTGATAGTGACAAGATAGCTGAAATACTTAGTTTTATTTAAAGTCGGTAGTAAATCTTTCATCTTAAAGCATCTATAAAATGTTATATTTAAATATCGTTATATTAGTAATCAGCTTTGTTAAGTAACAAAGCTTCAGTATAAAATCAGCGTAACGTTTCTCCGAATCTCAATTGAGATGATAAATAAGACGTGCCCCGCCTCCATGACGCGAATGTGCAGCTGACCTCGCGGCAATGTATATTGAACGCGTAGTGACGCGTAGTGACGCCGAATCGATTCTCCGCGAATCGATTCTCCGCGAATCGATGCCCCGCATATCGGTGTGAGCAGCTGACGCTCACAGTATTACACTAGAGATTTTCAGCAATATCAAGAGTATCCGCGCGAGTTGCCGCGCTGAAGCTTCAGTTGTTATATGCCCAGTAAATTTACTGGATCCTAGATATCGAAATACGGCAATGCAAAACAATGCTATTGTCTTGGCAGAGTTCTACGTTCAGATAGCAAGGTATAACATTAAATTTTTAGGCAGAAAATAGACAATATTGGTAAAAAGTAAATTGCTTTTACCCGCATTCTGAAGAAATACTGTGCTTCATAAGTTTTATTTTGATTCTTGTACAAGATTTCGTTTTAACTCTTTGTCATAACATTTCTATGATCATTTACTAAAGAAAATCATTATTTAATATACGCTGCGTAGTGTTCCGGTGACCTCGCTACTTCAGTAATTGTTTTCTAGGCCTTGCTACCACGCGGCAAGGTATATCGAACGCATAGTGACGCGCCGCATCGACCGCGCCGAATCGATGCCCCGCGAATCGATTCAAGCAGCTGACGGCGGCGTTCGCGGTGTTACACAACAGACTTAAGAGTAACGCGATTATGGGAATCGAACCATAAAATCCCGCGTTTAATCGGGAAATCATCCTACTAGGTAACCACTGATAACTAAAAGGCATATTATATTTTTTTAATATTCAAAGTTAAAATAAAGGATCCAGTCCTCCTCTCTTCAAAAAATACAAAAGTTAGATAAAGTTTTATATTTTATTTATGTATAAATATTTACATTGTTAGAAAGATAACTTATTTAGACAGTATTGTTGCAAAGAATGACATGGCTTGTAGACATATCTTAGAAAACAGTGCAGTGCAATTTGCTTCTTGTATTTAAACTAAGACCATTTTTCTAAGAATTTAGGCTGTACTGCGTGTCGCGAGTGTGCCGCTGACCCCGCTACCACGCAGCAATGTATATAGAACGCGTAGTGACGCGCCGCATCGACCGCGCCGAATCGATGCCCCGCGAATCGATGCGAGCAGCTGACGTTTGCCGTGTTACACAACAGACTTAAGAGTCTAACGTAGACGTCGAAATTGAATCATAGAATGAACGTTTAACCGGAACATCTTCCCACTATCTGTCCACAAACTAATATTGCCTGGTATTCCATTTAAAAACATTTTAAGCTAACTAAGGAACCTTAAAACTACGTTCAATAAGAAAAACTTTTGTAAACTGTTTTATTTTATGCATAAACAGTAATATTGTTAGAAAGAAAATAGTGTCTAGACAGTATTGTTAAACAACAAGATGTAACAAACTAGAGGTTTTGTTTTTCACGTATCTTGAAAACAATGCGTTGTTAGTTATGCTTCTTGTATTATAAATTACACTAAGCTTTTTTTCTAAGAATCAACGATGTTATGTACTGCGTGATGCAAGTATGCCGCTGACTCCGCTACCAGGCGGCAATGTATATCGAACGCGTAGTGACGCGCCGCATCGACCGCGCCGAATCGATGCGAGCAGCTGACGTTCGCGGTGTAACACAACAGACTTATGAGTCTGAAAGTGGATGTGAAAATTAAACCATAACAACTGGGGCGTCTTCCACGATCTGAACACAAATTAAGCACGTTATTTGATTTAGTAATTTACAAAACTAATAATGATCCTTAAATCTTTGAACAATAGTAAAAATGTATGTATTGTTCAGAGATTTTTTCTGAGACTCAAGAATGTTATTATTTAGTCTGTACTGCGTGACGCGAGTGTGCCGCTGACCCCGCTATCACGCGGCAATGTATATCGAACAAGTAGTGACGCGCCGCCGCCGCATCGACCGCGCCGAATCGATGCCCCGCGAATCGATGCGAGCAGCTGGCGTTCGCGGTGTTTATAAACGAAGTTCGACTTTCCTTTTTTTTGTTTTGTTTTTTTGGTATTTGTGATGTGAAGGAATAACGTCAACAAATACTGTGATTCTAGAGGTCGATGCAGACGGAAATTGAACTCAGAGAAATTCTTAGTATTATGTACTCCAAGTGAATGGGCGTTTGACTTTCCTTTTTTTGTATCTTATTGGGATGAGAACAAGGAATAGCGTAAACAAATAGAGTAAATGTAAAAGTCGATCCAGTAATTAAGCTCAGATGATGTACTTATGTTAAAATTAAAAGATGGACTTAAAATTCTTAGCACTTTTACTCCATAAATCGGTTTTTGATGTTGTTTTTTTGATCTGTATTTTTATATAATCTAAATGGACTATTCCTAGCGTAAACAAACCTATGTGTTAACTCCAAGTGAATTGTTTTTTATGTTGACATTACTGTTTTGTCAACTTTTTATGTGTTATGTGAAGAAAGAATAGTCAACCAAACTTTAGCTCCTAGAAACAAATTAAAAGTCTATGCATTTCCAAATTGAGTTAAGAGAGATGAAAATATGTATATATGGATACAATTTTTCGGTACTTTTGTACTACAAGTATACTAAAATGCCTTTATCAACATCCGGGCGATAACTGTTACTACCTATGATGGCTAATTACGTTCTGCTGCTGGATAATGACGTTCTTAAGAGCTATTTGTAGCCTAAACTGAATAAATTATTTTAAATTTTGATTTTTTTTTGATGTTGTTACTGTTTAATATTCGACTTTACTATAGAATAGGTATATTGAATTGGAACTTTTTGTTCTATGTTGTAGCTGTTAAAACTAGTTAGTAGTTGTTAAAACTTTGGTGATGAAAATACTGTTTGTTTATCCAAAGTATAGCAAGTGTTTACCTTAAACATTAATTACCTGAATTACCTATGTAATAAAATTTGGATACAATTTGCTTTTACTCTATCAATGTGAACTATAAATATGAATATGTATACCAATGTATAAGTATTTGTTTATTTTACGAAGTACTGATAATCTTGTTTATTTTAAAAATAGTTTTAATCAAACAGTTAATAGTTTAAATAAAAATATTATTGGATAACTATTATGTATTTTTAAAGTGTACCAAAAACTCTGTTATGAATTTCATTCAAAATAATAATAAAATCAAAATAAAGCTTATGAGTAAATTAAAAAAAAGGCTGAATAATAAATTTTAACCTATGCCAAAGGCAAAAATGTTTCTGCAATGACACAAAATAAGATCTAAATTTAATTAATTGTATCATAAATATTATGTTCTTCAACTTGTCATGGGTAAAATACGCAAAAAGAAAAATGCTTTGACAACCCTTCGAAAGGAAATATCAATTATACCTCGATCACAGAACTAACTACAATAAAACAGACAAAAGCGTCATGCAAAGCTCACCTGCTAGCCTGAGGGCGGACATTCTCTGGAACTCTGGCTCTTGCAGCCACTTCCACATCCTCCTAAACGTTTCCCTGCCTGATTTTAACTTGGACCACGGCTTCGGGTTCCGTAGCAAATCGCTCAGCGTCCCTTGTGACCTACATAACACCCTCTGCGCGAATATCGCTTGGGGTATCGAGTACCGCTTCAACTCGCCGCTTATCCTTTGCGCCAGCTCCTTCGTGTTGATCTCCTCTGTGTCGCTTTGTGCTTGCTGCTGCTGTTGCTCCTCCCGGGCCATCAACGCTGCGTTAAGGTCCAGCCCCGGGCTAGGCAGCGGCGGCGTCGGCGACCGCCTCTCGAACGAATTCGGGGACACACTCCGTCGGCTGTACGCCGATTGTGGAGATAGAGGTTCATTGTAAGGAGTCGGAGATAGAGACGCGTAGGACTGCTGCTGCTGTATGACTGTGAACGTACCGCCTGCATGGTACGCGAATTTGTCTGACACGGTACTTATAGGAGGTAGTGGGAGGAGCGGTGTGAGCGTCGCGTACGACGCTGGCTCGAGCCCCGGCGGCGTAAGCCGGCCGTTGACTGCCGACAGAGGGTGGAACGCCGCATCGCCGTCCGGAAGGAGGTCGGCCGGCGACAGCCTCGGGGGTGAAGCGTTGCTCGGGGCGACGATGACGGTGAGCGGCGCGCGATCTCGTACTCTGGTCTCGTCCATGGCGCGCGGCCGGCGGCAGCGGGGTCGCGCGGGCGACTGAAGCACGCCTGCGCGACGCACCCTGCCGTCCCCACGCCCCGCATCCTGCAAACACCCCTATTTCTTGGCCCTCGTTGACGAACAACTTATCTAGTAACGTAGCTTTAGGAAAATAAACCTTCGCTACTAGATGTACAGTTGCAATTCCGTTGGTAGCGAGGCGTTTTGTCTGTCTATCTCACGTAAACACTCTACAATGCACCCTTAACCTACCCTGAGGCGTACCAATTCTAGTTCCGTTTCTGTTTGAATGTTTGCTATCCATTGCTGTGTGGGGTAGCCTATTTTAGTATGGTTTTCAGCTGGAGGTCGCAATAGTGGGAAGTGTAGTTGGGAGCGTCGAGTCAGTAAGTGTGTATAGCATGGGACAGTAGGGGTGGGTGCCCTCGTTCGAGCATTGCTGTCACTACGACCTACGTACTTCTGAGCTTACCTCATGGCGGAACTTCTGCCTATGAAAAGCTTTATATACTACGTGTTTTGAAGAAACTTACCTTTTATAGCAATACTAATAGCTTTAGCGCTCACAAGAGAAGAAGGTACTTATAATATATTTTTTCGAAAAATACTGTTTTAATAACAACCAAATGTATAATAAGTTAGAATTATCAAACAATAGTAATAACTAACAAGAAATATTAATTACAATATCAGAAATGCGTAATTATAAAATTGTTTTCGTTTGTTTGTTTGTAGTAACAACGGTTCGACGTCACTGTTAAAAATATTTAGTTGAAAGAAGGGCAGAGAAAGAACTACCTTAACTACTTTTCCCGTTCTTTCAAGGAATTTGCTGTTATCCGCGTATGGCTTTTACAGACTAATCGAGTCTATAAGCGGAGAGAACCTTAAGGTTTCTCAAGGCGTAGTTACTGAATCCCCGGAGGTTTAGGGGCCAGCATTTCGTAAACGTTTCCACGTACTTACTCGATTCTCCGGGGCATTCGTATTGGACGACGAGAAACTTTTTATCCCGGTATAGTACGTTCCCAGTCCAAACTTTTGTGGCAGAATGAATATGAATTAAGATGCATTTTTTAGATTGCTTTTCAGTATTCTATACTTATTTCAAAGCTCAAATACTTTCAAACCAATAAACCAATTTGAATGAAACATAGATATATTAACAGTTTGCAGAAAACAATTTCAAAAAAAATATTAATCATCTGCACTGCAATATCAGACAAATTATCACATATGTTATGGCCGCTAAACACACCGCTAAACAATTAATCTAATTCGGAGCATTTGCGCCCCGTACCATAAGAAAAACTGTTTTTTTTCCTTCCAATTAAAACTACAAATCATTTAAAAAAAAATGAACTAGCAATTGAAGTGTGTGTTAAAACTAATTTACTAAGAAAATTTAGATACTTAAATCGGTCTGGTTTGCCTGTAAAGTGCAAATCTATGTTTTAAAAGAGGTTACTTTGATATTTTTTCTCTGTTATAAAAGTTAACAAATCGTGTTTCTGCAACAAGTAAAATGAAGTCAATTAAATGAAAAATCATGTCATCAAATATCACTTACATATGTTTTATAATTGTTGGGAAAAAACAAGATCCCCGCCACGTACCAATGCGTCGCCTTAAGATTATAACTTAGTGATTTTATAGTATCTAACAAACAAATAATATGTTAAGCTGTTTTTGGGAAAACACAACACATCTCATCATCGTCCTGTTCCACTGCTAGACTCAGTACTTAGAACCAATAGTCAATAAAATTCCTGGTAAAAACTCGGCTAGGACTACTACGCATTGAACAGCAAGAAAGTGTATAATATTTGCATTTCATCCACCCTTTGGGTAACACGATATTAGAATTGTACCAGCGCTATTCACTGGCAAACCCCTAACTGGCTTTATGTATGTATGTGTGTGCTTGTGTATATGTTTGTGTGTGTACACGCTCACATACACAACGCAATGACCCCAACACCTGGCTCGCGGCTCACGAAAGGGAAGTCCGAGGGATGTGCTCTAAGGAAGTTTTTAATTTTTATCGATATATTTAAAAAAACAAAGGCAATGGGCCTCGTCCATGACGTAACATGGTGGAGGCGTATGCCCAGCTCCGGGTTGAAAATGATGATGATGATTTTTAAATAGTTAAAGAGTTTAAATGTACTTATGGTCACTGCCACACCAATAGTATAACGCGCGCGTTGCTTATCCTATATCTATGCATATCATTATATTATAATCTTAATAATAAAATTCCGTAATTAGTAGTTCTTCATAAAGAGGACAAATTTTTAAATTGTCGGTCAAAAGAAATCAATACTTTCTCTACCGGCTAAACACTATACATTGAGTAGATCGAAGCGAAGCGAGCCACTGTACATAGGTAAATGATACTGGATTAGGTAATTGTTTCTTTGAATGTTTTTAAATTAAGTTTTTAACCTGAAACCGTTTCTTTGAATTAGATTAAGTTGTTCTTACTTGTTGTAAATCACTTTTTCCATATTTTTTTACATGAACTTCAACCTGACAGCAAATCTTTTATCACCGCATCGATACGAGGTTACATCACTAACGCTATCGCCCCTATACCACGTCCTGCTATGCTACATTCGCTGTTACGTCACTAATGCTTTAGAGATAACTAATTACCGACAAAATAACTCGTGCTTACATTTAACTTAACATATACTACTGACAAAGGAGTAGCTTTATTTATTAACAAAGAGCGAATCAAAGCTTCTATTAGCACAATTGCAAATATGGGTAGAAAACTAGAGATATTTTTAACATAATTTTAAGTTATGAAAACAATATGATTCCATTATCTGTGCCATAACATATTTTCTAATAATATCGCGATTACGCTTGAAGTTAAGCGTTAACAGTGCCGCTTTAGCAAAAATGAAGTAGAGCCCCTTGGTTTGCTTGACGTTCCAAAGCTTAGTATGATATAAGATAAAATTGTACTTTTTCTATTTAGTATTTACTAGCTCAAAAAATATGTTCACACAAATTCCTCTGTAAGTTTTGCTGTGCGCGAACTATAATATATTATTTTGTACTAAGTTCGTTGTTTGCTACAATCAAACTACAAGTCAAATTAAAGGACTATATGTCTATACCTATGTTACTTAATTTTCTTTGGACAGGACAGCACACGCAGTGACAATGTAAATGCTATCAAAATAATAATATCTAAAAAGCTACAGGACAGGGCGCTTTAATAAACAATCCGAGACCCCTTTGTTACAATATCTAACACGACATCAAAAAAGTTGCGTGCGGGCCAAAAAATAGTGGGAACACCCTTTCTTCGACCCTATATCATTAGCATAGTGCTTTATGACAGCTGCGCGCGCAGCCGCCACATTGTGACGTCACGCATCGATTTTTTTCGTACAATCGATAGTATCGACCGCACACCTGTGCGGCGCGTGCGCCACTATCTTCCGGGTGCAATGACCTGTGTAGCTTTTTTTCTTTGTGTCATGAGTTGGTGTTAGCAAAGGGGTAGAATTTCCGGCTAAGATTTAAGTGGATTTTTGTTCTAAGTTTTTATGGGTTATTTTTTATTAAACTTAATTTAATTAATTAAATAGCTGAGTTTGATTTGATTTGATCTATCTATCTACAGTAATAAATGCAGTAGGTATGTATAGATTCTATACATCTGCCAGGAAGGATATTAAAATGCGTTCGTAAGGCTTCGCGGTTTTAACCTGCAGGAAGTGCCTTTGAGGTTGGACGTTAAGGGCCGTTTGTTATACACTCAGTAATGATCAAAACCACATATACGGTTATTAAGCGCATTGATGAGAAGAGAAACGTTTGTAACTAAGAGTTAATGAGTATGGAATTGTTACCTAAATACTCGTTTTTGAAAGCAATAATATTATTATTATAATCTTTATTTATTTTATTTCTTAAAACTAGATTTTTACAATATTTTAATATAAAACAATAAAACATCATAAAAACCTAATACTAGAGTACCGCCAGCAGCGGGGCAGGGCCCAAGCTACCGGTGGTCAGGGCTGCAGAGTGAGGAACCTCCTGACAATACGTGCCGTGTCAAGGAGTACTGCCTTTTGTATCTGACCCTTGATCCAACCTTTCAGCGAGAGCCTCTTTAGGTGTTGATCGAGGCTCTTGGCTAAAAGACCGTTTGCCGAAACTACTATCGGTACAGTAATAATTGAATCCACATCCCACATGGCGGTAACCTCGTGAGCCAAGTCAAGGTACTTACTGAGCTTGTCTTATTATTATTATTATAAGTAAGTATGACTTTATTATAAAGAAAGAAAGAAGAAAGGGCGAAATACAATTATTGGCACACACTAAGTACAAATAACAATATCTACCTACATTTAAAAAAAATAAAAATATTTTTATTAATGAGATCTTTATACATGTCGGTTTCAAATGACTTATTTACATTATATTTTACCAATACTTTTTTAGTAAATATTCAAGCATTTGACTACAAATCGGCCAGATTTTTTATTTTATTGAAAAACTTACTACTTGCTGAGAAATGTCTAGGAAAGTTCTTGTTATTGATTGATAAAAAATGGCAATATCATTGCGGTTGACAGTAATAAGTGGCTTACAGAAAAAGCGCAGTACAGAGCTAAAAAGTGCCAGACAGTGTAACATAATAACGAAAATTTTGCAATTTTCGTAAAAAGTCTTCAAAACATGATTAAAAATATTAATTAATTTGTAGTTTAACTGTGTAGAAATAGGTTTGACAGAGTAAGGGCTATCTATAGGAGAGTGGACTGCAAAGTTTTGGACATTTGAAGGGAGGACCGTTACAGGATGCCTAATGCGAGTTCTATTAGCTATTCTATCACATTAAATAAAACAAAAATAATATGGCAACATTTTAACGTGATCAAATTGTAAATAAAACTCGCACTATGCAAACAGGAGAATGGACGACAGATGGAGCTTAGATAAATGTAAAAGTTAGATAATGTCGATCTGGGAGGCCGAAATATTATCAACTATATTAATGTTTATATAATTTTTAACGCAAATTTTGTTGCGAACAAATTACAAAAACACAAATGTTGAAAAAAATTCCACGAGCAGGATTTTGAACCCGCACCCTTTTGACATACCGGGTCAGGTGCTCTCCCAATTGAGCTATCGTGGTTCTAACCAGCCCGCCGAAATTATTCAACACTATTTACTTTTTACTTTGAAAGCCAAAGGCGCCCATTCAATGTCAACAACTACCGTCATTAACATCTGATCATAATATTTTAACAAATACTAAAGATCAGCTAAGAAGTAGGTATGTCAGAAGGGTGCGGGTTCAAATCCTGCTCGTAGAAATTTTTTCAACATTTTTGTTTTTGTAACTATATTAATTTTATAAAAAACATACGCTTCCTGGTATAAGCGTAAGTAAATATCTAATGTTTTTAAATTATTTTAAATTTCCAGTTAGAAAATAGCGATCTATACATAAAAAGAGATTGAAAAAGAGAAAAGACCAAAAAAGCGCCCGCCACAAGCACACTTTTTTTTGTACCAATTTGCAAGTCAAATTATAGACGTAATAGTTATATTATAAGAGTCCTGAATTCAATAGTACTTTTAATCACATCGACGTAGTTCACGAAAACATTTCTCGTTTTCGTAAACTGATAAGAGAAACCTAACTTTAATTTAATATGTATATTTTCAACCAGATTTTGATGTTAGTTTTGTATTTTTGTATCGATATATTTGGTTTTTTTTTTCTTTTTTTTTCGCACTGTTGTTCAACAAACCGTTATTTTTGTACAAGTTAGCAGTGGAAACTTTAAATGCTACTGTATTATATTTTTTAATTGTTTATATGTGTGATATAAAGCTGTATGTTTTCTTAATAAAATTAAAATAAAAAGGTATTTTTTCTATTTTTGTTTAAAACTACATAAACTGAAAACAATGAAACATTATATTGTACCAAATTGCGCAGACGTTGTCGGCATTAACGATCGAAGCATACTGAATGATCAAATAAATATTTACAATACAAACTCTACTTTTGCACTTAATTTTACTCCTTTATTTAGTTCTCAGAACTAAGACCAATCGTTTTGACAGCCTAACCTAGATGATCCATACATATATACATAATATACCTTTACCTTCCCAGATCTGATCCAAACCCTTCGGAGAATCTAGTAGGACACGGGGACACGCACTAGTGCGTGATGCCGTTCCCTCTAGAAAACCTCCGAAGGTGATTTGTTTCACACGGCTTGAGGAACCCTTTAAGTTTCTCGTTGCCCCCAAACAAGCCCGGTGAAGCTGAAAACGCCATCTGAGGCAATCAGCAAAGTCTCACCTTACGTCTTTTTCTCAAAATAGGATAGACTGAGCATCGAGCACCAATATTGAGTACTAGCGGCCGCTCGCGGTTTCACCCGCGTGGTTCCCGTTCCCGTGGGAATATCGGGATAAAAAGTATACTATGTGTTAATCCTGGTTATAAACTATCTATCTGTATATCGAATTTCGTATTTCGTTCAAATCCATTCAGTAGTTTTTACGTGAAAGAGTAACAAACATCCATCCATACTTACAAACTTTCGCGTTTATAATATTAGTAGGATACTCGCCATTGTGACCTGACGTCACATTTAGCATTATACAAAGTAGGGTTCCGAGTTTGGAATAGATAACACCAGTGATGGGTTGCAGCCGATCTCCTGATGTGCGAGCATCTTGGAACCCTTGTCCCTTAGTCGGCTCTTACGATATGCACGTGACATTAGTTCACGTCCCAGACCAGCTTACGATACCAACATAACCTATGATGACGAAATATTATAGCTTATTAGAATTATCTAGATATCCTTAATAGGTACGAAATTGTATGTGTGTACCTATACACCGTCACTTTTTGAACGTTTTAATCCTGCAGGCGGGTTGGTCAGACCATGAAACTATGAAACTGAACCACTTTTCTCAAGAAACATAAGTCAAAAAACGAGATTTTTTTTTAACTTTCCCATACAAAGCCTCAATTGATCGAGCACGGTTTGTATGGGAAAGTTTATAAAAATCTCGTTTTTTGACTTAAGTTTCTTGAGAAAAGTGGTTCAGTTTCATGGTCTGATCAACTCGCTTGCAGAATCAAAACATTCAAAAAGTGATGGTGTATAATTGTTTTTATTGTAAAGGCCTATTTCACGACTTCGCGTTGCTGTAAGTGCAGCTGGTTGATTTAAAATCTATATCTATATTATCTATACTAATATTATAAAGCTGAAGAGTTTGTTTGTTTGTTTGTTTGAACGCGCTAATCTCAGGAACTACTGGTTCGAATTGAATAATTATTTTTGTGTTGGATAGTCCATTTATCGAGGAAGGCTTTAGGTTATATAACATCACGCTGCGACCAATAGGAGCGAAGCATCAGTGAAAAATGTTGCAAAAACGGGAAAAGAGCCTAAAAAATTAAAAATGCTGCCGAAAGTCACTATTCCACGCGGACGAAGTCGCGAGCACAGCTAGTAATATTATAAAGCTGAAGAGTTTGTTTGTTTGAACGCGCTAATCTCAGGAACTACTGGTTCGAATTGAAAATAATTTTTTGTGTTAGATAGTCCATTTATCGAGGAAGGCTTTAGGCTATATAACATCACGCTGCGACCAATAGGAGCGAAGCATCAGTGAAAAATGTTGCAAAAACGGGAACAAGAGCCTAAAAAATTAAAAATGCTGCCGAAAGTCACTATTCCACGCGGGCGAAGTCGCGAGCACAGCTAGTACGTAAATAAATAAATAGAGCATATAAGATTATACCTATACTAGGTACTTGAATAAATTAAACTTGACGTGATCTAGTGCAACTTGAACAGAGCCACAGTACCTAGCTGATGACCCGGGAGGATGAAGTGCGCTTCCACCTCGGTTATAACATCACTTAACACCAGGTGAGATGAGAGCCTAGTGCTTATGCGTAAGTAATAACAAAAATAGAAACACCGAAAATTATATGCTTAATAAGTACATATATCCAAATATAATTATATATATTTTACTTAATTTATTTTTAGAAACGCACGTCACCTCACACAGTCCCTGCCAGAATACCAGAGCGCCGTTGCGATGTGACTCTCACACCGTAGCGGCATATGCTGAGGTAAGATCCTGATTGGCACATCACTCTGTTGTGTTTGTTATTTTTTTTTTTTTTGTTTTTTTCTGTTTTCTTAATACACTTTTAAACTTTCGCGTTCCATAGTTAAACAAATTTAAACGGGGATTAACGCAAACTAATTAGTAAAAATTAAGGTATCATACCGTCAGTCAGCCCGTGACCACGGCCGTTGAAACTCGGTCGAAACGTCGGGTATAAAGAAGCTATGATACCTTTATACTAATTAGTTTGCGTTAATCCCCGTTTAAATTTTGTTTATATGCTTAAGTAAATATATTGTTTACTAGCGGCCGCTCGCAGTTTCACCCGCGTGGTTCCCGTTCCCGTGGGAATATCGGGATAAAAAGTATTCTATGTTTTAATCCAGGTTATAAACTATCTGTATGCCGAACTTCATCCAAATCCATCCATCCGTTGCAGCGTGAAGAAGCAACAAATATACACACATACATACACACAAACTTTCGCATTTATAATATTAGTGTGATTACGAGTGTAAGATATCAATCGACCGTAGATCCTTTTATTCTGTAAAGGTCACCTGCAGCCAGCTTGTTGCAAAACCCCATTGCCGTTTTAAACGACATTTAAATCTCTTTGCAAATTATTATCTGACGTTTATTGTTGGTCAAATTGGTGTACAATTCATTAATGTTATTTCCGTATTTAGAAATCTTCTAATCAAAATTATGAAAAACTCTTAGATGGGTTAGTTAAAAAAATATTTTCTTTTTTTGGCCATAAAATAACGATTAAGCCGACTAAAGGTAAATCAATCAATATTGATAACATTTCCAACTAGAATCCGCGCGTCACAGAAACTTGTCAAAAACATCAATACATCAATCCATTCTCAACGGCCATTTTGTAAAGCAAAATCGCTTACCCGAACACAAGCGGTTTTCTCATTGCCTTGTACTGTGTTTTCCTGATTTTCCAAGCGGAATGTTATAACTTTGTCGTTAACAGTAACTTTGAACGTGAAATCGGACATTTTCTTTGTAGTTGACCTAAAATATCGAAAATTGATACCGCGATCTCTATAATATCGGAAATCTCACCCTCGTCGTATGACCCGTTGCCATGGCAACGCCGCGGCGAGCGACCCCTGGTTGGAGCCGCAACTTTTTTGTACAGCCGTCTCTTTCTAATCTGTTCCATTTTAGTACGTGTGAAAGGTGCTGAGCGCAACTAGACGTTTCGTTTCAGTGAAAGTACACCCTAGTAAAATCGATATCGCACAAGGCTAGTCGTCGATTATCCGTTCTTTTACCCGTAACGGCGATAAAGTTCTAACTGTGGCAGTTGTTGCGACCAACATTACACTTTACTGCGCAGTCATTAAAGTTGATTATGTCATGGAAATAATAAAGCTGAAGGATGTTAGGGAAGTTTTGGCGTGTTTGTGGGGTACAGAGCGGAGCATCGACTATTGATTTTCGCGATCCGCTGTCCGATGATTGCGTGGAAGTTCGATTTATCGAAAAACTGCGAACGCAAGCTGACTTACACGTACGCTGTTATTTGTATGAAGTGAATTAGTATTTCAATTCTTTTTTTTCAGTAACTAACTCATTAGAAACATCATTATCAGAAGAGAATCATTACTTTGCTGTACCCCAGTTTAATAATAGCACTGAAAGTAAAGGTCGTTTGTGTTTGTACCCTTTTTTACATCAATCGAAGGTAGTTGAAGCTAAAAATTGTTTTTTAGTCTACATATGGTTTAACGGTATATACATCATAGAATAAAGCTAAAGAGGGTCGAAAGTCTGTACATGGAAGATATTCGAAAACAGTTGGCTGAGGATACCTACTTACTTAGATCGATAACAGAACACGTTCCAACAGTTTTTAGAATTTTTGTCTGTATATCTGTTTGCTGTGTGAGCGGATTTGGATGAAACTTTGCACATAGACAGACCATGACCCGGACTAAGATATAGGATGCTTTTTATCCCGGTAACAGGTGCCTGTGGGATAGTGTAGTCTTCGCGAACGAAGTCGCGGGCGGCAGCTAGTTTATAATAAAAGTAATTGTTTTACCCATCCGGTTGCGTAAAAGTTGCTAAATTTTCGAGATCGCCGAACGTACATACATGGAGCTTACTTTACAAAATTAATTTTGTCACCTAGTTACCATTTTGGGAGAATTATGAACACGTTATGAAAAGTTCGCCTAGGAGCTCGATGGCGCAGTGGTTAATGCGCACGTTCTGCGATTGTTAAGGTAAAGCAACTTTTATATTACAAAGGCCGGTTAAGGATTGACCAAAACTTGATTAGCTTGAGCTCCTTCGTGCTTCGTACGTAAAGCCGTTGGTCCCGGCTGCATTAGAAGTCGTTAGCAACCACCGCACCGCACTGGGCATGCATGGTGGTCTATGGCGTTTTACCTATCCATCCATGAAGGCTCGGGCCCCAGCAGTGGAGACATAAAATGAGCCGATAACTGTATGTGCAATATAAAGACCGTCGTCTCCTAATAAAACAATGTTTGTTACTGAACTATAACTGGCATATTTCCTCAATACAATTTGAACTTTATGCCTAAGTTATATGATTGAAAATGAATTGAAGAAAATTTACAGTTTTGACTAGGTTTATGTGCACGCGTCTTCTTTTTTTTTTGAGAGAGATTACTGCTTGCCTCAAACGGCTTTTTCATCGTCACCGGGCTTTTTTGGGGGCGGCGAGGTACGTAAAGAGTACCTCAAGCCGTGTTGAAACGAATCACCTTCGGAGGTTTTTAGAGGGAACCAGATCGCACACTTAAAAGTGCGTCCCCGTGCCCTGATTCTCCGAAGGGTTCGGGTTGGATCGGGGATCAGAACCACCCGAGGGCGCCTCTAAAGACATGGACTTCGGCTCGGGTAGACCGGGCCGTGGAGGAGGAGAGAAGCGCCCAGGTACATGTCTGTACCTGGTATAGAGCGCGTGTGAACCGGTTCTACGTACCCTTGTTCTACGAGTACGGTGTCTTGGGCCTAAACTAGTGTGCATGTTTAGTGTATTCTGTAAATGTGTAGTGGCATTTAGAGGATCGGGCGGGGGACGCGTCTACTGTACGATTATAATATATTACTATCATAATGTCGCAAGGGTTTTGATAAAAACAGGGAACTCAACAAAAGCTAAGTCACAAGTTCACCGTCCAAGCCAAATCGTAAGATATGCCCCCAAGTGCAGGTAGGTTTTTGTAAAATTTGTGTCAGTCTAAGTTTGTTCTATCAAGTCCACTTTTGTAAACTCCAAACCCTATGAGTCCCTCACACTCACAAAAAAGTAAAGAAAGTGTACACTTATGGGCTGAACGGGCCTACGAGATAGATCAAAATAATGTACTACAGTTTTGTACACCTTAAAAAGGTCTACACAAAAGTCCGTGATGGTATATGTCTATCTCTTAGGGATAACCCACAATAATCACTTTTTATCCTTTACTTTTTACAAGAAATAATGGTTTATTTACGAAGCTATTTTAAGCAATACAGCATTAATCCTTATCCAATTAACTACCTTAAATACATTATGCATTTAATATAGATCAATATGGCCCTTTACAGCATGTAATTTAAATGAATATTTTCGAAGATATTACAGATTTAAAATGCAGGGACATAACGGTTGCGTGTATCGGCATTGCACCCGTGCGAAGCCGGGGCGGGTCGCTAGTGTGAAATAAAGTATTTTCGCGTACTTTATTGTTCTCATAAAGTATAGAGTACAATTACCCGAAATAACGTACAATACTGTATAATAAAGTACGCGTGGCAACCCTAGGTGACGCTGAAATGCCGCCTGAGACATTCAGCACCTCTCAAAAAAAAACTTCAGTAAAATTATTTGGTGACTCGTTTTTTTGTCGCACTTCCAAAAGATGGAATAGTCTACCAGCGCACGTTTTCCCTCCTTCCTATGACATGGGGTCCTTCAAACGAGGCGAGAAGAGGCACCTTGTGGACTGGCAGGGTGAGGGTGACTGATGCTGCACCATCGAATCTAACCACATAACCGTCAATCTACTCTTAAAAGTACTGGTTCAAGGATGCGTAACCAGCGTGTTCTGATCTGGCGTAATGACCTGACGTAGATGGTCCCTTGTGCTCGCGTAAGGATGTCTGACACCTATCTTTATAACCGTAAGGTTGGTGGGGGGTGTCAGTATAAACTTTAAGTAGTGTGTAGCAGGGTGATGCTGCACCAGTTGTCCTTGAATCTAGCTGGACTCCGTCTCCATTTAACATCAGGTGGAAGGAGTCATTTGCCGAGATAGGATTTTTTTTTTAAAGTTGCTAGGGTTCCTTTTTTTTAAATATATTTTACGGGTAAGCACAGTGCCTTGATCTCACCTGATGTTAAGTGATGATAAGGCCAATGATGGAAGCGCACTTCATCCGGGATCCTCAACTAGTGAGACACTGGCTATCTTATATCTAGCTGCTACCTTCCGCTGGGAATCGAACCCGGGACTTCTGGGTCTAAACCGGTGGTCTTACCCACTAGACCACAGAGACGATCCTAGCGACCTATTAACGTTGTTATTTTAAGTTCACAAGGCAGTAATGTCGCCTTATACTCGTATAAGCTTGAAATATATATTCTGTGTTTTGTTTCTGTCAAGTAAACTTCGTTTGATATTAAAGTGAAGGAGACATGACACAGAATAACTAAAAACATTTTTCCTACACTCACACCAATTATCTAGCCCAAGAGAAGCTTCGTTATGAAACTCGTTATATGGTTACTAGACAACGGATAAACATACTTAAAATACTTAAATGCATACTTATTACACATAGAAAACACCCAGACCCGAGACATTTTAGAAAAACAATAATTTCTTAATTAACCCGACCGGGGATCGAACCCGGGACCTCAGAGATGGCGACACCATGAAAACCGGTGTACAAACTATTTGTATATCATGTTTATCAGTACGGGGGCAAGGGTTTTAGGTAAAGTTAGGTACTAGACTTCATTTTTCATATGTAATAGGAGACCGATTCCTCTTTAAATATTTCTTATCATCATCATCATCATCATCATCAGCTCATATTATGTCCCCACTGCTGGGGCACGAGCCTTCCCTATGGATGGATAGAGAGAACAGGCCATAAACCACCACGCGGGCCCAGTGCGGATTGGTGGTTGTTAACAACTGCCAACGCAGCCGGGACCAACGGCTTTATGTGCCTTCCGAAGCACGGAGGAGCTCGAGATGATAAATTTTTGGTCACCCATCCGATGACCGGCCTATGCGAAAGTTGCATACCCTTAGCAATGGCAGACCGGGCGCGTTAACCACAGCGCCATCGAACTCCTCAATAATTCTAATAAATTATTATTAGAGTTATTCGTCAACTCGCGCACTTTAAACTCGCACAGATGTGCGAGATGGCACCTATTGATTTTACCTATTATTTGTGTCGTCAACTCGCACATACGTACAAAGTACAGTCAAATAAAAAATTTAAAACAATACTAATGTAAAAACTTGAAAATAACTAACTGTTTGATACTCAAAATAAGATTGCGGCGGGGGC
The DNA here is from genome assembly GCA_947562085.1 of Eudonia lacustrata. Lineage (NCBI taxonomy): Eukaryota > Metazoa > Arthropoda > Insecta > Lepidoptera > Crambidae > Eudonia > Eudonia lacustrata. The sequence goes on from OX387334.1 coordinate 12,806,226, forward strand.
GCCATGCCGGCCTGCGCTGCGACTCCGCAAGATATATTTCTGGATAAATGCATAAATGACTGTTTCTTTTACTTTTCAAGAAGTTTGTGGCGAAAAGCTGACCAAATAGGTATCACGAAATCTGCACTGGCTCGAAAACACATAAAAATGTGTACTGTTTTGGCACATATACCCAGGGAATATTTGACAGTGGTTGGTTATACATTAAGTCGTTATGTCCAAATGATGAAAGAATTGTTAAATTTACTGATTATTTCGTAGATACATGGTTGAAATAAAATTCATTGTTTGTTGTTTACCAAAAAGTATTGCACATTTTTGTCTTTATTACAGGAAGTTGATTATTATCAAACATTGTGTTTAAAAAGGTCTAACATCACAACAAAAAAAAGAAACATTTGATATCGATGAGCATATCAATACCACAAAAAATTTGTGTGGAACTATATATCCAGCAGCTTGTTGTTTGATATAAAATATGCTTGATATATGATTTTAAGATTTAAAAATTTAGATTTTTGAAGACTGATTTTGCTCTATTATATGCAAATTTTTGTAATTTTATATTATTATATTATATTTTAGACTTTTGCGTTGGGTTTTCCATAATTGATGTTTTTATATATATTTTATTATATGATTATACTATAATGCTATGTTTGATGTTGATTTATAACTTAAATTTTAAACAAACAATTTTAACCTGTGATTTTTAAAGTAAAATTTTAACTTTTAAAAAAAAATAGTGAAATACTTTTATGATATTGTTGATTAATATTAGGAATTAGTAGTTATATGATTTTATGTTTAATAGTAGGTAAGTTTAGTTAAAATATAACACCACATCGACTGACTATCCGCCTCCACTCCTTTCCCTACATGGAAGTCGCTGCTTGGTGCTGGCTGGCCGGCTCCGCTGGGTCTCCCTCACGGGTCTCACCCACCTTGCCTGCTTTGTAGAGAGGACACAATATGTACCTACACTAATTAACCCCGCCCGTGATTGATGATTTATATTTCAATTTTGATCTTTGATTTTTATATTCAAATTATACTTTTTTATAAGTATCTATGTGATATTGTTGATATATATTACGTAGTAAGTTTAACACGTATGTTACGTTCATTTTTTATTTTATTTAGTTATGAAGAAGCCAAATGCTTGTGTGATATTATTGATTATAATACTTTTAATATTTTTTTGTAAACCTTTTTATAATTGACTGTACATGACTACCTCAGATTTCAACTGCTGTGCGAGTTGACAACACAAATAATAGGTAAAATCAAGAGGTGCCATCTCGCACACCTGTGCGAGTTTAAAGTGTGCGAGTTGACGAATAACTCTATTATTATTATTCGGCCTATATATATACCTATTGGGTTTGGATAAGCATAAAAATGTTCTGGTCTTTCGAACATCACGATCTCTTTCTTTTTTTTTTGCTTTTTCTTGTTTCTAGCGTGATCTCTCACTCACTTTCTCATTTTATAAAGCTACTTCTAAGCTTATCAGTGTGAAGATTTGTTTTATTTTATAGATATTACGATTGTTATGGATTTAATTATAATAATGTATGTGTGTACACTGTACAGCAGCTTCAAGTTGATCCATCAAACTGAAATGGTCAAAAATTTTAAACCTTACTGTTATCATCATCATCATCATCATCAGCCTATACTAGCCCACTGCTGGACATACTGTTATGTTATGTGATAAATAACCTAACAGTAAGGATATTGTGTGATAAATGTATGTTTGTGACTAACACTGACTTTATTTTACGTGTCAAACCAAAATAGACGTAAAACTAAGACATTAAAACTTATTTTACTTAAATGTGAAGATCTTTTTGAGAGTTCTGTATATTGCCAGAGTATAAAGAATTTGTATGTAATACAATGGGGTATTTGACAGGTTTTAGAAAAATATGTCTAATGATTCATTATAGCATAATATATTTGCAATTTGATTAATTCGTTATGAATTTCTTTATTTTTTATAAAAACGCCATTAAAATTCAAGTTAATAAAATAGCCTCCAAAACGCTGAATGCAGGGCAGGTCACGTGATGTCGTGACGTCACCTGCTTGTAAGCAAACTTTTAGCTGTCAAATTAAACGTACAAAATTTTGATTGACATTTACTGTAAACAAGCTGGTGACGTCACTCCAGATTCAGCGTCATCCCGTGCGTTTTTGATCACGTGGTCAATCATAAAAAAAATATCATGTTATTAATGATTTTTTATAAAAATCATATTTATTTTAAAATTTTGTGCTGGCTAAATTAGTTTAAAAACATGTTTACTATTAAATTAACAACAGTTTGATCAATATTTTCATTGTAGTCAAATACCCTATTCCTTAATTGAGATATTGCTATTAATTTAATGCTGACCGTTGACGTTTGGGGAAAAGGTGTAAATTATTTGATTCTATATATTACAATCACTAAATAAAACGCCAATATGTGTTTGTTTGTTTGTTTGTATTGCATCAACTGTAACACTTTCAGTTTTCATCGATATTGAGCAAAGTTTACCTACATTATTATAACTGCTTACATTGTGATGTGAAATCGTTTAGTTTCAAAGGCAACAGTTTATAAACGAGGTTCTGAAAATCAAATAGAGATGGCGCTGTATAAATAGTGCCAAAAAGTTTTTATTCCGAACGACATAACCTTGTAAGGGCGTATTTTTGTTTTTTATTACCACACGTAAACAATTCCACATCGAATATAAGCATAACAACGCATGCTATGTCATTATGCTCTGACCTCTCCATGACAATACACACACGACACAGTTGTGCCGACTCATATTTTGTTTAAGCTTTAAGCACCAATTTTCTTTATAACAAGTCGTTCGAAATAATTAAACGACTAAAAATCTATAAATATCTTACTATGTATAGGTTAAAAATACATGTTATAACATTTTTACAAGTCTATCTTTAGTTATTAAGTTCGAATCAAATGAACTATTCGAAGTGTTTCAACAAACGAACTTTTTATTGGTACGCTTATTTCTTATACTGAAAACAAATAGTACATTTGATACAATTACGGCTTGAAGTACAAATAAAATACAAAAGAGAAAATACAAAATATGAAAGCGCAGTAAGGACATGATATTATGACAAACGTTATACATAGTTTCGCGTTCTACTGTAAAATTATACAAATTAAATTATAAATACACTCCGGAACATATTTACAGACAATACCATGGACACAAGTAGGTAGACTAAAAATAATTAATAAATTCGCTAAAAACATTTAATTATAATTGCACTTATAACCAACTAAAAATCGTAACTAGGAGTATTTTTCTATTGGTTAATTATACTTACATTTATTTTCTATTTACGTATGTATGTTATTTCAATGTCAGAAATCCACAAACTTAATAAATAAGACGGATTTGTGTTTCTATACGATTTCTCATTAAGATTGTGAATATAAAATAACATAAAACATCTGATTTATTTGTTTAGAATATAATTATTACTTTGAAGTGTTGGTAATATTAAAAAGCCATGCGAGAATTAAATATTATCAGCTATTCGTTCGAAATAAAAAGCGTGCCTAATTCAATTGTGGCGTCGATTAAGATACACATGCCAGTAAAGTATATAATAGTTACTTAAATGGGTATAATGTAGATAATTACTAAATTATACAATATAGTAGAAGTAGTTATATTTTCAGCAAACTACGCATAGAAGCGTTACTTAATTGTACAATAAACATTAGACGAGGGATATAATTGTAATATAAGTACTCTGGATTCGAAATTAATTTCCAGACTGTTAGGTGCCCAGGTTCTTTTTTATTACAACAAATGAATGGGTATTCAAGTAATAATCTAAAATATATACGCGGCCAATGGTACAATAGGTATTAGGTTCAAAATTGAAATTAATAGGGAATTTGAAAGTGCTAAGTAATTATTAGAAAATCTATAAGAGATCCAAATCCACACATAAGCCTCCGCTGAAATTAATTCTAACAATTAAGACAGTTATCCAAGTTCCAGGCTTTGAAAATAACGTTTATCTTTATTTCTAGTTAGCACGTTGTATAGAACGCATCATAAATATCATACAATATTGTTGTATCTAAGGCACATAATGTTTAGGCTTTCAATTATTACTCCATATCGTAACAGTGATGCTAATTAAAACAAAACAATAAAATTAACGTTCAGTGACAAATCTACGACTACTTTACATCATGTCAATGTTATTGGACCTTAACTATAAGGTCTTTTGACCGAATAGATTTTTTAAATTGTAACATTTGTCACTGAATTACAAAACTCATTGCAAAGCTATCAATCAACTACTACCCAATCCACTAATGCTGTTAACAAAATAAAAGTTAAATTACACCTCTTGGCATTACATTTATGGATACAAATCTTTATTACATTAATAACAAATGCATTTCATACAACATGTTCTATCCACCTCCAGTATAATACAGTGTATTATCCATTTCTTTAGCACTAGCTGTGCATATTGCCAATCATACAAAACAACTATTTCAATATAAGACACGTTCAGAATGAACAATTGAATCACAGTCTAGAATTTTCGGCACCAATGAGCTTTTAAATTCGTCACCAAAATTTACTGTCTTACCACGTTACAAGTTCACATCACTCAGATTTACAATACGACGAAATTCTGTAGATACTTCGAATCAATGTATTCAACAAGCCTTAAATGACTTCTCTATTTACTTTACTAACTGTTTTATATCCTCTAATGTCTATAGCTAGCAATTGACTAATTCCCGCCTTTCTGCCTAGTTGAACTATGACGCTGTTATAAAGTCTAATATAGTATTTTGTTTTGTGAATAGCTATGTTATATTGTACCAAACTATCATTAAATCCAATTTACAGGTATTGTAGAACCCAGTCTGTTTAGCAACTTTTTCTCTATAGAAAAAATATTTTGCAAGTAAATTGTTATTTTATGACTATAGGATCCAACTACTTTCAGTACCAATCTCTAGCTTCACTAAAGCTGTTTCGTTATTATAATTATTTTTATAATTATTGCTTGTCATTTATTGCTACGTTACCTAAAATTACTATGTACTAAATTTTGAAAACGGAAGTTATAAAGGCTCTTAACTAAAATTGACAACGATATTAAAATTTTATACGAGTGGGTATATAAATCTATGTCAAAGGAAATAGCCTAAAAGGGTTATAAATTAATTTGCATATCATGTAACTGGTAGTTATTTGCTTAAATGAAACAGAATATGACATCTTCTGAGTTCCGTTAGGTTGGTAGATTGACAACTTCGTGACATACATTTCTTTATTGGGATAAAGGTACATATTTTAATTATATTTTTGGAACCCGTAGCTGTAAGCAATTACGATGTGTCTAAGCTTCGCTGTTGCAACTTCGTTCACATCTACAAAACGATTGTAATCCAAAGTTATTAAAGTGCTAAAAGAAAACGATACTAGTTACTTTCAAAGTTGTCATATTCCAAGCCTTCACCGTTGTATCTAAAAACTGACAACTTATTATAAGTATATTTCTAATCTATTAAAAATCGTGTATATATATTTGGATTTTATTTATCGTAATTTGGCCACAATTTTAGGTTCCACCCCTTACTAATAATCGTAAGGGGTTTAATAATTGTAAATATTTTTTTTAATAATTTTTAAGTTATATTAAATTTACATTGTAACTCTAGTGACTAGCTTTTCTCGTATGGCCACGGTTTTGCAAATTAACAGGCATGGTTGAAAACAATACATTATAGTACTAGTTTTTCAAAGATAAAGGATTACAAGAATTATAAATTTGTTTTTTTATTCTGTAACCAAAAATGCAACGTTTTATTGTAATTTCATAGTATACAGACTCGTTGTTTGGTTACAGATAAAATAACCCTTAATATAATTAGTTATTAATGAGTCGCCAAAGTTAAAGGTATGAGCGGATGGATTTATTAAAAGAACACTACAATTTACAAGTTCCTACTAATTATTTAGTTATTTTACTTTTATGAAAGGCACCTATAAAATGTCCTTCGACAAACGTTGAACAAAGAATGCTACAATATTATGATATTCGATTAGAAATCATTATTTAAATGTCGCCATATTTGATTGAGATCATAGCAACAGTAAATTGTCAGTAATGAAAATGTATGTATTACTTAGTAAATGTTCTCTTTTTCAGCATAATAATTTCGCACTATGGTATACCACGTTCACTAATAATAAATGTTCAACTAAACAATGTGTTGTATTTATTTTGTTTGGTTTTACTTTTTCTTGTTTCATATAAAAACTGTCGAAGGTATCGACATATTATATATATAAAACTACGGTTTCTATCAACAATTGTAATTGAAATTCTTTGATGAAATATGCTAAATATACCCTTACGATGTTCAACAGTGACTTCTAATTGAATGTACCACAATAAAGTAGCGATTCTCATGGCTACTAACAATACAACTAAACTAATCTTATAAGCAAGGCTCGTCTTTCTTTATATATTAGTTCAATAAATAAAAAATGTTGTAATTTAGTACCGCTTATTCTATACTTTTCAATACAAAACACACAACAACGAAACAAAAAACAACTTATAGTATCACACTTTCGTCAATTAAAACATGTTTTGACGCTAGTACTGGAAGCATATATTCCATAATAATCCACTTTTTCTATCTCACAGACCAGCAAAACAACAATTTTATAAGCTGTACTCTCATTAACTTTTTTTCACTAAATTACTGGAAGGCTTGATCATATCATACTTGTTTTTTTATATTCTATAAAAATATTAGAATATAATATATGTTGTTTTTATTTTTGTAGCTATACTTATTTATAAGTAATAATCGTTGGAGTATTTTGTTATTGCCTTAATGAGTAATAAATGGTGGTTGTTCCAAGCGTCTGTGGTTGCGCGCGCCGCCTGCTGGATGGCTAGATTCGCCCCACGACAAGGTCACACCGTGTAGAACAGCTTCGTGCAACAACCACAGGCATTCGTTACACGGTTAATTGTAAAATCTAAATTTCTACAACCTGCCAATCGGATCAATCCCGTTTTATATAATTATATTTACATTAAGTCCCCCTGCCGCCTTATTATTGCGGAACTTAAAAGAATTTCAGAGAAGTGTGATAAACACAATTTCACAAAACCACTGCACCAAGATATAATTGAACTTGTGAAATGCGTAAAAGATGTTTTACAAGCGTAAATGAATATAATTTATTAAGTAGCCCAAGAGCTATACCTACATTTTTTGTGCGTAATTCACACAAAAGAACATCACGTTTTCCCAAACGTTACTTGTAAAAACAATCTACTATAAAATTAAAACGTAATAATCTTCCTTGGTAGTAACAATAATAAAAATGACTAATTGCCCGATGCAAAGACAATATTTTTTAACAATGCTATCAAAGCACTGTCTAGTCACACATCACCTAGACATTCCACCAAAATGGCAAAAAAAAACAAAAATACGACCATAACTAATGCGGTCATCAAATAAGTACAATGCATTGTTGAAGAAAACCACCCACAGTTACAACAAAGTCGTATAGTGTCGGCTAAGGCTTCATATTCATTTCCCAAACTCATTATCACTGTACATAAGATTTGTTTGCGACGGCTGTGACCACGACACTACTCAATCCAAGGTCATAGCCTTCAAACCATTCTCTAGTCCGCTTACAATACCCTATGGAGAGCCGCGGAGAATCTTGTAAGGGTACACTCCTACATAGTTATGTTGGCCTTTACGAATCCTTCAAAATTGCTCGACCGAAGCTTACAATTCCACCAAGATTGTTCGCCATAAAGACAAAAGCAAGTTCTGCCCACAAAAAAATTACGGCTCCTACACTATAATAAGGCAAACGGCGCAGGGTAAGAACAGTTAAACAGTCCTATGCGTGACGGGTCGCCAATGCGGCGGCGGCGCAGGCGTCCACCTCAACACTGTTGACGCACCCAGCGAGTTGTTCAACACGGTTGATGTATTATGCAACACAGTTGACGTGTTATGCAAAACGGTTGATGTGTTGTGCAAAACGGTTGATGTGTCGTTGAGTGTGGTTGAGTGGTGCGAGTCGAGTATAGTCGACGCGGTGTGTAACACTGCGTATGGCGCGCCGTGGTCCGCGTCGGGGGCCGCGGATCACGGCGAGTGCAGGTCGGGCGCCGGCTTGTCGGGCGCGATGTCGTCCGAGTCGACGACGGGGCCGACGGACGCGCCCGTGGTGTCCATCGCGGTCGCTTCTGACGTGATCACGCTGGATTGGAAGAACCGTTCTGGAAAAAATATAATTTAAATCGTCAACATAGCTAGATACTACACCACATACCTACTTACAAAAAACCACGCAAACAAAATTAAATTATTACGCTTATTAAGTAAATTGCCTGGAAGATATCGATTTTAGTGATAAGGCCACCTTTTGTAGGTACGATCTCAAAACTGTTCTCATCATCATCATCATCATCATCAGCCTACACACGTCCACTGCTGGACATAGGCCTCTCCAAGTGCACGCCACTGAGCACAATCCGCGGCTACTCTCATCCAGCTGTTCTCATTATGACGGTATCACGTGTCTGTATTTTTGTATACAATCAAAGTATTCTATTCTATTCTATTCTAAGTAAAACAATAAAATGTACGTGTGTGCTACAGTCAATAAGCGCCATAGCTATACAGTAGCTCTACAAGTACAGTTACATAATTATACGTTAATTATCAACTAATGTCAAGAGATGGCGTAACGTTGTCTGTCATCTGAATCGCGCTATCGTTTTGTTTATGTAGCTTCATATATAGGCTGCGGCGACCTATGTAAGGTATCCTTCGCTACTATATTATTGTTCTTGGTAAATACATTACTTAAGAAATCTTCATTGGTTTCATTTGTCGGCCCACGACCTCACGGTTGTTCCTCCTCCTCCTCGCATCGTATTCCTCATGTCTGAGGGTCGTGACCACCACCTCCCAGCAGTCTTTCTCTAATGGTGTTTCGCCATCGTCCCCTGTCCCCGGCGGCATGCATCGCGTCGTAGACTGAAGTGTCGAGTGCAGTGCGAATCTGATCGGACCAACGCATCGGGCTGCGACCTCGAGTTTTTTTTTTTTTTTTTTTTTTTTTTTTATACTTAGCTCGGCAAATGACTCCATCCCACCTGATGTTAAGTGGAAATGAAGTCCAGACGCGAAGACAACTGGTGCAGCGTGGAAACAAACGTAGCATCAGTTAACTTCACTCTGCCGGCCCACAAGGTGCTTCTTCACGCCTCTCTTGAAGGACCCCATATCATAGGAAGGAGGGAAAACGTGTGCTGGTAGACTATTCCATCTTTTGGAGGTGCGACAAAGAAACGAGTCACTAAATTTCTTTGTGCGTGATGGGATACTTGAGACAGTGAATCGGTGACTCCGAAGAGCAGCACGTGTACTCCTATGAAGAAAGGGAGAAGGTGGGATGAGGTCAAAGAGCTCTTCAGAGCACTCGCCATGGTATAAGCGGTAAAACACGCTGAGTGACGCAACGTCTCTACGCAATTGCAGAGATTCGAGAGTATTTACCACTTCTGCATTGCTGATAATGCGTTCAGCGCGACGCTGCAATCTGTCCAAGGCATCGAGAAGGTACTTAGCGGAACCGTCCCAGATGTGCGAGCAATACTCCACGCAAGACCGTACCTGTGTCTTGTACAAAAGGCACAACTGGTCCGGCGTAAAGAATCGCCGCACTCTGTTCAGAATTCCGAGTTTTCGTGAGGCTGTTTTGATCACGGCTTCGATGTAGTCTCTTTGGTTCAGATCGCAGCGTATCGTCATACCGAGCATGTTGATACTGCTCTGCAGGCGTAGAGATGTACCCTGAAGAGATGGAAGGGGAAGGAATGGTGACTTTTTTGCCGTGAACGCGCACACCTGTGTTTTCTTGGCATTGAACTCAACCAGATTATTGGTGCCCCAATTAGATATGAGGTCCAATACCCGATTGAGCTCAATGACAAGATTAACTCGATTCACTTCGGTTTTGACCCGCCCAGCCGCTGGGTGACCGTTATATCCTCCATGGACCGTACTATCATCTGCATAGCAATGAATATTTCCAAGTGGAAGCATATCATTGATATGCAGAAGGAACAGCGTGGGGGATAGAACGGACCCCTGAGGGACACCAGCGTTCACTGACATGAGCCGCGAAGCGCATCCATCAGATATAACACGAATTTTGCGCTCATGCAGGAAGCCAGCGACCCAGTTGCAGAACTGAGCAGGCAGACCGTATGCCGGGAGCTTGGAGAGAAGAGCTTTGTGCCAGACCCGATCAAAAGCCTTGGCTATGTCAAGGCTAACAGCCACCGACTCACCACGCTTGTCAATAGCCTCACCCCAAAGATGTGCAACGTACGCTAGAAGATCACCCGTTGACCGTTTCGGCCGAAACCCGTATTGGCGATCGTGAATTATGGAGTGTTCTTCTAGGTAGTGGACAAGTTGTTTATTTAAAATGCGCTCCATTACTTTGCACAAAACTGAAGTTACGGCTATGGGGCGGTAATTCGATGGATCTGACCGATCTCCTTTTTTGGGGACCGGTTGCACATTAGCTTCTCTCCAAGATTCCGGCACACAACCTGAAGAGAGCGAGAGACGGTAAAGGCTCGTTAACACGGGGGACAACTCCGCTGCACACATTTTTAGGACTATTGGAGGGATGCCATCAGGACCATTAGCTTTCCGGACATCGATTGACTGCAGCTCCGCACGGACGTCACGCTGCCTGATTTTAAAATCGGGCATTGTGTGGCCACAGTGAGAAATTGTAGGTGGCTGTGCTTTGCAGTCATCGACTCGGGAGTTAGCCGCAAAGAGTTTGGCCAGGAGATCGACTTTCTCCTGCGGCTTGTGAGCTAAAGTTCCGTCAGGACATCTCAATGGTGGCAGCGAGGGTTGGCAGAAGTTCGATTGCACGGCTTTGGCCAGACGCCAGTAGCTACGGCTGCCCGTAGGATGCGTCAGTAGTTCTTGGCCGAGTCGTGCAACGCGCTGGGCATCCGCTCTAATGTAAGCTCTTTTGCAGGACTTGGTGGCATTATTATAGGCTGCTTTCAGCGAGCGGGTTTCGGGATCCCCAAGAGCTTTACCCCTGATCCAAGCGCGGTATGCCGCCTGCTTGATATCAGCAGCGTTGGCACACTCGCGGTTGAACCAACGGTTGCGCCTGCCTTTGCTGATGAGATAGGAGTGCGGAATATAGTATTCCATCCCTAAAACTATCTCATCAGCAACTGCAATCGCACTAGCTGTCGGGTCCTTCCCACTGAAGCAGCGCTGCCCCCAAGGAACGGATGCGAAATAGTCCCGCATACCATCCCAATCTGCCGACGAGTAGTGCCAAATCTGGCGTTTCGATACCGCTGAAGGCGGTAGCGGAGCCAGAGGCACTTTACTGGATACCAAGCAGTGATCCGAAGATCCCAAAGGAGCTCGAACCTCCACTCGGTAGCCAGCTGGGCGACTCGTCAGCAGAAGGTCCAACAAAGAGGGCGCGTGACCGACTACGTCTGGGATCCTGGTGGGCTGGTTCACCAGTTGAGTCAGGTCGTGCGTGAGAGTGAAAGCATGGGCAGTTCTACCAGCATGGTCAGTTTTGGAGGAACTTAACCACAACTCGTGGTGAGCATTGAAGTCCCCCAAAAACACCAATTCCGCCGATGGAAACCGCTCCTGCGCATCATCTGCTACCCGACTAAGATGGTCCAAAAGTCGAGTTGTCTCCATGTCGCCATTATGGGATCGGTAGACGCAGACGTAGACACGGCTATGTGAGTCCAAGTCGACGTGTACCACAAGGAGGGAAAAGGAAGGGTCCTCCAGACAGCGCAGACGGCGACAGCAAACATCCGTCCGAACGAACAAGCAAACTCCGGCTTTGGCTTTGAAAGATTCTTCAAGCACAAAGCCCGGATAGTGCAGGTAGCTGGTGTCGGCCGGACAGATTATTTGCGTCTCCGTCAAAAACAACATTGCTGGCCGTGCCGTCTCAAGATGGTGGTGGACGGCATTGAGGTTTGCATGGAGTCCGCGGATGTTAGCGAACTCGACCTCAAACGGTATAGTTGTGGTGGGGGTGTGCACCGCTGTAGGACCAGTTTTATTGTGAGGCGCTGTCATGGTGGAGAAAAGGAGGGAGGCGTGAATCGAGGAAATGCTACCGCGATGCAAATAGTCAAAGTGCAGCGGCCTGTTTCACCAGGGATCTGCCTACAGAAGAGTATAATTAACCCGCCGAACGGAAGGGCCCCCGAACCCCCCCGGGAATGGCCGCCGGGACCCCACCTTCCGGTCACCAACCGGCACGACGGACCACCCCGAGATTATGCGTGGCATGGTGAGGCAGCCTCACGAGCTGGTTAGGCTCGCTTGGGCCCCTGTACTGTGCCACGGGCGGCCAGCGGGACAGCCGTTTCTACGGGTCTCCCTGGCCGGCGGGTTAACAAAGTCCTCCTGGCACTGGTTTGACGGAAGCCTCCACAGACCAAGTGCATCGCAGTAACATCCACTCGAGCTCTGGTTATACGCTGGCTGATCCCGAAACGCGACCGACAAGCGGTCACTTGACGGGTTTTACACCATGCGTACGGTGGTCACTAACCAGACGGGCAAGCCCTACCACGCAGTGGAGCATATGGAAGCTCGAAAATCCGTTAGTCGCCTCTTACGACACCCACCGGAGGAGAGGGGCGGAGAATAGTATTCTTTCTCCGTCACCGCACGGATAAAAGTTTTTTGCCATCGACTTTGCCTGTCACTATCAGTTTTTCCAGGTTGTCGCCTTCTTTCCTGGCAATGTGGCCGAAGTAATCAAGGACTTGAGGTTTGAGACAGATGGTAGAAAGTCTTGTGACCTTGAGCTGTTGAAGTATTGATACGTTGGTCCGATGTCACGATTGTCACGGTTGTTAAACAGTTATAAAAGATACTAGCTGTGCTCGCGACTTCGTCCGCGTGGAATAGTGACTTTCGGCAGCATTTTTAATTTTTTAGGCTCTTTTCCCGTTTTTGCAACAATTTTCACTGATGCTTCGCTCCTATTGGTCGCAGCGTGATGTTATATAGCCTAAAGCCTTCCTCGATAAATGGACTATCCAACACAAAAAGAATTATTCAATTCGAACTAGTAGTTCCTGAGATTAGCGCGTTCAAACAAACAAACAAACAAACAAACAAACAAACAAACAAACAAACAAACAAACTCTTCAGCTTTATAATATTAGTATAGATTAGAACGTAAAGTACAAACAGTATATCAGTTGAAAAGATAACTACTGAGTTCCTAAGGTCAGTATGTGTGCGTGTATACGCGTGTGCGTGTGTCTGTGCATCTTTGTGTGTTATTGATTGATTGTATTGTTTGTTATCTTACCATCATCTAACAGCACAACATGGTCGGGCCCCGACGGCGCCGTCATTATGTTGAACTCGTCTTCCAACGTTGTGAAAGGGGCATTCCATCTAAAAATCAAGCAATAAATTATTATTTCCATGACCATACACTAGCTGTACTGGGCAAACTCACTGGTCAGAGCATTGTACCAGTAATCCAATGGTCGTGGGTTGGATTTCTGCTCGAGCTTCTTGGGACTAGTTGATTATTTTCTAGTAGAAAAAATTATCTTGTACCTACATAGGATTGTGACCGCAAAAATAAAAATAATAAAAAATACAATTATGAGGTGTTCTTGTTCGTGGAAGCTTGAGAGCGCAGTTTCCGTTCCGTACAAAAGATTGTGGTTGTAATACAGTTGTTCCGTTACCTAGGAGGCGCCCTGTTGGAGGGGCGCGGCGCGTACAGGCCGAGCCCGCCCGGCGGGGACACGCCGCCGCCGCCCACGCCGCCCACGCCGCCACCCAGCCCCACGCCGCCCAGCGACCCGTAGCTGAACACCTGAGGAAGCCATTGGGTTAGTCCACCTTTTAATGCTAGTTCAGGAGGTGAGAAGACGTGAGAGAGTGAGAAAGAGATTGTCGATGTCCGATTTTGTAATATAGTTTTTGTAAAGTTTTGAATCCTGTTTTAATTAACTTTAAAATAGACGGCATGGTTCCTTAGAACTAAAAGCTCATATCTTTTACGTACCGGCCACTAGAAAGGGCGATCGGCGACGCAACAAGTAAATGCTCTCTCTATTGCGCTGTTATGAACAGCACCGGTCGCTCCGTCTCGTGACCAGATCGTTAAAGGTGAGGAGTTATCCATACTGACACATTTAGATTGCATAGTTATTAAGAAGACAAATGAAGAAGTGAGAATAGCATGATTTAGATTTTTCCTCCGTCTGTCGGTCACACTACCGGTGGCCTGTCACGACACAATGTCGCGAGACGCCAGCGGAGTTTCCGCTACTGTAATGTGCTTAATACTGGCGGGGGAAGGTCGCTATTACCTGCTGCAACAGTGAAGAGCGCGCTGCTGAAATGTGCCTTATGCTGGTGGGAGAATGTCGCTGTTACTTGCTACGGCGATGGAGAGCGCGTTGCTGTAATGTGCTTTATGCTGGTGGAGGAAGGTCGTTATTACCTGCAGCGGCTGCGCGTGGAAGTGGTTGAAATGCGAGATGGGCGAGTGGTAGTCGGTGCGGTAGGCGAGCGGCGGTGGAGAGCGCGCTGCTATAATGTGCCTTATGCTGGTGGAGGAAGGTCGCTATTACCTGCTGCGGCTGCGCGTGGAAGTGGTTGAAGTGCGAGATGGGCGGGTGGCAGTCGGTGCGGTAGGCGAGCGGCGGAGAGCGCGCTGCTATAATGTGCCTTATGCTGGTGGAGGAAGGTCGCTATTACCTGCTGCGGCTGCGCGTGGAAGCGGTTGAAGTGCGAGATGGGCGGGTGGCAGTCGGTGCGGTAGGCGAGCGGCGGAAAGCGCGCTGCTATAATGTGCCTTATGCTGGTGGAGGAAGGTCGCTATTACCTGCTGCGGCTGCGCGTGGAAGTGGTTGAAGTGCGAGATGGGCGGGTGGCAGTCGGTGCGGTAGGCGAGCGGCGGAGAGCGCGCTGCTATAATGTGCCTTATGCTGGTGGAGGAAGGTCGCTATTACCTGCTGCGGCTGCGCGTGGAAGTGGTTGAAGTGTGAGATGGGCGGGTGGCAGTCGGTGCGGTAGGCGAGCGGCGGAGAGCGCGCTGCTATAATGTGCCTTATGCTGGTGGAGGAAGGTCGCTATTACCTGCTGCGGCTGCGCGTGGAAGTGGTTGAAGTGCGAGATGGGCGGGTGGCAGTCGGTGCGGTAGGCGAGCGGCGGAGAGCGCGCTGCTATAATGTGCCTTATGCTGGTGGAGGAAGGTCGCTATTACCTGCTGCGGCTGTGCGTGGAAGCGGTTGAAGTGCGAGATGGGCGGGTGGCAGTCGGTGCGGTAGGCGAGTGGCGGAGAGCGCGCTGCTATAATGTGCCTTATGCTGGTGGAGGAAGGTCGCTATTACCTGCTGCGGCTGCGCGTGGAAGTGGTTGAAGTGCGAGATGGGCGGGTGGCAGTCGGTGCGGTAGGCGAGCGGCGGAGAGCGCGCTGCTATAATGTGCCTTATGCTGGTGGAGGAAGGTCGCTATTACCTGCTGCGGCTGCGCGTGGAAGTGGTTGAAGTGCGAGATGGGCGGGTGGCAGTCGGTGCGGTAGGCGAGCGGCGGAGAGCGCGCTGCTATAATGTGCCTTATGCTGGTGGAGGAAGGTCGCTATTACCTGCTGCGGCTGCGCGTGGAAGTGGTTGAAGTGCGAGATGGGCGGGTGGCAGTCGGTGCGGTAGGCGAGCGGCGGAGAGCGCGCTGCTATAATGTGCCTTATGCTGGTGGAGGAAGGTCGCTATTACCTGCTGCGGCTGCGCGTGGAAGTGGTTGAAGTGCGAGATGGGCGGGTGGCAGTCGGTGCGGTAGGCGAGCGGCGGAGAGCGCGCTGCTATAATGTGCCTTATGCTGGTGGAGGAAGGTCGCTATTACCTGCTGCGGCTGCGCGTGGAAGCGGTTGAAGTGCGAGATGGGCGGGTGGCAGTCGGTGCGGTAGGCGAGCGGCGGAAAGCGCGCTGCTATAATGTGCCTTATGCTGGTGGAGGAAGGTCGCTATTACCTGCTGCGGCTGCGCGTGGAAGTGGTTGAAGTGCGAGATGGGCGGGTGGCAGTCGGTGCGGTAGGCGAGCGGCGGAGAGCGCGCTGCTATAATGTGCCTTATGCTGGTGGAGGAAGGTCGCTATTACCTGCTGCGGCTGCGCGTGGAAGTGGTTGAAGTGTGAGATGGGCGGGTGGCAGTCGGTGCGGTAGGCGAGCGGCGGAGAGCGCGCTGCTATAATGTGCCTTATGCTGGTGGAGGAAGGTCGCTATTACCTGCTGCGGCTGCGCGTGGAAGTGGTTGAAGTGCGAGATGGGCGGGTGGCAGTCGGTGCGGTAGGCGAGCGGCGGAGAGCGCGCTGCTATAATGTGCCTTATGCTGGTGGAGGAAGGTCGCTATTACCTGCTGCGGCTGTGCGTGGAAGCGGTTGAAGTGCGAGATGGGCGGGTGGCAGTCGGTGCGGTAGGCGAGCGGCGGAGAGCGCGCTGCTATAATGTGCCTTATGCTGGTGGAGGAAGGTCGCTATTACCTGCTGTGGCTGCGCGTGGAAGTGGTTGAAGTGCGAGATGGGCGGGTGGCAGTCGGTGCGGTAGGCGAGCGGCGGAGAGCGCGCTGCTATAATGTGCCTTATGCTGGTGGAGGAAGGTCGCTATTACCTGCTGCGGCTGCGCGTGGAAGTGGTTGAAGTGCGAGATGGGCGGGTGGCAGTCGGTGCGGTAGGCGAGCGGCGGAGAGCGCGCTGCTATAATGTGCCTTATGCTGGTGGAGGAAGGTCGCTATTACCTGCTGCGGCTGCGCGTGGAAGTGGTTGAAGTGCGAGATGGGCGGGTGGCAGTCGGTGCGGTAGGCGAGCGGCGGAGAGCGCGCTGCTATAATGTGCCTTATGCTAATGGAGGAAGGTCGCTATTACCTGCTGCGGCTGCGCGTGGAAGCGGTTGAAGTGCGAGATGGGCGGGTGGCAGTCGGTGCGGTAGGCGAGCGGCGGAAAGCGCGCTGCTATAATGTGCCTTATGCTGGTGGAGGAAGGTCGCTATTACCTGCTGCGGCTGCGCGTGGAAGTGGTTGAAGTGCGAGATGGGCGGGTGGCAGTCGGTGCGGTAGGCGAGCGGCGGAGAGCGCGCTGCTATAATGTGCCTTATGCTGGTGGAGGAAGGTCGCTATTACCTGCTGCGGCTGCGCGTGGAAGTGGTTGAAGTGCGAGATGGGCGGGTGGCAGTCGGTGCGGTAGGCGAGCGGCGGAGAGCGCGCTGCTATAATGTGCCTTATGCTGGTGGAGGAAGGTCGCTATTACCTGCTGCGGCTGCGCGTGGAAGTGGTTGAAGTGCGAGATGGGCGGGTGGCAGTCGGTGCGGTAGGCGAGCGGCGGAGAGCGCGCTGCTATAATGTGCCTTATGCTGGTGGAGGAAGGTCGCTATTACCTGCTGCGGCTGTGCGTGGAAGCGGTTGAAGTGCGAGATGGGCGGGTGGCAGTCGGTGCGGTAGGCGAGCGGCGGAGAGCGCGCTGCTATAATGTGCCTTATGCTGGTGGAGGAAGGTCGCTATTACCTGCTGTGGCTGCGCGTGGAAGTGGTTGAAGTGCGAGATGGGCGGGTGGCAGTCGGTGCGGTAGGCGAGCGGCGGAGAGCGCGCTGCTATAATGTGCCTTATGCTGGTGGAGGAAGGTCGCTATTACCTGCTGCGGCTGCGCGTGGAAGTGGTTGAAGTGCGAGATGGGCGGGTGGCAGTCGGTGCGGTAGGCGAGCGGCGGAGAGCGCGCTGCTATAATGTGCCTTATGCTGGTGGAGGAAGGTCGCTATTACCTGCTGCGGCTGCGCGTGGAAGTGGTTGAAGTGCGAGATGGGCGGGTGGCAGTCGGTGCGGTAGGCGAGCGGCGGAGAGCGCGCTGCTATAATGTGCCTTATGCTAATGGAGGAAGGTCGCTATTACCTGCTGCGGCTGCGCGTGGAAGCGGTTGAAGTGCGAGATGGGCGGGTGGCAGTCGGTGCGGTAGGCGAGCGGCGGAAAGCGCGCTGCTATAATGTGCCTTATGCTGGTGGAGGAAGGTCGCTATTACCTGCTGCGGCTGCGCGTGGAAGTGGTTGAAGTGCGAGATGGGCGGGTGGCAGTCGGTGCGGTAGGCGAGCGGCGGAGAGCGCGCTGCTATAATGTGCCTTATGCTGGTGGAGGAAGGTCGCTATTACCTGCTGCGGCTGCGCGTGGAAGTGGTTGAAGTGCGAGATGGGCGGGTGGCAGTCGGTGCGGTAGGCGAGCGGCGGAGAGCGCGCTGCTATAATGTGCCTTATGCTGGTGGAGGAAGGTCGCTATTACCTGCTGCGGCTGCGCGTGGAAGCGGTTGAAGTGCGAGATGGGCGGGTGGCAGTCGGTGCGGTAGGCGAGCGGCGGAAAGCGCGCTGCTATAATGTGCCTTATGCTGGTGGAGGAAGGTCGCTATTACCTGCTGCGGCTGCGCGTGGAAGTGGTTGAAGTGCGAGATGGGCGGGTGGCAGTCGGTGCGGTAGGCGAGCGGCGAGCGGCGGCGCGGCGACGTCGGCGGCGAGCGCACCTCGGGGGATGCTGGGGACCCGCCGCCGCTGCCCACCATCTCGCTCGCTGGGACGTACAAACATCATCATTAACAGGTGTTCATACTCTCTTGAACAACAGCCTAAGAACTATACCCAAGATTGCCATATAAACTGTGCTTCATCATCATCGTCTGCCTATAAATTTTACTCTTCTGATTTCAGAACTTACACTTACTTACTACATATGAACAAAAGCACATAATATGGAGTTCTAGTAGTTCCCACCAAGCTAGTCCAACGCGTCGTGGGAGGTTTAACGATTGCCATCTTATGTCGACAATGTTTTTGGTGTTGTAACCCGAACTCGATTGCTACATAATCGACGAGCTTGCTTATTTAAAGATTATTTTATTAATGTTTATATAATTTTTAACGCAAATTTTGTTGCGAACAAATTACAAAAACACAAATGTTGAAAAAATTCCACGAGCAGGGTTTGAACCTGCACCCTTCTGACATACCGGGTCATTATTTTATTATTTATTGAGTCCCACTGCTGGGCAAAGGTCTTTGATTAAAAGGAACCAAAATCCTTCTACTTTTCTCGACTCATAGTGGATTTCCACCATCTATTTCAAAAAGGCATCGAGATTATCCTGCCGACGCCTACGATTTCAACTTCAACTTCAACAACGCCTTCCGCTCTCAGACGTCCAAGGCGTGACGCGTTTTAACCTACTGCTCTTACTCTACCTAAAGATTTAAATGTAGTGACACAAATGTACTTACTGTACTCGCCGGTGGAGCGGATGATGGCGACGGGGCGTGCCATGGGCGGCAGCGGCGGCGGCGGCAGCATCGTGCTGCTGAAGTACGCCGGCTTCGGGCTGCGGGACAGGCTGTGCACCTGGTGGTAGAACAGTGCTATCAGAAATCTAGATGGCTCTCGCTATGACTCAGCCAGTGTCTAGTTTTTGGCAGTTAAGATTAGTGTTTTGTTTTTTTTCCGATACGAGTGATCGCGATGTGGTCTTTATGACTTTATTTTTTTTTATAGATTGCACGGCAAATGACTCCACTCCAGAGTCCAGACGCGAAGACAACTAGTGCAGCGTGAAAGTAAAAATATCAAAACTATTTGTTTTAGTTTTAAGCTTGAACGTTATTGTAGATCTATGGTCACTGTGTTTGGCAAATGATGGTTTAAGGCGTTGCGCCAACGTAGACACTTTTGTGTCTTGTGTAGGATACAAGCTACCAGTGAATATGAAATCAGCCCTCCCTGCGCAGACGTACACACTTTTTGTGTCCAGTTAGTTCCACCTGACACTAATCAAAAAGTGTTCGGTGTAGGTAACTGGACACACAAAAGTCGTCAGTTGAAGTCACAAGCAACATTAACATACTTCTTTACAATTGTACTGAGCTGCGCAAACGGACGATGGAATCAGTGTCCGTATCCTGTGTGCGACACAAGCCACGCACACGTCCATCGTGAAACAGATTCATGAGATGAAAATATGCAAAGAATTGTTACCGCAACCAGCAAATGTGTCCAATCGCCGCTACCGGACACAGCAACTCGGTTTCCTATGATGGTGTGCCGTGTCGGTAACAGAGTGTACGATCGCCGCTACCGGATACAACAACTCGGTTTCCTTGTATGGTGTGCCGTGTCGGTAACAAAAAGTGTCTACGTTTGCGCAGCACCTTATTATGGCATAGTGACATTCACAAGAGCTACTTGTAGCCTAAACTGAATAAATTATTTTCAATTTTGATTTTTTTTTTTGATTTATGTAAATATCAATCAACGTTTGACATGTCCAGACATTTTTCTTTTTATTCCTTCAAAGTAAGCACTTGTCCTTTACCTCACCTGATAGTAAATGACGAAAAGGCCGACGGTGGAAGCGCACTTCTCCCGGAATCCTCAACTACTGAGGCACTGGCTATCTTATCTCTAACTGCCGGAACACAACAATGCTACAAACGTTGATGTTATGGCGAAATATTTAGATAAGATGGTGGTAGCTAGCCAGGCGAACATACCAGCCCCACCACCAACCAAATCGAGTAGGTACATAAACATACTGGGAATCAAACCCGGGACCTCTGGTATCAGACCATAGGCTTAGCCAAACTAACATTAAGAAAACGAAGTTCGAAAAGAATAAAATGTATGGGATTGACATAAGCCGCGCTAAATCACGTGGTCAATCTTATGTCAATCCCATACATTTTATTATTTTCGAACTTCGCTATCGATTTCTTAATGTTCCTTGGGCTACCGCCAATGTGGTCTTTACCATTAGACCATACGGTACTCAACGAGGCGATACGACGGCTCACAAAAGTCTTCGACGTAGGTATGCTTATTGCATGTTTTAAATGGAAAACACGTTGCTATGTGGGACGATAAACGATGGACCGAGGCATACACGGAGTGGTGGCTCAGAGATGGTAAGCGGCCTCGAGACAAACCATCAGCCAGATGGTGGCCGAAGGGCATTGAATGAGGCTCGCACCTGACCAGCTAAGTTGGCGTCTAAAAGGAGGCTTATACCCAGCAGTGGGTGTTCACGGGCTTCTATTATGATGATGATGATGATGATGATAATGGGCCAATTGAATAAAGGAAAGCATTGCCTTTTGCTTCTTTTATTTGAAATAAAGTCTTCGGATTTGATGAATAATGACATATTATACATATTTACTTATTATGTCATTATTCATCAAATCGAAGCATTTACTTCAAAAAATAAAAGCAAATCGCAATGCTTTCCTTTATTTAATTGGCCCAATGACTCTTTCTTCACACTCTTTGCTTACTTTTTACCCGAATGATGGTTGTTGGTGATGATTGTCCCCGCCTGCGACAACTATCAAGAGCTTGTTTTTTTTCTTTTCAGTTTTTTCGAGGATATCATTGTTTTTTATAAAGTTGTTTTAGCAGTCGGGTTTTTTTTTATTACTCATTTTGTTTCATCTTATTTTTCTCTTGTGTGTATATTGTCTGCGACATTTCAAAAACTGCCTCCCCAAGTAATATTCAAAAACTTGATATTAATAAATTTAAAATCACCAATAAAGAAAATCTTTATAAAAAAGCTTACTATAAAGTGTCTGATTACATTGAAGACAAAACAGCATGGGTTTAAAATGCTCCAATCTCTCCAACAGGTGTTTCAAAATTTAAAATATTGTTAAGTTATTTTAAACTAATGTATAACTTGGTAACGGCATATAATTTTGCAAATGTCCTTACTTCTAGTAAAGCTGTGGAGTTTCTTGCGCCATTCTTGTACACAGCTAAAAAATAGACGTCCTGAATGGGTAGTAGGTAAAAAAATGTTTGGACAATTCAAAAGCACTTCTCTAAAGTTTATTTGAATAACAAATATTTGACTTTGACTTTGACTTTCATTTATTTTTTGTATATTATGTAAGTGTATGTTGTTAAAAAATGCAATTTTTTTTTTTACTTTGTAAACCAAAGGAAACTTATGTTATTATTGAACAGTGAACCTGTCAACGCCCTCGTATCCTCACTTGTAATTGCTGGACGTCGGTGGGCGGCTCCTGGCACACGAAGGTAACGAAATCGCCCAGGGAGTCCTGGGGCGCGCCGTCGTACTTCCCGGAGTGTTGGCTCGTCAGAGGCTCTGACGCTGGGGAAATAAAGGTTACTGTTTTTATTTATTTATTATTATTAGGACCGAAGAACTGGTAAAGGTCGCGGGAAGCCCCAGTAGGCTCAGCCAAAGTAACATTGAGAAAACGATAGCGAAGTTCGAAAAGAATAAAATGTATGGGCTTGACATAAGCCGCGCTAAATCACGTGGTCAATCTTATGTCAATCCCATACATTTTATTCTTTTCGAACTTCGCTACGGTTTCCTAATGTTACTTTGGCTACCGCCACTGGATGCGAGCAGCACAAAACCGGTCGTGTGGAGATCCTTTGGGGAGGCCTTTGATAAGCAGTGGACGTCTTTTGGCTGTGATGATGACTATGATAATTATTTATTTATTTAGAAATCTAATGCCTGCTGTACTTACAGCAACGCCAAGGCGTGTAACAGGTCACGATAGAAATGTAAATCGAAACGAACAAATTAAGAGCGTTTACGCCGCACACTAGCGCCACTAATGAAAAAAAAAACATATCTAGTAATTAGAGATAGAAGATTTAAATTATGCTCAACAAACTATTTGAATGAAGTAATTTAGCATTTTTACGTCACCTAATGAACACCTGACATGTTATGGTTTAGTTAAATATGGCGTTATAGTTAAAAATGGCCGTAACGTCTTATTTAACTAAACCACAACATGTGAGGTGTTAATTAGGTGACGTAAAAATGCTAAATTACTTCATTCAAATAGTTTGTTGAGCATAATTTGATTTCTATCTCTAATTACTAGTGTTGGTTTTTAAAATAACAATGTTGTTTGTTGGTAAGCTTATCAACTGAGAATGGCTGAACGGATTTGGATGAAATTTTACAGACTAGGTAAAGTAGACAGACTAGGTCCCGAACTAGGACATAAGATTTATGTTCCGGTAACAGGTTCCTTTTGGAATAGTGTAGTCGTCGCTAACAAAGTCTTGGACAACACCGAATAAAATAATATTTTTAAAAATTGCTTTATCACTCAATTAACATTTTATTAAAGAATTGAGACACCCCAGAAAGTTATGCAATACTCGGGACAGAGAAAGGGTAACTTATTGGGCCTTAATAAACAGAGTATGAGCTTGGAATAGATATTCCGTGTTCTGTTCCTGTCACGTAAGCTTTATTTTACATTACAGGTAAAAAAGACAAAACACGAATTATTCGAAATTCTTCGAACTCTGTTTATTATTATTATACGCTCGATGGCGTAATGGTTAATGCGCCCGCTCTGCTATTGCTAAGGTTTAGTTAGAAAGCAACTTTCGCAAAGGATGTTTATTAAATCGGTGACCCAAAAAGTATTATCTCGAGCTCCTCCGTGCTTCAGAAGTCACGTAAAGCCGTTGGTCCCGGCTGCATTAGCAGTCGTTAACAACCACCAATCCGTACTGGGCCCACGTGGTGGTTCACGGTCTGTTATACCTCCATCTACAGGGAAGGCTCGTGCCCCAGCAGTGGGCACACAAAATGAGTTTGTGATGATATTGTTGTGCAATTCTATAATTTTTTCTTAATCTTAGTCTATTTTCTAGTTCAAGCAAACATTATAATGTAGTCTTACAGCCATAGCTACCGGTGGAATGGGTGTCCGCGGGCGGCGCGTGCTGGTAGAATATCGTGTTGGATGGCACCAGGGGCTGTGACACGCTCAAACCAGCTGAACTGTGCGGAATACCTGGAAATACAGATTTTTTGCGTAAGAAACAAAATCGGGCTCAAGACAAACCTTGGGGTACTCTTTTTTGTCTTTTAGACTAGCAAGACAACGGTGAGTTACACGAAACGCACCAGTAATTTAAAGAAAATTATGGACTTATTTAACATAAATTATAAACATTCAGTCTAAGGCAAAGAAGGCAAATCCTCGAAACCATTATGCTTCTTCTTGATGTGGAATTTCTATCTTACTACCTATTTTGAATCCGCATTATCCGAATTAAATCCGCATCGCTATTCAAAAACTCCTAGTTTTTTAAACTCCTCTTCGGTCTAGAGGTTACATTTCCGGTTTTAGACCCAGAGATTCCTGGTTCGATTCCCAGCTTGGGGGTTCATATTTGTACTTGGTTTGGTTAATGGTAAAACTTGTTTTGAGTCTGCCACATCTGAATCATTGCTGTGTTCTATTAAACTAGATGTAAACAGATAGAACTTTTATTTTTCTAGAATTTCCGACTTTGCAGGTCCTAATTTGGTTCGTTATGACCGTTATGACCTGACGCAGACGGTCCTTTGTGCCAGTTGGTTTACTTGCGCAAGGTCGTCTGACATAGGTGTCAGTCGACCTATACGATAGGTCGTATAACCTAACGGTTGGTAGAACGTCAGTGTAAAACTCATAACTCGTTTATAGCAGGCTCCGTCTTCAGCTTTAGAGTCACTTTGAATACAATGATGAAGCTTCGAAACTGCAATCTCAAACAGGTCGAAGCAATTAAAACCTGTGACAACATCAGCCACATACAACGCAACATCTCATCTCACCGATCTTTCATCACTTTTTTTTATAATTAAAACTATTCTTAGCTGTCAGCCATCTGCGTATCACCGGCACCGGCTCGATTCATCCCGCACATTAATACCTCGCTATATTTAGTGCGGCCACCACGTGTGTGTCGTGCGCATGCGCTGCGCATACCACACAGCTGAATAATAATTACGACAGATTATTAATTTAGTGTATTTTTTAATTATGAATCTTTGTGTATTTCGGTATGCTGAAAAACTTCGAGGACCTCGATGGCGCAGTGGTAGACGCACTCGGTCTGCAATTGCTGAAGTCAAGCAGCTTTCGCAAGGCCGGTTATCGGATGGGTGACAAAAATATATCGTCTCGAGCTTTTCCTTGCTTCAGAAGGCACGTAAATACGCTGGTTCCGTACTGGGCGCGCGTGGTGGTTTATGGCCTGTTTCCCGTAGTGTTTCCAACCATAGGAAAGCCTCGTGTCCCAGCAGTGTGGTCATTTATATTAGCTGGTGATGAAGTTACAGTCTGAGTGTATAATGATACTAGTTGCTGTGGCTATCCATGTGGCCCACATGTGGCCAAACATTACGTGCTAAAGTGGCATTTAAAAAGCTAGCATCACACACAATTCAAATGTCATGTCACCTTGACAACTTACACGACACAGGGGTTAGCCCATACAGCCAAGATTTTAAATTTTATATTATATCCTAAAATATATTTATTCACTTATTATTATGTAATTCAATAACCTACTTTGTTTTTTTTTGTTTGTCGGCGTCGCGGTGCGTCGTCACTCGTCTACCTCCGGCGGCCCTGTCAGAATAACAGCGCTCCTACGGTACTCGGTCCGTCTTCGAGTGTCGTGGGGGTATTATGCTGAGACAGGGTCCTAGTTGGCCTCACACACTTCTTTTTGTTTATATTTTCATTTAATTGTTTTCTTTCTATTATTATTAGTTATTGCTTTGTTTGACTCTATTGTATTTTGTGTGCGTGTGTGTGTGTCAATAAATGTTTATCTTTCTTTCTTCTTTCTTTGAACTAGTTGTTCTCCGACCCACCGCGTCACATCGCGGCGCCCGAGTGCTTTAGTATTTCGTATTCACTAAAGCGTTTTTTCTGATTTTTATTGGTCGTCTATATAAGTTATAGCGTGATGTTAAATAGTTTTTCACAAAAATTGGGCTATCAAATGCAAAAATATTTTTTCAAATCCGACTTCTAGAGATTAGCGCGTTCAAACAAAAAACAAACACTTCAGCTTTATTAAAAATAAGGTCACATTTTATCAACTGCAAGTATTTTGAGGATAAATTCTACAATATAAATAAATAAACTATTTTTATAACAAAAACCTTAAATTTTTATACGCTAGTTTTTATTAAAGCGGCAAAAGACATTTCGAATAAAAAGTAAATTAAAGCACTTTCGGTAGTTTCAATTCAAAGAAGCCGAAACAGAGAGGCCGCAATGCCTTCACCGCTTACACGTGCCCGTAGTTTCATTCAAAGAAGCCGAAACAGAGAGGCCGCAATGCCTTCACCGCTTACACGTGCCCGTAGTTTCATTCAAAGAAGCCGAAACAGAGAGGCCGCAATGCCTTCACCGCTTACACGTGCCCGTAGTTTCATTCAAAGAAGCCGACTGACAGAGAGGCCGCTCTTAAAAATATTACAATTTGTGTCAGGACAAGTAAAAAAAAAAAAAGCCTGATTTTTTTTAAATGCTAGAGTCTTATTTCTCAGATATAATTAGATGTTTTGTCAAAATATATGCAGTTAATAAAATGTGACCTCATAAATAAATAAATAATGGTATTTACATTTTTTTTTTTTTTTTTTTTATACTTAGCACGGCAAATGACTCCATACCACCTGATGTTAAGTGGAAATGGAGTCCAGACGCGAAGACAACTGGTGCAGCGTGAAAACAACGCAGCATCAGTCAACCTCACTCTGCCGGCCCACAAGGTGCTTCTTCACGCCTCGTTTGAAGGACCCAATATCATAGGAAGGAGGAAAAACGTGTGCTGGTAGACTATTCCATCTTTTGGAGGTGCGACAAAGAAACGAGTCACCAAATTTCTTTGTGCGCGATGGGATATGTGTGACAGTAAAGCGATGACTCCGGAGAGCAGCACGTGTACTTCTATGGAGGAAGGGAGAAGGTGGGATAAGGTCAAAGAGTTCTTCAGAGCACTCGCCGTGGTACAAGCGATAGAAAACGCTGAGTGACGCTATATCTCTACGCAATTGTAGGGGTTCGAGAGTATTAGTGACCTCTGCATTGCCGATAATGCGTACAGCGCGACGCTGCAATCTGTCTAAGGCATCGAGAAGGTACTTTGCGGAACCGTCCCAGATGTGCGAGCAATACTCCACGCAAGACCGTACCTGAGTCTTGTACAAAAGACACAACTGGTCAGGCGTAAAGAATCGCCGCACTCGGTTCAGGCCGCCGGGACCCCACCTTCCGGTCACCAACCGGCACGACGGACCACCCCGAGATTATGCGTGGCATGGTGAGGCAGCCTCACGAGCTGGTTAGGCTCGCTTGGGCCCTTGTACTGTGACACCGAATTTTCGTGAGGCAGTTTTGATCACGGCTTCGATGTAGTCCTTTTGATTCAGATCACAGCGAATCGTCATACCGAGCATGTTGATATTGCTCTGCAGGCTTAGAGATGTGCCCTGAAGAGTTGGAAGGGGAAGGAATGGTGACTTCTTGGCCGTAAACGCACATACCTGTGTTTTCTTGGCATTAAACTCAACAAGATTATTGGAGCCCCAATTAGATATGAGGTCCAATACCCGATTGAGCTCAATGACAAGATTCACTCGTTTCTCTTCAGTTTCGACTCGCCCAGCCGCAGGGTGACCGTTATACCCACCGTGCACTGTACTATCATCTGCATAGCAATGAATATTTCCAAGTGGAAGCATATCATTGATATGCAGAAGAAACAACGTGGGTGACAGAACGGAACCCTGAGGGACACCAGCGTTCACTGACATGAGCCGCGAAGCGCATCCATCTGACAGGACACGAATTCTACGCTCGTGCAGGAAGCCAGCGACCCAGTTGCAGAACTGTGCAGGCAGACCGTATGCCGGGAGCTTGGAGAGAAGAGCTTTGTGCCAGACCCGATCAAATGCCTTGGCTATGTCGAGGCTAACAGCCACCGACTCACCACGCTTGTCAATAGCCTCACCCCAGAGATGTGCGACGTACGCTAGAAGATCACCCGTTGACCGCTTCGACCGAAACCCGTATTGGCGATCGTGAATGATGGAGTGTTCTTCTAGGTAGTGGACAAGTTGTTTATTTAAAATGCGCTCCATTACTTTGCACAAAACTGAAGTTACGGCTATGGGGCGGTAATTCGATGGATCTGACCGATCACCTTTTTTGGGGACCGGTTGCACATTAGCCTCTCTCCAAGATTCCCGCACACAACCTGAAGAGAGCGAGAGACGGTAAAGGCGCGTTAATACGGGGGACAACTCCGCTGCACACATTTTTAGTACTACTGGAGGGATGCCATCAGGGCCATTAGCTTTCCGGACATCGATTGACTGCAGCTCCGCACGGACGTCACACTGCCTGATTTTAAAATCGGCCATTGTGTGGCCACAGTGAGAGATTGTAGGTGGCTGTGCATTGCAATCATCGACTCGGGAGTTAGCCGCAAAGAGATTGGCCCAGAGATCGACCTTCTCCTGCGGCTTGTGAGCTAAAGTTCCGTCAGGACATCTCAATGGTGGCAGCGAGGGTTGGCAGAAGTTTGATTGCACGGCTTTGGCCAGACGCCAGTAGCTACGGCTGCCCGTAGGATGCGTCAGTAGTTCTTGGCCGACTCGTGCAACACGCTGGGAATCCGCTCTAATGTAAGCTCTTTTGCAGGACTTGGTGGCATAATTATAGGCTGCTTTCAGCGAGCGGGTTTCGGGATCCCCAACAGCTTTACCCCTGATCCAAGCGCGGTATGCCGCCTGCTTGTTATCAACAGCGTTGGCACACTCGCGGTTGAACCATCGGTTGCGCCTGCCTTTGCTGATGAGATAGGAGTGCGGAATATAGTATTCCATCCCTAAAACTATCTCATCAGCAACTGCAGTCGCACTAGCTGTCGGGTTCTTCCCACTGAAGCAGCGCTGCCCCCAAGGAACGGATGCGAAATAGTCCCGCATACCATCCCAATCTGCCGACGAGTAGTGCCAAATCTGGCGTTTCGATACCGCTAAAGGCGGTAGCGGGACCAGAGGCACTTTACTGGATACCAAGCAGTGATCCGAAGATCCCAAAGGAGCTCGAACCTCCACTCGGTAGCCAGCTGGGCGACTCGTCAGCAAAAGGTCCAACAAAGAGGGCGCGTGACCGACTACGTCTGGGATCTTGGTGGGCTGGTTCACCAGTTGAGTCAGGTCGTGCGTGAGAGCGAACGCGTGGGCAGTTCTACCAGCATGGTCAGTTTTGGAGGAACTTAACCACAACTCGTGGTGAGCATTGAAGTCCCCCAAAAACACCAATTCCGCCGATGGAAACCGCTCCTGCGCTTTATCTGCCACCCGACTAAGGTGTTCAATAAGTCGAGTTGTCTCCATGTCGCCATTATGGGATCGGTAGACGCAGACGTAGACACAGTTATGAGAGCCCAAGTCGACGTGTACCACAAGGAGGGAAAAGGAAGGGTCTTCCAGACAGCGCAGACGGCGACAGCAAACATCCGTCCGAACGAACAAGCAAACTCCGGCTTTGCCTTTGAAGGATTCTTCAAGCACAAAGCCCGGATAGTGCAGGTAAGTGGTGTCAGCCGGACAGATTATTTGCGTCTCCGTCAAGAATAACATTGCTGGCCGTGCCGTCTCAAGATGGTGATGGACGGCATTGAGGTTTGCATGGAGTCCGCGGATGTTAGCGAACTCGACCTCAAACGGTAAGGTTGTGGTGGGGGTGTGCACCGCTGAATTACCAGTTCTAATGTTATGCGCTGTCATGTTGTAAGAAAGGAGGGAGGCGTGAATCGAGGAAATGCTGCTGCTTTGCAAATGGTCAAAGAGTGGCGACATGTCTCACCAGGGAACTGCCTACAAAAGAGTTTCACTAACCCGGCGAACGGAAGGGCCCCCGAACCGCCCCGGGAATGGCCGCCGGGACCCCACCTTCCGGTCACCAACCGGCACGACGGACCACCCCGAGATTATGCGTGGCATGGTGAGGCAGCCTCACGAGCTGGTTAGGCTCGCTTGGGCCCTTGTACTGTGCCACGGGCGGCCAGCGGGACAGCCGTTTCTACGGGTCTCCCTGGCCGGCGGGTTAACAAAGTCCTCCTGGCACTGGTTTGACGGAAGCCTCCACAGACCAAATGCATCGCAGCAACATCCACTCGAGCTCTGGTTATACGCTGGCTGATCCCGAAACGCGACCGACAAGCGGTCACTTGACGGGTTTTACACCATGCGTACGGTGGTCACTAACCAGACGGGCCAAGCCCTACCACGCAGTAGAGCATATGGAAGCTCGAAAATCCGTTAGTCGCCTCTTACGACACCCACCGGAGGAGAGGGGCGGCGAATTGTATTCTTTCTCCGTCGCCGCACGGATAAAACATTACATGGTCCAAAGAGTCGATTTGCCTTGAAGTTGAATTTTTTGACGGGTGACAATCTACGTGTCAATGTTTTAACAAGGAAGTCTTTAACTGATACTCATATTATGGGTCATTATTATTTACATGGTCCATTGAGTCGGTTTTGCCTTGAAGTTGAATTTTTTGCTACAGTCTAATCTAAATGGTAGTCTAAGTGTATAATTATGTATGATTTCCTCACTGAAACATTGTCCAACGAGCATGGAAGGCGTAGCTCTCTCGACAGGGGCTTCAAAGGCGGGCGGCGCTGGACTATTGTAGCCGCAGTAGTACCCGGACTCCAGCTTAATGCCGCCTCCGGACCCGCCCGGGGACTCTGAGCCTGTTTCTTGTAGGATCGAAGCTGGAACCAAATGGACGAAGGTCAAACATTGTTAAGCAAAAAGTTGGAGTATAGGAAGGGTGTACAAAGGTCTGCGGGACTAGCGGGAAATGACTCCACTCCAACTGATGTTGAGTGGAAATGAAGTCCAGCCCCGAAGACAACTGGTGCAGCGTGAAAACAGCGCAGCATCAGACACCCTCACTCTGCCGGCCCACAAGGTACCTCTTCACGCTTCGATTGAAGGACGCCATGTCATAGGAAGGAGGGAAAACGTGTGCTGGTAGACTATTTCATCATTTGGAGTTCAATTTATTATTTGGTTAGTCTTTGCCCAAGAGTGATAATAATAATATAATAATAATAAGGGTGGATTTCCACCAGAGATGTGCTAGGTAGTTAAGCGGTGCGCTATCGTTGGCAATTGCTGAAGTTAAGCATTATTCGCAAAGGCCGGTCATCGGATGGGTGACCACAAATGTATCATCTGGAGATCTTCCGTGCTTCGGAAGGCACGTCGTCCTGTTAATCCCGGCTGCATTAGCAGTCGTTAACAGCCACCGCGCCGCACTGAGCCCGCGTGGTGGTTTATGGCCCGTTCTCCCTATCCATCCATAGGGAAGGCTCGTGCCCCAGCAGTGGGGACATAAAATGAGCTGATGATGGTGATGATGATTATGATGGTTCTATGTTAGATTTAACAAAATAATTTTAATGAGTGAATCATCATCATCATCATCGGCCTATCTTAGTCCACTGATGGGCATAGGCCTCCCCTAATGAGCGCCATAGCGCCCTGTCCTCAGCTTGACGCATCCAGCATCTGCCTGCAGTCTTTCGCAGGCCATCATCCCACCTGGCCGGAGAGCGTCCAACACTACGTTTACCGAGTCGTGATCTCCACTCAAGAACACGTTTACCCCAGCGGTTGTCGGTTCTTCGCCAGATATGGCCGGCCCACTGCCATTTCAACTTGCTAATTCTTAGAGCTATGTCGATGACTTTGGTTCTCTGTCGGATATATTCGTTATGAATCCTATCCTTCAGAGAAACTCCGAGCATAGCTCTTTCCATAGCTCGCTGAGCGACTTTAAACTGGTGGACCAGTCCTACCGTGAGTGTCCACGTCTCAGCTCCGTAGGTCATGACGGGTAGGACGCACTGATTGAAAACCTTCGTTTTCAAGCATTGCGGTATGGATGACGAATAATGAAATGAATAAGTGAATATGACAGCATTATTGCAAAACTTCTAAATAACCAAGCAAGAAAAGTTAAAGTTAGAATAAAGCTAACCGGATTTTATCTCCTAAACATAAAAAGTTGAATCAAATGGGAATGTTTTCAGGTCAAGCTTAAAGCTCATTACATAAAGTAAATAAATTTGTTTGGATTTTGTAAAATTATTGTTCGTTTCGTTACAAGATAAAATTTTACTACTCGTAAAAAAAATGAACCACTTTCAGGAACCTTGGATTGGTCCTATGCTCTGCCCGCTGAGCTGCCGAGACAGTATTCCGTCACTGTGACGTTACTTTCACAGTCCTAATGTTTTTATAATTACTAGTAGTCGCCCAGTGGTCGAAATTCGACCGTAATTATATTAAGGCTGCACGGATTGTATTGTATTCTAAGCAATAAAAAATTAAAAAAGATAGAATGTGAGTAAGGATTGGCATTGACAGATATCGGCCGCTCCTCTTCCATTTTTGAAATTTTTGAAAAGAGTATTTATTCGTGTGTGTCAAGTATTTGACGCCTCGGTGGCTGAGTTTCAGAGCGCTCGGCTCGATACCCGAAGGTCCCGGGTTCAATTCCCAGGTCGGGCAAAAATGTATTTCGGATTTTTCGATGCATAGCCCGGGTTTGTGATCACCAACCCGCACTTGGCAAGCGTGGTGATTAAGCCATTACCCCTCAATTGTAGCGATGACTTGATTTCAATGATGGAGGCCTTTGCCCAGCAGTGGGACAATTATAGGCTGTTTACTTACTTTACTTACTAAGTATTTGACACACACGTATTATTATGTATGTAACGTTTGTTTTATTGACTTAATGTATTTTTATGCATTTTAAAAAATAAATAAATTCGAATAACCTTCTCTATATAAACTACTAGTGGCCGCTCCCGGTTTCACCCGCGTGGTTCCCGTTCCCGTGAAAATATCGGGATAAAAGTATCCTATGTGTTATGTTTATAATATTAATAGGATAGGATAGGATAAGTGTGCGAAATTTCATACTCCTCCGTCCGCGCAATTTTCGTAACAAAGGGGTATAAAGTTTTTGCTTCACGTATTATTATATATATAAAGAATATAATGAGGTAGAGCTACGCAGCGTTCATTTGTCATTCAGGCGCTCCGCAAACAGAGCAATCTTTGATCTCTTTAGTGCGGTAACATGCAACTCGTAAGTGTCTTAGGGAATTGGTCCCACTCCAAAACTAGAACCAGGGACCAGTTCCACCTTTTCTTATTTGATAATAATTCAACAAAAAACAGTGACCACATTCACTACTGAATATTCTCTAATATAAGGTTTATTGGTCCCAATGTGAAGCTGGCTTGAGCAAAGGGAAATTAAATAGCTGTTTCCCTTGCTCTAAGCTGTTTCCATATAACCTAAAGAAACTGCGCAGACTCTAGTTACAAGTTTCGATTGTTTTTAGTTGCCGCACTCGATGATAAAATCAGTTTCAAATGGTCGCAATGTTGTGTTATGCCAAGTTTCTGTTTTTCCCAACTGGCAAACACTGCTTGTCGACCATGGATTTAGAAAGTTTATTTAGTATCGCGGCAACTGTCAACTAGGCCTTTTTGTTGCTGCAACTGGTTTTTTTTAAGTTGATAGTTTCTGGAACTAAAGTTGATTCGTTTGAGTTGCTAAAACTATCGGGATGCGTGTGATTACGCGTTACTTACAAATAAAGTTAGAATGTTTAAAGGCTCTTAAAAGCGACATAAACATTCCAAAACATCACGATATTCGACCTTGCTCCTCTAATAATAAGCAAATGTACAACTTTGAACTTTTCCCGATGTATCGATACCGAATACAGGCGCTTGCCAACCCGTAATGAATGATTAATCGGCACGTTTCGAGTACGCCTAGTGCGGAACCGGGTTTTATTGGAGGCCATTTTTATGCCATATCTCGACTTAAAATGGATCGTTAGGAGTTTTATAGCTACAATTTATATTTGCGGGCAAAACTTCCGAATACTATTTCTAATAATGCTTTCTAAAGTTTACGCAAACACTACACATTAAAATGAACCACTTTTGCTTTTCTACTCGCGTTTAATTTACACATTATGTTTACACATATACTACACATATTATATGTATATTTTTAATTTTATACCTATAGGGATTCTCTCTGTGACCACGGACCCTGCAAAGGGTACTATTTCTAAGATTTTTGGTAAGTATACCTAAGCTTCGAATAATACTTTTTTAAATAAATTCGATGGGATTCCGGATAATATTTTACAAGAAAAGCTAGTTTCGCGATTGCAAATTACCGGATGGATGACTAAAAAAAAATATATTCAGCTCTTTAGTGCTACATAAAGTTAGACCTGAAAATATCCGCACTTGATTCAAACACATCCTACAATTGCGAACGGGGTTAAAAAGTGCGCATTTATTTCATGTGGCTTTAATTCTAAGTAGATAGATGAAGATATTAGCAACGTTTCAAAGAAACCGTGTTTCCCAAAAAAAAATTAAGTAAGTAACGCCGATATTGAACGAGTACGTCTACTTAATTTAACTACACCAATAGGTGAATAGTACACATAGTATTCGTATGTGACCTCGGCCACGAGCAGAAGCATCTTACCACGCGACAAGTTACAAGACAGGTGAATTTTTCATTCATTGCGCATTATAACTACGACAGTCTTAGTAACGGTCGTAGAAAAAACGCGATGGACGGAGAAATCGCCCGCCGTGCTGCAAACCGCCAGTGGTCTAGGTCACAGAAAAAGGATATAGAAGGCAAGCTTCATAAAAACATTCGATTCAGCGTTCGAACTGCAGCGCTATTCTCTAGGCAAAACAGCGTCGAACTCGACGTTGAACTCGCTCATAACACGCAAACTAATTTCAACCTACTTTTAAATAGTAATAAAGTCTATATTCGTTTGCAAGTTATGAGCGAGTTCAATGTCGAGGTCGACGCTGTTTTGCTTAGAGAATAGCACTGCTGTTCCGTGTCCGTGCAATCTGTGACAGCCCGTTCACACATGGTCTCCGTTTTACTGGTCCGTTTTATCAGATACGTTTTTTTCATTGATGGCGTATGGAGTTGTATGAGCTACTTCATATATGACATGACACAGTATTCTGTATACAGTAAAACATATTGGTCCGATAAATTATGCCATTCCGTTATGTCATCAAATACTGGATGACGGAACATTAAAAATATTACGTAGGTATCCCTACAACTTTCATCATCATCATCATCAGCTCATTTTATGTCCTCACTGCTGGGGCACGAGCCTTCCCTATGGATGGATAAGGAGAACGGGCCATAAACCACCACGTGGGCCCAGCGCGGATTGGTGGTTGTTAACGACTGCTAATGCAGCCGGGACCAACGGCTTTACGTGCCTTCCGAAGCACGGAGGAGCTCGAGATGATAAAGTTTTGGTCACCCATCCGATGACCGGCCTTTGCGAAAGTTGCTTAACCTCAGCACTCGCAGACCGGGCGCGTTAACCACTGCGCCATCGAGCTCCTCGAACAACTTTACAGGATACATACTGTCACACACCACGACACAACACGACAACGTCCATCATTGTAGAGAAGCGGTGATACACTGCGAATTTGCTTTGTGAACATCGCATCCAGTAACGATGGATACGTTGAACGTAATACGGTGCCTATGTGTGAACTAAGCATAATTTTTTGTCGTATCCGTCAATATGGCTACTGTAAATACGGAGACCATGTGTGAACGGGCTGTGAGTTACTCGAACGCGGTATTTATTACGCTTACCTTCTGGATCCTACATAATCTGTGTCCAGGCGAGCGGTTAAAATTAAATACGTGCTCTACATTGAAAAATGGAAAATTAAATGCAGACATACCTTTAGATAACTTCCATAGCTCCTTCGAAGAGAAGACACCAGTGGCTAGAATAATATCGTTGCAAATTACTCCGTTGTACGGATTGTGGCTATAGCCTGAAAATATTTCAGACAGTTTAGCCTCACACATAACTGTCATCTCTGGAAACAGACTATGAAGGTGGGGTTCTAGTTTCTAATGCCTTCCTTTCATTCGAAGGTTCTATAGAAGCTATTGTTTTCAAATGTCAAGTTACCGTTAAGTGATCAATATTAAGAGAACGTGTTCGTGTTTTTGATACGGTAATGTCTGTTTTCATCGACGATTTTTTAGTTTTAGGTAGGCAACATACGGCAACTGTTACCTAAAGGCCTTATGCATGTTAGGTAGCAATTGGCGGTAAAAGCCATTCACCTTACTTGGATTAGGGATCTCCAAAAACCTTATAGTCGTTGGTGAAAACAGTCGTAACTTATCTAGTGAACTGGTTATATTGACCAATCACGTCGTCTTATTATAGTACATTGACAGCTGTCATGTTAGTTCCAAATACACTCACCACACTCAATATAGCGATCAGCGCCAAGATGGCGGCTATCAAAGCGGCACGAAAATTAATTTGACAGCCGCCAGTCCAGTCGTTACAGAAGTGGTGTTCAGATATTATTGTATCTATAAATCGTTTACTTACTTTATATCAGAACCATCGTCCGAATAACACATTCTATTCAAAGTATTTGCAGCTACGCTTTGTTATAATAGAAAAGTTATTTTGAATGAAAGGAAGCATTACAGAGGACCTGTCACTATAATACATGACAAATTACCGAACACTCAGTCGTCTTGAGGTTTCCTTAAGCTAAAGACGGATCTAAGTTACAACAAGACTTCTAACATCGAATTAACAAAACAGGGTTCTACTAGTGAAGTTTGAAATAATCTAAATAATTAGTGCAGAGTGCTGAGTTCGTGTTTGGACACTATTTGATGAAGATAAAGTTAACTACAATTTGTATGTAAATCTTTAATGGTATTTTATTAGTTATAAGTACTGTTTGTGCTCTGCAAATCATAATTATTAAGTAAGACCTTTTGTATAATCACATGTTTTGCAATAAAATGTTGAATTTGCCACTAGATACTGGCAAATTGGTTTCACAGGCTAGCTTCAAAGCATTTAATTTTGTGGTTCGAGTCCCAAATGGAGGCTTTCATAAAAGAAGACTTCTGGCCTAAGTGAGTGGTGTACAGAGTTTCTGTACTTTTTAGCGTCACCGATACGATACAGAAAATGTAAAAATAATGACTATTAATCATAGAATCCAAATATTATTTTAAGATCATTGTACATTAGC
The DNA here is from genome assembly GCA_947562085.1 of Eudonia lacustrata. Classification (NCBI taxonomy): domain Eukaryota; kingdom Metazoa; phylum Arthropoda; class Insecta; order Lepidoptera; family Crambidae; genus Eudonia; species Eudonia lacustrata. The sequence continues at coordinate 12,843,442 of OX387334.1, forward strand.
AATAAAGGATTTTAAAGAATATAAAGAAAGTTTAAGTTTTATATTACTCACAAAATATTTATCAAATATGTCGCACTTTTAGGTATTTGTAAATGGGCCATCGCAGCCCAAAATATTATTATGTCACAGGTAGAAGCGTCAACCCCATACAAATTGTAGTTTCTACTTTAACCCGATAGAGTTGAAAAAAACTCATCACTCAGTAACTCAGCAAGGGTAACGAATTGGAGCAGTCATTACCTCACCAGTCGTCACATCATTCGACCACGTTATGTGTTTACGGTGATGGTAAAATTAAGCCACATGACAACAAATCGTAGCAAATTTTATTTTCTAGTGTTCTCAATGCTTTTCTAAAGTTTACTAATTTAGTGGTAACGGCTCCAGTGTTCGACACAGCCAAAGAAATAATATAGAATTTCGCAGCTTAAGTTTGGGTACATTTTCGCATAGCAAGTGATCAGTATTCAAGTCAAAAATCAGCTCTTGCTCCCAATTTTTAATGATTAAAGTAAGAAAATGCCGGTCACTGGTTTCTGTCGGACATTGGTGCTACCCTATCTAAGTTATCCATAACTTTTTTGGTGATTAATTAGCGTTGTGTGCCAAACAATTATAGATAGATGAAGTTGATTTTATTAAATAAGAAAAGCATCAATAAACTAATACAAAGAGTGAAAGAGAAGGAACACCGACTACAAATACAAATAATTTCAAAAACATACGGATCAAACATTGCATTTATAAATTTGACTGAACCAAATAAGCATGAAAGGTGTGAGTGCAAGCCAATGCTGGGATTAAGTCAAAAAACTTCAAAAATAAAAACGAAAGTACCAAATTCTGACACAACGACAACAAATATTTTTGTGCGACACCAATCAACTGGGGTTCGTTCTTGAACGTCTTGTTTGTGGCAAAGAGACGCCTTCATTTTCTTCTGTAGTATTTTTCTGCTTTATCACCATAAAATTTACAATACATATGTTAATGATTATGTATTATTAAATATTTTCCGCTTTTATTTACTACAGTAACAAGTTGGGCGCCATTAATAAAATAGAAAATTTCAAAGCCACGCTTTTGTCGTCTAAAAAATTTATAGACAATTTTAAAAACCAACTTATATTCATACTTTCTCTTACTGGGACTTGTCGAGTAGTCCCTCTCTCAGTGGTACTTCAATCTTTGTGCAAACTTGTATTATTCTACTAACTTTTCTTTAAAGCTTTTTTTTAATTGTTTACAAATTTTAAAAATAACTCCATGTAGTTTACTAGTCGAAATCGACCACTTTGAAACACAAAAGTAAAGCTAATGCTTTCGAATTAATTTAAATCAGTTTTAATATTTTTGTTAAATTAAATAGTTAACCCACATAGTCCGACCGTGTGTTATAATACCTCTAAAAGTATTATAAAAATGTACCCTAATGTGATCCTTTTAAAGTTTCATTTACAACCTGCCTGGTGCCTGGTGGTTAAATGGGTTCTGGTTTTGCACTATTTTGGTTTCTGTTTTGTATTTTCTCTTATTCAGAAGTTCTTCTGTACGGGTAACAAAGCCGTGGCCTACTTATTATCTTCATTACTATACATTGTTAATGAATACTCATGCAGATTCAAAGCCACGTCATACATATGGCATATATTATAATATGCTACACGACCTTAATTTGTACAGTGATTTTTACTTTTTATTTTCAAGTTCTAATTGCTGCACTGAAGCTAAATTAAATATTTATAAAATTTTGTGGTATTTCATCTGCAAAGATGAATCTGCATAGCCATCGGTGGCAATTACCGTTGGATAGATGGCGTGCTGTGCCGCTATTAGCACTCAAAAAATTAAAAAAGCAGTGACAAAATTCAGCGCTTACGTCAGCATTACCACCTTCCCGGTAGCATAGCGGTCAGTGCAGCCGCCCAGATTGCGGAAGACCCAGGTTTGATTCCTGGCTGGGTCGGGTAGGCGTTTAATTTTTTTCACTGTATTTTATATTTTTAAAAATATTTAAATAGTGATTCTAATCTATACTATCTAATTGGTTCAGTTCCGAAAATTCTTTCACCGATAGAAATATACCTAATGCTAGGCTTTATTTTATTTTGATTAAAAAAGGTGATATCGACGTAGACAAAGTCGTGGACAAAATGTAGTCAACTTGAACTGAAGTAGCATAGTGATAAAGCAGAAAATCGTCTGTGTGCCACAAGTTAGTGAGCCCCGCACGACACATCACAACACCGACGAAGGTCGGAGTTACCTTTGCTCTTAGCGTCGTGTTCGTTCTCTTTGTCCCTAGGAGGGTGAGGCGAGAGAGACCCGCTTAGGATATCTGAAACATATCAGTTGGGTTACCGAAATATTAAGACTAACGATAAAGCTTTATATAACTAAGAGAGAGAATAAATACCGAAATAAATGTGCAGAAAAAGCGAGTAAATAAAGATAATCTAATTAATAATGGTATTTTCACAAGTTTAAACCAATTAAAATATGTTTTTAAAACAAAACATAACTAAGACGAGTATGTAGCATTTAACATTGATTCTTACTAGTCACTTTTGGTTTTAAAGAAATTTAAAATATAAAGTGTTCATGAATTGCTTTGCTGAAATTGATACAGAGAATCTGTATGCCCAATTACGATCTGCGAGTATAATTTTTAACAATATTAAAGTAACGGTTAAAGAAACGTTTGATTATTTAATCTTAAATATGGTACAAAAAAATGTAATTTAAATAATACGTAGTGTTAATTCCGCTAACTTATAGTTAGCGGAATTAACACTACATATTATTTAAATTACATTTTTTTGTACTATGGATTTCCGCAAAATAACGCCTGATTCCATTAATTATCTTAAATATGGTATTTAAAGAAACGCCCGTTGAAAAGAATGCTTACCGGCTGCAGATAACCCTAAATGCTTCTATTTGCTTTATTTATTAAATCTTCTGGGTCAGAAATTAACAATAATTATACTCGTTTTAAATTGAAGGCTATATCTTCAATTCATCATTTGTATAAGGCTTATGTCAGCAAACAATTCATCCACACTCTATCTAAAGGTGATTCCAGACGAGCCATATTTCTGGTATATAAGGGATTCAAATCTGCTTATTCAATGAAGTCTCAATAGTACGTCGGTAGCCCGATTTGGCAAAGGACTATAGGAAAATGACAAAACAAAGGCTCTGACACACGAATTTGGACGTTTCAAAATAGCAAAATCGAGACCCAGCTGATCTAACATTAATGTTATCCAAAAAGTAAATAACACTTTTTCATAGCGCAGCCATAATTTCAATTTTATTAGTAATCATTAAGAAAAGTATTACCAAATTTTTGTTGCCTATAAGCACCTTATACGGTGCTGGTTTGTGATTGGCACAGCTGTAGCTTGCGAAAACTTGGTAATAATCCCGTTGAGGATTACTCTACTTATAGTGACAGTCTCAAAATATGGTTCACCTCGAAGCACCTCAAGCTTATAACGATAACTGAGCGAGAGACCTGGCAGACCGTCGCTCCTATTACCATAGCTGTTAATGAAGTTGGCCAGATACAGGTCGAGCTCTCGCACCGACACGTTGATGTGGTAGGGGTTCACACAGAGGCCCGGTTGCGTGCACTCTGGGTGCTTTTCCAGCCGCTCCCCGTCCGTGCTCTCCAGGGGTATCGCTTTGAATAGTATCACCATCACCAGGTCTAGGCGCCACACCTGGAATAAAGAAAGGAAATTCTTAAATTTTACTTTATGTGACTAAGCCGGCGTTTAGCAAACAATCCGCTGTAGGGAAATCGGCCATCGCTGCAAATGGGCGCTTACAACACCAAACACGAATAATGCTGACATTGAAGCTTCGGTTTCTCTGCCTGTACCCAGTAATTTCTCTGGATCTAGTGTCCTTGAAATCGGAACTCAGCAATGAAAGCTAGTGCTGCTTGGTGGAGGAAATAAGTATTAGGGTGGTTGCCATTTAGTCCGATAGGCAGAAATAGCTCGTTGCTGACCTTGAAGCTTCAGTTGTTATAAACGGTAATTTGACTGAAGCAGGTACCCTTCTAACTGGAACAGCAATGCCAGACTTAGGCTGGTCTATATGGATACCGGGTTGAATCCTAACACCCACATAAAAAGAGGAATAGTCACCTTATCCGCCTGCCCAAGGCGGCAAAGTTTTACCTCCTTACCTTGCCCCTCTGGCCCGGTTTCAAGAGCACGCACACACACCGCCGGCCTCTTGCTCGTAATGCTAAACACGAAGTCTTTCTGGCAGTACAACACTCTGGTATGGAAGGAGATATAGTTACCTTATCCGCCTGCCTGAGGCAGTCTATCCTCCGCATCTTGCCCTTTTGGTCTGGGTTGGAGAGTACACACACTGCCGGCCTCTTGCCCGTGATGCTGAGCACGAAGTCTTCCCGGCAGTCTTGCGTTATGTCCTTCCGTAGCTTCCCCAAAAGCCTTGACGCCCATTTCTGTTTTACTTCTGCTTTCTCGTTCTGAAAAATATTGGTTGATGTGTTAATTGACAAACATACATACTTTCACGTCCTTCTCCCAAAAAAAGGCAGAAAGAGCATCAAAATCACCAATTTTGAGTAAACACGCCATAAGAGACCCGACTCCGCATTAAAATTTTGCATGAACAAAGTATGGCTCTGATATGGAGAAGACAATACCAGAGATGGGTTGCTAGCCGATCGCCTGATGTCCAGTAGTTGTCTTGAAACCCTTGCTCTTTAGTCATTAGACATGCATGGAAAATTAAATAGCTGATACATTATTTTCACGTCCTAGCATGGGATTGTATTAATTTAACTGTTCTAAATAGTCTTATATTGTTGAGTAATCGCGGATCGTAGTCAGTGGCCGGCACTTGGAGAGGCTTACGTCCAGCAGTGGACTAATATAGGTTGATAATGACGAAGACGATAATGATGATTTATTTCCATATTAAACACGCTTACATTATACATACACTTACATGAATATTATTAAACGCCAGCATAAGACAAAGAGACTAAACGTACTGTCTCAGATGTTACAGAACATTCTTATAACCTCTGCTATTCCGACACTTCTTTATTCCACAATACACAGTACTCCAACGGCACATTAAATTAACTTAAAATTCTTACCCTTTTACATACATTGGTAAATCTTCAAATAAATAAAGTGTAAAAAGGAATTTTGTTAGTAAATTGACATTGTCACTCTTTCTTACATTCCCTACTTTTCAAAAACTGGCACTCCTGTCGATGGCTGGTTCTGGAGGCCAAATGCTTTTAGATTTTGTTCTAGGACTATAAGAAATAATATATGTAGATATACATACAAAATATTTCGCTAAGCAGGAAACTATGTTATTTATTAAGTTATTTAAATTTGACCAATGTTATGAAATAACAACTAATAATCTACCAAGTGGGGGGCATAAAATGAGCTGATTATGATGATGATGATGATGAATCTGTCAAGCCAAAGGATTTTAATGCTTCAATAAATAAATTAAATACCTACACTGTAATTTGATGATAGTCTATATGTATACAGTCGGTTGCTGCTGTCTAAAGTTAAAAGTTGAAAAAGTTAAAGTTTGTATACTAATAATTTTCTTTACAGACTTTACAATTCTAAAAAACATTGAAATACATGAAAGCATCAGTAGTCGAGTGCTTCGCACGCTTGTTTATGGTGTTGCCATCTCCGAGGTCCCAGGTTCGATTCTCGGACTGTTTGACCAAAAGAAAAACTAACATTTTCTATATTTTCTCGAGTCTGGGTGGTAGTGGTACCGTCGTTGTTCCTGATTTCCATAACAGAAGTGCTTAAACTAGGACTACTTTGGAGTCAGAGCAATGTTTGTGATGTTGTTTAATATTTATTTATTGGGTTTAAAAAAAGAGGCTTTAATATCTAAATCTTACCTGTAATTCATATTTGGTATGCCGCTCCTCCTCAAGACTCATCCGTTTTTCGTGTTTCTTGTAATATTTCCGTTTGGCCGCTTGTAAATTGAACCACGTGTACGAAAAGGACTTTACAAAAGGCATCAGGGCCTCTATGAACGGATGGAACTCGTCCTGAAACATTACAACAATCATCAAACATAGTATGTTATGCACAGTACCTTATTGGCGCCCAACGTGGTACCGACAGCTACAACGTCGCTGAACACTTTAGTGTTTTGTTATACCAACTAGAGAATCTAACAATCACTTGTTAAATTCTAGTTATGTTAATATAACTTGGTACTGGAGTGTTAAGGAAAATTTATTGCAGTCGTTACTTATTGGTGAAGCCAAATTAAATTGTTTTTGAGGTTTTAAATGTACAGTGAGTTTTAAACTACTTTTAAAATCAGAGTTTCATTAAAGATTTTTCCTTAAGAGTATTTTTTGAGTTACTTAAAAGGGGGTCCATTATACTCACTGTACACTTAGTTATGATTAGTAGCAGAAATGCAATAATTAGTTCTTTATCTATTTTTAGTTGAAAGACTTCTTGATTGGTTTTAATTTTCTGTTTCAAATTATAAATTTAAATTACAAAATTTTGTTCAATGTTATATTAAAAGTGGTTAATTATAATGCAGAAGTCATATTTAAAAGTATTAATATGTCTCAATCGATCTCAATAATATTGTGATCAAAATTACCAAAATTCTATGATAGGAGCTTCAAGTTAGTTTTATATTAAGGTACAGTGAAAACAAAACTGAGTTTGTTCCATCACAGTATTTTAGCTGATCCAAAGCTTATAACATCCTTGACACGAACATTAGTATTACAATAAATTACATTTATTATACAACACATAGTTTCAAATTGCATTACATACATTTCACAAAATGATTTAAGTACACATCGAATCAACGAATAGGGTGCGAATGTTTACAAATTGCACACAAAGCATTCGCAAAACAAAGAAAAATATGTTCAGCTGTTGAAAAAAAAACTAAAATAGAAGGTAGTTGAAAATATAATCAAAAAAAATAAGAATGTGGGAATTAATGAAGATCCTAGGAGATCCTTCTGTGATCTATCAATTAACTGAAACAGATTTAACTACATAATATCTACTAGTGAACTACGTAGTATATACGAAATAAATTCTATTTTCAAGTAGCTGTCCCGGCAGACCTTATACTGCCCTATTTCTCTAAAACAAAGTTACATTGATTTTTTTTTTGTTTTTAGCTGCCCCGACAGATTTCGTTCTGTCAAAAGTTATTGGCCTGTCGCAGTCTAATAGAAATAAAATAACATTGAAAGATTTTGGTAATATCTAATGTGATGATATTTTTATTGTAATGCCTTATGGTACACGATATTTTTTGTTTGATTACTTGGCGCTTAAATAAATAAATCTGACCTCTAATCAACTTGAAGGCATACAAACGATAATCCTAACGCGCCTTTGTTTTGTTTTGATTGACGTCAAATGTTTGACAGCTGGGGACAGAGTGGTTTGTATGGGAAAAGTAAATTGTTGTTTTTTTCTATTTTCCTCGTATTTTTTACGTTTTTTCTCTCCATAATAACCTTCTTCAGACTTCATCAAACACAACAAAAAAGAAATCAGCCAAATCGGTTCAGCCGTTCTCGAGTTTTGCCATTAGCAACACATTCAGCGATTCATTTTTATTTATATAGATTGTTGTAAACAATTAACAACGCTGCACCAGTTGTCTTGCGTCTGGAACCGGTACACGCTAACCGATCTTCTAATAATCTTTATATGTACAATCAAGAAGTCAACACTGCGTACCAATCAAATTACTATAACGTAACAACGCATTACATGTCACTCGAGCAGAATATCAATAGCACTGACATCTTTTAATTTGTGCACTCCAGCGCAAAAAAAATAAAACTTATATTATTATTATGTCCACCATACTTGTATGTCATACCCGAACACAATCTAATCAAGATTCATTGCGGACGCCCAAATGGTATTGTTGCTGAATCATAAACTTTATGTATGCTAATGCTCCCTGATTTATTTGCGTTTGCCTTTGTAACACAATCGGAAAACCACATTGTCCTTAATGTCGTGAAAGTATTCAAAGAGTTTTGTTTTTAACGTATTCAGCGATCATCTCTAACCTCTTTGGTGCTTTTTAAAAATAAAATGAGAACAACGGTCTTTTTTATTGACATCAATACATACGTCATGAAAGTTCTAAATTCAAAGTTCGTTATACTTTGTAATTTCTTTTGTTTTTCTTTTTAGGGATATACAGTTATAAGATAACAAAAGTAGAAACTTATAGATCACTTTTGCTTTAAACTGCAGGCCCCTTAGATATTTTTAAATATTTAATAAAACATAATCTTGATAGGAGTTATCGATGATACTTAATAAGCTTTCTTAATAAGGTTCTTAAATCTACGGCAAAGGACCTTGTTCTCTGAACAGCCGGCAACAAACTCAGCAAGGGCATGTCTATTCTATTAATAATAATAATAATATTAATATGGACATAACATCAATGTTTGTAGCATTGTTGTGTTCCGGCAGCTAGAGATAAGATAGCCAGTGCCTCACTTTGAGGATCCCGAGTGAAGTGCACTTCTATCATTGACCTTATGATTACTTAACATCAGGTGAGATCAAGGCACTGTGCCTACCCGTAAGATATATAATTTAAAAAATGGATCATTTAATACAACATTGTCAAACAGTTTTGTCTAAGCTCTATAAATAAGACACATGTTATGCGGCGAAATAAACCTTTTATGTATTACTAGCGGCCCGCCCCGGCTTTGCACGGGTAGACATTTCTTTTAAATATAGCCTATGTTACTCAGCGCTAATGTAGCATTCTAATGGTAAAAGATTTTTTTAAATCGGTCCAGTAGTTTTTGAGTTTATTCGTTACAAGCGTACAAAAATATAAAAATACAAAGCTTTCTTCTATAAAATATTAGTATGATTTCCCGTTTATTACAGCGTCAGTAATGTTAGAAAATACAATTGACACTAATGGCACCAGTGTTCGACACGTCAAGCCCAGTCTTTGACACAACTTTGATCGCCAAAAAAATAAAATAAACCACACTGCCACTATCCTACATGAGAAAAACACAATCCTACTTGGTTTTCGTCACCAAAAATGTATCATCATCAACATCATCAGCTCATTGTGTGTCCACTGCTGGGGCACAAGCCTTCCCTGCGAATGAATAGGGAGAACGGGCCGTAGACCACCACGCGGGCCCTGTGCGGTGCGGTGGTGGTTAACGACAGCTAATGCAGCCGGGACCAACAGCTTTACGTGCCTTCTGAAGCAAGGAGGAGCTCAAGATGATAAATGTTTGGTCACCTATCCGATGACCGGCCTTTGCAAAAGTTGCTTAACCTCAGCACTCGCAGACCGGGCGCGTAAACCACTGCGCCATCGAACTCCTCCAAAAAAATATGTAGAACGTCATTTGAAATTGGGTGAACTGGGTGACAGCTAGAAAGCAAGTGGTCTGTGTTCATTAGTTGCTAAAGTAAAAGACCGGCCAAGTAGGAGCCCCCTAAAATATATATTTTATTCTGTCTAAATATCACGGAGATACAGCCTGGCGACAGACGGACAGACGGACGGACGGACGGACAGCGGAGACTTAGTTGGCAACACCGGGTGTTTTTTTTTTATATTAGAAGGAGGCAAACGAGCAGGCGGGTCACCTGATGGAAAGCAATCACCGCCGCCCATGGACACCCGCAAAACCAGAGGAATCACAGATGCGTTGCCGGCCTTTAAGGAAGGAATAGGCTCGTTTCTTGAAGATTCCTAAGTCGTATTGGTCCGGAAATACCGCCGCTGAGAGCTGGTTCCACAGCACTGTAGTTCGTGGTAAAAAATTACGTGAGAAACGCACAGTAGTAGATCGCCATCCATCAAGATGGTGTGGATGGAAAGACTTTCGATTGCGTGTAGTGCGGTGAAGGAAATCAGCGGCAGGGCTGTGTTACGAAGGTTACGATGTAAAGTTGTCAAAAGGCTGTTGATAAAAATAAAAAAGATTTTGGATTAATTCGACCACTCTTTTCTTCAACGACCCCACCACTAAAGTTAGTAATAGGGTTCCCGTTTTACCCTTTGGGCACGGAACCCAATTTGTTGCTGACCCCTACTTTTACTGCATACTTCTAACTAACTACTACTACTTCTAACTTAAATGCATTGCGTCGTCAAACTAGATTTTGCTATCACACCAGATTGATGACGACCCGCGCTGATCTAGTGATAAACTAGTCAGTTAACCTGCAAAGGCTTTACAGCCATTGTCACTAAACCATTACTTACTTCGTTAATGTTTAAATCAACGCGTACATAAGCTTTGGATCAGATGCACCATCACACAATAACACTCAGTGTACTCGTAGCCGATGTTAAGCCAATAGAATAGACCGTGTTTACAGTCAAAGCTATTGTTAGGATTGTAAGTTAAGATAAAACCCAAAAATTTTTTTGGAGTTAAAGGCCACTGCTTTCTTATTAAAACTTATTTCTAACTTACAACGCACTTTCTAACTATAAGTCGAAGATTTGATGGATCATGTCATGAACTAAAGGTGTTTGCTTGTCACAATCATCATCATCTCAGCCAAAAGACGCCCCCTGCTGGACAAAGGCCTCCCCCAAGGATATGAGGGGTATTTGCCGTAATCGCCACGCTTGGCAGGCGGGTTGGCGATCGCAGTAGGTTGAGGGTAACCTCAGAGAGATGCTGCAGCCCATCCTCTGCAATGGTCCCTTAGTCGGCTTTTACGACACCCACGGGAAGAGATGGGGTGGTGCAATTCTTTATCCCCGGCACCACACGGGGTACACGGGGGTTGTCACAAACTATGACTCAAATAGAAACATTTGAAGGGTCGGAGGACTCTTTGAAACTATACTAAAATATGAGTTCGAAATCAAACCGATTGCATAAGATTGTATTATTTCCACGTATTATATTGCTAAGAGATGTCTCCACACATTCATAGCTATAACAAACGAAACAGTCCGTAATTGGTTATATTATTTATTATTGATCTTATTTATTTATGGTCAACAGCTGTTATGGTTGAAAAGCCAATTACAGGTACTCACCGATACAATAAACGTATAAACATAATCACACGCTCATTATAACAGTCCATTAATCTAACCTTCGAAAAACAACAACAAAACTGGCTGAGAAGACACTTCGACCAATGGCAATGCATCGCTGGTATGAAAAAAGGTCAAAATCTCAATAATTACCCGCCATTAGCTAGTCGATCAGCTGTTCCGTAAAACAATAGACTATCAACAGTTCGGTACCGACGATAAACAATCATTTTTGGCAGCGCCACGTTACGCGTGATATTAAACTGGTATTTTTTCGTATGTAAACATAAGGTCCAGTCAAAACACCGAGGTGGCGTGTGCCAGACGCGTGGTCTGCCAAGCCTGCTTGGCAGGACCCCGTGTGACGTCACGGATTCTCCTGGCTCCAAACCGGCCCGTCCATTGATCAGTTATATACCTATAGTATTCCGATGTGATGTGTAATCGTTTGATGAATGTAGCCAGGAGTGATGCAAGATTGTACGGAAGAGTTCACGTTTTGGTCGTTGACCAGGGAATGGTAACGTTTTATGGGGATTAGAGAAACGGAATATACTAATGGAACTATATAATAACTATTGGTAACAGTAATTATGAGACTATTTAAGGAATGAAAATAAACACTATTGTGTATTTTATCATTATAACCTGAAATTTCGAGACCTTTGCAGTGTGTATGTTCGCAAGTGAGGCTGGTCATCTCTTAATTTATTAATTTACAAGATGACTAATGTCTTAGCATTGCACGAGGTGTCAAATTTATCTACACAATATTCTTTTAACAATGCCTTAAATAGTGATTTTTAACGTGATTTTAATAATTACGACAACAAAAGCAAAATACTTGAGCTACAGTCACAAATTAATCAACTGTCAAAACTTAACTGAATTCCTAAAGACATTAAAGTCACCCAATACAATCCAACTAGCCACAAACAATCACAAAACAATCGAACATAATATTATGTAAAAACAAAACGCAGTGCTAACCTAATCGAATGAAGAGCGGGCGCCATATTGGAAAAACATCGAAAAGCGCGCGAAAGAGAGAAAATATAAAAATGACTGTCGTAAAACTATCATAGCACGCGACGATAAGGTGCGAATATTTGGCAAATATAAGAACAACAAATGCTGAATTGTAAGATTGTTGGCAAAGGAGCAGCTACGCGGACGACGGTGATCATATCACACAGAAGTTCGCTGTAATAACTGGCCTAGACTCCTAGCGTGAGTTTTATTTGCCGTTCGATCACGTCACTCCTCCGTGCTTCGGAAGGCACGTAAAGCCGTTGGTCCCGGCTGCATTAGCAGTCGTTAACAACCACCAATCAGCACTGGGCCGCTTGGTAGTTAATAGCCCGTTCTGGCCTGTCCAGTTTAAAATAAACGCGAGTAAATACGTAAACAAATAAATAATTCTGATTCTGATTCAAAAACCGTATCATTTCAATTACCTCCTTTGTCAATCGAAGGATTTTTTCCGGCTACCGGACTTTTTGACGAGAAACTCAAATCAAAATCATTTATTTCGTACCAAACACCGTTTTACAAGAGTCAGTAATTGACTCCTCCTATTAGGTGCATAGTGCCCCTATACCAGAAAGGAGTCGCTCTTCCTCAAATACATTTTTATTTGCGGCAGGTACATATTAAACGAAGTACCTACTTAAACTAAACTAATTATTGAATTGAGTGTGTATGAGCGTGTGTGTGTGAGGGTGTGAAACTTAAGGGTTCCTAAAGAGAGAGAGAGTCCATCAGCGGTTTTCTAAAGGGAATGGCCACACGTACTAGCGCGTGTCACCATTCCCTACTAGGGTCTTTGAAGGGTTCAGGGTGCTTAGTGCGAGTTTTGTTTACTATCCGTATGTATTCGATTACGTTTACGAAAACGAGAATTTGTATGGCAAAATCTTAACTCTTCTCGTATGTCGCCAGGAGGCGCTGCTTCAACGCCATACTAATTTTCGTTTTCGTAAACGTAATCGAATGAATACGGATAGCAAACAAAACTCGCACTAGGCACTCAGATCAGATCGGGAGTAGAACGCTGCTACAATGCCTACATATGCCAACAAATGAACGTCGAATAAAACTGGTGCTTACGTTGATGCTCGCCGTATAAAAATAACCTTTGGCCGATTTTAGCTTCGTTAGCCGGCTTGCTTTCAGCCCAAATTAAGTCACTAATTACAATTACTTAATACACCTTTTTTATATTTACCTACTAATTACATTATCTTAGTTAGGTACTCTACAAACAGAAAACATTTCGTACTACAGTTTTAAGTTTTTACTTTCATATCGCTGCGTATATTATTACAAGCCTATATTATAGTCTTAAACAGATATATATCTCTGTGTACTCGTTATTAATAAATAAATAAACTTTAATGTTGTTCATATGATTCACACCAAGCTGTGTTTACAAACTGACCTCCTCCATAGACAATAAAACGCACCTTATCGAATCAAACAAACTATTAGGACAACTTCCAACATCTGATTCATGCCAAACCGCTGGAGTGCGTTCACCCCGCACATTTTGGCGGCAAATCGGCCGCGCTGACGTTTCCTCTCCTTCATTATTATTTTTTTTGTGTGGCCGTCCAATTTATTTTATAGATATTGGCGCTGGTTCATTGGGGATGCCCGGCTGGACTTGGCCGTGGCACCGGTTGGCGAGCCTAACTGGGTCGCCGCGTCACCGCGAAGTTGGCCAAAATCACCTCGCGCGCGTAAAGACGCCGCCGTGAAAAAAGCACGCACGCCCGCGGCCATCTTGCCACGCGCTGTTTTGGCGCAAAAGAGCGGTACCTACGCGTGTGCGATGTGACTGCAACTGCAACGTTTGGACAATACTTAGTCACAAAGGTCAGTGAACGTTTAATTGAATTCTTTTTTAGTATTTCCAAAGAGAGCTAGAGTTTTAGAACCTTAACTTTTTATGTGAATTCCTTCCCACACTTGCAGATTATTTCCAAATCAATAGATCGCTTGGTCTTCCCACCTTCCAATACTTCCATGTCTGAAATACTTCGGTATCTTTTGACGACCTCCTTGGTCGAGTGGCTTGCACACCGGTTTTTATGGTGTCCCGAGTTCGATCCCCGGTCGGATCCATTTAGAAATACCTGTTTTTCTAAATTGTTTCGGGTCTGGGTGTTTCCTATGTATAATAAGTATGTATTTAAGTATATCAAGTATGTTTTTCCGTTGTCTAGTTAACCATTTCTCGAGTTTTTTAAGGAAGCTTTTCTTAGGGCTAGATAATTGGTGTGAGTGTGGGAAACATTTATTTATTTATTTAGCCTACACAATAATTTTAAAGTCACAACGAAAGATACCCATAAGATTTCTAATCTCTCACGACATTCAGACCGAAACACTGAAAAACTTATCCACAAAACAAACTAGAGTATCTGCTACGTTACGAGGACATGTTCACTAGAAGCCGGCTTCTAGAAAACCTTTGGAAAAACTACTGCAACTTGTATATTGCCGCACATAAGCTCGGTCACGCTGTAAATAGGTACCATAGACTAGCAACATATCTCTTTAGAAAAGAAAACTCATGTTGTATGCAGAAAAAGTTTAGCCGAGCGGTCTGTCACACAATTTAATCTCTTCATCCCTAAGCTAAGTCGCTTTACTGTTCTGTCGGTGATACTCAGTGTTATTTCGACTTCAACTGCGATCCAGGATGCTTAATGTGTGTAATAATCAACATTCGGTCTCGATAACGAAAACGAGATATTATATTGGTAAACAAAGAAATTTAACTGACTCAGAGACGGCCCGTGACCACGGCTGTTGTAACTCAGTCGAAACGTCGGGTATAACGAAGGTATGAAACTTTTTACTAATTTGCGTTAATCCCCGTGTAAATCTTTGTTAACTACGGAACGCAAAAGTTAAAAAATTGTATTGGTAAGTTTTAACTCTTCATTTTTTGTCTGTAAGAGGCGCTGATTCAATGACATACAAATTCTCTTTCAGGAAACTTTTTTTAGCTGTTGGCGTCTAACGGCCTCTGCAGCTTGTGTGAACCGGGTGTTCGTACTTCTGTTCGACCGAGTATAGTGTCTTGGGCATGTGCGAATGCGCATGTTGTATGATGTCAATGTGAAGTGGCATTTCGAGGATCTGCCCCTCGACCGCCTAACCGATCGCTTTGACTATGCGTATAGTTTATGACGTCATCTTGCCAACTCGCACCGCCTATGAAAGCAATATCAAAAGCTAAAGGCTATAGCTTTCGATATTGCTTTCATAGGCGGCATGAAACGACAAGATGACGTCATAAACCACACACGAAGTCAAAGCGATCGGTTAGGCGGTCGGCCCCCAGGCGGGGTCAGACTCAAGAATAAAACTCGCACTAGACTCCCTGATTTCCATATAAAATGTTATAAAAGGGGTCACGGTGATTTTGATAAGTACATTGTATCAGAACAGCGCGCAAGAAACGCATGCGTTGCGTTGTAGCGCGCACGTAACTTAACAATAAATCCCGATGGCGCGCAGAATGCGAAATGCGTCGATTATATGCATTTGGGTAGTTAAGCGGACACTCACAATTGATATTCCACAACTGGAAATGCATTCTTGACGCGATATAACCGGAGACTTTGGTGCTGCAATGAAATTACCTGTTTTTTAAAGATTTACAGTTAGGATGTACAATGTTTGGTTTTGGGACGTATGTTTTCGATGTTAACGAAACCGAGAATTTGTGTGGCATAATTTTAACTCTCTACGGTTGTCAGCACTTTAATCTACACAATTTCTTGTTTTAGTTAACGTGACCGAGTCGAGAATAAAACTTGCACTATAACCACGCAGATCGAGTGATCAACCATATAACTCTGTCTCTAGTTACGTCTCAATTGGTATCACTAATAGCACTCTATTACTCCACTGAGTATGCTTGATGTTGGTAGGTTTCAAAGCATTCTGGCCGAATCTTCAACAAGCGTAGCAAGGGTTTGAATAACTAGTGGACCCGGAGGACTTCGTACCGCTTTGACAGTTTCCATCAAGTGATTAAATTATCTTTGGTTTCCATGACAACAAAACAAACAAATCATTTTGTGTTGGAAAATTAAATTGTTTTTAGTATATTTATAGTGTGATTCCCGTGGGAATATCGAGATAAAAACTATCCTATGTGTTAATCCAGGTTATAAACTATCTGTATGCCGAATTTCATCCGAATCCATTCAATAGTTTTTACGTTAAAGAGTAAAAAAACATCCATCTATACTTACAAACTTTCGCGTTTATAATATTAGTAGGATGTGTGTCATTGTCTATATTTAAGAAAAAGTTGTGGTTAATGTATTTTATTTTATTTATATATTTGTCGTTACCTTAGTTTCTAAGATTTACCAGAACTCACATGGTCACATTAGAGACCAAAGTTCTTTTTAATAAAGATTTTAAAAACAAAGTTTTAGCTGAGAATATAAAACAATGAAGGGAATAAGAGTTGCGCTCTCGTCACCTTTTAGTGTCTAACCTCAAAATATGCAAATTGGTTTAGGTTTTTCCATACTGGTGAGTAGTGAGTGATACATCTCTATTACGCACACTGGTAATACATAAAATAACTACATCATCATCACTAGCAACATTTAGTGCTTCCAAACCGAAGTTTAATAGTTTATTTTTTTTATATTGTTTTCTAAAGTTTACGCGAACACTACACATTGAAATGAAACAACTTTTACGGATCTACTCGCGTTTATTTTACACATTACTTATTTAATGTTTATCCTGACGTTTCGAACCCTTTGCAGGGTCCGTGGTCACAGGGAGACTGAGGTGTTGGTCATCTCATAATTAGTTGGTAGCTTGTATACCTCATTTAAATTTAATCGGGCGCGTTCCGTTTTACGCAGAAAGAGCTTACAGTATCTTTTGGTCTGGCAGTATGGTGTCGGGGCTGGGATTGATTTAGTATTTTGTATGATGGGAACCCAGGCTGGTGGTAGATTCCAACCGTCTTCTTTATTAAAATATAGTGATATAATTGAATGATATAATAATATGATATTATTTTTTTTAGTCTTTTTTTTTTAGTTTTTATGGAGATCAGTACACAAACACCTGCGATCCCATGTAGCATATTTTAACTGACGATAGATAAGTCTAAGGTGCCTAGTGTGAGTTTTGTTTACAACCTACCCGTATTCATTCGATTACCTTTCTGAAAACGTAAATTAGTATGGCATTGAAGCAGCGCCTCCTGGCGACATACGAGAAGAGTAAAAATTTTGCCAAATGCATAAATTGCATAAATATTAGGTCCTTACCTATGAAATTGACGTTTTGTATGAAGATTTTTTATAAAATTTTATTTTTCATACTAACGTTTTTTTCATTTTTTTTAGCATCTATTTATGTTAACACTATAAAAATTGTAGCGTAGTGTGTTTGTTTCACTAGCTAAATATAGCAGACATTAAAAAGAAAAAAAAATCAAGTCCCTTCAAAGCTACATTGAAACAAAAAGACAGTTCCGCGAACATAAAAAGTAGTCAATTTAAAAAAAAATATTGGCCGTAACGACACAAAATTAATAATCATTGTCATTACTGAAGCCTACGTAACATAGTCCTAATTAAAGGTGTATAATAATATTAACAGCCGGTATTGACTTTTAGAACTTTTAAACCTTTTAATAAATAAGAAAAAACGTCAATTTTATAGGTCCTAGGACCTAATAGTTAACTAAACTCACATTAGACACTCAATCCATTTTTTGATGTCAACACAGTTTAAAAATAAACTTATATACACATCTACACGCGTTTATTCTTATTTATTTCGGCATGACGATTCGCCGTGCTATTATATCTACTAGCGTTACAAAGGCACAGTCAAAAATATACCAAGCCGATGCAAGAACTATATCGGGCGAAACCTCTGATGGCACAGATCCGCTTTACGAGCGGACTGTAAAGCAGAGGTGTCATGAAAACACCATTTCGAAATTAGGGCATCAAAGATTGTGCTACGCCGGACTTTTGATCTGATTGACCGACGCTGTTTCTTTATACCACATGGGGGATTGACTTTCATGGCTGTTACGTCGGTAAAGTGGTAAAGGTGGCTAGCTAGACGGCCTCCAACATACCAGCGTGTTCTGATCAGGCGTTATGACCTGACGTAGATGGTCCCTTGTGCTTGCGTAAGAATGTCTGACACCTAACTTTATAACCGTAAGGTTGGTGGGGGGTGTCAGTGTGTAGCATGGTGTCTCATATAAGAGCAGTGGAATCTGCGAGTTGTACTCTTAATACAACGAGAAGTGAGCGAGCTTACAGCTCCGGTAACCTATCTAGATATTAGGTAGTGGACTATACGTGTCCAGAGGGCAACTAGCTCGAGACACTAGTCTTAAAAGTACCGGATGAAGGATGCGTACCGGCGAGTTCTGATCTGGCGTTATGACCTGACGTAGATGGTCCCTTGTGCTTACGCAAGGATGTCTGACACCTAACTTTATAACCGTAAGGTTGGTGGGGGGTGTCAGTATAAACTTTAAAGTAGTGTGTAGCAGGGCCCTCAACATACCACCACATGATTATCATTGTTCCGACCAATCGTAATGATGTGGTGGTAGGCTGGTTGGTGGTACCATAATTTGCATACTACCACCCACTGGAAATCGGACACAACACAAAATCAGTAATTTTTACCAGTTAGGTCTAAATTTCAAAATCAGGCACGCATAGAATTGAAAAAGAAACGTGCAAAATTAAGAGACTTTACAATTGATGAGATTGTGTGACATCAGTAGTATTTTGCGTTTTTAGATAAATAAGAACCCGTGTTAATAGATGTTTCAAATATTATCAAAAATATTAAGAAGACAGAAAACATCTAGAACACACATAAATATATACGTAACTGCCATTATTACTACATCCAAATAGCAAACAATGAAGTTCACTAAATCATAACGGAATCCACTCAACACTGAAATTATACACAGACCGGCTCTATGTGCAATTTTATGGGCATCTACGAACGTACAACATCTCGCACCAACAATTTTGAAGACCAGTAACAGCTGAACTGCTGGGCAGAAATAGAAAATAGTTTCAAGAACTGAGTGTGGGGGCGCTGTGGCAGCGACTAGCGGTTTTGTGAGCTTTGTACTGCCCCTTTCCGTCCCAACGGCCATCGGTTCTCCGCGCTATGTGTCCCGCCCACTGCCACTTCAGCTGAGCAATCACCCGAGCGATGTCAATTGTTTTAGTTCTCCTGCGGATTTCATCATTTCTGATTCGATCGCGCAGGAAAATACCAAGCATCGCTCTCTCCATTGCTCGCTGGGTGACCTTAAGCCTTCATATGAGACCCATAGTAAAGGACCGTCTAATTATTAATTTAATATATATAATGTTGCCAGTATTCTTAGGACCGTTCCCATGAGCCTACAGCTGGAAGATATTTTTTATTTTGTCTTTAATTAAGTTTGAGTTTGTTTTGCTTTATTTTCTTCTTTAATATATTTAGTAAGATAATGTTTCTTTTATGTTATCATTTTTAACCTTTAATTTAGTTTATTAGTTTATTAATAAATATTTTTTCATAACCACAGGCAGGACAATTGGACATAATTGAAAATTTTACGGACAGTAAAATATGTCAACTGACATGGTCACCACTCAGCTTAGGACATTGACTTACTGAACCTGGTATTGTGTAAAATAGGTTGGACTGAACCAACTAAATTACGAATAATTTGTCCCTTCAGTTAGTCTGACGGGTTTACCGAAGACTATTCTGACTGAGCGAATTATAAACACTGTCGAATTTCAAAAGCATACAAATTAGGTATTGAATCTTGAGAATCTTAATCCGCTGGACCTCTTTTAGCAACTTTTTCTTTTTTCTGTTTGCTGTGCGATGTTTATCGTTCTTCATTTGTACAGGCTATAATGCGATATGAACAAAGAGAAAAGTAAACTATTTGAATTTTGGTATTCTTAGCAATAGATGGCACATTGTCTAAAATAATGTGGAATTGTCTAAATCGCGCTATACGAAGAAGAACTAGAATTGTTTTGGTGCTTATTAATATGCCCAATGTTTTAAGTATTCAAAATCATCCAGAAGTTTTATTATATAAAGTACATGTTTACTACCAGTAGGTGTGAACAAGCATATTGGAGGTTGCTGCAAATAAGTTAAACCAAGGCTCTTTTCATCATTCAATCAAGAAACTTATTTTTTTATATAGATATACAGCGATTTGAAGTAAGGATTTGCACTCGCCGGCAGTGGGGCCACGCGCTTTGCAGCCGATCGACCTTCCGAGCTTATATCCGAGTTGCTCCACTCAAAGTTACAATGCTAATGCAATCTAGAACATTCTTTCTGTACTTTTGTTATTACGGCGTGCCTTCGCATATCGGGATAGTTTTCGGGAAACGAAACAATATATTTACGTATATTAAATACATTATGTATGACGGAGGGTAGATTACGATCAATTTTAATGTAGAAAAGTATTAGTTTGGGATATCACGTTAGCCTGATATTTATATGAACGGGTAAGTGCATTCGTGATACATTTTTTCAGCCGATTTTCATAATTCTTTCTATTATAGTCGTAGAGTAATTATTAACGAAATTATATAGTCCCACGTATTTTGTTTTCTCTGAGTATCTGTTATTTTGACACATTTGCATGTGAATTACTCTCATTTATTCGTTTGGTTAGATGGTTTCGTTAAAGAGAGTACTCCAAAAATAGTTTTACTTCTTACGTTTTTTTTATTCTCACTCTACAAATACTAACTTACAAATAAACAAAATATAACAAAGTAAAATAGTTATTCAATGTTTTGTCTCTTTTACTCTGATTTGAAATAAAGTTCACAATATGATGGAAATAAATCACAGAATATCGACTCCAAGCTTATATTACTCGTTATATTGTCAACCTATGTAGCCCTTTCAAGGCTATAAAGGCAGCCCCAGGGGGTGTTTAGTCAGTAAAAGTCTGAAATAGTCTATCTCAACCGCTTGAGTTATTCATTAAATGCAGTATTCACATCCTCCCATCTCCGGTCGCTAAAGTTGCCCTTCTAAGGGCACAAAAATCAGATCAACACAACAAGTAGATATACTTTACCTTGCAAGGACACTAAAGTATAATATGATTTGAATATTCGTCAACAAATACAGCAAACCTTATACAATAACCTTAAACAAATAATCCAGAAGCTAAACTGCAAAGCCACAATATTATAAAATGAACCATGATAAAGAGCATTATTAATATAATATCGCGTGCCGTCGTGTCGAGATATTCGCGCTGAAATGCGCGGGAAACGCCGCCGCAGTGAATTCCCGCTTTATTTAGTGAATTAATTTATTATATAAACTGTTTTGTTTTGTATAGAAGAAATATTTATGGCCGCGTTTGAGGATAGAACCATTGCAACGTCTTTGTTAGGCTTAGAGCATTATGTTGTTAGGCGTTGAAAACTTAGAATTATTTGTGGGCATTGCTATTTGTCTACGCTTGTATATTTAGTGTAATATGTTTTAGTGTATGTATTTGTATTGTTTTATAAAGTTAACACGAACATTACACATTGAAATGTAATGTTTTGTACGGATCTAGTCATCATCCGCTCATTTCATGTCCCTACAGCTGGGGCCTATGTTCCATATGGATGGATAGGGAGAACGAGCCATAAACCACCACGCGGACCCAGTGCGGATTGGTGGTTGTTAACGACTACTAATGCAGCCAGGACCAACGGTTTTACGCACCTCCGAAGCAAGGAGGAGCTCTAGATTATACATTTTTGGTCACCCATCTGATGACTGGCCCTGCCGACCCTCAGCACTCGCAGACCAGGCGCGTTAACACAGCGCTATCGAGCTCTTCGTTCTACTCGAATCTACTCGCGTTTATGTTAAAAAGATAGATAAATACTATATAGTGTCACAGAAGAAAGAACTGTAATAGTAGTGTAATTGTAAATGGTAGCATTTGCATGAAGTTGAGAGAACAACCCTACTATACACGACTTTTAAGTTTTATATTGAGACCCTCCACCAATCGTTAGGTTATACGTTAGCTCACGAAATAGGTGACCAAATTAAATTATCTCGAACTCCTCCGTGAAAATAACTTATCTGGAACTCAATAACTGTTGTGAACGTAACCATTTATATTACTGTACAACCGATATTTTCCAAAAGTAAACTTTTCGAAAACATATTATATTTTTGGGCAAGTGAAGTTTAAAATTATATTTTTATATTATTAAATATTCTCAGCAGGTTCATTACAAAAAGGCTTGTAACAAGTAATACTATTTGAAGCGGCCCAGTGTTTACAATGCAACATTAAGCACATGTCGGTATTAGAATTCCCTGCGTAGGCGCATGTATTAGCGCATGTTGGTGCGTGCGAGCCTCCACGCAGACGGACACACAGACTTCGCGGCTCCGGGATACATCCGGGAGTGTTCACGACTGCTGATATGTTTACCATACTTTACTTAACTTGACTTTTAACAAATTGTGAAACATGTTACGTAAAATGACACCTTTTAAGTAAGTTTAAGTATCGGCTTCAGCCATATTTATAGAGTAGTATCAATAGCCTCAGCATGAGGCGCAGCTCGATGGCGGCGCAGTGGTTAACGCGCCCGGTCTGCGAGTGCTGAGTTTAAGCAACTTTCGCAAAGGCCGGTCATCGGATGGGTGACCAAAAATGTATAATCTCGATCTCCTCCGTGCTTCGGAAGGCACGTAAAGCCGTTGGTCCCGGCTGCATTAGCAGTCGTTAACAACCACCAATCCGCACTAGGCCCACGTGGTGGTTTATGGCCCGTTCTCCCTATCTATCCATAGGGAAGGCTCTTGCCCCAGCAGTGGGGACATAAATGAGCTGATGATGATGATGATAATGATGATCAATAGTCTATAAGGACACGCACTAGTGCGTGATGCTGCCTCATGAAGACCTGTGACGCGTGTTTCGATCCCGCGACTTGAGGAATCCTTTAGTTTCTCCCCGCCCGCATAAAGGTCCAGTAACAATGGAGCTATTTTCAATATTCCACCGTACATAAGCAATAAATATGTGAACCTAAATCTGAAACTGCGAACAGTGAAGGAAGAAATTGAGCCATACAGCAGGAATTACCAAGCCAGACTAGACCAACACATCAACCAGTTAGCTGCTGAACTGCAGGGAGTGGGCAGCCTGAGATACTCTCGCCTCAAGAGAAGTAGTATACCAGAATTAGCAACAAGATTTGCAGACAAAAGATGAGAATGGCACCAATGGGTGCACAACTCAGCTGACGATATATTTACTGATGAAAATCTGTCAACATATTAGCTTATTGTTTCAAAGAAACAGATTTCTAAGTAGCAGGATATTAAAAAAAAAAAAGAAAAAAAGTGACAATGGAAATGTTGCCTGAGAAAAAAAAGGTCAAATGCCTTCATCATTGAAATTAAGCCATCATTTCAATCGATAGGTGTTGACTTAATCTCCACGACAGCAGTGCTATTCTCTAAGTAAAACAGCGTCGACCTCGACATTGAACTCGCTAATAACTTGGAAACGAATGTAGACTTTATTACTATTTAAAAGTAGGTTGAAATTCGTTTGTGTTTTGCTTAGCGAATAGCACTGTTGATAATCACAAAGCGAGGCACTATTTGCCCGACTAGAGAATGAATCCAGGACATATGGGTATTAGACTGAGCGCTTAACCACTTGGTAACCGAGGCGTTTAAGAAAATATAGGTTTTTTCTATTACCTATAATGTAAATTTAATAAATACAGTCACTCTTACAAAAATTCACGAAAGCTTTCGCTCAAACTTATGCGGCATCAAAAATCGACACTCAATCAAATAACATATAAAATATATCCAACCATCTAGTAGATGATCACGAGTCGGGTTTTATGAACCCTTGGAATAGCCCCAATAAATAATTAAGGCTTAACATTCTTGTCACACTACAAATCTATGCCTGTTTCCCCTAGCTGATGTAAACACAGACTATAGAGCTAGACAAAGAGGTTAAAGGAAGCCTGCACTAAAATCTGAAATCTAGATAAAATGTGGTTTTAAGGTAAATGTTGACGGAGATAGAATGGCGTTTTGTTTAAGATGGATTAAATTAAATCTAGACTTAAAAATGTTGTGTACACTAATAAGCATAATAATTCATTGGTATACTTAAAATAACGTCTTAACTTCCAGCAGTGGCCGTCTTTTGGCTGAGGCGATGATGATGATGAGACTTAAAATAAATGGTCTCTTTATGTCAAAGTGTTCACATAAGTAAATAGGTGTATAGTTCTGGCGATTTGTAAATCAGGTTTCTACAGAGATCTACCTTACAGTCAGTACATTTTAAAATTATAAAAATATAGTCTTCATTTATTTTATTTCGAAAAAGTCGTAAATAGTGACTAAGATCTTAGGCGACTTCCAACCTTATTACCAACACCAGACGTGTCAACATTAGTTGCCCCAACCGAAAGCTTGTCCTAATATTTGTGGCGAGTAAATTTACTAGTCGTTGAAAGAGACTAGAATTAATGTTTAAAGCGAATAAAGAGAAAATAGGTTGAGATGTTCTCGAGACTTTTATTTTTGAATAAGAACTATTGGCGGTGTATCCTGAATTGTGGGTTTCTCATTGGGTTGAGTTCCAGTATAATTACTAGAAATAGAGACACAATAAGGCAACTTTCGCAAAGGCCGGATCGGATGGGTGCCCAAAAAAATATCGCGTTTTTTTTTTTAATATATTAAAAGGAGGCAAACGAACAGGAGGGTCACCTGATGGAAAGTAATCGCCGCCGCCCATGGACACCCGCAATACCAAAATAATGCAGATGCGTTGCCAGCCTTAAGGAAGGAGTTGGATCTTGAGGAGGGAATAGGAATTGGGAGGGGGGAGGGGTGAGAGATGGGCCACCGGTACTTTTACTCAACGGACGAAACACAACAGCAACGAGTGCTATTGTTTCACGCCGATATTCTGTGAGAGGGTGGTATTACGCCGGGCGAGCCGGCCCATTTCGTGCTGCAACGCAGCGTGGCTCTACCACTCAGACAGTGTCACTCATTTAGCACCACCCAGGGGTCACGTATAGGGTTTCAAGGGTAAACCTACGAACGCGAGTAACTTTAACCCCCAAAAGTTCCTCCGTGCTTCGGAAAGCACGTAAAGCCGGTCCCAGCTGCATTAGCAGTCGTTAACAACCACCAATCCGCACTGGGCCAGCCAGCGTGGTGGTTTATGACTCCTGTGGTGTTTCCATCGTAGAAAGGCTCGTGCTCCAGCAGTGGGGAGTTATAAATGAGTCGGTGATAGATAGAGACACAGTAACTAAGGTGTCAGGGTCGGCAACGCGACAAATTATACGTACTCTGTTGGAAGCCTAAATATGAAATGGTGACCGCTTCCCATTACCTTATGCAGGTTTGCTTACTCAGTCGAATAAAAAATACATCTGCACTATTTGATGTCAAAACGAGGGACTAAAGTCTGTTTTATGAAAGGGATTGCCAACCCTACTATAAAATTTGTGTCTTGCTTTACGAGGGTCGACGAGAATACTACAAGTAGTTTTATTTATACTCAATGCTCAATAATTTATTTGTATTTCCTATTTTTTAGGCTTTAGTAGTATCACATATTATAAAATAAATTGTATGTTTTGATTCCCATAACAAAAATAATATAATCAAATATATTATGTACAAATTGTCCTAAAATAATATGCTAGCAAGAACCATCTGGTAAGGGTTAGCAAATTTATGAATTAACTATAACACGTTGACTGCCGCAATAGAACATTTATTGTTTGTCGGTCTCCGGTGACCACAACGACGATTAAAGACTTAAATTAAAAGTCATACGAGTACAGAATATTACTAAAAATAATGGAGTATGCTATAACTTATTATTCAAAGGTTAGATGTATTCTATATTCCATTGGGACTGTTGTTATATGTGTGTGACTATGTTTTTTTTAAAAGTGTATTCCAATTCACAACAGATATAAAGTCTATTTTTTTCAGTGAGGACCTATACCTTGGCTAGACCTTGAATTTCCAATTTAATATAGTTTCTGTTTATTTTTAAGTTATGTTATGTTTCTTTTTGTTGTGTCTAATATGCCTTTGTACCTTGTGATAAGAAAATAAATATTTTAATTGTGTAAATTTAGACACACTTATAACACTTTCTACAATTCCACAGCACCCAGGCCAATCTTTCAAAATTGTCTCCGTAACTTTATGGTTCACTACCGGAACGGAAGAATGACAGTGTACTAATATTTTATTTGGCACCAGCACAAATAGGAGATTACAACGAAGACTTTCAAGGTTGTCCGAAGAAGTTGTTAATTTAAAGTCAATCTGCCTTTCAAGGATTTATAGGAGGTAGGGGAAGCTGTATCGTCTAACTTCGAACTTTTAACAAGCGAAACATGTTGTATTTTTTCATTAGTTTTCGACCTTAAGTCGATGGGATAAAGTTAAAGGGTGGTCTTGGCCATCCTGCACCACTAGCTGTGGAGCATCTGGACTCCACTTCTGCTTGACATAAGGTAGAGTGGAGCCATTAGCTTACAATATTACCGGTTCACTTTCCACAGCCCACATATGGGCTGTGACTATCCACAGCCACCAGTACGCAGCCCATGTGTGGGCTGTTCACCCCGTACATTCTATACTTTTTTGTGAGGTGGGACTCATAGGGTTTGGAGTTTACAAAAGTGAACTTCATAGAACAAACTATAAGCTATCAGAAATGCGGGACATGAAGATCAGCCATTTTTTTAATGTATAACTGTGGTATAACTGCAAACCTACGTGGACTTGGGGTTTACTTACGATTTGGCTTGGACTGTTAACCTGTTAGGGAAAATAAAAAAATGCTTTCCTACGATTAATAAATCTTATCTTTCTCTGCCGAGACACAGCAAACAACAATGTTACTAATATGTCTTCCGAGTGCATATAACCCCAAGGTTTTTAAAGCCTGAGTAAATAAGCTGTTTCTTGGTAAGCTCGTTCCATCGTCGGCCTCTTCTTAGCCCTAGGGATTCGAGTGAGGCAAAGAGCAAGCCCATTTTTTAACAAAAAAAACGTTTTTATGGCGGTAGACTAAGATAAAATAGTAAAAGCTAGCTAGTCGGACTTAAAATAAGCCTTACCACCACTCAAACTGAGTACAATATTATGTACCCTCTGAAATCGAACACGGGACCTCTGGATTTAAGACTGATGGTCTTACCACTAGAGCACAAAGGTACAATACTACGTACTATTTTAAATCGGACGGTGGACCTTTAGATATACAGATGCTCTTCCTGCTAGACCACAAAGGTTCAATTCTATGTACTCTTTGGAAACGAACCGGAGACCTCTGGGCAAGAGACTGATAGTCTTACCACAACACCACAGATGCGGGGCTATTTGCGATGCGCGACCTTCATCTTGTCGACTTTTATCATTTTAATTAGTAAACAGTCAAAGGCTGATTTTACGTGACTCAATGTTGCTTAAAAATATGTCGCCGATTGCCCTTGCTCTAATATTACGGTATTAACGTACGCTCTCAATATATTACAGAAGAAAAGAGTTAAGTTTCTAAGAGTTATCAATTAATAATACAATTATATTTAACACTAGCAGTTTTTCCTCGACTTTGTTCATGTCGATTTCGAATTCAAAGCAAAGTTCGTCTAACTTGAAATTTTAAAATTATATTTTTTTAAATGCATAATAATATTCTATTAGTATTTATGAAATGGGCATTATCGACATAGGATTATTATTATCATTCTGTTTTAAAGAAGTTTAGGAATATACGACCGATCGTGAAAGAAATGTCTATCAATCATTTTTATGCTTATCTCACAGCGATGGGAGCGCTTGGCTTTAGAAAACTTAAAACAAACAGAACTCTTAGCAACCAATTTACTCTTCTAGTCTAATTAACTTAAATCAATTAACAGAGTACAATTAAAAATAAAACCTCACGTAAGAAACTCTATACCATTATTATTGTACAGCCACACCCAACGTATAATACCATTCAATCAGCGCATCAAAACGATAACCGACGACCCCGGGATTTCCATCGGAAAATCCCGGGTTCGCCCATCACTAATCCGGCGATACTCAACAAAATCGCAACAATCCACACCGCGCTCATTACACATTCCATATACGTAGTACAAGGTGAACGGGGGCCGATGCACCGCCACAATTATTTGCAAATTAACGAATCATATTCTAATCACGCGCACCGCAAACTTTTTTTACAATGCCCCCGCTGATTGTTTGACGTTGTTGTGTTGTATAATGTTATGCTAATTCGGCATTGTGAGTATTGTGCGGCCGTGTGTCATAGTTACGTAATTAAGTCCAGGATTTCCTTGGGCTTTCTCTGTTACTTGTGGAATCTCACTAGTAGAACAGGTTGAGGGGTCAAGAGTCAAGACTTGAATTTGAACAAACAAAGCCAAAGTTAACAGTTGAGTACTTTTTTTGGTTTATCAAGGCTGTGTAGTCGGCAATATCAAGCAAAATTCTTAATTATTTATTATTTTATTAGTTTAGGCTATAAAAATTTGCTCTTACGAATAATATACTAAACTCAACGACTATTAGCATGACTGTAGTTTATTATATTTAAGCCTCATTTATATAATTTTTCCATTTTTTTTATATATTTTTCAAGTTCTTTAAGTGTATGTATGTGTATAGTATTTATTATATTTTTTAAGTCTACGTAAGGTCTACGTCCGTCGTCGTCTCTCTAAGGCCCTGTCTGAATAACTGCGCTCCTACGCCACTCAGCCCAACAGCGAGTGACGTGGGAGTATTATGCTGAGACAGGGTCCGTGTTGGCCTCACACACCCTATTTATTTTTTATTTCACTTGTTCATGTTTTTTATTTTTTATATTTTTTCTATTTTTATTTGTCTTTGTTTGTATACTTATGTTTTTTTTTTCTCTTTTTTTGATTGTTTCTACTATGCATTTTTGTGTGAGTGTCAATAAAAATATTTCCATTCTATTCTATTCTACTAGAACTAGTTTATGAAAATCCATATCTTAGAAGGATACTTTCCTTTACAATTTCTATTGTCATCATCATCAGCTTGTAAACGTCCCACACTGTTGGGCTCGGGTCTTTCTACATGGTCTTTCTTCTTCTTCTTTCTAAGGTCTTTCTACATGATCATAGGCTAATCGAGCTATAATACACCATGCGGTGGAGTGGGTTTTAACGACTGCTATGTTAAGGCAAACAACAGGGACCAACGGGTTAGCGTCCTTCTATGTTAGGTTGAGGATTCCATGTTGAGAGTAAGCTTTCCCAAAGATTACAGCAACATACGGTGGAGTTGCCGCCGCCCGCTTGCATTGGCTTCCCGCAAACTTTCACTAAACTGTCTGTTGTTGAGAAGTTGGAAAATCTTTCGTCGCAAATGATGTGCAACATTTGACATCTCACCTTAGTAATAAGCAATTTTAACATTATATTCTGAAAAAAATGGGTCAGGTATTATTTAAAATGATTTTTCATAACAAAGAATAATTCTTTTTAATGAAAATTGCATTTTATTTAATTGACACTAAGAGTAATGCAATACCGCGCGCTCATTCGTCAAATCAAATGGCGCGCGCTTCCCCGATTGGTTGGCCATCCGACGGCCAACTCTGCCACCGTGCGCTCATACGTCAAATCAAATGGCGCGCGCTTGCGCGCTTCCCCGACTTCCTGTTACACACTTCCGTCCCATTTCACGAAATCACTCCCACAGATTGCAAGAAAGCGAGAGGAAAGATGTTACACATTAAAACTCCTTCAATAAATGTTTTGAGAAGTAAACGAAAGCCTTTATCAGTGCACATTTGTTTTTACATCGTAAGTTTGACAATATTAATTATGCTCGATTACGAAGCATGCTTGTGGTATCAAAACAATTAAAAACGTATAGTTATCTACCGCATTACCAAGATTATAGATAAAACATTTTTATATATAGTTATTGTCGACAAGAAGTAAATTTTAAAGTGTTTGTCACTTAATATGCTTTACATATATTTTTTTATCTTCACACGTACTAAAGCTTGGTGATTCATTTAGATAGCCTAGCTAATGTTGATGATGAGATAAATTGGAGCTGTCAGTTACTAAATTTTACAGAAAAAATACAGCCTGGATATTACTCATGATTAGCTAAGCTGCATAATAGAAGAAGAAGCTTTAGAATCGATTCCGTAACTCTAGTGATAAATTTGTAACAATGCTATTCATCCCCATAGTTACACAGAGTTAATAAACCACAGATTATTCTCAAAGCTATAACTACCCGAAGTCAAAGCAACAGTCAGCACACACAAATCCCGTGCCCCGTCAAAACTGTATATCACAACACAAACATACGAGCCCAATATCTTAGGCTAAGCCAGACAACGTGTAAGCTAAGCTAACTTACACGGGATTAGTGATGTGCCCGTAATCCCGGGGACAACAGGGCATTTGCATACGAACCCCGTTAAATGTCATCTGCGGGATTTGAGGCCGCCGTCTTAGATTCCGGGGTAGGTGCGAATTGTTCGTCTGCCGCAAAAATGGTTCGAATTACTTTTTATTGGACTGTAGCTGGTGTAACTTTTTTTAACGATTTTATCTTGAGAAGCTGCGCTAGTAATAGCAAATGTCTTGTGCTTTACATTAATATAATAAATTAGGCTTTTAATTAAATGTAATGCGGATCCTCTCTTGGTTACAAGGACCCTACATAATGGTTCGTAGCATCAGACTAAAATAATATAGTAAAGTACAGGCAACTAGAGGTATGTAATTTAATTTGAAGATTAATGCCTCGATTTTTTTGTTTGTTATTTAATGTAATTCATGATAATTATCGTAACTATATTATAATATTTGTTCTATTGCCGAAAATGTCTCGACTGTAAATAGGCTATATTTTTTTTAGTACGATGCCAGTACCGTTGTCTCGGCAGGGTCTCAATCTCAACTCTACTATTTCAAAATGTATGTTCAGTATTCAGTTATTGTAATCTATATCTATACCATTACTAAATAGGTAAACTTTGTGACTTTGTTTGTTTGTTTGAGGAGGGAAATCTCTGGAACTAAGATAAGATAAGATAAGAGAAGATAAGACGTTAAATTCTTTGCGGATAAAATAGGCTATATTTTATTTTAAAAAGAGGTTTTTTTATATCTTAAATCCACGCAAAAGAAGTCGCTAGAAAGTAGTAGTGTAAAATATGTTTATTTAATAAATATTGTATTAGGTATCTATTGCCGGACTCCGGCCGACGGCACAGTCGGTCAGAGTCCACGGAAGAGAGAAATCGACGAACAGTATAACTATTATTATTATTAACTGTCATCGTTCGGTCAGTATCTTCAACAACATAATAATATGTTCAACTACAGACTTTCACCGCGCCAAGAAAACCCAAGAAACTCTAAAATATGACTTTAAGATGCCGTTTGCAATCAACGATGCACCACCATATCTCGAGCGACGTGCTTGTCGTATGCGACTATAAAGTGCGAGCTAGAACAGCTGCGCGGAATAACAAGCGACGGACTGGTGGTTTACCATTCAGCTCGTTTGTCACGGCCGATCCATCAAATAGCTATCGAATCGGCGTTTACAACAATATAACAGACTCCATTACAATATTTCAAATTGGTATCGAATGAGCGATGAAACCTTTCAGCATGAGAAGGGTTTGTAATGAAATAGCCTATACACTGTCATAGAGTTCGATGCGCAGTGGTTAACGAGCCCGGTCTGCGAGTGCTGAGGTTAAGCATCTTTCGCAAAGGTCGGTCATATAATGGGTGACCAAACATGTATCATCTCGAGCTCCTCGGAAAGCACGTTAAACAGTTGGTCCCGGCTGCATTAACAGTCGTTAACAACCACCGCACTGGGCCCGCGTGGTGGTTTATGGCCCGTTCTCCCTATCCATAGGGAAGGCTCATACTTCAGCAGTGGGGACATAGCATGAG
Organism: Eudonia lacustrata; assembly: GCA_947562085.1. Lineage (NCBI taxonomy): Eukaryota > Metazoa > Arthropoda > Insecta > Lepidoptera > Crambidae > Eudonia > Eudonia lacustrata. The sequence continues at coordinate 12,875,655 of OX387334.1, forward strand.
CTAATAATACACTGCCAAAGTAAAGGCCTTGGTAATTAAAATCAAGTCGCTACTGGGTTCACCACGCCTGCAATTTGCAAGTTGGTGTTCACCATCTCACCGTGGTTTACCGTGGGAATTGCACTCGGGCCTTTTGGATATTGGGTGAAGAGTTTTACCTCTCGGTCACTGAGGTGTTTTGAAAGGATCGACTCGACATTTACTATAGTGAAGTGGACAATTGAGAGATAGGGACATAACTTCTCATGACGCTGTCCTTGGAGTTTTAACACTTAGGTTCAACAACTGCTATCTTACAAGATCAACAATGGCATAACGTAGTTTGACATATATTATATTTTGACTTGCAAGATTGCAACTCGAACGCGACCCCGCTGCATCATTTTTTATGTTTTTGAAATCATTAGATAAGTTCATTCGTAATACCAAAGTAATTACCAACCATCAGTCACACGAACGAAAATGGTTCTGTGATTCCAGACGTTCAGTTGCTATCATGTTGCAAAGTTGCGTTTTGTTCGTACTAAGCTTAAACTTAGACACATTCGAAGAAACTTCACGATAGATTTAGACTTAGCATTAAGTTTGGTTCTAACAATGATATTATAAACTTTAATGTAATATCATTGGGTTCAAACGTTTGGCTACAAAAAATTGGATAGGGTAGATCCATGGAGCTATTACATTGCGAATATACTTTCTAACAAATTACTTTAAATAATAAACAAATGCCGAAATAATTTTGAGAACTGATTTGAATTTAATAAAACTAAAGACTTTAAATATGACCTACTCAGAGAAACTTCTAGGTGGAAAAGCGAAGAAGCCTATATAGAGTTTAGTTGTTCATCAAAATACTAATTAATGTAATCGGCTTCTTGGCGGGAAAGTGAAGCGTCATGTCTGCGGTTTTGTTTTATTTTCTAAAATTTGTGTTATGTCGAATATTAATGTGAAATAATGGTGAATAATAACTGTTAAGTGTTCGTGAGTGTGCATAAGTGTTGGCAAATGAAACAAAACAGTGCAACGTAACTTTTCAAATTCTCTCAAGAAGCTCGCGTGAGCCCCACATCTTTACTGAGATACTCGAGGGGTTGGGGGGTATATCATTTCTCACTTCCCATTTCTTATATCATTCATCATCATCATTTAAGGAAATATTGTTTATTTATATATTACTTGTACGAAAAATTACTTTGACACTAGCTAAATGTGCTAATCGCACGAAGCCATCAACGAAAAGAAAAAAAATTATGTAATCTCCTTTTTGCAAAGTAACCTCCTTTTTTAAATGTAACATCGTTTATGCTTTTGTTTTACTAATAACTAAAAAAATAATTGCCACAAATCTTTAGTCACTTATAACGACTTTACAAGTGCGAATTACAATTCAGAATTCAAGCTATGTGCTCCACACGTATTGTAATGAAGGCAACATTAGATCCATTATTTATCATTTGCATTTACCAGCGTGGCGCCTACGCCTCTTGACCCGTGGTTATCAATATTAAAACAGCCTTGCCTGATGGTAGATTTTGCCCAGAATCCGGCTGGATACCTTTTCTTATTTTTTGTATTTTTTGCACGGCAATTGACTTTACCCCACCCGATGCTAAGTCGAAATGAAGTCCAGATGCGAAGACAACTGAAAACGAAGAGGCTTGTAGCAAGTGGCAAGAAATTAATTGACTATTACCCACCACGCTGGCCTAATAAGAGTAGCCGTTTTTAAATAATGTCATCTTTTGAAAGTGTCTCCTTAGAATGCCCAGTAAGTATGACATCTTAAGTGTCTCCACAGAACAAAGGAGCGAAAAAATATTTAATTAAATCACCCAGTCAATATGAAGGTTTTAATACGACGCTATTGAATTATCCAAACTGGCTTTACTGCTATGTAGACACCGACATTATAAGCAATTTAGTAAGCCATAGCTCTGTAAAACTTATGCTTGAAAACTTTGGTATAGAGCATCTCTTTTGACATTAGAAATGTCTTTTCGTTCGCTCCAGTATAGGCTCCGATTTCACGAAAAGTGCGATCCCTTATATCTCGAAGAGTTGTATAGATATGATATTCAAAAAAGACTCAAAAGACGCGTATTTATGAGAGCTGTAAGGTGCAAAAAGAATTACTCGAGAAAGTAAAAAATGAAAAAAATTATGGCCGAAATAGTGAAAAAAAAGAACATTTTTTTCCGAATTTTTGATTCTGGCGCTCGATATTTTGGAAACGAAGAATGATATCAAAAATTTAAGAAATGTTCCTATGGACAATTTAATCAGCTACAATTTGAGCCTAAAACAAAGACGATCGGGTTAAGGGTTTGCCCTGTAGCCTAACCTTTTTGAAAAAAGTCAAAAAGTCAGAACGACATGTTTCTAAAGAACTTATGACTTCATGTTTCGCAGAGTTCGTTATCGGTGCGTTTCAACGTTGTAGTATTATTTTGTAACCTTTTCCTTATCCCAACTTTCTCGTCGCTCAGCGACCATATTTTTTCGAATTCCGTATATTCATTTCCAATGTGCTCGATAGTCGTGTGAGGCACGAAATCTGTGAGATTTTTTTTTTAGTTCTTAATTCAACGAGTAGTTTGTTAGTAGATGGTTGAAGTGCTACTATGAGAGGGAAACCTCAGCAGGCCCCAATAAGATAAGATAAGGAGGACGGATTAAGCAACGAAACTAGAAAAAAAATATTTGCATCGTATTATTAAAAGAAATAGATAGGTACCAAATTCGCTTTGTCACCGCTTTCTGCTGAAAAAACAGGCATCCATGTGACCATTACACAAACGAGCCATCGAAAAAATATTTACTAACGACAGAGACAAAGGGAAGTCACGTCTAGTCGCTCCCAGCTAAGTGGGCCCCGTTCAATGGGCGCGCCATCATTAGAGAAGAAAGAAGTAATTAAAAGTCCGATAAAAAATGCCGGAGCATCGGCTATTAAGGCCTTCAGACGGCGTAAATACTCTATCGGTGAAAAAAACTGGGGAAACTCTAGTACAAACAGGAGTTTGGCATCTGCATTACCATTCTGATTACGCTGCGCCCCGCGCGCCGCTTCATTCAATATTTTTTACCGAACGCTGTAATTTCTTGGCTCGAACGCATCCGTTTACATGCCAAACAATAAATTTATTAGCCGCCGGAGGAGTGGCAACACTAAAGTGACGTCACTCGTCACCGCGTCATCCGCGCCGTCACTACCCCCATGTTTTTCGGATTCTCCGAAACATTCGATTCGCGGGTTACATAACGCGCCCGTCAAGGTGACTCGACCGAAGCTACTACCGAATCTATTTTCGTTCGAATTTCATAAATATCCCGTGACAGAGCATCTCTCCTCTCCCGCGTGTCCGCTGTTTGCCGGCGCGCCCGTTGCGTAATTGGCGGCGCTGGCGTCGCCTCTTGAACCTGCGTCCTTGCTAATTTTAAAGTCCTTTCTCAAACTTCAGCGTTTGTGAGGTAACGGCGGTGTGACGTAGCGTTGGCAGCGTGCCGGACGTACGAGTGGACCGAGGAAAAATCGCTCAGACGAGCCGGCTCGTGCGCGCGGTTAAATATAGCGAACGGTCGCACCTTGAGGGACTGTCGCCTAGAATCCGCGCCGCCCGATAATCGCCGGCCCGAAAACTAATCGTATATCAAAGCGGGCGCATGCACGCGCGGCAGATGCGCTGACCGAAATTGCCGGCGGCCGGCGCTGCCATCAATACCGACGGCCTAATTGAATATTATACAGCAATTTGTGTTGCCGAAAATCTGGCTGGGAGTCCGCGGTAATGTGCGGTCTCCATATATCGTCTGCGTAACGGTGTTAATGTTTTCTATGGGCACGACACGATGCGATGCAGTGTTGCAGAACTAAATTTAGTGTGGCTGAGCCCTGTTTTAGCTCTGGGCCTGCCATTTGCGCAACGAGACCGGCCTGCGAGAGAGAGACGGCACGTTCTATTATCGGAAAAATGGTCGACGTTAGATCGTTGGGCAACGGAGACAGCGTCCGGCGACCGGCGCCGGCGGCGGTGGAAGATTCCCATGGTATACGCTTCGCAAGGGATTTGCACACAAATTTTGTTAATGATTGTCTGGATCATCATAATATGGTGATGTTGTGTCAATCTCAAACTGTGTTGGTTTCAGCATGGATGCAGAGTAGTTGTCAAGTGACTAGAGAATACATTGTACCTGGCCATAGCGCTTCAAAGAGCAAACTTTTTAAAGAAGAACTTATGAGAGTATTCTTATTTATTTTTAATTATTTTATTCCATCGATGGTATTTGATGATTTTATTTGAACAGCAATTGTTTTAGAGGCAATGTCTTTACAATCATCATGATCATCAGCCTGAAAGTACCCACGGCGGTCTTACCCTCCCCTCGCTTTTACCACTGCCTCGGATCTCAAACCTCTTGGATCTATGTTGTTGAAAAATTGTTACCATCTTTGCTTATGGGATTAATGGAAGAGGTATTAATTCTATGTCAAACAATAAATTGTTTTACATTAAGATGCTTAAATTGATAAGTATGTTGTTTAATTTCCATTCGAGATGCTAGTTATACTGTTATCCAAAAACTCCGTACAATATGCAACAAAATCTAAAAGTGATGCTTATCGAAAGACAACTAACACAAAATAGACTTCCAGACTTCGTTATGCCCAAAGGAACGCTTTAATCCAGCCTGTTCTCCCCCTCCTAATATGTCTCCGTTAAAGTGATATACATACGTACTCAGCCCTAAAATCTGCAATTCCAAATAATACAATACGACTATATATCAACTTAAAAACGCGGAGGCGACATTGCTGACATTAGCGGCAGAAACTTTTGATACCGACCCGAAAATAATTTCTTAAAACTAGATTTTAGTCTATGCCTGTTTAATATATTGTGCAGTCACGAGCACTAACATGTAAACATGTTAATTACATGACTGTACTCAGACAACTATTTTTTATTAAATAGGAAAACATATTTTTTATTTTTAGGGTTTTAATTTCATGTTTTTTGCATGTTGACTTATCCATGTATGTGTGGATCCATAAACTTGAACCCATTGAAAAAAGTCACAGAAAAGTCTCTAGACCCGTTATCTAGCCAGAAATCAAACCCGTTGTTTTTAATAATCAGGATATAATAAGGATCATAGAAGCTAAATGATTTAAAATTTCGGTGCAAATGCTCATAAAACTACAAGAAACACTATCTATGGAAATCACAAAGACTACAGAACTCCTTAAAGTTTGTACCTACTAACGTACTCTTTATAGTAAATACATATAAAACCTATAAAAACATACCAACCGCTTCTTACAAACTGCAATTCCAAACATTACAATACGACTATTTATCAGCTGAAAAACGCGGCAGACGACATTGCTAACATCAGCGGCAGAATCTTCGGCAGCCGACCGGAAAATAATTTCATTTTTACGCTCCGCCATTTATCGTACCTGCCGGTGACAAGATACTGAACTCGACGATATTATCTGTGCACCGAGATTCGATTGTTTCCTTTCTTTATTATTCGAGCGAGGATTTGGATGGGTTAAGAGTTAAAACCTTTTTGAAGTTAGCAGTCAGTCTAAGAGCACATGAGTAAATATCCTACATTTTATGAACTCTGTGCTAAGAGGCCACAACGGATTGACTAAACTATCATAAGGCTGGTTGATTTAGCATCAATTACACGTAAATCAATTATGGAATTATTATGGAGCCGTTACAGCTACGTAGGGATATTGCTTCCCTTAGTGCTTTCTACCGCCTTTACCACGGTGAATGCTCTGGGAGCTCTTTGACCTCATTCCTCCCTCTCCATTCCTTTCCAGATCAACGCGTGCAGGTTTGAGAAGCCACCCTCACACCGTGCTGACCATCAAGACACGTACCAAAAAGTTTGGACAATCGTTCCTTTGCCGAACTGACCGTATGTGGAATGCGCTTCCCGCACACGTGTTTCCCTCCTCTTTCTCTCCCGGGTTATTTAAGCGGGACGTGAAAAAGCATTTATGCAGGCCGCCATAGTGTGAGCGTTCGGCATAGCGTGGTAGCGCTGTGATGAACGCTTTCACTTCTTGGGCTTCACTGGCTGCTTTTCATCAGGCAGGGTGAAGCCATTTTGGCGTGCCACAATAGAAATAAAAAAAATGTGCAATAGATAGAGTCGGTCTGCCTGCATGACGCTAGTGCATTTGGTACAGCCTTTGAAGCACACGTTAAAGTTTATTCAAATAAACGATTAAAATTTATTCATAATTTAAATGCTATCTCTTATCAATTCGTACAAAAATTAGTAGGTAGGTAGGTATAACGAAAATACTTTGCATTTTGGAGTGCCAATACTCACCGCTTTTATCTAAAATGCGTGTACTTTTTCCAGCAGACCATAGTGACATTTAATAAAGTTTGCACTTCGACTTCGGCCGCGTTCCTCAAACAAACAATGTCACAAACTTTACCTCATCATACTAATATTATAAAGAGGAAAGCTTTGTATTTTTGTATGTATGTTTGCAATGAATAAACTCAAAAACTACTGGACCGATTTTAAAAATTCTTTCACCATTAGAATGCTACATTAGCGCTGAGTAACATAGGCTATTAGAAATGTCCACCCGTGCGAAGCCGGGACGGGCCGCTAGTTATTAATACGAGTAGTATAAAATATATAGAAAGATTGTATGGAAAGATTAGTTTTATAAGATCATGGACAATAGTCTAAAATTAATGACAATAACAATAAACTTCAAGCGACTGACAGATATGCTGGCACTTTAATGTTTGAAGTAGGATTAGCACTAAGTCTAAGGGCGGCTCGAATCTAGTTCTTAAATCTAGATTAAGTGATGAACCTATGACTGAGCCCAACTAACATATGGTACTTAGTCATGTTAAATTCAGATAACATTTTCTCGTGGAGCTTGATGGCGCAGTGGTTAACGCGCCCGGTATACGATTGCAAAGGTTGAGCAACAGCAGGTATTGTTGACTAAAATTGATAGTGTCGAGCTCCTCCGTGCTTCGGAAGGCACGTAAAGCCGTTGGTCCCGGCTGCATTAGCAGTCGTTAACAACCGCCAAACCGCACTGGGCCCGTGTGGTGGTGTACGGCCCGTTCTCCTGTCTATCCATAGGGAAGGTTCGTGCCCCAGCAGTGGGGACGTATTCATATAGCTCATGCTAGTGATGATGATAATATTTTGAAGCAGAGCTTAACTGAGCAGGTTAAAATAACGCTTTTTAAAGCTTATTGTCAGAGTTGCTACACGGGAAGTTTGTGGGTCAATCACACCAAAAGGTCGCTAGACGCCCTTCGCGTCCAATACAATAATATCTTTAGAATGATGTTGGGGCTGCCTCGCTTCTGTAGCGCATCGGGGATGTTTGCACACTATCGCACTGATGGCTTAAACGCCATTTTACGCAAAAAGACGGCATCCCTGATCCGTAGGGTGCGGAACAGTCCCAATAGCATCCTGATGACTATAGCTGAGTTCTTTTCACATTTATGGAAGAGTCTTATAAATAAAGTTTTAAATTAATTAGTTTACTAACAACCTTCAATGTATTGCACTACTAACCGATATGGATTAAGTTATCCGAAATAAATGGTTTTATTATTATTATTAACTATTTCCTGATTTATATTGTGGTGCCAGTTGCTCTTAATCGCCAGTGCAAGCCACCCACGATGAAGAACCGCTTAGAAAGATGAACACTTTATATACACCGTGTAACAGAAAGCTGTGGTAAAAATGAAAAGATCTAAAGTGTATCCGATCTAGGTCTTGTATGCAGAGTTACTGAGACTTAATTATTAACTTTAGTTTATCATGTAATTGTAAATTAAATACTTATAATAATGAAGGTTTGTAGTACCTAACATATAAGACAGATATAAGAAATTTTTGTAAAATAAACTGTGTTCCCCTTTTACCCGAATAAAAACCTAAACTGAAAAACTTATTACCTCAAGAAATATAAGAAAAAAAAAAAAAAAAAAGTAGCTAGTTAAGAATAGAGACATAGAAGCAGAACACCCACTGCTAGGAATGAAAGATGATGGATGAATGTGCAGTACGCGGAATGAAAGTACGAGAAGCATAAAAGATAGAACTGGCATGAAAGAGAATTGAAATAATAAAGTCTGCGATAATGTTGGAGGAAGTATAAAAAAAAATATATGGTAAAGTCATGCGCGTCAGGCGCACATAAGCAAGCAGCAGTGATCATGAATGTAAGTACACAGAGGTTACTAAGTCACTAGGGCTGTGACTTGTTTATTTTGATTGTAACGTCACGATTCAAATATTTAATTAAAAATTGCATAACAAATTAAAGTTAATAATTATGTCCCAGTAAGAACACATACGAGATCTAGGTTGGATACACTTTGGATCTTTTCATTTAGTTTACACGTTGTATGAAGACGTTAAAGCTTAGTTTTTCTTATTTATATTAGTTGTAGTAACAGTTTATTTAAGTAACATTTAATTTTTATTTTTTTTTTGAACAAATGTTCAAAAAAAAAAAAAAAACCTACACTCACACCAATTATCTAGCCCAAGAGAAGCTTCGTTATGAAACTCGTTAAATGGTTGCTAGACAACGGATAAACATACTTAAAATAATTAAATACACACTTATTATACATGATGATGATGATGATGATGATCATTCCGACCGTTTTCGGCCATGGCGACCACTTCGACTCCTAGTCGGTTTGGTGGCGCTGGTGCGCCCGAAGATGGCTTATGTAGCCGATCTTGGCAGTAAACTCTCGTGCACAATGAGCATTAAGCTTGGTGAAATTAACAGCAAGATCAGTGCTGCAGCTGCAGCATTTGGGAAGCTGCGTTCTAAGGTTTTTCTTATTATACATAGAAAACAGCCAGACCCGAGACAATTTAGACAAACAATAATTTCTAAATTGACCCGACCGGGGATCGAACCCGGGACCTCTGAGTTGGCGACACCATGAAAACCGGTGTACAAACCACTCGACCAAGGAGGTCGTCAAATATACATGTATCCTATTAATCTATCTATCTATATCAGCCTTTGGGTTCGTCTTCGAACATAGGCCTCCTCTTCATCTTCAAAGAATGATGAAGAGGAGGCCTATCCTATTAATAAAAAGGTAAAATTTGTAACTTCGTTTGTTTGTTTGAGTTGGGTAATCTCTGGAACAGTCCTATTTCAAAAAGGTCCAATTTCAAAAAATCTTCCACTGATATAATGCTGAAACATTAATTGCGGGTAGCACAGGCTATATTGTAGTTAGCACTATGTTGTAGTTGTGTGTGTGTTATTGTTGTACTATGTGTTACAGGTAATAACTTTAATAAAAATAACTGTTGGCTAACTCCGAATCAATACATATTGTATTTGCCGCCTATCGTTTCTACAGCGTAACGGAGTCTATGGTCGGCGAGAAACTGATGCTTCCTCAAACTGTAGTGACCAAACTTATCCCGGTGGATTTTCAAGGATTGACATTACGAAAACGTGCCCGAATATTTTTATTCTTTCTTTCAAGAAAGACCTTCTAGTTATCCGAGGTGTTTAAGTCAAATGTCGAAACGCAAAAAACGGCGCTAAAGGTAGGACCGGGGTTCTAGCTCGGGTTGGTCATTAACCCATGTTACCTATAGACGCATATGAGCTAACGAAAGAAACTAACGATATTGTTTATTAAAATTTACGCGAACATTACACAACTTGAAATTAAACTTTTTACGAATTGTATGAAGATTTGAACCCTTTACATACAAGATCCGTGGTTACAGGGAGACTTAAACAAAAGAGTGGCCTTCTTTAAAAAAAAGAGAGTGTCGCAAATACCAATTTTCAAATACGGTAAAAGCAATTTTCCACTCTAGGTGCAGTCCTATTCTGGACCCGACCGAAAATAAAATAGTTCTGACGTCAGCATTGCACCTTGCTGCCACCGCCGGAGCATTGTCTTGTGGTTCCTCAAGCCGTAGTCATCAGACAACCCTTTGAGGTACCTTAAGGAATGGCATTTCCCCAACCGTTCCGCTTCTTACCAGATTTTTCGCATTCGCATTCCACGAGAGCGATAAACTTCTCAGCTTGAAGGTATTTTGGTTAAATATCTTCTCTTCCCTATCGATTCGCTATTGGATAAGCGGTCGTGGTCCCTTTCAGTCTTCTTTGAGACACAGCTCTCTGTACGATGTCCCGCCATCTTTCCTTGTTGGTAGACTGTTTGGCACAGTCAGATACGCAGTTCCCTTTTGCGGATTTTTCTTGGTCAGTCCAGCGCATCAGTAATTGACGCTGTCACGTAATTGAGGCAAGGGGGCAATATCACACAACCTCAAAAGGTTTTTTCAAGAGCTGGCATCACGCAAGCATCTTTAAGTACGCGTTAGAGTCGTATGACGAGATCGGAAGTACCGAGGGCGCTAAAGCTGAACTTCAGGGTTGATCGTAAGAGCCGGTTGATAAGCCGACCTTAAACAAATGCGTGCAAAAATATTGAAATAGCAAAAATTTTACATTTCTTAAACAAAAGAGAGTGCGAATATTCCAATTATGAAATACGACAAACGCAAATTGTTCAGTCTTATTCTGGACCCAACCGAAAATAAAATAGTTGTCAGCAGTGTGACTTAGTGATGCTGACGTCAGCGTCGCACCTTGCTGGACACTGCCGCGTGGTCGCGAGCCCTGCCAACCAGCCAGCCTTGACACCGACGGGGCATTGTCAATGTCGCATTTTGACAAACTGTTTATTTCTGTTAGATAATTTGAATACAACGTGCGAAATAGTGCGAGCTTACAATATTGTATGAATTATGTAAAGATACAGCAAGCTGAAGTAGCAGTGGGCCGGCCATTTTAGTCGTAGAACCGACAACCGTTGGGGTACGAGTTCTCGAGTGGAGACCCTCAGACTAGGTAGAACGACGATCTTCGCAAGGTGGCTGACGAGAGCTGGGGGAGGATAGCCGCAGATCGTGCTCAGTGGCGTGCACAAGGAGAGGCCTATCCAGCAGTGGACCAATATAGGTTGGTGACAATGAAAATGTAAAGATTCACCACACTGTTATACCAAAAGATACAATATGCTCATTTTGCGTAAAAATAACGCACCCGATTAAAAATACTAGAATAAATATTATTAACGGGATTATTACCATGTTTATTGTAGTGTTTGTACTCAACATCCGTGGTCATGGCGCATGCAACTGTGCCGAAATATCGGATACTCAAACACGACAATAAACATGGTAATAATCCCGTTAATAATATTGATCCCAATGAAAGTGACCATGATAGTTTAAAAAATAAAAATACTGTCCTCAAGTTACAAATTAATTATGAGTCGACCGACACCTCAGTCTCCCTGTGACCACAGATCCCGTAAAGGACCTCAATAGACTTTGAACTCTATGTATATGGCATACGATTGAACATTTATTGAAGTAATTTGACAGTTATGGATAGGTCGATGTACAGGGCGTCGCATGCCCTGCAACGTTCGACACAACTTTCAAAAACGTATCGATTATGTTAAATTCAACTCATTAAGAGAAAGACGCTCCAGCATATTAGGGCGCACAGAACACATAACAATAACCGTACAACCGTACAAAGTATAAAAACATGGAAGCCTCCACTCTCAGTGGAAGTTAAACTCTTAATTGTTGGACATAAACGTTAGAGCGCCGCGCGCCCGCCTCTGATAGCCGCGGCTGCCAAGTGGGGGTGCCAAACTAGACCCTTGACTCGTCAGCCGTCATCGCGACCTTGCTCTTGCTTACTTTGGGTTCTTAGACCCTTTAGGTAGGAAGTGATTGTGACGTATAGGGTCCTAATGTGATATTATTATGTTAGATGGAAGACAGTTAGATCATCAACAAATCTTCGATTGTCGTCATTGCGACCTTGCTCTTGCTTACTTTGGGTGCTTAGAACCTTTAGGTAGGAAGTGATTGTGACGTATTGCTTATAATCACCGTATCACCAACTATCCAAATACTAAATCTTTATCACAACCTATCTACAAATTTGTGATCCCATTGAATACAGAAAGTGACGACTTTATTTCAACAACCGGATAAGTAAGTCCTACTATTGAGTAAAGACTTCGCTTCACTTTAGCGGCTGTTGTTTATTCAAAATTATTATGTTTCATGACAATACATACCTATGTAAAACGATAATAGTATGTAGAAGTCACAATCATAAATAATAATCACATACTTCTTTACTAGATCTGAATATATGGAGTACATACAAAGATTTTATTATTGTTAAAAAAACCGATGGCCATTAAGGTCCTCAAACGCGTTGGTTAAAAAAACTGTTGCGATCATTAAACTGAATAAATGATTATGAATTTTATGTCTACGGCATTAAAAGTGTAAATAACAATGAGGGTTCAACAAATGTCTAACACTAATTCTGGATTTTAAAATCCGGTTACAGCTTACATGAAAGAAGATCTTATAATTTTCATAACGTTTAATTCTATCCAAACATTGATAATCCCATTACATTTCGGACAATACAGTTTTACAATGGAAGGGGTCCTACTTTCATAGGTTCTTAGTCTCATTGCGCATTGAAAGATCCCTTCAGACGCTATTACGACGGTATATGCGATGTGCATTAAAAGCAAGAGCGGTACCACGAAATAAGAAGGCCCCAGAATGTAAGCTTGTTACATAACGCAACCAACAACGTACGTACGCATAGACCCTCCCCCGATCCGATCCGAACCCCTCAGAGATTCTAATAGGGCACGGGGACAGGCACTAGTGCGTGATGCCGTTCCTTCTAGAAAACCTCCGAAGGTGATTCGTTTCGCGCGGCTTGAGGAGCCCTTTAAGTTTCTCGCCGCCCCCAAAAAAGCCCGATGACACTGAAAATGTCATTTGAGGCAATCTGCACACTCAAAAAAAATTACGTAGACAACCTCTCAGGGACATCATCATCATCAGCTCCTTTTATGTCCCCACTGCTGGGGCACTTCCCTACGGATGGATAGGGAGAACGGGTCATAAACCACCACGCGGGCCCAGTGCGGATTGGTGGTTGTTAACGACTGCTAATGCAGCCGGGACCAACGGGTTTACGTGCCTTCTGAAGCACGGAGGAGCTCGAGATGATACATCGCTCGAGATGTTCGGGCGGGTCCCTCAAGCCGTGTGAAACGAATCACATTCGGAGGTTTTCTAGAGGGAAAACGGCATCACGCACTAGTGCGTGTCCCCGTGCGCTACTAGATACTCCGAAGGGTTCGGATCGGATCGGAGTTGCCTACGTATGCGTTGCTCGAACGCGATTGTAAGTTTACCTTCTGCAATCTCGTTATATCGTGGCGCTACACGCCGCGCCGCGTAGACAGCAATTCCGCCACTGCAATTACTCTGTCTCTTTCTGTAAATTGTCGTCTCCCTCTCTCCGTATAGCCTATTCTTATTTATTGGCTTTTCCGCTTTCCTCTTGTTGTTTTTATTGTTCTTGGGATAAATGAGAGCGCGCGATATTTGGTGCTGTGGCAATGCGGTTCTGTTACCGGTTGATCGGGGTGAAGTTACTGATCAAACGAACGATTGGTTATTAGAGTTCCTAATAACCAGTTTTATCACTTTCTGACAAAGCAAGTCTGCCTATCTTGAAGCATATTATCAAATAAAAACGACAATAGACATATTTAGGCATAAAATGGGTTAGGAGTTTCGCAAATCACCCGTTAATTGCGAGTTCCTCTAAGTTCTAAATCATCTCGTGGTTATCGGTATGGGTAGTAATATAATTAGTCAGCTAGTGTAAATATTTACTAGGAAGATATTCCCCGGTATTACCCCGTTACGTTAAACAAACGGTAAAATTATATTTAATATAAATTTTAGTTGTATAACGGCTTAAAATGAATGAAGGCACACTTAAATATATTATAAATAATAATTCTTCAACATCCTTTAAAACTAAAATTTGTAAAAATTAAAAAAATATTTAAGGGTTTCTGGTATAATTTTTTTTTAAAGTCAACCGTAGTTCCAGAAAAAAGAAATTAGTTCATTTTTTAATTTGTAATAATATTATGCTTAACGCAATTTAAAAAGTAGTTTAATATTTCACTTTGTCATAAAGTGTTCATTTCCCTACATAGTTCCACTCGGGAGCTCGGGAAATATTCCATAGCAATGAGTTACCAAAGTTTTCGTGGCATTGAACTGTACGTAGATACAAACACGACACTGAATACGGTTCACTGCAGTGATTGCGGATACATTGCTATTTTTAAAGCGTTTGTAAAATTTAATTCTGTAAAGAATATTCTAAATTATTTATAACTCACCTGAACGAAGAACTCACTGTCTCTAACTGTTGGAACATTATAATGCTACTAACATTGTTGTTAGTAAGAAAAGACCATGGTCAGCCAGGCAGTCTTAAATCAAACCCTACAAACCGATTACAAATATGATCCCTCAGTGGGAATCTCTATGTTCAATAAGAGATTAAGTCGATTAAGTTATAACAAAGTCCTTTTTCTATTTTTCTGGTTTGTCTAAAGGTTTGTGGATATGTATCAAACTTGAGACACAAAAAAAATCTAAGAATAATCTAATCCCTATTTTACATGTTAGCTCATTAGTTTTGTGGTAAATAGTATTCTAATAGTGTTCCCTAAAATCTAAATAAGCAACTTAAGTAGTGATTTCTTATTGTAACTGTCGGATAGCGAAATTATTAACTTTAACTTTTAATAAGTATCTGTTTCAGCAATATCTGTGATTTTAATTCTCTACGCTACTCTATGTTTAAACACTGATAAAGTTAAAAAAAATACTGTTGGTTACTCCTAGAAACACGTGAGAAAAAGAACTAATATTATCTCTCTACAAACTAGCTGTGAAAATTCAATTAGCTTATCATAATATTATGTACAGACTAATTGAGATTTTTTTTAAAGTCGGATAAATATACGAGTATTACTCTCATCTAAATTCCATAAAGCGAAAATAGTACCAACGAGCAATAGATACTCAAAAAATCTTTCCCCAGCTCACCTAAGTAACGACTAAAAATCGATATACGAAAAACCAATTCGCAAATGGACTCTCCTTTACCTTCGACGAGAAATTAAAAAATAAAGAAGTTTAAAAATAAACCATAAACAACGGTAAAATGGAAAACGTGCAAACATTCTTGCTTTGGGGTGGTGCATTCGGGAATCATGCACATTTACAAATATTAAACTAACAGATAGATTACAAAAGCTTACCAGAAATATAAACATTTACATAACGTTAAGCTTTAATAAAGTTTATAAAATAACAGTTTTTAGCGTGCTAAAATTAAATTAATATTTTTCTGGTAAACTTAAAAACATTAAGATATAGAAAATGTACTGTTTGCTTGCGTGAAATATAGCTTTATAAAAAAATTGCTATTAAAATTAAATTTTCATGGTATAATGAAGCAAATAATGCGTTAGTTTTTTAGGGTTAAAGTTTTTAAATATATTTTACACAAACAGACGTGAAACTAATTACGTATCGATACAAGGGTTAAATATCAACATTAACAGTTAGTGAAAACATTCAAACACCGATAGTGGCAAGAAAAAGTGGTAGAAAGAGAAACAAACACACGAGGGGGATAGAAAACATCGAATATATTTCTTAAAACACCGAATGCGCATGCGTCGCCGGCCGGGTATTTTTGGACATTTCTGTTCTCAGTAACTTTTTTTACTGACACGTTCTTTATATTAATCAGCAAATAGTATTGGCTTTTTATTAAACAAGAATCTCCCCTTTTCTGTGCCCAGTAGAATGCGGTAGTCGTATACTTATTTCCATGTTTTTTTGTTTCGAACTCTTTTGTATTTTTTTGTTGTTCCAGTAACGTTTTTTAGTATACTTTTTTTTTGCAGTTTTGTTATATTATATTTTTAATTATTACTTTCCTCATTTAGTTTATTGAAAATACTTTTTTCCCATCTGTATTTAACGCTCTAGTTTTATTAATATTAAAGTTTATAGTTGCCCTTTAAAAATGACCATTATATTTAAGCAGTTTTGTTATATTTTTAAGGTTAGACTAACACCACTACTACTATTTTATTAAGTCTGTATATATTTCATATTAGCTAGGTAGTTGGTGTTCCAAAAGTGGTACAAAACGTCGGAAAATATGTTAAATTAACGGAAGTAGATCTGTGTAAACTGCTATATGACCATTACCACCACCGTTGGTCCTTAAGTTTTCGTAGCTTTTTGTATTATTAACTTTTTTAGATCGTTTTATGTATTGCTGCTTTTTCATAATTTTTTTATGAACTTTATACTAAACTCAGAAAAGTGCAAAAAAAATCCGCGAGCTGCATTTAAACATCCGGATCTTATAACAAAATAGCTGAGATCCTACCAATCAGGCTATCCATACCCGACCCGTGCTTTAGCCAACTCTATTTTGCTTCGGAAAATTAAAAAAAATAATTTGATGAAAACCTTTGATGAGATAGTGCATCTGATATATTGGGTCATGTGCGCTTATAACTAAGCTATCGTAGCTCTGTTTATTACTATAACAGTTATTCGTAACATAACATAATATTATAACAGTTTTTTCAACATTTATTAAATTTTGTTTCTTTTTTCTTTTCTTGTATTGCACAATTTGTCTAAGCTTTTTTCCTTTAACTTTTTAGTCGTAACGTTAGTTGCTCTTTTGTGGCTTGGCGTAAAAGGGGGCCTTTTACGCGCGCATCTATTGTCCTGATTACGCAAACCTCGAACGAGGCCTGCCCGTATTGTCGCTCATTCCAAGGACTCATTTCTTTCTTGTGTCGCTTATTTCCGTAGCGCTGCTCGAGCGACGACGGTGCTTTTTATAACACTTTTGTCTATGGTAGTACTTTTTTGAAAGGAGAAGGTCTTTGCCACGTTGAATTTGTTTCAGGGGATTCTTTAATATGACTTTTATGGTAATAAAGTTTTGAAATTAATTTGAAAACGATTTTAAAGATTACAATTTTTAATAGCCAGAGATAATATATTTCAATTTGATTACTTGTTAAAGCTATATATATGTTAGCCTTTCAAATACTTGATTTAACAGTTGCTTGCCCTTCGATTTCAGTTTCTAAACTGGTTCTTACTATACATCTATTGTCTGAAAAAGATAGCACTAAAGCTTTATGAACAAAAAAATTGAAAATTTCCAGTAAGGACTTCTGTAAACTATTTGTATTACATGTTTTTGCAATAAAGTATTATTATTCTATCTTTATATTTCCAAAGTAGTTTCGTAATTAAAAGTATCTAGTGAGAGAAAGTATATATCTAGCAGTTATCCCAAGAAACGCCATAGCTCTTTACTCCCTACGCTAACATCAGAGAATATAACAATAATTCTCTACGAAAGGATAGTAAAAATGTTGAAGCTTGCACAGTAAATTATGTAAATCAGCCACTGTAAACAGCTATATAGGTGTTTAAATGTGAATCTCTTTTGTATTACGCTATTGTTTTAATTTATTAGTTTCCTTCATCATCTCAGCTAAAAGACGTCCACTGCTGGACAAAGGCCTCCCCCAAGGATATGAGGGGTATTTGCCGTAATCGCCACGCTTGGCAGGCGAGTTGGCGATCGCAGTAGGTTGAGGGTACCCTCAGAGAGATGTTGCTGCCTATCCTCTGGGATGGTCCCGTAGTCGGCTTTTACGACACCCACAAGAAGAGATGGGGTGGTGCAATTCTTTATCCCCGGCACCACACAGGGAGTAGTTAGTTTCCTTATTAGTACCTTTTTTATATTTGCCTCGTTATTCACGTAAACTAACTTCAAATATTAGATTGTATTAGATTAAGTTTGGCCTAACTGTGCTACAACGAAATTACGAATACATGTTTTGACTTTAACTTTGAAAGGTTTTCACTATGTATTTTTCACTTGAACTCATGTCTGCAATCATTTCGCCCTGAACCTACAACACCATTGTATAAGGTCTAATTTTACATGCATTTTACTTTTGTCTTTAGACATTTTAGTTTGTTCGGAAGATTCGTCATATAAAAAAATACACTCTATTATTTGATTTGAATTAAGGAATCAGCAAAATACCGTGTTAAAGAAAAAGTTTATATATCCGAAAGATATACGAATGTCTCAGTAGCTCAGATAGAATTGTCGACAGGATGTTAAAGCACATGGGTTCGAGTCCTAGCTAAAGCAAGTTGTCTTGTCTAATTATAGTTTCTTCGTACAATCCATAACTCTATATTAGAAATTATATAGATATATTAAAATATATGATTCGGAAACGAAGCTGCACTGTCCCAAAGATATATATTCCGCTTGTGCATGCCCATTTCATACGATACAGTGAAACGGCAGCCTCCTGAGGAACCGGAACGCCGGTTCTGCCCCAGCGACCAAACGCTGAGCGAGCTCGAAGCTTTGGCAACGGAAAACTAAGCTATTCAATTTACACTTATGATCTTGGGAAAGTGAATGTCTCGTTTTAAGATATAAGACTACGAAACAGTATATGGAAGTAAGATAACAAATTATTATTTTTTTGAGAGAATTTAGTTAGGGAGGTTTTTAGTTGATTCTAAATTGCAAGAAAGAGATCTTGTTTATGGTTTTCTTATAACTTAGACTAGATAAAAGAACTCGCTAAACCTCTATTATAAAAACCATCCTAATAACTAAAAAAAAAAAAAAAAATTTTACTAGTAACGAATTGCGTTGAAATCTTTTTATAGTAGCGTAAACAATCTTTATGTTTCAATTGTTTAGGGACGTTAATTAGTGTTTACTTCTACAGTACTTTACTTATTTAGTTTGTAAAATACACTTATTTTCATAATGAAACTTTGTTTTCAAAGTCATACATTTTTTTCTTATATACGAACATAAAATAATCGAAAGAAGTGGGTATAATCTCGTCCTGCATCAAATAGAGTTGCCGATCTCATAATGCATTCACAAATAAGCCAAATAAGTTGGTAAGTATTTTATCAACAAACTAACATTCAAGTTCATCTATTCCAAACTAAATGATCCAATTAATTTTGTTGTAAACATGTAAATATTAAATATATCTAGAACGTTGAGCTTTTTCTTTTCTAACTAAATTTATTGTTAGGTGGAAGTCGTTTGGCAAAAAGGTTTGAAAAACTGAAAACAATTTAAAACAATCCAAATAGGATCCAGACAGGATTTTCTTTTTACCTAAATTAAAATTTTTAAATAGTTAAAAGTCTGAAATCAAAAAAGGTTTGTCAAATTAATTAGCAAACTAAAAATTATTGCTGAACAGTTAACAATCCAAAGCTACGATGTGAAAATTCAAAAATCGAAAACCGATACTTTTGTGAAATCAAATAGGTTTGCTAACAAACTAATTTTTTAAGCTGTTAAAACAAAAAGTCCAAAGGTCCAATGTAAAAAATTAAAAATCGAACATCAAAGTTTGTCTTTTAACTTAATTGTTTCCATTAGTAAAGAGTCTTAAACCAAAACGATTTGTTAAGTTTTTAATAACAAACAGGCCGAAGAGCTGCGATATAAAAATTTAAAAAGCTAACATTCGGTACAACTGCGGACATGAATGGGCGTTATGCTGGCCAATGGCGTAGTTTCCCTGCAGTTAGCTTACACATCTTCGCACACCATATCGATTTACCATCCACTTTGCAAATAAAAATACAGATAACTTTCTTACAGAGGGAAATAGTTGTTCTATGATATTTCTGGGAATGTAAAAGCTAGAAGCGAGAATGTAGTTTGATTTGGTTTTTTGATCTGTTTTATGCGGCTACGGAAATTTAGCTTGTGAAACGTATTAGCACACGTTTTATATTAACGTTATCTAGTTTAATGTTTTTTTTGGAATTAGATATCATTTAGTAAGTGGGATTATTAATAAGTACCTACTTATTAAATTCAGGAACGTAATTTTGGTTAAAAATATGTGCGGTTTTGTAGAAGTTTTAAAATTTTATTATCTTCCGAATTGCTTATTTATTTTTAATTAAGATTTAAATTTGTTTTAACTCAGACTTTACTATGATATTAACATATAGGTTAAATTGTCGCTTATGTTTCACAATTATTGTTTATTATTTTCAAGGTAAGGTTTCTTGATTACCGACGATCTGGTGAAGGTCGCGGGAAGCCGCTGGATGCGAACAGCACAAAAACGGTCGTTATGGAGATCCTTGGGGTAGGCCTTTGTCCAGCAGTGGACGTCTTTTGGCTGAGATGAAGGTATCTTGATATAACATTCCTTATTATATTAGTTACTAACAGACTTTAAATATTTTAGATTGCATATTTTTATTAAATAAGTTACCAATATTGTTTATTACTTCACCATTATACCATGTTCTTCCACATTCCAATTTTAGTTTAAATCAAAACTTTTTTATATGTCCAAGTTAGATATTTGCGAAATCAAAGTTTCTTAATGCGCTACAAAAAGTTCGGAACATCATGGCACCTACTTTATGGCACTTCCAGCGAGTAGCACGATTTTGTTTTTCTCCCTGACGACAACAGGAATAATATTTGATACTGGAACCGTTGTTATGTCAGCGAGTTCGGAAGCTCCCCGCGCTCATTGCAACCCCCCATCGATCTGTTTACGCGGTTTGTTTTGACACATTTTACGCGATCGTTATCTCTGACGAGAACTTAACAACTTCCCAACAGTCTCTTCTTTCTTGCGTTCGAATTTAGAACGTTATTCGAATTCTAGAATCACGTGCGAGCATCGATCCGACGGCGAAATCGGTGCGTCCCGAAAATACCCGGGCGGCGGACGCTTAAGTAAGCGACATTAGCTCACAACATCTGTTAATATGATCATTGTTAATTACATATGGGTTGTTGTTAATATATTGTAGCCACCTGTCCCGAGGAGGGCGCTTGCAGGTACGTCGCTACGTCGTCCACCATGCAGGCTCGCGGAAGGTCGGGGAGGAACATAATACGCTAGAGGGCGCGCATGTCGCGTGCGGCCGGCGCGGCGCCCCGCGTCACACTGGCGAGCGCCCCCGCGCGCCCCCGCCGCCCCCGCCCCGCCGCCCGCGCCCGCCCGCCTCGCCCCGCCCATACCTAAGGGCTGTGCGGCGCGGAGCTTTTCCCGAATTTTCCGCTTATTTTGCGTGCGTCTTTTTGCGATTGCAATCATGTTGTGCAATGACTATATTTTTGAACGGAGAGATGAGTAGTTGTGTCAGGATTGGCAAAATAAAAGCAGTTGCAGGACTATTTAATTCTGTTTGAATTAGGATGTGTGTTTGTGTATGCTGTGAGCGCAATGCAGTATTTTCAAATGAAGGTGCTGCTAGTAGGTAATTAGAGTAAGAAGAAGTACGTAAGTACCTATGTAAATTAAGTAGAGTTGCTGCTGCCGCTGTAGATAACTTAATGATAATTAACATTTAGTTTCCTTTTACTATAAAATATTTGCTTTTGAGAAATGACCAAGAAATTACAAAATAAATTTAAGCCCATTTCCGATATATTTACTTACCTTATTTTTCGGAATGAATAAATTTCTAATATTTGTAAATTACATCAAAGTGTTATGTTCTTTTTTAATATTACTATATTTTAACTCTCTCCCTCGTGAAAAATAACAAAATTTCAAATGAAAAGCCAACAAGCTAGTTGAAAATACATGAAAGTAGCGCAAACTATTACTTTTGTAAAACATTTCCTGTTACTAAGAAAAAGATTTCCTCGTTTGGCCAACCCTATCCCACTACGCCGTAATGCATTCGGTTCTCGCTGCGCCTCGGCGCCGCTCGGGCTCGATCGGTACGCGCTCGGCCCTCTTCGGAAAGCTCTTTCAAATTCGGAACACAGTCATGACATATCTCTTTTGTATTCCACAACACGTTTCAACCATATTCTCATATGAATAAAGTTGCAATTGGAATGCAGAAAGAAAAGTTCAAGTGTTGTATTTGACTTTTGAAATATCCTAATTTAGACTGCTTTTTGCTGAGCGCTTTAACTCTTATGCCGTTGTGTTAGGGTATATTTTTGTTCAACGTCAGTATTCAGCTGACGCGTCTATTAAAGTCGTGCGTGCGTGTGTAAGCGCGCGCGTGTGCGTTGAAAACACATCTTGGGCGGATCGACGAACCGATTTTAGGCAGATTTTTTACGCGATTATTATAATTTCTATATAGAAAACCTAGAGGCTGGTTCGCGAAAGCTATTCTTTATTATACTCGTAATGTGTGAAAGCCACTTGTTAGAAACAGAATGTAGAGCAAAGAAGTTTACATTTAGGTACTTTTGATAACGAAATATGTTTTAACTTTGTTACCAAGAGATACTATGAACTTTGGGAGAAACAAATAATAAACTTACAAATAAGACAATGTACCTTTACAATACAAATGAGTAAATTCAAAACAAATAAAACAGCAGCACGCAGAAGCCCGAAACATTTGATTTTGGTCACCCATCCGATGACCCGACAATACGGAAGTTGCTTAACATCCACGATTGTAACCAGAATGCGCTAACTGCTGATCCGTGCTTCAGTAAACACGTTTAGCCGTTGGTCCCGGTTGTTGTCGTAGAAGGACAGTCGTTAAACTCCACCAACACGCAATGCGCCACTCGCCGTGATGGGTTATGGGTATCTTTCCAACTCTCATAGTGCATGGGAAAGCCTCAGTGGTATGTTTATAGACTAGATAGGTTTAACATCAATAAAATGCATTAAGATAACACTACGACAGTAAATTTATGTGATATTTTATGACTTATGTAAGTACTTAATCTTATAAGTAATATTTAAATATTAAAAAAAAACAAATCAATGATTTCGATGGAGTAGTGGCAAACGCGCTCGGCCTGCAATCGCTTACGTTAAGCAACTTTCGCAAATGCCAGCCATCGGAAGGGTGACCAAAAATGTATCATCTTGAGCTCATCCGTCCTCCGTGCTTCGGGAGGCACGTAAAGCCGTTGGTCCCGACTGCAATGACAGTTGTTGACAACCATCAAACCGCGCTGAGCCCCGCGTGGTGGTTTACGGTCCATTGCTTGTGCCCCAGCCCAGCAGTGGGGACATAAAATGAGCATGTGATGATAAGTACATTGTCTTGTTTTAAGGCAAAAGGCATCATTGAAATTAATCGAATCAGGCGTTATTTAGGCGAAATCCCACTCAGCAAATCGAAAATAAGCGGAATTATAATTATTTCAATTACATTTTTTGTATTATTGAAATTAATGTTTTTTTACAATTTATAAGTATTGGACTGATGTTGATTAATCAACACGCTTGCAAAAAATAGATCGGTTATTCTGACCAGTAATAAGGGGTCCGAGACTCATTTTGCCTGATCTTAGTATTGAACCAAGGACCTACGAATATTGGGTCACTTATATTTTTAAGAATCGCTATCATTTACATTTATAAAGTCATCTGAAAAATGTACATTTTAAAAGATTACAAGTTACATCTCAAATACAAAATGGAATGTGCACATACAACACCAATTCCCCAGATAAGGCCGACTCTATGCTTGCGACGTCGCACGTGAATTATTGAAGTCGCCGTCTTTGCCCGCCCTAATATAATATACGTTACTGGATTTTGAGACTGCTAGTGCTATATTAGATTTACTACACTCTGATTATTGACAGAGCAGTTTGAAGCACAGAGGTTGCATATATTTCTTCTTTTTTTTTGAGGAAAAGGAGGTTTTCTTACCGCCACACTTTTATTGTAAAGATAAACTTTTTTTGTAAATGTCATCCTAACTAGTATTATAAATGCGAAGGTGAGTTTGTTTGTTTGTTTTTTGTTTTATACATTTTCACGCGTAAACTATTCAACTGATCGTCATGATGAACAGAAATATTCTCAAGAGTATAGTCAAAACATAGGAGGATCTTGTTATTAAAAAAAATTGTGTTTGTTTGTTTGATACGCTTTCACGCGTAAACTATTTAACGATTTGTTTGTTTTGTTGTCATAGAAACTGTCAAAGCGGTACAAAGTCCGCCGGATCAGCTAGATACTCCTATAAAAGCTGTGCAGTTCTTGCGCCCATTTTTCTTCACAGCGACAGTATAGTCGTCCTAAATGAGTAGTAGGTAAAAAAAAATAAACGATTCGAAAGGACATTTTATTTTTAAGTTTGTTTGAATAAAAAAAATATTGACTTTGCCTTTTAAGACTTTGACTTTGCCATTGCGGTCGAATCTTAGACCCACAGTGGTCAACCCACATGATAAGTGGTGAACAATTATTAATTTGAACAATTGTATTGTCATTGTACACGTGAACAGATTGCAGCCTCTGCGTCTGCCAGTAGTCTGTGATCGGCGCACCGAGTCTGCAATAACATTACACTACTCTGCCTTCACATAATGTCGCTAATACTAATCACACACAGACATACACAGTTACACAGCCAGTACGTTTGCGCTGTGTTATGTATGTGTATGTGAAAAGTCGTACAAATTAATTATTTTACACTGTGCTGAATCTTTGATAGCGGAAATAGCAAGCTGTTTTGGTAATAATTTAATCATACATTATTAGATAGAGTCTTTGCATGTAAGCGTTTAAGTGTTGTAAGTCGTGTATGCACGCTTTTGTGATGCACTCCTGCTCACATCTTTGTTTTTTTATTGTTCTTAATTTAATAAATGAAAAAGAAAGAAAAGAAAATAAGTTCCCAGTTTAGTTTAAATGTATGCTGTTGTGTTTATCATAAAGTAAATAAATAAATAAATAAGCTAATTCAACAAAATTCACTACTGTTCTTCAGTGAGTTAGTTAAAAAAAATATCGTATAGAAAAACCATTTTCTTACCAGTTGTTCTACTTTTTATTAGATTTTATCAAATTAATCCTTACGTTATAACCATAGATCGGAGTAGGTAGAGCTATTTTATGTACTTGCCATATGATAGAATAATATGGATATTCCCCGAATGAATGTGAAATCATACACTTCCTTTAAATATAAGGACGGCTTTAAGGATAGTTGAATAAAAAGATAGAAACTTGATTAATTAAACCACATATATTTTTTTATGTAACAATTTCTTATATTTATACAAGAATCAAATAATCGAATTCCGGAGTATTAGTCTGAATCTCGTGAAATGTCCATATTAACATCAATGTTTGCGGTCAATGAACCTAAATAGAACATAAACCTACTCCGATCACTGGTTATAACTTAGTTAGTTCCATATAAATGTGGATAGTTTTATAGTGAATATATTTAATATGGAAAAGTAAAATAGTTATTTATGTTTACGAATAAAGCTTGTCTATACTGAACCAGGATCAGTTTGTTGATGTTTGTATCGGATGACGTAGCTATCATAATTCCAGTCAGCCCGTGACCACGGCCGTTGTAACTCAGTCGAAACGTCGGGTATAAAGAAGGTATGATATCTTTTTACTAATTAGTTTGCGTTAAACCCCGTTTCAATTTGTTTAAGTTATCATAATTGATTGAGGACCATAAGCATAAGTAGTAAGTTTGGTTCAGTATTAGGTAAAAAAGTGTTTATTTACTCGCACGAGGCTAATACAAAACAGCTTTATGATAGAGCTTGGAATGATTGAAGTAAGTAAGTCTAGTCTATAATATGTATGCAATCCTACTTCTGAGCAAAAACCTCTATCACAAGAGTCAACTCATTGCTACTTTTGTAAGGAACTTAATTTCCGGAACAAAAAAAATATCTATCGATAGTACTTCCTTGTGAACGAAGCCTTAGTCAGAAGAGTGAAAAAGAAAACTTCACACTTCACGAACGACTCCGACAAAATACGATAAACGACGAGTGGAGTATGACGTCCGAATGACACTTGATTATTAGCTCTAGATAACAAACGTCAGGTACACATCTGATATTATCAGATTACGTCATATTATAAAGGCGTGTTACCCTTGAGATTTTTCAACTTTAGAATTACTTAAATAATTTTATATCTCGTTAGGCTTTATTATTATTATTATTATTAAGCCTTTTTATTTCCTTAATAAAATAAAATTTACATCAACAAAATTATAATTATAAAGCATGCAATTTAAGTATTAGTAAATTAAATTAGATTGAATTAAATTAAATTAAATTAAATATTTCTTATAAAATTGTGTCTGAATTCATTTACTTAATTATTATTTGAGTTATTCTTTTTTTTTTTTTTTTTTCTTTTTATTAAGGACCTCTCTATAGAGTGAAGGCCTCCTCCATTTTTCTCCATGTAGTTCTATCATTTGCTTTAACTGTCCAATCTTTTCCCGCTGCTTTTAAAATTTCATCAAGCCATCTCTCCGCCGGTCTGCCTCGGTTTCTCTTGCCGACAGATCCCTTCCATGAGACTATCTTTTTGGCCCACCTGTTCTCTTTCATCCGTGCAATATGGCCTGCCCACTTCCATTTCAGTCTTTTGCAGTGTTCTAGTGCATCAATCAACTTTGTTCTTTTTCTTATGTCTGTGCTTCTCTTTTTGTGACTTAACTTTAGATTCAGGATGCTCCGTTCCATGGCTCTTTGAGTTGTT
The DNA here is from genome assembly GCA_947562085.1 of Eudonia lacustrata. Classification (NCBI taxonomy): domain Eukaryota; kingdom Metazoa; phylum Arthropoda; class Insecta; order Lepidoptera; family Crambidae; genus Eudonia; species Eudonia lacustrata. Next base: position 12,902,240 of record OX387334.1, read on the forward strand.
GATATTTTGTTACTGGTTTGTTTATTGAAAATCCATGTTTGGGATGCATATGTGAGGCAAGGTAAGATACAAGAGTCTATTACCATTTACTTTAGTTTTATTGAAGTATTTGACTTAAGAATTTCTTTGAAGCTCCAATATTTATTCCAGGCCATTTTTACACGTCGCATTATCTCATCTTGGTGTCTACATTTTCTAAATGATATCTGCTTGCCCAGATATGTGTACTCTTTTTTTTTTTTTTTTTTTTTTTTTTTTATTTAGCTACTCCCCGCTATTTTTGCAGGACTTTTTGTTTCTTTTATATTCTTTTCTTTCTTTTTTTTTGGGGTTAAATAAACTGGAGCTATAAGAGCTCAACTACTTTTCTTTTATCTTTTCTTTTTCTTTTATCTTTTCTTTTATCTTTTCTTTTCTTTTTCTTTTTCTTTACAATATTTATCTTATATCTAATACATTTTTCTTTTCTTAGCTTTTACATTTCTTATTGTTATATTACACTTTTTTATTATCTAAATATTTCTTATATTAATTTCTTTTTGTGTTACATCTTATATTTCACTTCATATACTATTTTGTTTACAATACATTTTCTTGCCCCAGAAAAACATTCCTGCCACACATGTGGTCTTGCTTGCCTTAATGCATATAGCATATACTTATTCTATAATAACATTTTAATTGCTAGTCGTCTTTATTTCTTTTAATTACAATGCTTACAACTTTCTTGGCAAATTCCATGAAAAGTTTCCTTTCCTTCTTTATACTCATTATTTCTTTTAGGGTATCTTTACTTAGTTTCGTGTCGATTTTCTGTTGCAGAGTGTACCTATCGTGTATGTGTATTGGGCATTCGAGTATAATATGTAAGATGTCTTCCTCCGCCGTCGGGTCACAGGCACATGAGGGGCTGTCCCTGCACTTAAACCTGTGCAGGTATGCACAGAATCCCCCATGGCCCGTTAAGACCTGCGACGCAAGCCGGTCGATAGACATCTTCCTCACGGTGTTGTATGCGTCCACCCCATTCGGGAAAAAGACCTTGGTGGTCGCGGCTGTAGCTTCCGTTCTATACCTGCTGTCCCACTGTTCGATCGTTTCCGCCCGTAAATGACGTTTAACGTACGAGATGGGGCAGCAGTCATAGTCCGCTCTGGTCTTCAGTTTGAGGGCGGCTTCCTTCGCTAATTCATCCGCTCTCTCGTTCCCTCCTACTCCGACGTGGGCCCGTATCCAGTATAGAGAGACTAGCTGTTGGTTGTCTCTCAGGAACTCCAGGTTACCCTGTATCGCCTTCGTAATTGGGTGCGAGGAGTCTGGATCCATCAGCGTCTGGAGAGCCGACCTCGAGTCGCTCAGAATAGCCGCCTCTTCGAATTTTTTGCCAATGATAATTTCGGTCGCTTGGAGGATAGCGTATAACTCGGCTTGGAAGACCGTACAGTAAGGCTCCAATCTGAATTTTCGGGTACACATCTCGACCTTCCCCTTCCAACATGTCAGGGCGGCTCCGACTTTCCCCTCCAGCTTGCTGCCGTCCGTGTAGATCTTGATCAAGCCTTCTGCCAACTCGCTATCCTCTTCCGCGTTTTCCAATAGGGTGAATTTTGAATTTAGTATCCTACTGGGGTGGGTGTTCTCCGTGTATGGTACGCGCTGCTCAACCCTTCTGCCACTTAATACTGCCTGGATATGTGTACTCTTGGACATATTCTAGTAAGACACCGCTAACGTGTATTGGTGACTTGGTGCTGTTTGTCATAATTTTTGTTTTAACTGTGTTTAGGTCTAGACCAATTTCATTGCTGACACGGTTAATTTCGTTTATCATTAGTTCTAACTGTGATGAATTTTCTCGTTAGGCTTTACCGAGCTATATTTGTATTACTTTTTTTTGTCCAAATGGGCACTAGAATCGTTGGTTTCAATCTGTCGGTATACTCCTTCCCACCCGGTTTATATATAACATACGACTGATCAGTTTTATCAACACGAGTAACAGTTTTAAAAACAGAAAACAATATTGCCCTTCCCGCCCGGGGCGCATAATCGGCCATTTTTCTTTTTAATTTGGCACACAGTTTATGCGCGCGATAACTGCGCTCTGCGCTATCTGCGCTCCGAGCATCGGTTATGGCCGTTTGACTGTTCGGTTTGAGCCTTTTCCTGTGTTAAGAATATTTATTTCATGCTATGTAGATACTTAATAATACTTGAGAGTCTAACATATAATGTAAAACATTTTTTAAAACACCTCGGTGGCCGAGTTTTCGATTCCCAGGTGGAGCAAAATGTGTTTCGTAATTTTGGTGCATAGCCCGGGTTTTGTGATCACCAACCCGCATTGGCAATTGTGGTGATTAAGCCATTACTCATCAATTGTTGACGACTTAATTTTAATGATGGAGCCAATGATTGGCCCAGCAGTGGGACAGTTGTAAGCTATTTACTACTACTACAATTATTGTTAGTAGTTTGTATGTTTATATTAAACTTAAACTATTCTCGTAATTTTTAAACTTTAATGGTCACTAAAGCATTGGTTTATTTATTGAATCACTGTGTCTGTATGTATCTATGTGTAAGTATTATGTATAAGGTAATTAGGATTTCTTACCAAAAACAACAAAAGACATGGAAAGGACTAGAATAAAAGAATCCCGTTATTGTTCTTATGTTCGTAATTATTTTGACTTATTTATTCTGTGTTCAATTCTTTTTACATACATCTAACGACTGTATAATATTACGTTGCAAGTGATCTGTGCCGCGTAACCCAAAGGTAAGGCTTAAAATCCGCATTTCAATATTTTTTATAAAGACTAATGGTGACAGATATAACAAGATGGTGAAAGCTAGCCAGGCGAACTTTGAAAAGCCCCAATTAAAATATATTTTCGTTCCTATATAGTTATAACACAAAATTATACTAGACCTACTTTTAAATTTTATCTTATATAATTTTGTTGTTTGTTTTATATTTTACGGGTAAGCATAGTGTCTAGATCTCACCTGATGGTAAGTGATGATAAGGCCAATGATGGAAGCGCACTTCACCCGGATCCTCAACTACTAAAGCACTGGCTATCTTATCTCTAGCTGCCGGAACACAACTAAACATTGATGTTTGGTGACGTATTTAGATAAGATGCTATGATAGGGCATTTTCCAATATTTTTGACGCTGTAAGAGAGAAAAGAGCTGGACACTTGCTGAGTTTCTTGCCGGTTCTTCTCAGTACAAGACCTCCCGCCCAGAGTAGACTTACCAACCGATGGCATAGTGACATTCACAAGAGCTACTTGTAGCCTAAACTGAATAAATGATTTTGCATTTTGAATTTTTTGAATTTTGATGGTTGTAGCTAGCCAGGTGGACAAATAAGCCCCCTCACTGGAAATCGAACCAGGGACCTCTGGATCTGAAAACGGTCTGAGACCTAATTGATATTCCCGAGTTCTTGAAGTGTGTATCAGGTTCCAAATAAGTATTTTTCATATTTCCAACCACTTTCTCCAAGCTGCAAGCATAAACAAAAGTCCATATGATTTAATTTTCTGCTAACACTTTCCAATGTAGCTCCTAACATCAAAAGATAATCTTAAAAATGTAGAACTAACAAGTAACAGACAAGTCCTAGAAAAAAAACAAAACAAACGTCCAAGTTTGGTATATATCATTTTGCTATTTACAATTTGCCATAAATAATACAAACAGCTGCTTTATATCACTTAAAAAAGGTATCAAACGTTTTCGTAAATAGTTAAAGACTGCACGATCTAGTTCCTCCAGAGATCGTATCGAAATATTTATACAGCGTATCATCATCATCATCATCATCATCATCATCATCATCATCATCATTATCATCTCAGCCAATAGACACTGCTGGACAAAGGCCTCCCCCAAGGATAGGCATTTAATTTTTTCACTGTATTTTATAAATATTTAATTCAGCTTCAGTGCAGCAATTACCACCAAAACTGTTCGTTTATGGCCCTAAGGATCTTTAATCGGATCCCTAAAACCATTAGAGATTTACGATTGAGTTCTTTTAAAAGTCAAAGTGGCTCATAGATAAATGTTTCTACACAGTTGAAGAGTTCTTAGGCTAGGTATTTATTGATATGTATTGCTATTGGAAAATTATTAATTCACATTATTCTTGTTGACATAGTAATTAATTATTTTATCTATTTAATTCGAATGTGTTTTAATTTTTATTTATTTATTTTATTTCAACAATGTTTCAACAGCATTTAACTAAACACAAGGTAAAGAAGATGTTACTTAAACATAAGCCAATTATAGAAACATATTATGCTACTAAAAAATGTTGATATAATTAATTAACGCAGGTAGGTAGTCTAAAAAGAAAAATAAAATAGGTAAGTAGATGAAATTTTGTCGAATGATAACTTACAGAATAGGTGTGTGTGAATCTGATTGTGTTGTGTCGAAGTGTATAAATGCGTGTGAGTGTAATATTATGGTTGGTTTACATGGGCGCTCGAATTGATTATGAACGTTGGTTATTAATTGTAGTATACATTAAAATATTTTAAAGATTCAATCCCAAACACTCTTTTAACTCAATTTAAGCTTATGAACTGCAGTTTTGAACAAAGTTTTGGATGTTGTAAATATATCAATATCAGAATAAAACTTATTGTATGTTTTTGGTAATCTAATAGACATATCATTAGCCCCGTAGTTTGTGCGCGCTAACGGTATATGAAAAAGATGGGTGTAACGAGTTCTTTTACTAGGGGCGTTCAAGTTAAGTATTCTATTTGATAGTTTAACACAATCTAGCTTTCCAGAACATATATCATGAAATACAGCCATGTCTTGTATCTCACGTCTGTCAGCCAGAGTTATGAGGCTGTACTTTTGACATGATTCAGTGTAGTCATCAATTTTTGATTTGCTTCTAAAATTTAAATATTTAACGAATTTAATTTGGAGGCGCTCATGGGAATGACTGTGAGTCACGTACTGTGGATTCCAAACTGTACTGCAGTATTCGAGAATGCTTCTGATATATGCATAGTAAAGCACTTTTATGCAAGAAATGTCAGTAAAATCGCGCGTGACTCTTATTATGAAACCCAAGTTTTTGTAAGCTTTGTTTATTATATATTCAAAGTGACTATTAAATGTAAGTTTTGGGTCGAGATAAACCCCTAAATCTTTCACAGAAACAACCTTTTTCAGACTTACGTTATTTAATTTAAAATCATAATCAATGGGATTCTTACGCCTAGTGAATTGAATGTGTGCACATTTTGCAACATTGACTGTGATACGGTTAGTTATATAATACAGTGATAGTCTGTCTAGATCTTCCTGCAGTTTAATGCAATCCTCAATTGTATTAACCTTCATATAGATTTTAGTGTCATCGGCATATAGTAAAAGCTGAGCATGTCTAAAGCACAATACGATGTCACTTATGTAAGCTATATAAAATAACGGTCGGAGAAGGGAACCATGCGGCACACCAGAAGGGATCGATACGAAATCCGAACGATTGCCACCAATAACTACGGCTTGTTTACGGTTTAAGATATATGATTCTACCCACCTGTAAAGATCACCATGTATGCCAAGCTGTTGGAGTTTTTGCAACAGTATGATGTGATCAACGCGGTCAAAAGTCAAAGTCAAAGTCAAAGTCAAATACTCTTTATTCAAATAAACTTTAGAAAAGTGCTTTTGAATCGTCCATAATTTTTTTACCTACTACCCATTCAGGACGTCTATTTTTTAGCTGTGGAGAAGAATGGGCGCAAGAAACTCCACAGCTTTAATTCATTATGTAACGACATTTACAAAATTATATGCCGTTACGTTACCAAGTTATACAAGTTTAAAAAACCTTAACAATAAATTGGATTAGAAATAGATTGGAGCATTTTAAACCCATGCTGTTTTGTCTTCAATGTAATCAGACACTTTATAATAAGCTTTTTTATAAAGCTTTTCTTTAATAGCGATTTTAAATGTATTAATATCTAGTTTTTGGATATTACTTGGAACTTTATTGTAAAAACGTACACACAGGCCTCTAAATGAATTATTTACTTTGTGGAGCCTAGTATTAGGTACTGCTAGTTTGTTTTTATTTCTAGCGTTTACATTGTGAATATCACTGTTTTTAGAAAAAGTTTCAATATTTTTATATACATACATTAGGTTCTCGTAAATATATTGTGATGCAACTGTCATTATATTAATATCTTTAAATCTCTCCCTAAGAGAATTACCAGCTTTTAGATTATAAATTGCTCGAATAGCCCGCTTCTGCAGCACAAAGATAGTTTGAATATCGGCAGCATTGCCCCACAGTAAAATGCCGTACGACATTACGCTATGGAAATAACTAAAGTAAACAAGTCTAGCTGTTTCAATGTCAGTGATCTGACGAATTTTCATTACTGCATAAGCCGCAGAGCTCAGTCTACTCGACAATTTATCTATATGTGGGCCCCACTGTAGCTTTGCATCCAACGTAATGCCTAGAAACACTGTGGTGTCCAAAGCTTTCTCGAAATCAGTATATATCACATCAACCTGAGACTGAGAGCCCATGCCTTTATGTACGTCGCTTACAAAAACGCTCAAATTTGACGTTGTCGATCTACCCTTTACAAAGCCATGTTGTTCGTCCGGTATTCCTTTCTTTATTATTGGGTAACCTTCATCGTAAACAACTCGCTCTAAACATTTGGCAAAAACATTTAAGATCGCTATTGGGCGGTAATTCTCTATTTTGCATTTAGTGCCTTTTTTGTGAAGAGGAACAATATTAGCTTCTTTCCATTTTGCAGGAAAAACTCCCTCAGAAACTGATCGGTTGAAGATAATGCACAGGGGGACGGACAGTGCCTCAGCACATTTTAGCACAAAAAATGGCGGAATTAGGTCGCTACCGGCCCCTTTCCTAGTATCTAACTTTGATAGCATCTTAAAAACTGTCTTTTGCGTAACTGAAAAAGTGCTTGTGAAGTTATTAGAGTCAGCTCCGGTATATGCCTGACCTGCCACAGAACTAGTTGGTTGCGCAAACATACTCTTAAAGTAACAATTGAAAGCTGCACAAATGTCATCACTACCCATCAACTGCTTGTCGTCTAACGTCATTATACCTGGATATCCTGTATTATATTTACGTTTAGAGTTAACGTATGACCACAGCATTTTAGGGTTACACTTAATGTTTTTTTGACAGTGTGCTAAATATTTAAGATAACAGTCATTTTGCATAACCTTCGTTCTCCCTCTGAGCATTGAAAACGTATCGTAGTCCAATGGATTCTTATAAAGTTTCCACCACCGATGAGCTTTTTGTTTCTCCTTAAGCAAGTTAATGAGGGCACGATCATACCACACAGGGTATGCATCGTTAATGTTAGTGTTTACAACTGGTATAAATTGGTCAATTATGCGATATAAGATAGAGTAGAAGGTGTCAACAGCCTCATCAACTGTGCCTGATGCCATAATGCTAGCCCAGTCAACCATACGCATCTCTGCTTTAATTAGCTCGTAGTCTGCTTTTCGAAACATGTATTTCGTCCTAGAGCACTTTTGCAATGGTTTTACTTGAATGTCAGTCGCCTTAATAGCTAGAGTAGTGTGTTGGATATCCTCCTTTACCAATGGCGATGCTGATTCAGTTACCTCCACATTGAAATTACAAAAGAAAAGATCCAAAGTATTACCAGCGTTATTTTTATAACTATTGTTTTGATGCAGACCAAGGAAGTAGGACTGGTTTACTAAATCAATCCCAGCATTCTGCAATTCAATGGAACCCTTTCTCAAATGTGTCGGCCCAGACGGTCTCCATACAATGTTATACAAGTTAAAGTCACCAGCCAATACGAACAAATCGTCCCCAAACGACACGGCAACATCAGACACCAATTGTCGGCAGCTATTTAAACGGGAAGGCAACGCCCGGTCTGGCGCCATGTAAGCCAGCGCTATATGCAAGTTATGCTGCGAGCCTATTGTTCGCCCGTCCACCGTAACCCACAAGCACTCGATATGATCGCGATTACTATAGCGTTGTGTTATCAAATTTGTGATATTTCATCTGTAAAGATGAATCTGCATAGCCATCGGTTGCAATAACCGTTGGATAGATGGCACTCTGCGGCTAAAAGCAGTATAAAATCAAAAAGCAGTGGAAAAATTTAGTGCTTACGTCAGCCTTCCCGGTAGCATAATGATCAGTGTAGCCGCCCGGATTGCTGAAGACCCAGGTTCGATTCCTGCCTGGGCCGGGTAGGTATTTAATTTTTTCACTGTATTTTATAAATATTTAATCGAATGCACTTTATTGCCGCTGTAATGGAAGTAAATTGAAATAAAATATGACTGTAGAATGGGCAAAAAATTCAAATGTATTTTTTAAATATACAGCAAACAAGAATAAGGCCCTTCTAATGGAAAACGGGTCACCGCTGTCCATGGACGCTTGGCCCACCAAGAGTATCGCGCGCGTTGCAGACCCAAAGCTTTAAATCATGCTTCTAATTTTAATACCCTATAAATTAACTGGATTTAGCATCCGTTAAACCATAACACAGCATTGCAAAGTAATAGATACAGTGGCACCGGTCGACAGGTAACCAGTGATCCACACTATTTCATTTAGTAGTTAAAAATAGGGATTATAATTTTTTTTTTGAGTTTAGCATTATTTGTCATCTTGTAAAAATGTTAATGAATTTCTACATTATTTTTTGGCGACAAAATCTGAGTGTCGTCTTCTCGGTTACTGTGTCGAACATTGGCCAACACTGGCAAAATGGCAACTTCGATGCAAGAAATATGTATTAGATCAGTCGGATTCTAGGCAGAATCCTACCTTCATCCAAAAATCTGTAACGTTCTCCATTTTTTTGCCTTAGCATTTCTATTCTTTCTTAAGCCCTCGTCCGCGCGACACCGCGTCATATAAATTCCTATCCAATATTCACAAATTCTCGCGGCGCATTTTAATAGCCGTGAAGCAAATTGCAATCTCCTTGCACACTTAACTTTGTCTCCGCACCGTTATAAAACATTTAGGGATATCTATTCTTGACGCTTCATAGCATTCTTTATACATACATACATACATACATACATACAGCTTAGTAAAGCTAAGGTTTCCCTCTCTCAGTAGCACGACCTATCGAGATCTTTTGTGCTAAACAAGCATACATACATCTTATCTTATCTTATCTTAGTGGGGCCTAGGTTTCCCTCTATCAGTAACACTTCGACCCATCGGGATCTTTTGTGCAACCCCATCCTTTCACTCTTCCTCCTCTGTAAAGATAGATGCCATAAGTTTGGCAACGTCCTTAAGAGCAAAGAGCCTGAAGTTCTCCGGTTTCGGATAGGCCGACCCCAGGAGTCCCATTCTTTTCCTAGCCAAAGAGTCGCAGTAACACAGTAGGTGCTGCATTGACTCCGTTTCCTCTCCACATGCCCTACATAAACTATTTGTTGAGATGTGCATTCTGTTAAGCATTTGCTTTGTGGCATAGTGCCCTGTCAAAGCACCGATGGTTAATCGGGCCAGCATACATACATACTCTCACGTCCTTCTCCAAAAAGGGTAGACACTTAAAACTAATAACGTAATACTCTTGAATCTCTGCAATTGCGTAGAGATGTTGCGTCACTCAGCGTGCTTTACCGCTTATACCATGGCGAGTGCTCTGAAGAGCTCTTTGACTTCATCCCACCTTCTCCCTTTCTTCATAGGAGTACACGTGCTGCTCTTCGGAGTCACCGCTTCACTGTCTCAAATATCCCGTCGCGCACAAAGAAATTTGGAGACTCGTTTCTTTGTCGCACCTCCAAAAGATGGAATAGTCTACCAGCACACGTTTTCCCTCCTTTCTATGATATGGGGTCCTTCAAGAGAGGCGTGAGGAAGCACCTTGTGGGCCGGCAGAGTGAAGTTGACTGATGCTACGTTTGTTTCCACGCTGCACCAGTTGTCTTCGCTTCTGGACTTCATTTCCACTTAACATCAGGTGGGATGGAGTCATTTGCCGAGCTAAGTATAAAAAAAACAGGACAGAGATGAGACAGGACATCGAAATCACCAATATTGAGTATACTCACCATTGTGACCCGACGCCAAATTTAGCATAAACAAAGTGGGGTTCTGATGTTGAACAGACAACATCAGTGATGGGTTGCTAGGCGCTCGCCTAAGCGAGTGTTGTAACCCTTAGAAAACTTCTTCTATAAAAAAACGACGGGTTGCACTCCGGGAGTGCCGGCAGAAGTGAAAACTTGAATATTAATGTTGTGCATTTTTGATATTTTGGAATGGTTAGGGAATAATTTTGCACGAATTGCTTCAATTATCAGTATAAAAGTACTATCATTTATATGGTAGAATACAATATTTATTTATTGCGCTATCGTACACAAACATGACAATTTATTCGCGCAAGCGCCCTGCGCCGCCTAAACGAAACAGCAGGCATACATTTTCGCCGCGCCGTAGAAAGAGAGGGGGATACTTCCTCTCCTACGCCGCGCCGGCTGTCTACTCTCCATCCGTCTTACGAATTTTCGATCAGGTCACGTGTCCTGACGCGAATTTAACATTTCAAAAATCCAGTGAAATTACATGGCATGAGGCATAAGGAATGAAGAAGCAAATAGCAGGTCGGTAAGGTGAAGACAGCTAGTAATTTTCAATCCTGCTCCACTGGCTGTGGAGCATCTGGACTGCGCGCACGCATAACATGAGATAGAACGGAGTTAGTTGCCTACTCTTCGATAAAAAAGAACTAGATATCTACAGGGCTGCAATGATCTCGTGATAGCCTTGGTGTTGCAAGCGCCGTGGTTTGCAGAAAGAAAAAACATTTACTGGAATCACATAACAAAACTCACAATTAAACATACAACATTTGTAACAAAAAGAATTTTAAAAAAAACGAGCGGGCCTTACAGTATTCGCATATGATGTGTAACATTTGACATCTCACCTTAGTATTGAGCTATTTTAACATTATATTGTGAAAAGTATGGGTCAGATATTATTTGAAATGATTTTTCTTCAAAGAATAATTCTTTTTAAAGAAATTTTTTTTTTATTTAATTGACACTAAGAGCAATACCGCGCGCTCATTCGTCAAATCAAACGGCCCGCGCTTCCCCGATTGGTTGGTACTGTAGTGATCGGGACTGCTTGGAGGCGCGGACCTACTGGCAGCCGTCGCGTTCTGAGTTTGAATGAAATTAAAACGAGACGCGGCGGAAGAAAGGAGAATCGAGTGGAGCATCGACGGCTGGTGCGGCTTCGACGCATTAATAGAATTATCATTATTGTAATTTCTTGAAAACATTCAATATATAAAAGTATATTCTCTGATTCGTTTTAGTTCACGCCCCCACATAAGTAGCAATCATTCGGGTTGTCACAGTTGGTGGAGGCGCCGGGTACGCCGCACATAGATTCCGGATACTTACATTCCATAATTTTAGCTAGGGCCAGTCACGGATAGTAGCCGTGTAGACTAGGCTTCAAGAAAGAAAGGCGATAAAAGGCGTTGCAGGGATCAACGAGCCATTGTGTTTTTGCAAGAGTAGTGTGTTGAGATTTTCGCACACACGGAAGAATCCATACTAGAAGTTGTGTGCTGAGACGCTTGCACACACAGAATAAGCTGTTAACTGGAAAACAGGCGATATATAATTCATATTGTTTCTCGTTATTATTAATTGTGTAATGATGCCGAATGTAGAATATTTCTCGGGGGTGGATGGTGCATCCATCAAAGATTTTGCTTGCGACTTTAAATGCGTCGCAGCCATAAACAAATGGCATGAAAAAGATTTGTCGGCCATTGTGGCTTCCTATCTGAGAGGGCCGGCTTTAATGTATTATAAAATAATTTATAAGCCAGAATTACCTTTTGATGAGATCTTATCATTACTCGAAAAGGAATTCCCCTCAACGAGAAATGTCGCGGCAGAGTATTACACGGCCCGACAAACGAACGCCGAAAGCTTGTTAGATTTTTATTATAGACTAACGGGTCTCGCCTTGAGAGCGAAAGTAGACGACGAAAATGACTTCGTGATGACCTTCCTGCAGGGGATAGTTCAGCGGGAAAAGAGATTACTGGCGGTACAAACCTTTGCCGACAAAGCCTCTCTAAGAGCTACTTTGGCGCGGATGGATAACATACTGGGAAAAGGCGGAAACGTTTCTATTAATGTACCAATTAGAGAACCCACGGGGGTTTCACATAGAGATGGCTCAGGCGACCGTGCATCTTCGTATCATTCATATTCACCCGCGGCCAGCGGACAAGGTGAACGTACACCCTACCGTTCGCATTCCCCAGTATCTTATAGTCAATCTTATTCTCCAAGAGATAATACTCCGTGTACATCGCAGAGTGCGGGAAATGAAGAATTTTCAACTCAGCGTTATAACCTACGTCCACGTTATGTTCGCGATAATAATGCTGCATCTTTCCCTAGTACTCCACAAAGAAGCAATTACAACCGTCCCGTCGGGCGTCAGCAAAGAGGTGCGCCGAATTTTCGACGCGGGACCGGAGCCAGATAAGATGTGCGGAGATACGCACCGGGTCCCGAATGCAGTCTCCTTCACACACTATTAATGCCGAGACACGCACCGAGTGCGAGATCCGAACACGGACCCCAATGCGCGCTCCCAGCGTAGACACACGCACTGTGGTGCGAACGCAGTCACCAGTCCAACGTGCGCCAAGCATAGAGACACATGTAGTGTCTCGAACGCAATCTCCGCTACGAACTTCGAGTGCAGAGATACGCTCCGTGCCACGAGTGCTGTCGCCGCCGATTCCCGCATGCTCCTATGAGGGAGTAAACGGTCGGTCAATCCCCAACCCTTACATTAAGTTATCCATAGGGACGAAGGCATGCTTTGCTTTGGTAGATACTGGCGCAACTATATCCGTAATCGGAACGCAGATGGTCAAAAGGTGCGGTTTGTTAACTCAAACGTTACCGCACAAGAGATTATTAAAGACCGTGACCGGTTCGATGGTTCCAGTTAAGCATGAGGTGGTGACGAACTTCGTCATCGACTCGATGGTATTAGATTATTAGTTATGGACAAACTAGGGTCGGATTTAATATTAGGTGTTGAATTTCTACGTGAGAATAGTGTTGTAATAGACTTCTGCAATGAAGCGATTGTGTTTGTAAAAAGAAAACTCAGTATCCCGTTCGTTTTCCCGGAGGGTGAAGAAACTGGGACCATACCACTCCACTAAGCCGCCAAGATATGTTGTTTTTTGTGAATTCAGATAAAACACAAATAATTGTAAATTCTGTAAAAAGTAATGTTAAGTTAGATGTTAAGAAAGAAATTCAATGCTTGTTAGCTCCGAACCTGAGTCAGGTTCAAAATACAATTTTATTTAATTTGTTAATGAGGTATACGGATAGATTTGCCTTCGATTCCTCCGCTCTAGGCAGTTATACGCAGGATCCAATAGCGATCAATATGGTTGATGACGTACCCGTTCATCTTCCCCCGTATCGAGCTTCGCCTAAGCAACTAGAAATCATAGATGCACAGGTAGCCCAAATGTTAGAAAATGGTGTCATTAGGGAATCGCATAGTGCATATGCTGCCCCGGTGGTCCTAGTGAAAAAAGATGACGAAACGTGGCGGTTTTGCATAGATTATCGTAAGTTGAATAAAAAGTTAATATTAGATTCTTATCCTCTTCCTAGAATAGAATGTCTAATTAATTACTTCGCAGGTTCAAAGTTCTTTGCGGAACTGGATTTAAATTCTGGCTATTTTCAATTGGAACTGTCGGAACGTGACAAACACAAAACAGCTTTTGTCACCCCGTCTGGTCTATTCGAATTTAATCGCTTACCGTTTGGTATAGCCATAGCACAAGCTGCTTTCCAAAGAGTGATAGATAGGGTCTTGGCCGGTATAAAGTACAAGTACGCGATCGGGTACGTCGACAATATAATTGTATATGCGCCCACGTTTGAAAAATTTATGTACGCGCTTAATGACGTATTCGATAGGCTAAAAAAGGCAAATCTTACTGTAAAACCTGCGAAATGTAAATTTGGTTTTGATATTATTAGCATGTTAGGTTATAGATTTTCTCCTGAGGGGTATGGTCCCGACCCCCAGAAAATAGAAAATATAACTAAGTTGCAACCTCCCAAAAACGTAAAGCAACTTAAATCTTTACTTGGGTTATTTTCTTATTATAGAAAGTTTGTCAATAATCACGCGGAAATAGTCTCTCCTCTCACTAAACTGTTAAAAAAGAACGCCAATTTCGTATGGGAAAGTGTTCATCAGTTAGCCTTTAGTAATATAATTAAACTATTATCAACCCCACCTTTATTAACTTACTATTCGGGAGATACAGGTATGGTAAATAGGTTGTACGTAGATGCATCGGGCGAAGCGATTGGAGCTTGTTTAATGCAGGGTAAGGAAGCTCTTCTCCCTGTGGCTTTTGCCTCCAGGCGTTTAAGTGATCCAGAAACTAGGTATTCCACTACGGAAAAGGAGTGTTTAGCGTTAGTTTGGGCGTTAAAATATTTTAAGCATTACTTATGGGGGCTGTCTTTTCAGGTGGTTACAGATCATAAGGCTTTAGTTTGGTTACAACAGTGTAGAGATAATAACTCTAGATTGGCTAGATGGTCATTGGCGATCCAGGAGTATAGCTTCGATATAGTGCACTGTTCGGGTAAAGACAACGTCGTAGCAGATTTTTTGAGTCGTAACCCCCTAGAAGAGTTAGGGAAGGAGGATGCTGCTTCGGTTACGTGCGATGATGGGTTACAGATTTATCGCTTGAGTGAGATTAATCTGCAGGAAAGTCAAGCTGGAGATAGTTTTTGTTCCGGTTGGTTAAGTGAGCTGAGAAACAACGCTGGTAGACGTAGGGGTTTTGTTTTGGAGGAAGGTTTATTATGTAAAAAGGTGAATAGATCAGGTTTTAACAAAATGGTAGTGGTCTTGCCCGAAGATAGGTTATCAGGCGTCTTGGCGGAGTTGCATGACGATGCGTGGTCAGGTGGTCATTTAGGTTTATCCAGAACTTTGTCCAAGTTTAGGGAGAGATATTTTATTCCGGAGGCGGAAAGGAAAATAGCTAGGTATATCAAGTCTTGTCTTAGATGCCAGGAGAGGAAAAAGGATTTGAAGGTAGCTCCCCTACAATCGGTCATAAGTAATTCCATTATGGATAAGATAGGGATAGATGTGCTAGGTCCTTTCCGAAGGTCGGATAAGGGAAATAAATATGTTCTCGTTGCCATAGAACATATTTCCAAGTTTGCTTTAGTTAGGTCGTTACCAAGGGTGACGAGCAAGGAGGTGGTAGATTTTCTGATAGAGGAGGTATTTTGCCGTTAAGGTGGTGTAAAGGAGATTATTTCTGATAGGGGTTCGATCTTTATTTCGAATCGCGTAAAGACTGCAGTGGAATTCTTTGGAGCTAAATTATGTTATACTTCGGCTTTTCATCCGGCGAGCAATGGGTTAACAGAAAGGTTCAATCGTACGTTAGTGAATATGCTGTCGACGTATGTAGCTGAGGATCAGCGTGATTGGTGTAGTTTCGTGCCGATGGTTACTTTTGCTTATAATTCGTGTCAACAGGCATCTACAAGAGTCTCTCCTTTTCTGTTGTTATACGCGCGGGAGCCGGTGTTGACAGTCGACATGTCAGTAAATAACAGCGAAATAAATTCATTAACAGATTATAACAGCAGAAATAGAGTCTCGAATGCTTTGTTAATTAGGGTTAAAGAGAATATTCGGAGATCGCAGCTTAAACAGAAGGTCCGGTATGATAGAAAGGCTTCTGCTCAGGTGTTCACTCCAGGTCGTTTAGTCATGGTCTATACTCCAAGGCGGATCACTGGCCGTAGTTTTAAACTCGCTAGATTATTCCGAGGGCCATATCGTATCTTGAGACGCTGTTCTGAAGTGAACTATAAGGTTAGATTACTTTACGGTAGGAGTAGATCTTTGGTGGTGCACTTCAATCGCCTGAAACCGTTTTTACCCCGGTTAGGGTAGTTTTTTTTGTTATTGGAAATTCTTCTTCTTCCTCTTCTTTTTCTTCTTCTTCTTCTTCTTCTTCTTCTTCTTCATCTTCCTATTTTTCTTCTTCTTATAACTCTTCTTATTACTTTATTGTAGATGAAAGTTTTATTAGGAATGGTGGTAAGTAGGAAATATTTGCATAGTAAGTAAATAAAGGTCGCACCAGTCAGTGGGATTGATATGAATAATATTATGTTAAGTTGTCATTTGCACCCATGACAAATGACTTATTTAGGAGGAGGTGAGAGCATGTCACACAGAATATGTCATACTATAGTGTATCATTCTTCTTTGACAGTGAGAGGAAAGAACTACTTCACTTGTTCTTTTGTAAGTTTTGAAAAAGTTGTTGTCATGACAAGTGTCTATGTGATGTTTGACACTCTGTTATTAATAATTTATTGTTGTTATAATTGACGTAGTTTTGATGTGTGCGCTAACGAATTGAGTTCCAGAAAACGAAGCCCGTAGTATAGTTACTGGTCGTTAAAGTAACCGTCGTGATTATGAGCTTTGGTTCGTTTACTGAAACTCACCAACGGACTTATATAATCCGGTGAGGTGTTCGAGTCGAACACACTCAGGGCAACTAAATGTTTATAATTATTTACGGTTATGTTTACGATAGAAGTATCCAGGGAACGTTAGATGTAGGTGTCATTTGATTGTTATATGGTGTAAAAACTATGTTTTATAATCTAATGTATCTCTAGATGTTAGACAGGTAATGGGGAGAAATTAATACCTACTGTTTAAATTGTCGATTTAATGTAATGTCACTTTTTAGTAAGTTCGAGGACGTTTTTAGTGAAGTTTTCTGTCTTCGAAGTCCCTACCACGAATCCCAGGATTATTAATTATTATAAATAATTATTAATTGCCGAGGTTAAGGAAAGAAACGCACATAAGCGTATATAAATGAAAACGCGAGGGTGTGGTAGTGACTAGCAGCCAAGAGTTGCAACTTTATACTTTCTTCACATAAGGCAGGCATATTCTCAGCTGTTTTTTTACCTTTGTTACAGAACACAACGTCTGCCGAAGGGGCGTAGCTCCTGTAGTGATCGGGACTGCTTGGAGGCGCGGACCTACTGGCAGCCGTCGCGTTCTGAGTTTGAATGAAATTAAAACGAGACGCGGCGGAAGAAAGGAGAATCGAGTGGAGCATCGATGGCTGGTGCGGCTTCGACGCATTAATAGAATTATCATTATTGTTATTTCTTGAAAACATTCAATATATAAAAGTATATTCTCTGATTCGTTTTAGTTCACGCCCCCACATAAGTAGCAATCATTCGGGTTGTCACAGTACCATCCGACGGCCAACTGTACCTCCGCGCGCTTTCCTGACTTCCTGTTACATACTTCCGTCCCATTTCACAAAATCACTCCCACAAATTGCAAGAAAGCGAGAGGAAAGATCTTACACATCAATAATAACAACAACAGTCACCGCTTTCTATCATGCTCGTTTCATCACATCATCATTATCGTCGTCACCAGCTCATTTTACGTCCTCACTGCTGGGGAGCCTTCCCTATGAATGGATAGGCAGAATGGGCCATAACCACCACGCGGGCCATTGCGGTACGGTGGTTGTTAACAACTGCTAATGCAGCCAGGTTACGTACCCTCCGAAGCACGGAGGAGCTCAATATGAAACTTTTTTGGTCACCCATCCGATGCGAAAGTTTCTTAACCTTAATTAATCATTGTGCCATCAAGCTCCTCTGCTCCATTTATTCTCGTTTGCTGGCTCACATATACAATGTTATTTTTAGTTTATACGAAACCTGAAAACTGATTGTTCAGAATCAGTAATAGAATCGATTTCAATATTTTTTATACCATGTTACATTTTGACAAAATAACATTTACAAAATCTCAATTATAGTATACCCTACTAAAAAAACACAACGGGACAGCACAAAAAGCTTGTAACTTCGTGAGTTTTCAATATATTATTTTAATTTTTTTTTGTACTGATTCTTTAAATGAAAATATTTGACCCGTGTTTCGGTTTTCGTATAAACTAAAAATAAGGTTGTGTATAAAAAGAAATACCAACCCCAAACTTAACGACGTTCGTACTTAAGTGTAACTTTTTATTATTACATAACGGGGAACCGCTTAGCTTTTTTATCTCGCTTAATGGTAAGTAACGATAAGGACGGAGGTGAAAGCGCGCTAAACTCGGAATCTTCAACTGCCGAGACACTAGCTCGCTTATCTCTAACTGTCGGGACGACAATGCTACTAATGACATGGCGGTAGGCTTGGATAAGATGGTAGTCGCTAGGAACTACAACGCTACAAGATATAAACAATGACTTATTATAAACTCTAAACTGGTTGTACGTACAGTCGGCGGCAGATCAACCTACCCAAATCTGTCAAATTTCTCCAATGAATATTGATCCTTATAACCAAACAATAAAGTTCAAAGTTGATTGTAGAAATTTGACAATTTTGGGTAGGTGATCTGCCGCCGTGTGTACATGCCACCTAAAGTAGTATTAGCATTTGAAAGATGTTATTAGAAGGCTTTCCAACCAATCTGTTTGGATATCTCTGAATTGTTTTATATCAATGTTAAGTTTCCATACACACCTGTTCGTATATATGTTTCGACAGACAGACTTTTTAGTCGTTATACCGTATTCATATAGAAGTAGATCCCGGTACAATGCTAATGTTCAAGGGTTCAATAGGTACTAGTTTAGGTTAATAGTGATGCTTGTTTTAAGTCCGCTATAAATAAATAAATAAAATGCGTTTATTTCGACCAACTTCGGATCATAGGAGTACAGTATCAAAATAATAATAAAACGAAATAAAAAAATAAAAATTACAAAATGAAAATAAAAATTTAAATTAAAACATTATGATAAATAAAATAATTGATAAAATACATTAAATAAAAAAATGTCAACAAATAAATATATAAAACAAAGTATTATTTACCCTAAACCACGGAAACATGTCCGTTACAGCAGTACAGCTATGCAAGCTACCATCTGTCTCCACAACAATTTTGAAAATACCTAATAATTAAAAGTCAAAGCTGAATTGTTTTTAAACTTTGAAATTTTAACCAATGCTTCGTAAGCTTTACGGAAGAAGCCTCAAGAAACTCGGCAACGGCTCTTTTTCCGGTTCAATGTTAAAAATATAACCATACAAGTTTAGTAAAATAAAAATAAAGCAAAAGATATCTCATTCACACTCGAAAGCTACATTGAAACATGAAATAGTGACCCGCGAGCTACGGCGTAGACAGCGTTTGCTACGGTCTACGAACTACGTACTACGTTTGTAGTCTGTTGTAGTTTCATATTATCTTTCAGTTCGCGATGGTATCTTTATAATAATACGTTAAAGAAAGCTTCGTACCTCTTTTATAGCATATTGCGCGCACAGACGATTGTAAGATTTATTTAAAGTTTAAATGGAGAAAGAGTCCCTAAAACTAGTTTATCTTTCACGTGTTTTAACTATTTATTTTGAAAAGGTCGATTTTCGGCCTCGCTCTAGGTATTATTTAAACATCTATCTCGAAAATCACAATATAAGTACTGTGTTCAATGTTTATTATGAGAAACAATACATAGATTTATTTAGATTTTTATAATGCTGGTTGTATTTATAAATAATCATTATTTTGGCCGGCAGGGTGAGGGTGACTGATGCTGCGTCGTTTTTACTCTGCACCAGATAAATACGCGTCTAGGCTTCGGGTGGAGTGAAGTCGTTTATCAAGCTAATTAGTTTTATTACAAAATAGAATAATATATTTAATGACAAATTGTATTAAAATGCTTCTTGATCTAGATTTCACTTTCGTTCTCGATATTGATTTTAATGTAGGTATTTTTTTGTAAATTTATGTTTTTGTATTGAATTGTATTTTTTATTCGATTTTAATTTTAATTTATTTATAAATTGATTAATTTTTATTGTTTATTCTCAATTTTGTATAATTTTGTAATCTGTTCTGTTACTCGCTTTTTTTTTTTATTGCATGCTGTCCAGACTTCAATTATATTGAAGTTGCATTTAATTTGTGTCGTTCTATGTGTGTATTATATTTAAAATTATATTGGTGTGTACTATGTTGGTGCTGGTTTAAATAAATATAATTATTATGTCTTTAGCTGAATTCTGTCATGTATATATTTTTTATTTTTGTTTGACATTTATACTATATCCATTGCAGCACAAACCAACAAAACCAGATATACAATAAACGCGCAAAGGTGATAACCATCGTATAATCCTGACTCCCGACTGTATTCTTAATACAGTAAAAAGCTTAATCCGCCGCTTAGCGGGCTGACTGGAAACCGTTTACCAGGGTAGCATAGCATGGCGGCAGTTCCTTCTCATATGACAACCCGCGCTGATTTATAGGTCGCTTATCGTGCGCCTGAATTTATTTGTCTGCTCCTACCGCCTATGCTCGCTTGGTGCCGTGCTTTAGAATGTGTAGAACTGGCATTCAATAATATTGTTAATGTTATGTTAGGCTTTTTAACAAACAATTGAATGTTTGATAACAGTTTTATTCAGATAGCGTTAATTAAAACGAGAATTTGTATGAAGCGTTGCTCAATGCCGTCGTTGACGTGATCAGTAGTCAGTAGTAAGCAGTTTAGCGACAATTATTTAAAAAGAAACATATTTTAAAATTTCCAATTATAAAAATAATTTGATATTTTACTCGCCTCTATGGTCTAGTGGTTAAGACCACCGGTTTAGACCCAGAGGTCCCGGGTTCGATTCCCAGCGGAGGGTACGTGTTTGAGTACTCGGTTTGGTTGGTGGTAGGGCTTGTTTGCCCGCTTGGCTAGCTACGAACATCTTTTCTAAATATGTCGCCATAACATCAAAGTCTGTAGCATATTGTTGTGTTCCGGCAGCTAGAGATAAGATAGCCAGTGCCTCAGCTCAGTAGTTGTGGATTACGGGTTAAGTTTTTTTTTTTTTTATTGTGAGTTGGGCTTGCTCTTGGCCTCATTCTAATCCCTAGGGCTAAGAAGAGGCCGACGATGGAACAAGCTTGCCCAGAAATAGCCTATTTACTCGGGCTTTAAAAACTTTAGGGTTATATGCACTTGGGAACACAGACGCCGCGCCGGTAGGGAAATCCACTCTTTGGCTGTACGTATTATAAATGTAGAAGCAAAACGCTTAGTGCGCAGAAGTGGAATATCAACCAGGTAAGGGTGGTAGCCAGCCGTACGTCTGGATTCCCGATGGTAAAATGGGGAAGGTGGAATGAGCTCATGCAACTCAATAGCACACTCTCCGAAGTGCGCTTCCACCTTCGGGCTTCATCATCATCATCATCATCAGCCTATACTAGTCCACTGCTGGAAAACCTTCGGGCTTATCAGGTGAGATTCATCTCAAGTGAAATGCTTACCCTTAAGATAAAATAATATTATATTTTAAGCTTTTAATAAACAATTGAACGTTTGATAAGACTTTATTCAGATAGCGTTAATGTAAACGAGATTTTGTATGGTAAATTTTTAGTTCACTTCGTTTGTCACCAGGAGGCGCTGATTCAATCAATGGTGAATAAAACTCGCACTAGCCACGCAGCAGTCAGTAGTAGTAAAGAGTTTGGGGACTACGATTTATAAAAAACTTTTTTTTATTGTTTTCTATTTTAAAAAGAGCTTAGTGGCTCTGCGGTTACTTATAGTGTTCGGGTTGATATTGTAAGTTAGGTTATAGCCTTTTTAGCCCTCTTCTCTTTGTATTGGTTCCTCGTTAATCTAACGTAAGTCATTCTACTTAGTGAAATGAAACCTGATGTATAAAATAAACGCGAGTAGATCCGTAAAAATAGTTTCATTTCAATGTGTAGTGTTCGCGTAAACTTTAGAAAACAATATCATTCTACTTATTTTCTTCTTGACGACCTCCTTGGTCGAGTGGTTTGTACACCGGTTTTCATGGTGTCGCCATCTCTGAGGTCCCGGGTTCGATCCCCGGTCGGGTCAATTTAGAAATTATTGTTTTTCTAAATTGTCTCGGGTCTGGGTGTTTTTCTATGCATAATAAGTATATATTTAAGTATTTTAAGTATGTTTATCCGTTGTCTAGTAACCATATAACGAGTTTCATTACGAAGCTTCTCTTGGGCTAGATAATTGGTGTGAGTGTAGGAAAAATTTTTTTATTTTTATTTATTTTACTTTCTCTATTTCTAATTGGCCCAACTTATTTGTGTCGAGTAAAAACTCTTTGATTGTTACTATAATACTAACCTTAGGTACGTTAATAAGTTAGTTAAACAGTAATAAATAAAGTGATAACATGTATAAACAAAATTGCCACTTCTACACAGTTGTTAACGCTACATTGCAATGTCTCGGGGGTTGGTAATTGTACAAATTATAAATTTGTGACCGACTGCCGCGCCCGGGATTAAATTGTGCCGCCATTGCAATGCCTGCGCTGCTCCGGTGGCCTTGGTCGGTGGCGGGCTATGCATTTTCGGTTTAATTCCTCATTTACTTGTCCGTACATAGCATATGGATGCAGGAGCTCAATTGCGCTCGGAACTGCTGAAAATAAGCAACTTTCGCAAATTCCGGTCGTCGGATGTGGGACAAAAACTTTGTCATCTCGAGGTTCTTTGTGCCCCGGATGACACGTCGCTTCATAAGCAGACGTTAACAACCACCGCACCGCACTGGGCCTCGTGGTGGTTTATGGCCCGTTCTCCTTATCCATCCATAGCAGTGGTTCTTAACCTTTTAGCCGACCTCCTTGGTCGAGTGGTTTGTACACCGGTTTTCATGGTGTCGCCATCTCTGAGGTCTCGGGTTCAATCCCCGGTCGGGTCAATTTAGAAATAATTGTTTTTCTAAATTGTCTCGGGTGTGGGTGTTTTCTATGTATAATAAGTATGTATTTAAGTATTTTAAGTTTGTTTATCCGTTGTCTAGTAACCATTTAACGAGTTTCATAACGAAGCTTCTCTTGGGCTAGATAATAATTGGTGTGAGTGTAGGAAAGATTTTTTTTTAGCCGTGAGGGACCATTTCACCAAGTATCTGTCTTGCCAGGGACCACCAGTTGTTTTACATCACGCACGTCAAGGTCCTCTAGTCACTTGTTTATTGTTTATCACGATTACGATGGCTACGCGGACCACTTGGAATGTCTCCAGGAACCACCAGTGGTCCGCGGACCACCGGTTTAGAACCACTGAATAGGGAAGGTTCGTGCTCCAGCAGTGGGGACATAAAATGAGCTGGTGGTGCGACCCTGTAAAGTTGTAAGTAATTATAAATAAATGTATAAATAATTAAATAACAACACAAAATTCTACTAACATTGTTGTTAGGTATAATAATAGGCTTAAAGACTTCAGTAAGATAGTGGCAGCTGCCAGCTAGCCAGGCGGCCTTAACTAAAGGCTTACTATCAACCAAACATTGTAGGTGTATACTCCCCGTAGGAAATCAAACCCGGGCCCTCTGGGTCTAACTATAACCAATAGTTCGTTTAACTCTGTGTTATTACAAAGACTTCTTTTGTGGGCATTTAAGTTGTAAAACTGTTTCTCCTAAAACACAAGATGACATCATAATCAAATTATATGAATATATTTTGTAATACAATTTTCTATTGCCAACATTAACTTTTGCATAATAAGAGAAACGGAATTGTCGCGGTAAGCCGAACGGGTTAATACGGCAGGCAAAATTAAAATTCCCGCGACTCCTACCCAAAAAGTTGGAGCAATTTGTAGTAAGCGCACCGCTGCCACTGTTTGCGTTTTGGGAATATTAGGCGCTTCGTAGGTATTTGCGTGAACATTTGCAACTTTTACTGAACTAAACACTGGGCACAATATATGACTATGGAATATTTCGAAGTTAAATAAAGATGTGGCGGTTATTTTTTGTTGAAATACCTACTTATTTCTACACAAACAAATGCTAGTGACTCAATTATGCTTTTTCATATTGTCAAAAACAGTTTTAATAATTCAGAACTGCAGACCTTACTATGATTATACGAGTAACTAGGTAAAAAGGTTTAATACTATGTATCAGGGTGGCACTGCTGGAATGTCATACAAAGTCACCATTCAACTACTCCTCTTCCTCCATAAGAGTATACGTTCTTCTCGCCGAAATCACCGCTTCACTGTCTCAAAGAAATTTGGTGACTCGATTCTTTGTCGCTCCTCCTTTTTATAATAATTATGGTGTCCTTCAAACGAGGCATGAAGAGCTATCTTGTGGGCCGGCAGAGTTAGGGTGACTATGCTGCGTTGTGTTCACGCTGCACCAGTTGTCTTCGCGTCTGAACTCCATTTCCATTTAACATCAGGTGGAGTGGAGTCATTTGAAATCTTGTCATTGAGCTCAATCAGGTAATGGTGGTTGAGTTTAATGCCAAGAAAACACAGGTATGTGCAATCACGGCAGTAAAGTCACCATTCCTTCCCCTTTCATCTCTTCAGGGTACATCTCTACGCCTGCAGAGTATCAACATGCTCGGTATGACGATACGCTGCGATCTGAACCAAAGGGACTACATCACACACACTACATCGAAGCCGTGATCAAATAAACAGCCTCACGAAAACTTGGAATTCTGAACAGAGTGCGGCGATTTACGCCTGACCAGTTGTGCCTTTTGCACAAGACACAAGTACGGTCTTGCGTGGAGTATTGCTCGCACAACTGGGACGGTTCCGCAAAGTACCTTCTCGATGCCTTGGACAGATTGCAACGTCGCGCTGAACGCATTAACGGCAATACAGAAGTGGTAAATACTCTTGAATCTCTGCAATTGGCTAGAGATGTTGCGTCACTCAGCGTGTTTTACCGCTTATACCATGGCGAGTGCTTTGAAGAGCTCTTTAACCTCATCTCACCTTCTCCCTTCCTTCATAGGAGTACACGTGCTGCTCTTCGGAGTCACCGCTTCACTGTCTCAAATATTCCATCGCGCAAAAAGTTTGGTGACTCGTTTTTTTGTCGCACCTCCAAAAGATGGAATAGTCTACCAGTACACGTTTTCCCTCCTTCCTATGATATAGGGTCCTTCAAGAGAGGCGTGAAAAAGCACCTTGTGGGCCGGCAGAGTGAGATTAACTGATGCTATGTTTGTTTTCACGCTGCACCAGTTATCTTCGCGTCTGGACTCCATTTCCACTTAACTTCAGGTGGGAGGGAGCCATTTGCCAAGCTAACTATAAAAAAAAATTGCCACACTAAATTTTAAAGAAAAATCTCTGAATAAACTCGAACCCAACACTCAGGCTGACCGTATGTTTGTATGCTAACGTTGTCAAAGGAATATATCACGCAGTTATTAGTTTTATTATTGTGTAGTACATATACCTAGACCATTTAATGTCTAACATTTGAACCTTAAAACTAATAGGACGTTATGTAACTTTGAGTCGCAAGCTCTAACTGCAATAGAAACAGCCACGGAGCTACGAACGCTTCCGGACATCGGAATATTATTATATTGTATTCCGTATCATCATTTTAGAGAGAATTTGCTGATAGCCGCAATCAAACGGTATTTTCAGCCTCACCAGACTATTTTTGGGGCGTCGATAAACTTTTTTTTTTTTTGGGTAAAAAAACAATGTTGAATACAATGTTGCTTAGAATATTAGATAATAGTAGTATTAATTTCAACACCAGAATCAACTTAGAGGTTTCCCCAATCCGCGTGATCGAAACACCGTTTGAGGGTCAAAGTCAAAGTCAAAGTTACTGACTTTGGGGGCTAAAGTTACTCGCGTCCGTAGGTTTACCCTTGAGACCCTACACGTGACCCCTGGGTGGTGCTAAATGAGTGACACTGTCTGAGTGGTAGAGCCACGCTGCGTTGCAGCACGAAATGGGCCGGCTCGTCGGCGTAACACCACCCTCTCACAGAATATCGGCGTGAAACAACGGCACTCGTTGCTGTTGTGTTTCGTCCGGTGTGTGAAAGTACCGGAGGCCCATCTCTCACCCCTCCCCCCTTCCGATTCCTACTCCCTCCTCTAGATCCAATTCCTTCCTCAAGGTTGGCAACGCATCTGCGATAACTTTGGTTTTGCGGTGTCCATGGGCGGCGGTGATTACTTTCCATCAGGTGACCCGCCTGCTCGTTTGCCTCCTTTTATTCAACTTAAGCCTTCACAGGCATTTATTGACGTCAAAACTATAAATTAAAAAAAATAGTTTAGATTAATCTACTGAATCTACTAATTAAATTTTTTGACGCCATATTTTAATTTAGTAATAGTTTTAGTTAAGTTTATTTTATTTATTCCACATTGTAATTGTATTGAATATCGATTAATAAAATTTTTCTTTCATACTGAATCTACCACTTTTACTATTAAGTAATCTGTACCACCAGCTCGGATTTTGGGAGAGCCTTCGGCCGAGAAGAGCTGGCAACAAACTCAGGAGGCTTATTTCTTTTTCTCCATCTTTTCAACCAACCACCATTACAATCATCTAATTTAATATACAAATTTTCGTACAATTTTGTACACATTAATTAATATTCAAGCCAGTGCACGCGACTTATTTCCACACGCATTTGTCTGCAATATAGTAATTTACCTTATAATAGGCTTTCTTAATTAAAACATGTTTAACGTGCGTTTTGAATTTTAATATCTGTCAACGCATATAAATGATCAAAGAATCGAATTAAGTTACCTATAAAGGCTTTACTACTCTTGCTGAGTCTGAGCTTCGGTGCACATGCAATACGCAACGTGGTGGATACGTTCAAAGGGGATCCTTTCCCTACTAGATTCTCGAAAGGGTTTGGATCGTATCGGGAGCGGAACAACCTTAGGGCGCCTCTAAAGGGTAGGACTTTGGCTCAGGTTGACCGGGTTCGTGGGGGTGGGGACTACAGCTGACGAGTCTAGGGTCTAATGCTAGTGTGTATGTGTAGTCAGAGTGTATCCCGCCGAGACACCGACCTCCTTCGAAGGGAAAGGGTATACCCACTAAGGTCTGCTGACGGATCTAGGGTCTAATGCTAGTGTGTAAGTGTAGATGGAGTGTATCCCACCGAGGCACCAGCCTCCTTCGAAGGGGAAGAAGGGTATACGACTAATGTCTACTGACGGGTCTAGGGCCTATGATAGTGTGTATGTGTAGTCAGAGTGTATCCCACCAAGGCGCCAACCTCCTTCGAAGGTTAAGAAGAGTATACCCACTAAAGTCTCCCGACGGTTCTTGCGCCTATTCTAGTGTGGATGTGCCGTCAGTGTGTACCCCACCGAGGCACCGACCTCCTTCAAAGGGTATATCCTTTAAAGTCTCATGACGGGTCTAGGGCCTATGCTAGTGTGTATTTGTGTGAGTCCCACCGCCTCTATCGCCGAGCGCGCTTCGTAGTCGGCGAGCTCGATTCGTCTCGCACCATATCGCGTCGTTTTTCCGTCGCTAATTACCGATATGCCGCGCGCCCCCGGCAGTTAGTGGGATGCGTCGGGTCGTTTCGGCCCCGCTCTGGGTTTGAGCGGCGCGGCTTTGTGATTTTTACTGGCTTTTGTCTGTCTAAAAGTTTTGGATACTTCTTGGCGGGAAAGTGAAGTGTATTCTTACAGATTCTCATTACTTTTCTGTGTGGCTATACCTACACAGCATGTTACACGCTATGTAACAGGGAGCCGATGATTCACGCGCATATTTCAATTGATCACGTTTTTAATAAACTAATTAACCATAGACTACCTGCCTACCTACCAAATTTTGTTTGAAGCACTAGTTTTAAGTGATTAACACAATTACCTCTGGCTTTTTCCCGGTTATTAACGACTCTGATAAATATTTATAAAATACAGTAAAAAAAAAAGTGAAATGCCTACCCTAACCAGCCAGGAATCAAACCTGGGTCTTCCGCAATCCGGGCGGCTGCACTGACCATTATGCTACCGGGAAGGCTGACGTAAGCACTGAATTTTTACACAGATTTTTAATTTTTTGAATGCTTTTAGCGGCACAGTGCCATCTATCCAACGGTTATCCGCCCGGATTTCGGAAGACCCACTTTCGATTCCGGTCGGGTAGCATTTCATTTTTTCACTGTATTTTTTTAATATTTAATTCAGATTCAGTGCAGCAATTAGCACTTAAAAAATAAAAAGTAAAATTGTCTATGATAAAATTAACATTTTAGAGTAACTACTGTAGTGGTACTGTTAACTTTGATTTTTTATTTTGTTTTTTTTTTACATGTTGTGGTTGTCTTCTATATTTTTTGTGTTTATTTGTAATGGAAAGTGTCCTGCTATAATAAGGCATTTTCCAATATTTTTGACGCTGTATAGTAAGGGAGAAAAGAGCCGGAAACTTGCTGAGTTTCTTGCCGGTTCTTCTCAGTACAAATCTCCCGCCCAGTGTAGACTTACGAACCGATGGCATAGCGACATTCACAAGAGCTACTACTAGTAGCCTAAACAGAATAAATGATTTTGAATTTTGAATTTTTGGAATACAAAAGGTGCAGGTACACTCACGAGTATTAACATGTAAACAGTGTAACTCTTAATGCAATGGATAGACCATTTATTGAGAAAAGCTATAGGCTATCTATAATACATCACGCTATGACTAATAGAACGCGGGTGAAACCGCGGGGCACAGCTAGTACTTATAATACACCGCTAAATTCATTTAACAATAAACTGTGGTCCAAACCAAAACCCCAACAACAATCAGAAAACTAACTCTTACAATTCTATTCCTCCTCCATCCAAAAATCGTTACCAGCACCGCCGTGATGATCGACCCATGAGAAGAGATGGAGTCATACACAAATCATAAGTGTAGATATACATACTTAATGGTCGTGACTGTATGTACACTTATCTCTAAAAAGAGTTTTCTTCCAGCAGACCATGGTGAAGTAGCTATTGGTAGTGGCATCAGTGATCGACACGAGTTCTCCGATCCGATCCGAACCCTTCGGAGAATCTAGTAGGGCACGGGGACACGCACTTAAGTGCGTGATACCGTTCGTTCCCTCTAGAAAACCTCCGAAGGTGATTCGTTTCACACGGCTTGAGGAACGTGCTTTAAGTTTCTCGCCGCCCCCAAACAAGCCCGGTGAAGCTGAAAATGCCGTTTGAGGCAATCAGCATGCTCTCTCCAAAAAATAAGACGAGTTTTCGTCTCCAAAAATAATATAGAATTTCATATTTATAAAATACAGTGAACAAATTAAACGCCTATCCGACCCAGCCAGGAATCGAACCTGGGTCTTCCGCAATCCGGGCGGCCGCACTGACCGCTATGCTACCGGGAAGGCTAACGTAAGCACTGAATTATTTAAATTAATTACAACATAACGTATTTTTCAAATGTTTGCAAATTTTAAGGCGATCCAGAGCAATCTCCTTTCCTCAACAGGCTTTGAACTTTATGGTGATGGCATATGGTTAGGGTCACTGCTTTTTTTTTTGAGTGCTAATAGCGGCACAGTGCGCCATCTATCCAACGGTCATTGCAACCGATGGCTATGCAGATTCATCTTTGCAGAACACAATGCTATAGTTTTTACTTTTTGTTTTCAAATGCTAATTGCTGCACAGCTCATTGCTGCAGGTCAGTGCGGCCGCCCGGATTGCGGAAGACCCAGGTTCGATTCCTGGTTAGGTCGGGTAGGCGTTTAATTTTTTTCACAGTATTTTATTAATATTATAAATATTTAATTTAGCTTCAGTGCAGCAATTAGCACTTGAAAATAAAAAGTAAAAAAAGAATTTCATTTAAATTTTACTTGATAATACCTAGTTGGTCCTGTTATTGTAGGACCTATTACTGTTATTGATTAACCGCCTCTGTGGTCTAGTGGTTAAGACCATCGGTTTAGACTAAGGTTGCCAGATCGGAACTTACCGAGTCCGGGACAATTCCATGTCGGGCCGTGGCTATGGCTATGAATATGTAAAAAAAAAATATAAATTACGGAATATTTAATTTTATATTTGTATTTATTAGGAAAATGTATTTTATTTTTCAAATGTATACTTTTATTATTATATGACCGCCTGCCGTGTCATATTTTGTTATTTTTTTTAATTATTTAATTTTTTTTTGGAATCCGGGACAATAGATCGAATTACTGGACACGGGACAATACGTAAAATTCCGGGACAATCCCGGAAATCCCGGACAGATGTCCGGGATTCCGGACGGGTCTAAACTAAGGTTGCCAGATGGCAACCTTAGTTTAGACCCAGAGGTCCCAGGTTCGATTCCCAGCGGGAGGTACATGTTTGTGTACTCGGTTTGGTTGGTGGTAGGGCTTATTTGTCCGCCTGGCTAGCTACCACCATCTTATCTAAATATGTCGCCATGACATCAATGTTTGTAGCATTGGCAGCTAGAGATAAGATAGCCAGTGCCTCACTAGTGAGGATCCCGGGTGAAGTGCGCTTCCATCATTGGCCTTATCATCACTTACCATCATTATGGTGAGATCAAGGCACTGTGCTTACCCGTAAAATATATTTAAAAAAATATTATTCCATGAATCATGACAGCAAAAATGTATAAATTTGCTCTTCTGTGTAGTAGTCTGTTGATCGAAATAAACGCCTTTTATTTAATTTTTTATTACTACATCTTGCGATGTATGTACATATGTACGTTTTTTTACTTTTAGTTAGTTTAAGCACTGGTTCAATGCCATACAAATTTTGGTTTTCGTTACTTACTGTATTCGAACAAATTTGTATAATACGTAATGTTTGCCGTGTAAGTTTGCGATTGCAATGCATTTATTATCGGCATGTGACGATGCACAGCATCTGTGAGAGTGCGTCTACTTCCGTTCTACCAACTTCCTGTCTATAACTTCCGCCATATTGTTTTTATTGCTGCTAAATAGTAGCTCAACTGACTTACTTCTGTTTGGCGCCATTTTGTAGTCACCTTAGGAGCTCCTCGAGCGCAGCGTGCACATAGCGTCGTTACTTTTCGTTCGTGCAACATCTTAAATTAGATACTCGGAAAATTTTTATTTTCGTTTTCAAGTTTTGCCTGTGCTATAGTGAAAATGAGCGACAGTGAACCAAATGAGTGTTTCGATCGCTCGGGACGCACCGAGGGCGACGAAAGATCGTCGCAGCCGCGTGGGCGTGGGCCTAGCGATAGCAGACGCAGCTCGAAGCGTCGCCGTTCACATAGCAACAGCTCAGAGTCGTTGCCTAACGATTCCTCGGACAGTGAGGTAAAACGCAGAAGTTTTGGTAAGTCAAATACTGATATTAAAGAGCTTATGAACAAAGTAAAAGTGTTAACAGATGTATTGCTACAAAATGTAGTACTACCTTCTCAGTCAATTTTTAATGAAAACTTTATTGAAAATACGGCTAGTTCGACCGCAAAAGATGGCACGTCCATCACAACGCTACCGGCGGCACAAAGGCCGTTACCCGAACCGTTGCCGGGACCCAGCGGCTTAACAAAATCAGATTTTCAATTACATCGCCCTACGGTTGCTGTTGATACTAATGCGGTCGAACCCCGTCTTTTAAGCCTTGGTGTTGTAAATACAGTTTTGAAAGACCCGAAGATCCTGCCTGCTCACCCGGAGCATTTAAAACGTCTAGAGTTTTTACAAACATTTGGGGATCAGTGTTGGAAAGATGTTCGATATACAGATTCGTTAAAAGCACATTGCGCCTCGCCTGGTTTCGTAGACCTTGAGGTTAACGATGAGCTTAGACAGTTTCTCAAAGGTAAGGACTTCGTCGCAAACTCGGAAAAAATATTGGCAGCAATTTGTAATGGTCTTATTACCCAGCGCGAGCTTCTTAACGAGGCTTTACAACAGTTTATTAACTGGACAGCTTCTTCTCAATCAGTACTATCCGCTGATAGCATTTTCGACAAAATATCAGATCTTTTTCAACCTACCTCCAAATTTCACAAAACGAGTGAAGAGATAATGCAGATGGTTTGTGGAAAAAGGGCCGAATATATTGAAAACCGCCGGGAGCGTATCCTGAACGAAATACCTAACAAAAATCTTCGCGAGGGTCTGCGTAAGATACCTCCGAGTTCAAGGCACCTCTTCGACGAGGGTCTATTGTGTACTTACATACAAAATACGGGTGGAATGGAGAAATGGGTAAAACCTTGGTTCTCCGCGGATAGGGTGACCAGTAAGCCAAATCATACCAGCAAACTAAACAAACAGGGCTCTACCCGTGACTTCACTAACCAGCCCTTTCGTTCCAGAGACGAAGAGAGCAGGCCTAATAAGCCATTTGCAGGGTCCTCAAAGCAGCAGGATTCGAAGAGAGCGAAAAAGCCCTTTAAGAAAAACGGTCACCCCGGTAAGAAACACTTTGATAAATGACTATCAACTACATCAACCCAAGTTTTATGGAGGCTGCCTTCGAGCGTATCGGAGGCAGTGGCAGGCGCTTCGGGCTCCGCAGGCCCTTCTCGACATGATTACGGGAATGCGTCTGCCATTCACCTCCAAACCTGTGCTCGTGCGTCCGACGACCAGGGTTCTTCGTCGCTTCAAAACACCACAATCACCAGATATGTCCCAACAAATACACACACTGTTGGAACAAGGCGTTTTGGAGGTACCATTCCAGCGACAGGTCGGTCCCAGCTTCTTCTCGACCATGTTCCTGACGAAGAAGAGCGACGGATCGTTCAGACCCATTTTCAATCTGAAACACTTGAACGAGTCGATAATTCCAAAACCATTCAAACTGATCTCTCAGTTCCAGATACCTCAGTTTCTTCAAAAGGGCGATTGGATGGTGAAGCTGGACCTCTCATTAGCATACTTTCACGTGCCTATAGCCGAGGGTCACAGAAGGTTCCTTCGGCTGGTCTACGACCTGGTTTGTTTGTGTTAGTTTTTTTCTATTGGCTCGGCGGCGATCAGGTGACAAGTAAATATTTATTTTATTTAAGTAGGCCAAGTTCAGTATCGTCGCGATCCTGTGACGTAATACATGTCTACGCGTTTGATGCGCCGCGTTCTGCATCTGGTGGTCACCAGATGCAGAACCAGGTCCTCCAAATGACATGCCTACCCTTCGGCTTATCATGCGCGCCGAAGAATTTCGCCGCTCTAACCAACTGGGTGGCTCAGCACCTTCGAGATCAAGGTACAATTCTCAATTGTGGTATACTTGGACGACTACTTGCTGGTAAACCAGGCTCGTCCTCTCCTGCAGGCTCAAGTGCAGATGGCTATAAAAACTGTAGAGAGCCTAGGATGGACCATCAACTACGAAAAGTCTTTGACCGAACCCAGTCAGAAACTGGAATTTCTGGGTCTGACCTGGGACACAAACCTCGGACTCAAGGGCCTCCCAGAAAGAAAAGCGTACATAATAAAAACTATCTCCAAAAAAGCCATTCGCAAAGGAACGATGTCGCTCAGGGAGACACAAGTAGTCCTAGGCACTCTCAACTTCGCCAACTTTGTTATTCCCAGAGGGAGATTGCATTGTCGTCAACTGCAGCTGCACTCCCGACGGTTGCTGAGGGAGACTCCGCACAGTCAACACAGCATACCGGCACCAGTTGTAAGCGACTTAGAGTGGTGGATAGCTACCTTGAAAGATCATCAGGTAACGAGCAGCTTACATCCAACACTCATACAACACTTCCTTACAACAGATGCAGCAGACTACGGCTGGGGGGCTCAGATGGACGACCAAATAGTATCGGGCGGATGGACCTCCAGCCAGAGTCGATGGCATTGCAATCGCAAAGAGATGTTTGCCATCATAACAGCGGTAAGCCACTTCAGATCCCATCTTCAGAGACGACATGTGATTTTACAGTCCGACAATCGAACCGTTGTAGCATACATCCGCAAGGAAGGCGGAACACGATCAACGCCTCTGCTCAACATGACGTACCGCTTGCTAAATCTCCTAGACCGGTGGAAGATCATGATGACAGCGGAGTACCTCCCGGGCAGGTACAACGACGTAGCAGACAGACTGTCCCGGGGAAGACAACCAGCCGAGTGGCACCTGCTGCGACCAGCTGTGCGAGCAGCATTTCACAACTTCGAAGTTCTTCAGATCGATCTGTTTGCAACCAAACAAACCAGAGTTGTGGAAAGGTATGTAACAAAAGATTGTCGGGATGGCTCAGCACAGTTTTGCAACGCATTCAGCAGACAGTGGCAGTTTCAGCTGGCGTGGGTATTCCCACCACCGAGCCTTCTGCCCCGGGTGCTGCACCACCTGAACTCTGCGCAAGGAGTGTACTTGGTGGTGGCACCGATGTGGGAGAATGCGTTTTGGCTGCCAGATCTTCGCCGGCGTGCAATGTGCGAACCGTTCAAAGTCCAGAACTTAGCATCGGTTCTGATAGATCAGAGCACAGGGCTTCCACCGCCTCAGGTTCGAAACATGGAACTGTACATTTGGAAAATTGGGGGTGGGGTGACGTCACAGGAACCTGGACTAAAGCAGAGCGAACCTTGCTAGAATCGAGCTGGAGAGATTCTACTTTAAGGTCTTATAAGCCTGCGTGGGCCAGGTGGGTAAAATGGTGTGGAGAGAATAATCTGGACCATAAACATCCTGAAGGTGTAGGTTTGTCTAGTTTCTTGGCATATTTGTATCTTGAAGAAGGATTAGCTTATCCAACAATTTTACTTCATAAATCGGTTGTATTGTCATTCGGAAAAACATTAAGTAATGAAAATTTAAATTCGCATTTCTTAGTAAAACATATTTTAAAAGCCATCTCTCTTCAGAGACCGAGAGCAGAGAAACCACCTGTCTGGGATCCGAGAGACCTGGTCGCTTGGCTACAAGGTAATTCACCATGTAATGATGACACATTGTTCGAAGCTTCACGCAGGTTAGCGTGTCTACTACTTCTAGCGTCGGGCCGACGGGTACATGACCTCACCTTGCTAAGAGTTTCCACAAGTCACTACACCGATGCCGGCGACCACATCATCCTAAGCCCAGTTTTTGGTTCCAAGACAGACACAGCTTCATATAGACAATCAGGTTGGAAATTGTTAAAACATAGTAATAATAATATCTGTCCCGTATTTTGGTTAAGAAAAGTTTTAGAACTTAGTGCACAGCGGCGAACACCCGAATGTAACAGTGCCCTATTTGTCACAATAAGAGGCGCCCCACAGGCCGCCTCACGTACCGTGATTGGAAACTGGATTAAAACAGTGTTAAAAGACGCAAGGATATCTGCGTCTGCGAGTTCTGTACGCTCGGCAGTGGCCTCTCTAAACTGGCACGAAAATTTTCCTATCGAAGATATCCTAAGTAGAGGTAATTGGCAAAGTGAAAACACTTTTGCTAAATTTTATTGCAAACAAATTATCGGAAGAACACAATCACAAAATAATCTTTCAGTAAATTTTGAACCTATTTAGTACTTATTATAAGTAAGATCATAAGTGTGTGAATGTTTATGATTAAAATTAAAATTGATATTAAATTATAATTAATTATATAAAAAAGTAAATTTTTGATGATTGTTTCGGTGAGTATTATAATATTATAATATACACTGGTTTAATTATTTGAATGTTTTTCTGTTCCTTCAAGTTGTTCATGCCTTTATCTGCATCACATAGCGTCGTTGGCAGTCACCAGGAGGTATAAACACGTCTCTCACAGATACTGTGCATCGTCACATGCCGATAATAGTGCAAGTTTTACATAACAATAAAACTTGTATTATTGAGCAGAGACGATGCACAGCATCCATTTAAGGGCTCCTGGTAAGAGACTTCTATGAGCACGCTGCGCTCGAGGAGCTCCTAAGGTGACTGCAAAATGGCGCCAAACAGAAGTAAGTCAGTTGAGCTACTATTTAGCAGCAATAAAAACAATATGGCGGAAGTTATAGACAGGAAGTTGGTAGAACGGAAGTAGACGCACTCTCACAGATGCTGTGCATCGTCTCTGCTCAATAATACAAGTTTTATTGTTATGTAAAACTTGCACTATTATTAAAGCTCACACTAGAGTTCACTAGCTAGACAACTAGCACCTTGTTTAGTAGGTTGACAAGTTCCACCACACCACTATTTTATTTAAAAGGTGGCCATTGGTCGCAAACGGCCTTTACAGCGTAACTGGACTTTCAGGGGCGGCGATAAGCTGCTTTTTGCCAGGCTAATAGTGGCGACTTAAATCAAATAAGACATTGTGAAGAATAATAGTAATGAAAAAAATTCAATGAGTCTTGTCATCTAAAATCAGCTGTAGACTTTAAAATGCCGCTTAATATGAGCTTACTTGAATTAAAACATTTATTACTTTACACAGTAAGAAAACATTCTCAAAAAACCTATTAATAAATAAAACTAAAAAAGTAATTTTTCAAACAATTCTTTATAAAGATATTTCATAGTCCCTTATTTTTTACCATTTCTCTTACTCTTAGATTGAATTAAGCTAGCTGAATTATCGTTTAATTGTTGGAAGAAAGCTTTCGATGTTTTCAGTGATTTGTCGCTAACCTCCACCGCTTTCTTAGTATTTCTGTTATCCGTAACCTTCTCCACTTGACCCTTGCTCCTCTGCAATTTCTTCTTTTTCCTTCTCTCCCTGTTCTTATCCGTCTGTGTTCGTTCATCTTTAGTTATCAAATCTCCTCTGCGTTTCTTCTTAACTTCTTCAGGTGCAAGCAACGCTGCATCGCTGGTAGCTACTGGGGCCACCTCTTCCATTGAAATAGCTGGAGTGTTGCTAACAATCTTAACTTCCACATGAGGAGCTTTGGGAGTATAGTGATAGTGGCATAAAGCATCTAACTTCGAGAACAGCTTACTCATAGCCTCCCTAATTTGGAGGTGACTCTCCGGTTCCTTCTCATCTTCAACGTCCCCCGACAGAGCTTGTTTCTGTTTCAAATACTCCGCTTCATAAACTTGAGCTAAACTTAATTTACTCTTAGATTGATCTAAGATGTCAGGTTTCCGGAAGGAGAGTTGGTCATCAACAGGCTTCTCTTTTCTTACAACGTCATCCCAAGCTTTGTCTTTGATTCTACGCCTGATAATATCTTCTAAAGTAACTGTTGTCTGCTCAGTGATGATTGGAGCCGGTCTGCTTGTTAAGTCGAAGTCAACTACCTCTTGTAGAAGTGAGTTTTGAGGGCGTTTGGATGCGTCAACTTCACCTTTCAACTGCCACGGAGCCTCGTTTAAGTTTTTCTGCTCCAGTCTAGATATGTGCTGCTGTAAACGCTGTTGCCGCAACTCAAATTCAGATTTCTTCTCATCTTTGTTTTGTTTTCCATTTTGTTTACTAACATTTTCTTCAGGCCTGACTGATTCTTCATCAGATGATTCGTTAGCAAAAGTGACTTTTTTATCTTTCCTCTTTTCCGATATTTGCTCATGCTCCATTTCACTATCATTATCTTCGAAATCTTTTTCATCATTCCCATTTTGAAGGTCATCCTCATCATGTTCTTGATCAAAGCTGTTCCCTTCACTTCCATCCTGACCATCAAAAAAGTCAGTATACATCATGTCTTTGCCCCCTTCTTCTTCATTAGAATCTTCATCATCATCAAGATCTTCAAACATATCTATAGATTCACTATCGCTGTCTGCACTAGCTACCTTTCCATCACTTTTCTCTTCTTTGAGTAAAAACTTTTCCATTTCTTGTAACTTAAAGAACTTGTCATCAACAATGGATGGTTTTAATTTCTTTGTTGATGAAGGGAACTCTTTTGTTGATTTGGCACTTCTTTCACTAGCTTCTTCCAATTCATCATCATTATCACCTGATACCTCGTCATCATCTACTTCAGACGGCGCTGAATCATCTCCCATAGAATCAGCTGTACTTGTAGAAGTTTCTATAGGAAATAGTAGATCATTTTTACCGGACATGCAGTTAGCAACCTCCCAAACAATATTATCCCAACATTCCGAATTTTGGAGCTCTATTTGCTGCCATATCTGCTCCTCATCAAAGTCTTGCACTATCAACTCGGGTAAGGCACTCTTTTTCAACTTTTTACTTTTGTTTTCTTCAGATTTTGTAAAATCGTAAATAGATTTTACTAAACCTTTGAGGTCTTCTTTCACACCAGTTTGTACCTTTAGGTAGTTAACAGGTTTTTGAGTAAATGACTCAAACTTGTTTATGATATCCTCTATTTCAGGACACGCCATTATTTTAAATGCTTTTAACTAATAATTAGACACACTTGTTACATAAAAAACGTTTAGAAGAAATTACCTACTCTACACGAAAACAACAAAACATACACGCGGTAGATGACACTGACAGATTTGACAGATTGCTATTTTACTCTTGGGAATAGTACACACGCCCGCAGGTCAACCTACCCAAAACATGCCAAAATTGTTAAATTTCTTTAATCCATATTGATCATTAAATTCCATGTAATACAGTTCAAAATTCATTTCATTGACGAAATTTGACATTTTGTGGTAGGTTGACGTGCTGTGTCGTCTGTACATGGAACTTACTCCATACAGCCTAAAATAGTCGCTGTGGCCGAAATCGGACAAGGTCAGGAGAGTTATTTAGATAAATTATTAATAGCATATAGCATATTATTAACTTATTATTTAACATTTAGCATCTCGTCATTTTTTCTGTTTTATGCTATTGATTAAATTATTCTATTTTATGAAAGATAAATTGGTTATTATTTGGATATTATGTGTGGTGATTGTAGATTGTGTTTTATTCATCGATATATATGTTACACTAGCTAGAGCGTTCCGAACACTCACTGTGTTCGACTCAGGTGTACTGCAGACCGTACACCTTACTTTAGTTTGACTTTGACATTCATGGAGCGTGGATGCGAACGGAGCGGCGCTAATAAATCGAAAAGTCGATAAATCAAAGTGAATTATGAAAATAAAATAATAATTTTAGTCAAGTAAGTAAAACTACTTAAAATTCAAGTGAATAAATAGGTATTATTATCGTTATTCCACAATAGAAATGGTATTTAAATGCGACGCCATGACGCCTTCTACAATCATAGACTAAAACATGCAGATGTTCAAATCGGTTGTAGGTAAAATGTATCTGAACACAGACTTGACATGGTGTATTTAAAAAGGATGACACTCTGACCAGAGTGTTTTGATTTGTTTAATTGTTTTATAACCAGTTTGACATTTTTAAATATATTTTTATGGTCTTTCTTTTTAGTACTTTTTAGTAAAGTTCAAAAAATATGACGACGTGCGTTTTCGACACTGTAAAAATACATTTGATTGATCTGATTTTAAACTATTGCTAACATAAAAATTTGAGCTCAAATAATAATAAATTTATTTTCTTTTCAACTTTATATTTTTTTATTTATATCATAATCTGCTCTCTTTATACAACTTGGATATGACACTACGACAATAAATGAAAATATTGGCTATACTAGTTCATAGAAATAATTTGAAACTATCAAATAAATCTTAGCACTGAAATTTTTTTTTTGATTTTTCAAACAAACTAAATAAGACAAAAACGCAAGCAAAATAGAACACCATTAGGAAATGTTAGGTGACTGACCTTTGATAAGAGCGGCAACAGCGCAGTGTCAGGTGACGAGACGTTTTGACGCCATTAATGCCGAATAAGATCACAACTTTGCACTTGCAATTTGCAT
This sequence comes from Eudonia lacustrata, assembly GCA_947562085.1. NCBI lineage: Eukaryota > Metazoa > Arthropoda > Insecta > Lepidoptera > Crambidae > Eudonia > Eudonia lacustrata. The sequence continues at coordinate 12,942,026 of OX387334.1, forward strand.
TATTATAGGTAAAGTTTAAATAATTCATTTTGCTTTTAAATTTTGAAATTTTCAATGTGTCCCCCATGAACCCGAACACACAAATTGCACCTTCTCAAAATGTTATTTCTAACTTTAGGCAGTAGATCGTTGTTAGCGGCCATGTTTTTAAATTTTTCAAAGGATCTTATTATTCGTTTTTTTAATTCATCTACAGTATTAACGTCCGTGTGTTGAGTACACATCATTCTTGACATAGCCCCTACAAGAAAAAATCTAATAACGCGGCCGTTAGTATGACACACACGAGTGTTTCTATATCTCTCTCGGTATGTCTGTATAGCTGATGCAGCGTTTCCATTGCATTATCCATAAATTAAAATCATGTCGGTGTATTCCGAAGCAGTATAAGAATACCGAGACATCGTAATAAAAAAAGACTAACTTTTTGCGTCAATTTCGCGAAATCCAGATCATTTAACTAGATACCTAACTCTACTTTACGTGTCCTATCACCACTAACGAAGCGTTAAATTTCGCACAATTCGCACTGCGTCTTTATCAGTCACTAGTCACTACACTTTACACTAACATAACAATTGTCAACAATTACAAACAAATGGACGCCGCCGGGTGGTCGGGCGGCGGCGGCCGGCGGCGGCGGCGCATCAAACGCGTAGACATGTATTACGTCACAGGATCGCGACGATACTGAACTTGGCCTACTTAAATAAAATAAATATTTACTTGTCACCTGATCGCCGCCGAGCCAATAGAAAAAAACTAACACAAACAAACCAATATTTGTCCCTTACGTACATAGTAAATTTTCGATTGACACGAGTCATTACGAATGCATCACGAATGCATCACTTACGCATGCAATAATCTTCTTTCCGCGTAATCTGGGTTGCTTGCTTTTTGATTCTTAGAGCTTCAGCATTAGGCATGATATGCTTTGATTTGCATCGGGATTTAACATCTAAGAACAGATGAAGTTTTGCGACGTGTTTAAAACACCGATGAGAGGTCTTTAACCTGGCCGTACTAGTTTAATAACAGATACATCATGTGTAAATGTTACTAATTAAAAATTATGTCCTGTGGCTAAATTATTGAATGTTTTTAAATGTTTTTTTTATATATAGATTGGGAGCGTCATTAGGTATACTATGGGTAATTTATTGTCGTGGTGTCATCTCCAGGTTGTATATTCATTAATACATTTTTTTTTGACATTTTTAAATATATTTTTATGGTCTTTCTTTTTAGTAAAGTTCAAAAAATATGACGACGTGCGTTTTCGACACTGTAAAAATACATTTGATTGATCTGATTTTAAACTATTGCTAACATAAAAATTTGAGCTCAAATAATAATAAATTTATTTTCTTTTCAACTTTATATTTTTTTATTTATATCATAATCTGCTCTCTTTATATATTCATTAATACATTTTGAAATAGAGTATGAATTCTAATGAAGTTTTGTAGGTACAATAGCCGTGTCACTTCTGTGGTGTAGAATCTATCTATAGGACCGACTCTTGTTACTTTACGTTGAACGAAACCCGTCAGCGCTTTGAAATTCACGGCGCTTACAACGTTTTGGTCGCGAAAAAATTATACTCTATTAGCGATCTAGCGCTGTATGTTTTTAGTTTGGTAAAACGACATAATAAAATGTTCTAGCGCTGCAGCGAACTTTAGTTCTAATTCCCAGTATTTGAACAAGAACGTTCTTGTCTATTCAAATATAAGTCAATGGTTTTATTTCATAATTTCCAATATTAGAACTCATTTGAGTTCTGATTAAGATCCAGTTTCATCATACAATGTTAGTTAGTTAACACCCCTGTTAAATCATTTTACAGACTGTTGAGGTTATTGAGTGTCCCATCATGTTTTAACGAATGTCAAATATCCGTAATTCGATGTTAAACTTAATTGCTGCTACTTAGGTCCGTCAAATGGGTAACAGGCTGTTAGTTTACTGCCACACAGGAACAAGATGGCCATGGCGTACAATTTTATTTACGAAAACGAGAGGATCATTTGGAAGTAGACAATTTGGACTACATAATAATAATAATAATAAGTTGGGTCAAGGGTCAGAGGCAAAAGGCAGTACTCCTTGATACGGCCCGTATTGTCAGAAGGTTCCTCACTCTGCAGCCCTGACCACCACCGGTAGCTTGAGACCTGCCCCGTTGCCGGCGGCACCCTAGGCTAGGTTTTTTATGATATTTTTATGTTTTGTATGTGCTTTTGTATTTTACTTTTATATTAATATTATAACAAACCTAGGCTAAGAAAAAAGAAAAATAAAGAGAATAACAATAATAAATCTTTATTTCAGACAACAAACAATGTAACAGATGGTAAAAATACAGAGCGGCCCATATAATAAATACCTTACAGACTAACATACTTACATACAAAATAAAAACAATTTTTGTTAGTATATTTAAAAAAAAACCTTAATAACTATGTTACTGTACCAACTTGGTAGCAACAGGCAACTTTCCATGGAAGCGCCTGTAGACTACACCCTTCGGCCAGAAGTCCTCCTTCATGAAGACGTCCAGCTTTGATGTCGGGACTCGCACCACAAACGCTTTGAAGCTTGTATTATGGCGCGACTCCAGCGGTCCAGTCCTCAAATTAAAGTTAGACTTCATTCGTATGAACTCTGCTACCTCCTGCGATGTGGTGGTGTGATGCAGGCGGGACAGGTACATGGCCGTGGTCGGTGTCGCAGCACGCAGCAGGAGGTTGGGCCCTGTCGATGTGGTACCGCAACGGTTCTGGCTTGTTCGCGCTACGCGTAATATCATTTATTTGAATATGATGCGTTTGCCTGCACCGATCCGCATCGCGTACACGACACACATAGTACGACGTCATAAAACTTTCAAAGAACGGCGTCGTTATTTCGAAGAATATGACGATGTTGATTTTCGCACAAGATTTCGACTATCGAAAGAATCTGTTTTGGATGTGCTGGAATCAAAAAAATCAAAACAACAATGCGAAACACAAGATAACCTCAAACTCAACAATAAAAGATTTGACATTCATTCAACCAGCAAAATGAAATGCAACCCGATTTCTAATGAATTCTACGAAATACATGGTATTTAAATCAGTCGCCTTACATATAACAAAACTATTATACGACTAGAGAAAATAGTACTCGTTTTCGAAGCAATGACATTACATACAATGACATTTTGTTTTGGTTGGTTTAGAATGTGAGTGAATGATTTGAGAGTCATTCACCCAATGGTTGATTTCGTAATGGTCTGTTAAATTCTTACCATGGGACATAAAAATTTAACAGTGCCGTTAGCATCCCTGTTAATTTTAATGATTGATTAGGTAATGCCTCATTTAGAGAATAACTAACAGAGTATTGTAAAACTGGGCCTAAAGATTGTAAATTGATTATACCTATTTATTATTTTCTGTGTTGTTAATGCTTTCTGAGGATTTATGCGCTTAATGACAGAGTGTCAGTCATTCTACTATTAAATCTGTGAAAAACTAGAACCATTGACTATAGACTGTATAGACTGACTGTCTTCAAAACTGTCATTCCGTCATTCCGTGTTGAAGGAAAAATCTTTTATCCACCTGTCTGTTATATTGCTCTGTTTTAATAGATAGTGCAATACAAATGTGGAAATACAATTAATTGTTATTTTTAAGCTTTAAATGTTAAAGTTCACCTAAACTTTGCTTATTTACGCCAAGTCGTAAGGTAGGTAAATTGACCATTGAAACATTAGCATCTTTAACTGTATCGTGGCCAGTTAATTGTTTTTCACTTCAGTAATCACAAAGGCGGGTCAGTAACTGTTTAGAGGCGGCATGAAAAACTTAAAACTTCTTTATTAAAATTTTATGATTGACAAAGGACAAATATATTTTCAATGGTAAATGTACCCAGTTTGATATAAAAGTGAAAGGTGCCCCTTTAGCTCGCTGTCATGTTTTGTTTGTTTTGAGAATGGTATGCGAGTCGCAGACGCACTTGTGACATTGTGACTTCATTATGTTACATTACAACTTAAAGCTTGGCATACCCTTGTATTATTTTCATTTTGTTTACTAAATAAATTTAGGAGTTTTAGTGTTGTACACATACCTTTTGTATATTATATGAATATGTGGTCAGTATGTTTAAGGTAGACTGTCAGACAGTCATTAGATTAGGATTATTTCTGATGAAAACCTACTTTCTTTTAACATATTATAGTTAAGACCTAGGAAGAGAGGAGTTGTCTTAGACAGTTTTATTTCAACTTAAATAAGGCCTACATATCTGAAAACATACATGTGTAAAGTAAATAGCCTTTAATACTCTGTCACTGCTGATCAACATGTGGTGTATTATCAATAAAATATTTTGTATTACACTTAAGTAGTCTTTTTAAACATAGACAAATATTGTGTTAACATAGAGGTTTTATTATGTTAGATTGGTAATTAAAAACTTTTTTTATTTTATCCTTTTGTTGTCAGATACAAAACATGGACGGACAAGACCAAATAGAGATGAAATATAATGCAGGCGCAGAGGTGGGTGGTCTAGAGCTGTGCATAGTGTGTGGCGATCGTGCCTCGGGCAGACATTATGGAGCAATCAGCTGTGAAGGTAATTTCTAGTTTAAGTCTATTAAAACAGCCCTTAAAATTAAAATAAATTAAATAGCCTTTATTCTGAGTTTGCAAATAAAACTAATATTATATACAACGTGAACCATATTTCGCAACTCAGTGTGCCTTTCCGCATAGGCGTCCTCCAACTGCCTCCATTACCGACAATCAGACTACTACTACTACTTCTACTACTCTGTCAACCTCTGTATCTGGTACCAGACTCACCTGTTTGCTCCATTTATTTTTGGTGCAGTAAAGCATGTGAAAGTAAAATATGACTAACTGAAAACTAATTAAATTATTTATGATCACTCTATTAACACAGTTATCAATAGTAGTAAAATAAAGTAGCCTATCCTGTTCCACTGCTGGGACCACTTCCATCATGGAAATCAAGTCATCGCTATAGTGATGGGTTAGGGTGTTTATCAATTGTAGTAATTTGTAATTGTAGTTTATTATCTGTACCAATCCTTAGGCTGCAAGGGTTTCTTCAAGCGCAGCATCAGGAAGAAGCTGGGCTACCAGTGCCGCGGCAGCATGAACTGCGAGGTGACCAAGCACCACCGCAACCGGTGTCAGTACTGTCGCCTGCAGAAGTGTCTCGCGTGCGGCATGCGGAGTGACTGTGAGTACACTTTTGTCATCGCCACTTTTATAGTCACATTGCTGGGACACGAGCCTTCCCTATGACTGGAAGCACTACAGGGAGAACATTCCATAGACCAAGCGCGGGGGAGCAGTGAGGTGTGGTGGTTAAAAGGACAACAACTTTAAGTGCCTTCCAAAGCACTAAGAAGCTTGAGATGTTACATTTTTTCGTCACCTATCCAATGACCAGGCCTTGCCAAAGTTACTTATCTTTAGCACACGAAGACCGAGCGCGTTTACCACTACGTACGCCACAGAGCTCCTCTTGTGAAACCTTATTTAACGACTTAGGTGTTCTTAAACCAGACACAATAGAAATTCAATTGTTCTATGGCACTGTGGTTACATTGGGCGTCCAAGTATCTGTTTTTATAAAATTTATTGAAACAGAAACCAATTAAATTAACTAATCATAAAAATATACAAACGGCTTACTGTAACTTTTCACGTTTTGTTATTTCAGAGGTTTTTATAATTTTTTTTTTTTGTAAAGTTTTCTATGTTACTATTATAATATAACGCGATGAGCAGTAATTCTTGCACATTGTCTATAGCGGTCCAGCACGAACGGAAGCCGATTGTGGACAAGAGCAAGGGCGAGCCGCGGGACGGGCTGCACGACCGACAGGCGGCCTACTCCAAGCTGCTGGGGTTGGGGCAGCAAGCGCAGGTCAGATATTACTACCTTCTTACTCCCAAACCTAACTTAACCCTATAACAGACATAATTATGTTTGAATTTCATTGGTTTTCAATCATATCTCAATCACATAAAGTTCAAAATGTGGTGGGAATATACATCCCTATGACTGTGATAGGTTAAACGTTTAGAGTTGATATATTTGTTAGCAATTAATATAGGTACAAAAATCAGTTGTTATATTTTGTAAGCAACTCTGCCTTAGCATGCCATTTTTTTAAAACTAAATAAATTAAACTTACTTATGAGCTAAGAAATTTTGTACTGAATAATAACATTTTTGCAATAGTAGTAAGATGTTTTTTAAATAATCCTCTTTGGTTGTTCTTTTATGTTATTGAGTATTTTATTTATAATTACTGGATACATATTACATCTTTCTTTAACAACATATTCATATATTCTCCAGTGTGTAGCAAGTTTCTTATTCTTATATACGTCAGATTCATGACGTGTACGTTACTGGGTGTGTGTTTTATTATTTTAATTTGTAACCAGATCAATCCCAAGGAGGAGCCGAGCGACGGGTTCGGCGCGGTGTCGCCGGCGCCCGCCATCAACTTCGCGCTGGCCGCCGCCGTGGCCTTCAACAAGACCAACACAGGTACGACATTTTTTTTTTTAAATTGTGACCATTGCAGAACATTGGACCTGTAATCCAAGGGTCTCGTGGTTTCGATTGCCACTCAAGCTTCTTGGGTATGATTAAATTTTCTAGTAAAATTTTGTTATTTCTAGTTTTTTTTAATCTTCTAACTTATAAAATTGGCTATTCTGTGTTTTGTATCATTTTGATATGGCGGAGAATCTAGTTCTCCCTGCTCGGAAGGCACGTAAAGTCATTGGACTGCTAATGCGCACACGCACCGCTCGGCAAAAAGAAAAAGAAACCAATACATTTATGAATGTTGACAGATCTAATTATTTAGTTTGGTCTGTTTGTCAGCATTCAATTGAAAATGTTTGCGAAGAAAACATAACAGTCCCGCAAATCACGCGGGACTGAAAAATGGCGCGGGATCTCGGTATTGCGGGATTGGAAACCCTACTTCCTATCCATCCATAGGGAAGGCTGGTGCCCCAGCAGTGGGGACATGAAAATGAGCTGGTGAAGCGAAGAGAATCCAGTTGAGTCGGAGAAACGCTTGCGTTGTGCCACTCCCTCTAGAAACCCTTTGACGGTATTTCGATCGCACGGCTTCAGGAACCCTTTAAGTTTATCACCGCCCCCAAAGAAGTCTGGTGACGCTAAAAATGCCGCCTAAGGCCATCAGTAAACTCCAAAAAATACATATAGACAAGCAGGTGTATATGTTACAGTCAAAACTCATACCCGGTCCGTTTATGTGTTACAGTCAAAACTCATACCCGGTCCGTTTATATGTTAACAGTCAAAACTCATACCCGGTCCGTTTATATGTTAACAGTCAAAACTCATACCCGGTCCGTTTATATGTTAACAGTCAAAACTCATACCCGGTCCGTTTATATGTTAACAGTCAAAACTCATACCCGGTCCGTTTATGTGTTACAGTCAAAACTCATACCCGGTCCGTTTATATGTTAACAGTCAAAACTCATACCCGGTCCGTTTATATGTTAACAGTCAAAACTCATACCCGGTCCGTTTATATGTTAACAGTCAAAACTCATACCCGGTCCGTTTATATGTTAACAGTCAAAACTCATACCCGGTCCGTTTATGTGTTACAGTCAAAACTCATACCCGGTCCGTTTATATGTTAACAGTCAAAACTCATACCCGGTCCGTTTATATGTTAACAGTCAAAACTCATACCCGGTCCGTTTATATGTTAACAGTCAAAACTCATACCCGGTCCGTTTATATGTTAACAGTCAAAACTCATACCCGGTCCGTTTATATGTTAACAGTCAAAACTCATACCCGGTCCGTTTATATGTTAACAGTCAAAACTCATACCCGGTCCGTTTATATGTTAACAGTCAAAACTCTTACCCGGTCCGTTTATGTGGTACAGTCAAAACTCATACCTGGTCTTTTTTTGACTGCATTTCTTAGTGTGATGGTGTCAAGTTATAATACAGATTAAGGTTAGGTTAGGTTATTATTGCGACCATAATGAATATTTTTGCGCGCCTAAACGACGACGAACAAACTAAGGGCATCGGTCTAAAGTACTTTGGACCGGTTATGAGTTTTGACTGTAACTTATATAATATGTTTCACGTCAACAGTGTCACCGTACCTAAACCCTGGAAGCCCTAGCGACATGGAAGGCGCGCGTCGCCAGCAAATCATGCTGCAGACACAGCTGGCCAAGAACCTTTTCAAGATGGGGCAATTTGGTGAGTGATTCTTTATTAACTATGTTATAGAGCTTTTTACTAAAAATATTTGTTCGAAAAAATATATTTTGATGAAACACTTTTAAATTTTAATTTATTCACAACAAACTTGCTTAAGGCGACGCACCGCTAAATAATTAATCTAATACGGAGCGTTTGCGCCCCGTACCATAAGAGAAACTGTTTTTATTTTCCTTCAAATTAAAACTACAAAATTATTTAAAAAAAATGAACTAGCATAATGAAGTGTGTTAAGACTAATCTACTAAGAAAATTTAGATGCTTAAATTGGTCTGGTTTGCCTGTAAAATGCAAACCTATGTTTTAAAAGAGGTTACTTTGAAAATTTTTTTCTCTGTTATAAAAGTTGACAAATCGTGTTTCTGCAACTAGCAAAATGAAGTCAATTAAATGAAAAATCATGTCATCAAATATCACTTTCATGTTTTGTAATTGTTGGGAAAAATCAAGATCCCCGCCACGTAAATTTCCAATGCGTCGCCTTAATTAAGGTTAAGTATATCCATAATTATTTATAATTGCAATTATCTATAAAAATATTTCAAGTTTCTACCTGTTATCGTTAATAAGACCAAAAAAGAAAAAAATCACGTTGAATCGTGTTGTATGGGAGCCCCCCTTAAATATTAATTTTATTTTAATTTAATTATTTATTTTTAAAGTAAATAATATAACTCAATATTCTATAAATATTTCAAGCGTCTACCTGTTGCTGTTATCAAAAACGAGCAAAAAAAAATCACGTTTGCTGTATGGGATCCCCTTTTAAATATTTGTTTTTTTTAGTTTTTGTTTTTATAGCGGCAACAGAAATACATCATCTGTGAAAATTTAACTGTCTAACTATCACGGTTCGTGAGATACAGCCTGGTGACAGACAGCCAGACGGTCAGACGGCGGAGTCTTAGTAATAGGGTCCCCTTTTTACCCCTTGGGTACGGAACCCTAAAAAGACTTTCTCGCCGCCCACAAAACGTTCGGTTACGCTGCATAGGCGGCAAACAGCTATCTTTATCCACCTCACAATGGTTATGTATGGATTGTGCATGGTTAGTGTATGAGTTGCGTGCCCGCAGGTGCTATAAACGAGTACCTGCAGTCTGCGTACGGCGCCACGCCGCCCGAGGTGCCGATGGCCGCGTTGCACGCTGCGGACGCGCAGCAGCCCGAAGGTCGGTACCACCACCATCACCATCTTTTACTTAAAAACTTTACTTAGCATAACTGTCAGGGCGCCTAATGCTAGTTTCAATCGCCATTCGATCACGTTAACGAAAACGAGAATTTGTATGGCAAAATTTTCATCATCATCATCATCATCATCTCAGCCAAAAGACGTCCGCTGCTGGACAAAGACCTCCCCCAAGGATCTCCACAAAGACCGGTATTGTGCTGCTCACATCCAGAAAATTTAAAAAAAAAAAATTAAAAAAATTTTCAAAAAAAATTTTTTTTTTTTTTACTTTTAATATACTTTTATAGGCGCTGCGCAAACGTAGACACTTTTTGTTACCGACACGGCACACCATACAAGCAAACAGAGTTGCTGTATCAGTGTCAGGTGGAAGTAACTGACACAAAAAGTGTCTACGTCTGCGCAGGGAGGGCTGATTTCATATTCACTGGTAGCTTGTATCCCACACAAGACACAATAGTGTCTACGTTTGCACAGCGCCTTACTTTTTATTTTTTAAGTGCTAATTGCTGCACTGAAGCTGAATTAATTATTGATAAAAATACAGTGAAAAATTTAAATGCCTACCCGACCCAGCCAGAAATCGAACCTGGGTCTTCCGCAATCCAGGCGGCTGCACCGACCATTATGCTACCGGGAAGGATTTCTTCACTATCTCTTATGAACTAATAACTATTACTAAATGAAAACAAATAGCTGACCGAGTGAGGTGTCCCCGCAGCAGTAGGCGAGGAGTGCAGCATCCTCAGCACCCCCGAGTCCCTCCAGCTGTGCCTGCAGCTGCCGGGGCCTGCGCCCGCGCACCTGCGGCTGCACGCCGTGTGTGAAGCAGGCGCGAGATTGTTAGCGGCCAACGCGCGGTGGCTGCGAGCAGTACCAGCGGCCGCACAGCTGCCGTGAGTGATATACTTAAAAAAGTAGACTGTATGTGTGAGTCCTTCCTTAGCTGCCTCCAGCTGAGTCTGTGTCAGCCACACAGTCACCGTATGTGTTGTAGTAATAGACTATATGCAGCATTCTCAGCACACCCGAGTCCCTTCAGCTGTCCCTACCATGCAGTAGGCTGTATGTGTGAGTCCTTAGCATGCCAGAGTCTCTACAGCTGTATTTGCAGCTGTGAGGGTCGCCCGTGGCTGCACTGCTGTTGTGAGTGATTCATTTATTTATTTATTAACATCAACAAAATTAACATTAAATCCTTGATGAGTAAACATTGATCATTCCAAAAGCAATCTTCATTACAGATGTTACACGAGAGCAATAAAAATAATAATAATAATCAAAAGTAATAAAAATTAGTAAGTTTGTTTTGTTTGAGAAAAAGTATTTGATCAAAACATTAAATTAATAACAATAAAAATATTAGATTATTAGATTTTATTTTGTGATGATGTATTAGTAGGCTGTATGTACAGTCTCCAGCTATGTCTGCGGTTGCGAGTGGTATCCGCCTCCGCGCAGCTACCGTGAGTGATTTAGTAAACTGTATATACAGCATCCTCAGCACTCCATAGTCTCTACAGCTGTCTGTAGCTGCCTCCAGCTGTAGTTCCCTTCAGCTATCTGCAGCTGCGAGCGGTGCCAACTGCCGTGCAGCTACCGTCAGTATTGGTTTGACCCGTGTAGTAGCTAGTGTCGAGTACATCGTCCTCAACTCGTCATAGAGTCCCTGCAGCTCTGTCTGTAGCTCCCTCCAACTGTCTTTTAATATAAAGTCGCTTTTAATAACCTTACGGATACCTTCCCTTATGTAAATTAGTGTTGGGCGAACCATTAGAATAAAACATAAACATATAATCACGCCTCTTTCCCGTAGGGGTAGGCAGATACCACTTTTTTCCACTTGCTACGATCCATACATACTTGTTTCGCTTCGTCCACTTTCATAGAATACAAAGTAATAACAGACTTTGTTCCCTCCCCTCTAGGTTCGAAATCCAAGTGACGTTACTCAAGAAGTGTTGGCCTGAGTTGTTCGTGCTGGGACTCGCGAAGATCTCCCAAGCGCTCTCGCTGCCGTCGCTGCTGCCTCTACTCGTCAGCCATTTGCAGAGCGTACTGAGAGAACGCGCCGCTAGCGACGGGCTCGACCGCACCGACCTGGCCCAGCCAGAGGTGAGATAACACTTGATTATAGACCTTGTCACCTTCTCTTAAGGTTCGAAATACACATCCATTAGACTGTTCGTTTTTAGGTTTGAAATCCCAGGTGATGTAAATTCAAATTCAAAATCATTTATTCAGTTTAGGCTACAAATAGCTCTTATGAACGTCATTATGCCATCGGTTCGTAAGTCTACTCTGGGCGGGAGATCTTGTACTGAGAAGAACCGGCAAGAAACTCAGCAAGTGTCCAGCTCTTTTCTCCCTTACAGCGTCAAAAAATATTGGAAAATGCCCTATCTGGCTGTAGCTGAAGAAGAGCTTTTGCTTATACAGGGTGACTTTTTTATCACCGACCAAACATTCTGAGATGACTCCCCTGATACAAACGAACAACTCTTACTATTGGACCAACTCCCTAACTCGAAAATAAAATTCATCTGTTCCATACAAAACATCAATATTCATTCGACCAAAATGTATGGAACAGCTGAATTTTATTTTCGAGTTAGGGAGTTCGTCCAATAGTAAGTTGATCGTTTGTATCACGGGAGTCATCTCAGAAAGTTTGGACGGTGATAAAAAAGTTACCCTGTTGTATACAGGGTGTTTAGATAAATAATACTTTTATTGCAACATTATAAAACACAAACATGAACAAAAGAAAAACAATAATTATATTACAAAGTTACAATTTGGCGGTTTTATCGCTTTCAAGTGATTTCTTCCAGACAACCAGTCGGATGGAGAGAGCTAATTAACTTTAAGATCAGAGGTGAAACTATGAAAACATACTAGAATGAAGTGTATTTTATAAATGAAGCAACTTGTTTACTGGACTGGACGCGTGCACATCAACCTATTAAAAACTGCCAAACTTCAACAAATGTTCAACCATATGCCGTACATATAAAGATCAAAGTCTATAGAGGGAAATTGACAGTTTGTGGCAGGCTGACTGACGTGCAGGCGTGCGTACATATCATCAAAGCCATACATTGTTAGATATGTTTTATCTCGTGTGTTTATTAAAGAGGCTTCGACTTGGGTGAATATGATTTATTTATTAAAATTATGTATAACTCTTACTTGCCTGCTAAGAAGTCAACTTGGAAGTAACATACTTGTAGGCACACGGGGTTCTTCCGTTTTGCTATGCTTGGGCGTGACGTGGGTAATCGGGAGGGGTAAATAAAAATGGCCGTTAAGTTCGAACAATCACTTTTCTCTTTACTTTACTTTACTTTTGATTCAAAATATGATTAGCAATCTACAGATCACTATAAAATTATCCAAATATCACCGACACTCCACTGAACACGTAACAAACGGATTACGACACAATTGCCGCCGTCGCTGACATTAGCGCCCGGGGACTGTGTCAGAGTGGTAGCGACGTCACATCCGCTTGTCACATAGCCACTCTATGGGCGATGCGCTGTCATACTTATTTTATTTTATGTGGTGTGTTTACCAGATCACAACCGCGGACTACTCGGACGAACGTATCGCCGAAGTAAGCAGCATGCTCGCTCGTCTGCAACAATGCACGGCCGCGTTGGATCAGCTGCGGGTCAGCGAGCGAGAGCACGCGCATCTGCGGGCGCTGTGCCTCTTCTCACCCGGTGAGTGAGTTAGTGAGTGAGTGAGCGAGCGAGTGAGTGACCAAGTAAGTGAGTGAGTGAGCAGCATGCTAAAATTAGCTGTGCATGTGGAAACACTACATTAATATAAAATAATCTTTTTTATTTATTTTATTGTTACGCCAACAACGTAAACACCATTACATTAAAAAAAATAGCATAAATCAGACGCTTGATAAGTGTCACCTCATTTAAAGGTGTAAACTACATGCATACAAAAGTTCTACAGCAAAAATCATTATGCTATTATGTTATTATTTCAAATAATTCTGAATATTATTACCATACATATCAAAATTCCAAAAAAGCTAAATGGCTTTGCTCGCGTTCGCTCGCTCAAAAATGTTATCTAACCTGACCGGCAGTGTTTGGAAAACCAATTTTTTTTCTAAAGATCCTTGGGAAAAGCCTTTGATCAGCAGTGGACGTCTTTTGGCCGAGACGGTGTGCTACATTTAAGTACATCGTACATATTGCAAAATAGCACTTTACCGCGTCTTCGTTCGCGTGGATTTGAGACTTTAAAAATTAACTTTATTCAATCAAATTAAAATATAGCCTATGTTACCCGCGAGCACTGTATTGTTTCATTTTAACATTAATTGACAGAGTTTTTGAAAAATTGAATCAGTAGTTCAAAGCCGAAGTCAAATATTAATATTTAAATAAACTTTAGAAGAGTGCTTCTGAATCGTCCAAAAAAAATGTTTTACCTACTACCCATACTGATTTGATAGATGTAATAGATGGTACTCTCCTCAAACAAACAAATAAAGTCACAAACTAAAGATAAGACAAAATAAGACGTTACAGCTAAAAACGGCCACTTTGAACTATAACGCCGTATTTAACTAAACCATAACATGTCAGGTGTTCATTAGGTGACGTAAAAATGCTAAATTACTTCATTCAAATAGTTTGTTGAGCATAATTTGATTTTCTATCTAGAGATAATTAGAATTACTAGATATGTTTTTTTTTCATTGGCGGCGCTAGTGTGCGGCGTAAACGCTCTTAATAATATAGTTTACGGTCGAATTTCGACCATTGGGCGACCAGTCTAGTTTCAATGAACACTTCAACCCCCAGACGGCGTCCCCGACTTCCTAACTCGCAAGCTCCAAGACTACCAGTCCAAAGTGCTTCGCTCGCTCAAGTCCCTCTGCGCCGCGGAGGAGGAACGACTGGGGGCGTTACTGCTGCAGCTGGGGGCGCTGCGGACCTTCACCGCGTCCTTCCTCGAGGACGTGTTCTTCGTGGGCTTCGTTGGGGACGTGAGCATTGATGACGCGGTGCCGTACCTGCTCAATGCGGAGCGCTGAGTGGTGAGTTGAGGCTATGTCAGTGTAGATACACAAAAGATTTCTTCTAGCTTACAAAGATGCTGCATGATTGAGAAAAAACTGATTTTTTCTACTAGGAGTTTAGTTACGTCTATCTATCTGCCATCTTCAGACTTGAAGCTGCACGGAAGGGGGAAAGTGTGCTGGGATTACACCCACCTTCACTGTCCCAAGGTTCATTAACCACATCCTAGTTTAAGAACCTTTTTAATCCCATTTAATTGTGCCACCGACACCTCGATTTGTGAACATTAAAACGACACCTCGATTTGTGAACATTCAAAGTGGCTGATCCTTACTGACGCTGTCATAAGGTCGAAAACACGTAGCGCCCGCGACGATTGAGACTGCTTAGAAATTAACAGAATCTTAAAATCATCATCATCAGCTCATTTTTTTTATGTCCCCACTGCTAAGGCACGAGCCTTCCCTATGGATGGATAGGGTGAACGGGCCATAAACCACCACGCGGGCACCAGTGCGGATTGGTGGTTGTTAACGACTGCTAATGCAGCCGGGACCAACGGCTTTACTTACGTGCCTTCCGAAGCACGGAGGAGCTCGAGATGATACATTTTTGGTCACCCATCCGATGACCGGCCTTTGCGAAAGTTGCTTAAACTCAGCACTCGCAGACCGGGCGCGTTAACCGCTGCGCCATCGAGCTCCTCTTAAAATATTAAAAAAAAATAGTTTTAGTTCAAAATCATCAAAATATCCAGCTACTAAATTACGAATATTGATGTTATCAATGTATTTTAGTGGTTTCCCAGCAAATAAATGAAGTAATTTCGTTGTAATTTTAACAATAGAGGATTTTATTGAGGTGTTTTCGAAAATAATTATGATCAAGTCAAAATTATACAATTGTGTAAATACTTGAGCGAGCAAATTCAACATAAAGACCTGAATTTACCTTAATCAACATTTCAGATTTGTTAGTAATATTATAGTCTTTAACTATTCGACGGAAGTTGGTGCATTTTTTTAGTGTGTTTCCCTAATCTCCTGATTCCTGGCGGGTCGTATATGGAACGTCCAATAAAATTAAATATAAAATGTTATCACTGTAAAGGAACGTTAAATTTTTTGCATAAAAAGAAATGATATAGTAACATCATCTCGGAAGAAAGAATAGATAGATAGAATAGAAAGAAATATCAGCATCCAAAGAAAAAAATATCAGCCCTTGAAAAGCAAAATGAGCAAAAAACTAGAGATGAAACGGATATCCGGTAACTATCCGGTCCAAATTTACTATCCGGCCGGATACCGGATACTAACTCAATATCTGGCCGGATACCGGATTGTCATTATTTTTCTAAAAAATTGTTTAAAACGTAAATGAAATAAGACAACAGCTCGCAATAATGATGATTCCCTTCACCACCTCGAGAAATCTGGAGTCGGCACAACAAACAAACAGCAAACTTATTATTTTCTCTGGAGGAAATGTCAAAATATTGCCAATTAGGCGATCTTTTTACTGATATGTTTCTGTCCCTCAATTATTAAGTACGTATTTTTACAAAATCCAATTTAATCAAATAACGCACGTACGGCCACACAAGCATCAAGTAAACGATCGATTGATTTTCGCCTGTCATTCACTCACGAATGCGCACGATCACTCCCGACGAGTCCCGATGACACCCGAAACCGCCCGAAATGTTGAAATCGCTTTGCCCGCAGCTGCACGGCGCTAAACATGTCACAACTTGCCTCAGAGCATTTACTTACTCTCCGCCGGATATCCGGCCTCACAGCTTGCCGGATATCCGGTATCCGACCAAACAACTACCCGTTTCATCTCTACAAAAAACCCTCTCAGCCTTACGAGGCTAAGTAGCGTTCCCTTTATAATGATTAATATTTTATTTTGTTTGTTCGTTCTATCTGCATGTGGAACGCGACTTATGGTACGTAGTTTGTGGTAGGTTGATGCGCAGGCGCGCATCAACCTACCACAAACTGTCAACCTTCCTCAATAGACTTTAAACTTAATGCCTTATACATATGGTTGAAAATGTATTAAAGATTTTTTTTTGGTGCAGGCGTCCGTCTGTATAGTCGACCATGAAATTGCTTTATCACTTTTGACAAAAACTTCCATTACAACAAAATTTCGCTAAGGCTCATTGTCAATGATGACAACGTATCTGTCACTTGGTCTTTTAAACTAAAACAGAACTTGTTGTTTTATTTTAAGCATACAAAATTCACTTCTAAGTTGGTGAAGCAATTTCATTGGCGACTATACATAAATATTAATGTCTAATTCTTTCTTCTTGTTACAGGTAACTTTCACACCGGAACATTGGTGCTCGATAAATCTTATTATAGTTTTGATTATCTATTAATCTAAAATTAACGGGCCTTTTTACAGGCTGCATTCCTTCCATTTGATCGTAAGACTAAAAGAAACTTATATTTGTTATTAATTATAGAAATAATTGTTGTAGTAAAAAGTTATTTTATAGTATATCGACTATGAAGTACCAAAAGCTCTTATCTTAAAAATTGCAACTTTACAGGAAACGAAAAAAACGTCTCAATTTTTTATTAAAAAAAAACTGCTTTTGAGTGACGAAATAATATTACTATAATGATTGGATTATAAATATAGTGACAATTGAAAATTGAAAATATTTATTTTATCAACAACATTGAAAAAATATTGAAAATATTATTGAAAATTGAAAATAGTGTGTAATTACTTTTTACTCTAAAGCTATTCCTAACCAAGTTACCTAAAGATAGGTGGTATTGGTTGTAGTTTCATAAAATTTTCGGAAATTGGGTGGATGATAGGAGGTATTAATAATTATACAATAGTGTCAAAATTCAAGGCTTATTAAACAACTTTATTTCTATTAAATAAACTTCCCTAAAAATATGTCTTAATACATAGTTAAATACTCACATTTTTGGCAATGTTTTTGTATTGCAAGCACTCACGTGGTTGTTATTTTAATAACTAAAAACCAGCAAGTAAAAATTAAAAAAAGTTAACAAAGTTATTATCTATTATTATAATTAGAAACTTCGGTATCACTTTAAAGCTTCAATCAAAATAAACTTCTTATGACTTAGATGCTACATAGTTTATAACATTTAAATCTAGATCTGTGATAAGGAATCTTAGATACACTTTAAAGCTTCAAACAAAAATTAACTTATTACAACTTCTCGGAGGAGAAGCTTGATGGCGCAGTGGTTAACGCGCCCGGCCTGCGAGTGCTGAGGTTAAGCAACTTTCGCAAAAGCCGGTCATCGGATCGGTGACCAAAAATTTATCATCTCGAGCTCCTCCGTGCTTCGGAAGGCACGTAAAGGCGGTGGTCCCGGCTGCATTAGCAGTCGTTAACAATCACCAATCCGCACTGGGCCCGCGTGGTGGTTTATGTCCCGTTCTCCCTATCCAATTCAATTCAGTTCAATTCAATTATTTATTGCATTCCACAATGTAAATAATAGATGGTGAAGATAAATAGGAGATCATCATGGACCTTGGCGGGCACGCAATAGGGTTTAGAAGAGAGGAGGCGCTTTAATTATAGCAAGTTTTTACTTTCAAGAAAAGAAAAATAAAAAGAATTTACAAATATAACGTAAAAGTAATTTTAGGTGAGAGATTTGAAATGTATTTTTTATTTAATTCCATCCATAGGGAAGGCTCGTGCCCCAACAGTGAGCTGATGATGATGATGATGAACAACTTCTAGCAACATAATTTTACGAGTATAACCTTCAAACCTATTAGGAACCTATTAGGCACTAAAGACGATTGGCATTTCTTCATATAAAAATAGGTAAACTCCTGAAAACTTAAACATAACAATAATTATGCAGAGTATGGCAGACCATCATAGAAACTGTGTCAATCACTGGGCAAAACTGATTTCAGTTGCAGATGGTTGAATTTAGTAGATGAGATTGGATTGTTATTGAAACGAAGTTGGTTATAATTTATCTCATCAAGTAGCCTTGGTCTCTGTGGATGGTCCATTCTCCATCATAGTTTAGTTTGATCTTTATGGTCATAATATCTGGGCTGTAAAGAATTGCTCCAATGTCGATAACTTGCGGATCACCTGCTCTACGTCCGGGTCAGATGCTTTTGTAAATCCATATCTCAGAACTTGCATAGTTTAAAAAAAACTGTAATCGGCTTGGATTATTCCGTATGGTTCTTTTCTCGCTTCTTTTGTTATAGTCACATAATCACTAGGCAGGTGAATTACTCTATTTTTCAGTTTTCTTTCTATTGAACTGTAAACTGAGTCACACTCCATTTGAGTATGCTCTGGTTCCAGAAATTTTTGGTTGATGGTAATTCCATGTTTTTTTGACAAATTCAGAAGCGCGTTGGAGTTCTCTCCATTGAGTTGCGATTCTTCGCATTCCTATTTTGATACGTGCAGCCATCTGAATAGATAACTATAGACTTTTTTCAGGCAAGCAATGACGCTCTATCTATATAATAAATTAGAAACGAAACGAAAGTGTTTGAAGTCAAATCGGTGGATGTTTCGTCGAACCAATAGCAAGTGCAATGCTTAGAAATTAAATTAAATACCGTATAGTTATGACATGTTAATTTCGTTTTAAAATATAAAGCACTAGCCGTAAGGTAGGGGCAAACCTTAACGGCTTGTAAGTCCATCGTAAGGAGCATGAACTCTCCAGCGGCTGCTTTTTCTTTGTACTCAGTTTTTTCTGCTCTCGCCCTATTCTTTTTGATAATATGAATCTGATAGTCTGCTTCAATTATGTTTCCAGCTTTGTAGCCAGAGCATACGTCACACATGTCCTTTTTTAATGTGTAGAGAGACAAGTTTTTCTCATAATACTTTTTTTCTAACGTGTATCTATCTGCACACTTTAGGTTCTTCATTTTCAGTACAGTAGTCTTTGGAAACATTGAATATTTGTATGATAGAGTGAAACATAGGCTCAATGAACAACTTTGTTGTATCTTTTTAGCATAATGTGAATGTAACTTAGGAATGTTATCAAGAAATCGATCAACTGTCAACATTTTATCTTCTTCTCCAGCTCTTCTTGTTCTTAACCTTGGTGCATTTCGTGTTTCTTGATTAGGCGTTACTCCAATTTCTTTTCTGGAACAGAGACCTATCTGAAATTTGAAAAGAGCCGGTACTGATTTATTTCTTTTGCGACTTGTTGGCAGTTGAACATTTGAACTTATAATATCTGATAAAGCCAGATGTTATTGTTAAATGGCAGTCTTGTTCATATTTAGGCAGCCTAAGTTTAGATTCTACATTATTGCCAAATTCTCTCGATGCTAAATACAAGTTTTCGATCTCTATGCAAGTTCTTGATGCTAATGGTGCCGACGAATACCTATCTAAGTTAACATTTTCTTTATCCTTTGTAGTATTTTGTGTCAGTTAAAGTATTATTTGAAAACAAAAGTAGGTAGGTACATTCTTGCAACAATGCCTACTTTATTATTTGTGAAAGTATTTCTGTAACCAACCCATTTCATAGGTATTCATATTGAAATACGTTATATTATCCATCCCCATCCCCATCCCCATCTCAACCCGTGGTTGTCGTAAAAGGCGACTAAGGGACCATTCCAGAGGATGGGCAGCAGCATCTCTCTGAGGTTACTTTCAACCTACTGCGATCGCCAACCCGCCTGCCAAGCGTGGCGATTATGGCAAATACCCTCCATCTTGGGGGAGGCCTTTGTCCAGCAGTGGACGTCTTTTGGCTGAGATGATGATGATGATATTATCCATACTTACTGTTTGCGTAAGCAGGACATAAATTATTTATTTATTTATTTATTTATTAGGTTTACCAGTAATTGTTACACTAATACATTTATATTTAGGTACTAAGTAATACAGTTAGAGCTAAGTGTACAATAGAAAGTCGGTAAACACTGCATGCATTAAATATTAAGTTTAAAGTGTTTACCATTTATAAGATGTATAATATAGTAGTAGTAAGTAGTATAAAAGATAATAGACCCGCATTCTACAATATAGACTAACCAATATCTAGTTGTCGAAGCTGACATTTAAGCTTAAATAATGATGAACAAAACATATCCAACTTACAATTATATTTATTGAGGAGCCTGCATAACCTTGGAACCGGGGAGTTAGAGCCTAGTACGGATTTACGAAAGGGGGGAGATAGAAGATCAATGGGATTTCTAGGATATCTAGTGGGAACTCTGAATTTAAATTTTGCTAAAAGATCAGGACAATTAATGTTACCAGTTAAAATTTTAGATAAAAATAATAAGTCTAACATGTTTCTTCTACATTCTAAAGATTTGATTTTAAAATAGTTAAGACGATTAGCATATCCCTTAAACTTTTTGGAAATGCCAGAAAAGTATGCTAAGTGATATAATAGGCGTTTTTGGACCCGTTCAATTCTAAGACTGTGTACAGAGTAATGAGGGCGCCATACAACACAGCAGTACTCAACTAAGTTACGCACTAAGGAATTGAATAAAAAAATTTTGGTTTCTACTTTACGGAATGATTTGGTATTTCTGATTATAAAACCTAAGGATTTTGATGCTTTTTTGATAACTGAATCGATATGGGGGACAAACGTTAACTTTCGGTCGATAAGGACTCCAAGATCTTTAACAGTATCAACTACGTTTAAGTGTAAACCATTCATGGAATAGTTATGCGTAATTGGTTTTGCTTTTCGGGTAAAAGTTATTTGCAAGCATTTCTTAATGTTAAGTTCCATGGCATTATTTTCGCACCAATATAACAGCCTGTCAATGTCACCTTGAAGCAATAGGGCATCACTCATACTGTCCACCGTTCGTGTTATCTTTAAATCATCTGCAAACATGTAAGGTGTGGAATCACAAAAACAATCAGGCAAGTCGTTGATGAAAATATTAAAGAGAACAGGTCCCAAATGTGACCCTTGGGGTACGCCAGAGGTTATCTGGAAGATGTTGGATCTATAACCATTGACTACAACGTACAAATGTCTGTTAGTCAAGTAAGAACTAAGCCATTTAAGAAAAATACCAGTGAAGCCATATACTGAAAGCTTCTGAATCAATACGCAGTGTGGAACCTTATCAAACGCCTTACTGAAGTCGGTATATATCGCGTCTACCTGCTTGTTGGAATCCACCGATTCTATAGTATTTTCCACAAATGTCACCAAATTGCTACACGTAGATCTTGCAGACATAAAGCCATGTTGAAAATCAGACACATATTTATTAAAATAACTTTGAATTTTTGGAACTATTAAGGCCTCAAGAACTTTACCCAAAGTGGGGAGAATAGATATCGGCCTGTAATTACTCACAATGTCTTTAGATTCAGATTTGTGTATAGGAACAATTTTAGCTAGCTTCCATTTTTTAGGGAAGATGCCAGTACTAAGTGATAGATTAAAAATTGAATATAATGGAACCGCAAGCTCTTCAGCGCACATAGATAGAAAAATAGGGGAAATATCATCAGAACCCGGACCCTTCGATTTGTCTAAGGTCTTTAGATAAGTAACAATAGCGTCCGTATTGATCTGTAAAGTAGAGAAAGAGTCCGAACTGTTTGCTAACCTATCTAAATAAGCAGAGGTATTGACTGCACCCTGAGGTTTCATAGTTGGAGAATAGACGGATTGAAAATATGACGCAAACATGTTACAAATATCGCCTCCGTTAGTAGTAGAGGTCTCACCATTAGACATATTTTTCGGGTAAGCACTAGCTCCATTCCGCCTAGCCTTCATGTATGACCAGAAACATTTGGGTTGCTTCGTTATTTTTTCTTCGATATAGTTAATATACGAGTTATAACATTGTTTTGATAATTTTTCACAACGTTTGCTGCATAGTTGAAGAGCAATTTTATCCATAGGATTTTTATATGTGTAGTATCTTTTATTATATTTATTTTTTTCGCGGATGCACCTCTCTAATTTTTTGCAAAACCAAGGCGGTTGAGATCTATTCTTATTGGTTATAACCGGAACATACAATTGTACTAATCTATTTATATGCTCGTAAAATATTTCAAGTAATTGGTTAGGATCTATGATATCCTTGAATAATTCATGCCAATTTATTTTTCCTAATTCAGTAATTAATGTAATCAGCTTTGTTAAAATTATATCTAGCCACTTTATTATGTTTCAGAGTTTTATCGAAAATGTATTCCAGGACAATATCGAGGGGGGATCCACCTTGCAAAGACCATCCGTAGCTTCTGTTACTTGACAATGATGCTGATCAACAAGAACCAAATCTAAAATCTTATTATTAATATTAGAGACAGTATTACATTGTTTCAGGTTATTTAAATGCGTAAAATCTACAAAGTCTTGATACAATTTAGGATGCTTAACGGTGCTGTTCAGACCTGTAGCATTGTTCAATCGAATCCAGTCAATACCGCTCATATTGAAATCCCCTATTAAAATAGCGCTGTAGTTTTTTAATTTCTCTATGACAGAATTTATGTTATCCATGAAGTGTTTTAGAGTTGGTTTCTGCACTGGTGGTGGTAAATAAACAGCACAAATTGCAATATTAAATTGCGATCCTACATTAATAGTCACCCACAGGTCCTCGCAATCACTATGCCAATTGCACCTTTCGGTAGCAGTGAACCTTCTGGAAACTGCAATCAAAACGCCACCTCTTTCTTTTTTACAATTAAGTTTAGAAATTCGTCTATCTCGCCTAAAGACATTATAATTACTATCAAAAAGTTCACTGCTAACAACATCTTCGTTTAACCACGTTTCCGTCAAAATAATTGCATCATATCCAGAGCAACATACATTACGGTAAAATGTCTCGGTTTCAGATCGCAGACCACGAGTATTTTGATAAAATATCCTGAACTTATCGTATTTTACTTCTTATTAACAATATATAATTTGCTTATCCAAATTAATCTTATGTTCTAAACAATCCTATTTAATGAGTCCATGTCTCTAATTAGTATATACTCGGTGAAGTCAGTCTGTCTCACGTAGATGCGGCCTCCTCTGACCCAAACGTGCTTATAGCCCTTTTCTTTTGCCTTGATCTTACCCCATCAATTCCCAGGTGTAGCGTATTCAGTTTATCAACCGTAGATTTTGACCTGTTAAAGTTTATTGTGCTTGCCAAAAATGAGTCGCGAAATCTGGGTGTATTAAACTGCACTATTATAGATTTAGGCCGATTGCTGTTATTGTTGGACTTCATCACTCGCATGCAATGACTGACATCTTCTTTCTTAACCTCGTTATTTATTACCTTTCCCAAATGCATCACAATATCGATCAGGTTTTCATTTTTTTTCTGGGGAACACATTGTATCTCAAGATTGTTAGCGCGTGTCTGTTGTTCTAAATTATTTATTAAGGCGAGTCGACATATCCTTTAAAGTATTAGACATGACATCATTCTAATCTTGTAATTCCTTAATTCTCTGTTTGTCTTCTTTACTTTCTCTTAAAATATCTTCGTATTGAAGGCTTATGAAACTTACGGAGTCTTTGATGTCCTTAATCTCTTCTCGCATAGGGTTTAATTCGATGCTCAACATACTCCTCATGGTCGATGCAAACTTTTCCAGTAATGATTCTGTTTGATTCTCCACTACCTCTTCTATTATATTACGTACTCCACTTTCCGTAATAGGTACCAAAGCCGGATTAGGTGGATTGTAATGCTGGTCTCTTGCTGCTGCGCACAGTTATGTTCTGATTGAACCGAACGGGGGCATTGTCGTCATTCTTCCCCTTAGGCGTCTTCGAACAGCATACAGGACACTTCCAAGAAGTAGGTTCACAGGATAGGTCCAAGGTCAGGCATTTATGATGAAAAGCTTTTTTACAGCTATTACATTTCAGAAACTTCTCGCTTTTGTCATTCAACTGACAACAGCCCCATTCCATCACTATATCTTCCATAGTGTGCTTGCTTGTTGACTTTTTCCCAGACATCAGACAAATAAATATTTGAATAGGTAACTTTATTATTTGAAAACTGCGTGAAACGGAACACAGTTTTCTAAGCAGCAATGTACATCGAAGTGTAACCAGCGATGTACATCGAAGTTTGAGCCCGTGTGTTGGCAGTAATGTAAGTAGTGGCTATGTTCACTCTCGAATTGCTTAACCTCAACTGAATTCCACTCAATGTTTCACCTCACAACACAATAGTCCGGGTGTTTTTCGCTTGATGTAAAAGCTTTCCTTCACTATTGTACACTCCGTTGACGATTCCGCCTTCAGATAGTGGTGCTTTTCGCGCGTTTATAGTTTATTTTATGAGCGCCCTTAGCTAGACGTCTTACTACGGTTTTTTTTTTTTTTTTTTATTATATTTTTTTTTTATACTATTATCATTGTTTAATGTTAGTTGAGCCAATATTTTTTCTCAAAACTAAAAATCGAGAAAAACTAAGTTAGGAGGTAGGTATTGGTACTTCATCGTCGATATTCAGAATGGATTATGTATTTTACTTAAGTGTAATATGATAAGGGCATTTCATACAGACTTGTGTTTAAGGTATCTTAGTGTGAGTGCCAGTTTTTATTTACATACAAATGTAAATATATGTGAGGGCAGCTTCAACAATAGAGGGAGGGGGGGGGGGGGGGGGGTACGGGGACACACAGCCCCTAGAAGACCGGTTAATAAAACCGGAAAATTACAGTTTAAGGAACTTTAAGTCCCCCCCCCCCTAAATCAGATTACGCTGTAAAAGCCGTTGGTGGCCAACATGATGTGTATTATTTTAATTGATTTAGTTTGTTAGAAAACATAAATTTGAAAAATCACTGTAAAACTGGAGTACATTTTTTGTCATTGTATTCAGAATGATGTATAGATACCGCCCTTAAACGTTCGCTTATTGATTTTGTTAGACCCTGTATTCTATTCAAAACTTACAATGGAAAAGCTTTCATACTAGCATCATCCATCTCATAATATATTTTGAGTGGGTGGTAAGCAATATTTTAAGACGATTCAAAAGCGTTTATCTAATACGGTTACTCGAATAAAGATTAAATTCATGTCATATTGCAATAGTAATTTGATTAATTGATTTTTAAATTATTTTACTAAACAATACGCCTAAGTGTCAATAATTGGGTAGTTTACCCTAAGTCACTTTGTGTGGTTATATAATATATATTTTTGTATGAGAATTTGATTGCCATGTTACTTACCGTTAAATCTGCAACTTTGCCACTTTTATCAAGAATCCAGGTTTTTAACCGACTTTAATAAATGAGGAAGTTCTCAATTCGTCTGCATATTGTTGGTTCCAGTATTATCATAAAAAATGATGAAAGTTCCGGAGCACCTGCTTTGAGTTTATGTAACTGAATGACGTAATAACTTTCTTTCTTAATTATTGTCTTAAACTGTGTGTGCTAATGCAATCAGATCATCGCTACGTGGTTCCATTCTCAAGATACAGGTGGCACAGCTGCGCTGACGCGTCAGCGCAGCGCAGCTGTGCCACCAAATAACCGCTTCTAACTTTTAAACGCGAGACCGACTAATTCTGTTACTTGACGACTAATTTCGATTAATTCCTGGCATAGTCAAAAAGTTTGTTTCCCACTGTGGCACAGCTGTGCTGACGCACACGCCCGTAGGGAAACAATTTTTGCAGAAAAGTAAGATAACTCTAAATACAATCTGCAGGGTAAGATTCTGTGTCCACCGTTTTAAGCCTGAAACTAACGATTGTTCTCTTCTATGGAAACCAGTGACTGTCAAGGGTATGTGCACCTAATGGCATATTTTTGTTTTAAGTTTCGTGTACACCATACGTTGAGATGAAAATAAAGCTAAGGCTTTATTAAAATTTAAGAACTTTTTTTAAAGTATAAATCAAGATAAAAACCTATTTTATTGAGGAATTTCTATCCAATGTACGGAACTGCTCGCGTTCATTGTGATTTTTTTATCTTGACTATTGCAACCTTTCCCCAGTCTCAATGTGACCACGGTTCAAAATGCCAGTATACAATTATTATTATTATTATTATTAAGTATTAAAAAAATCGAAAGTAGATCCCTATAAAGTATTTCATTTCAACATGTAGCAGTAGTTAATAGTCTTGATAGATTTAAAAATCCAGTAGTACACTTCATAAAAATGTTTTAAAATAAACCTTAGTAAAAATATGGTATTTTTTTGCATATACTACTAAAATTTAATAATGTGCTATGTGAAAATGAGCCTTATTATGTATAGGAAAGATTTATAATGTTAGTTTAAGATATAACAATGTGTACCTACCTACCTACTTATCTACATGCAGTTGTCTATGTTAAAATTGATGTGCTCAGATTAGCTTTAAGTTGAATGTATGTTTGGAGCGTCTGCTAAGACAATGTGTTTTAGATTATATTTTTAATGTGTCTGTAACAAATAATGAAACAAAGTTATATTTTTATTGTTATTTTATTTCAACGAAACTATATTTTATATCATCCCTTACATCCACCTACAGTGGTCCAGTGGTTAGACCATTGATCTCGGACCGAAAAGTTCTGGTTTTTAGCGAGAGCAATCTCTATATTAATCGAAGCCTCTTAAATGATTCAAAGATCTGATTTTTATTAAATATGTTAACAGAAATATAAGAACTTACCAATAAGGTCTGTCTTTCTTAAATGCCATGATCTTTTTGGCCGGTTAATTTGAAGCTGACTATACTTGCATGTAATATTTAGGTTGGTGGTAAAGCGTGTGGCTTATTTTGGCACGGCCACCATCACCAACCCGAAATCTGAGTTTACAGATAATTAGTGGGAATTAGTGGATAAATCTCAGAATTAGTGGGGCCATGGTTCAAAAGTTATAGCAACTTCTTTTTTCATATAAAAACAACATGTGCAATCGCGCACATAAGCATTTAGTTATTACTTGAATTAATTAAATTGTGAATGAACGACGAAACTTTGATATGTGTGTACGTATGTTTGATTCTGTATCGATAAAAAAGGCGCCATTAAATGTTTAAAAATGTATTAGCAGATTTTTCGATTTTTCAATCCCCAGATAACATTTATTAGCCTGATAGATTATACAAGCCATTTTAAAAGTGTTTTGTTATCCCGTTGTCTCTTGTGTTATAAGCAAAATTAATAACTAATAGTAAAAAAGAACCTCATCTTTTCTTTGAAGTCGGTTAATAACTAATTAAATTGTAAAGCATTCAAATGAGCCTTTTTATATTTTTAAAGAAATGCATTAATATACTAACTAGTTTATTTTTTTTTTGGTTCCCGACATTAAATTCATGTCATGTACAATTATATCCATACATGTATCCGATTCTCTCTCTCATTTACTTACTTTCACTCTATATACCTAGATTCTTACCTAGACTCTTTATCCCTTTCAATTTTAAGTTGTTAATTCAAATTATCAATAAGCTTCATGTACGCGATTGTACATATACTATGGGAAAATGAAATATTGATATAACTTTTAATAGAAGCTACCACTAATTCTGAGATTTACCTACTAATTCCCACTAATTATCCACTAATTATTGGTGTAATCAGATCTTCGCTACGACCCATGGGTTCAGAGATAAAAAATGAGAGAGAGAAAATGAGGCTCATTTTGGCACGGCCACCTTGTATCCCTTATAACTTTTGAACCATGGCCCCACTAATTCTGAGATTTATCCACTAATTCCCACTTATTATCCACTAATTATTTGTAAACTCAGATTTCGGGTTGGTGATGGTGGCCGTGCCAAAATGAGCCACACTGGTAAAGCTTGTTTCAAGTTCCGTCTGGCTAGATGTCACCACCATCGTATCGTATATAAGTAGTAGTAACAATAAAGTTATCATAATTTCGTCATAGGTTAGTTACCCTTAGCCGCTAGCCAGGCCTACCAGATTTTGAATTTTGATTTTCAATATTAACAAAATTTAACCTTATCTACTCTACTAGTAGATAAGGTACCCCTAATAGGGCGTAACATGTTTGAATATTTCATTGGTTTTCAATCTTATCTCAATGACATAAGGTTCAAAATGTGGTGGGAATATACTTCCCATTGCCTGTTAAAGGGTTAAGGAAGGCAGATACGAACTTTAACCACAGTCACGAGGAAGGAACTGGCTATCCCTGGTGATAACATAGTGACCACATCAAAATTGAACCTTGGATCTAAGGCCTAAAAAGCCCTTTGCTCATAGCAGGCGGGGCGGACGAATACAAAATAAATATCTGCTCTCAAACAATTTTTTTGAACTAAGTATAGCTAATCTTATAACAATTTATCTTCCCGCTTAACTTCGCCACAATATACGTTACTTATTTAGGCTGGTGAAATAGTAACAGTAATAAATTATACACAAGCTAGCGCGTTCAATTCAATTGCAGCCATAAGTTCACAGCTGCGCGCTTCACGTTTGGTGTTTGGTCCGATTGTCTGCTTTTAAAACCGCGCGGTTATAGAGCGCTGCATTCAGTGCAATCGCGTTGCGGACGAGCTGTACATTAATTAATATAATTAATGCTGTTTTCTAAAGTTTACGCGAACACTACACATTGAAATGAAACAACTTTTACGGATCTACTCGCGTTTATTTTACACATTACTTATTTAATGTGTAAAATAAACCATAGATAGATATTTAAATAACATCGGGCAAACAAAGAGAAGTGTAGGAACCCGTGTTAAAGAACATTATAGCCGACGTCAAGCATAGCTTTAAGCGCGAAAATAAGTCTGCAGTATGCGAACATTCCCTAGAGGGGCCCAATCATTACATCAGATTTGATAAAGGGAACTAATTTTTTGAGCTTTTATTTAAATATTCGAGATGTTATTATGATCAGTTGAAAAACATATTAAGCAGTTATTTAATTTAATGGCGATTGATTAACTATTGCGACAGTAAAACATGGACAGTAATAAAAAATCAATTAGTCGGTTATTTTATCATACAATGTCAATTCTAAAAATAATTGAGCAGTCCAATAAATGAATGAGCGGTAAATATGATGGAATGAGCGGTTCAATAAATAGTTCGGCAGATCATAGCGAGCGGTGATACCCGAACGCCCGTGACGCCACGAAAAAAGGCTAACGAGTTGACTAGGTTAGGTTAGGTTAGGTTAGTATGGTGACCAAAAACGCGCGAGCCGAGCGAGCGTGCCGCGGCAGCGGCCGGCGAAGCGCCAGAAACGACGTTTTTGACCGACAAATTCCGATTTATTACTGCCCACACGTAACCGCTCGTTCAATAATTTTTACCGCCCATTTAATTATTTTCTTGCTCAATTATATATTCACTGATCCATTTCATTATTTTTTATTACTCATTTTTGTTTACTTTACTGCTTAGTTTTAACTGCTAAACTAGTTATTAAACGTGCCATTTATAATTTTTAACTTACCAAAACCGCTATTTACAACTACCTATTTAAATCAGTGCCTTTGATAAACCACAAATACTCGCTAGAGAACAACGATTCATCCCTAGGATAATACGCGAGGCTATTGAAATTAAAAAACATCCTAATTTTAATAGAGAAGATGTTTGGAATCTACCACCAGCCTGGGATCCCATCATACAAAATATTAAATCCCAGCCCCGACACCATACTGCCAGGCCAAAAGATACTGTAAGCTCTTTCTGCGTAAAACGGAACGCACCTGATTAAAGAACAATGGCAAATATCCAAAGAGATTTAATATATAGTAATAATAGAGCGGCTAATGAAGACCGTTTCATACAAAAACTTTGAGCTGGGGCGCTAGTAACGCCATCTAACGTTGAAAATCAAAACAGCGCATTAAAATAAATTTGAATGAGTTTCAGCTACCACACGGTAGGTGTCGCTCTGCACTAGGGATGTTCCGTTATGATTTCGACGTATCGATAGTTTTGATAAAGGTTAACCAAAATCGGTATAAAAAATATTGACCTATGAAATTGACGATTTTTTTCTCACACATTAATAAATGCATTACTTCCAAAACTCAATACCATTTGTAAATATTTTTATATACATTTAATTAATTTATTAATAGATGCTAACAATATTTAAAAAACAATATAAAAAAACCTCATACAAAACGTCAATTTCATAAGTAAGGACCTAATATATAACATTTAACCGACCCGCACTGGGCCCGCGTGGTGGTTTATGGCCCGTTCTCCCTATCCATCCATAGGGAAGGCTCGTGCCCCAGCAGTGGGTACATAAAATGAGCTGATGATATAACATTTGAATAAGCAAGTGGCAATCAAGGTAGAAAATAAAAATTCCGGTGGATGAAACCTTCAATAAAACATAATTGTTGAACAATAAACATTTTTTAGATTGAAAAAAACCCCGACCAACACTTACTGTTACAGTTCATAATAGCCCTCCAACGCAATGATCATAGTATCAGAATATTACTACTTATATTAAACTTAAACTTACGATATATAAATATTATCTATAACATCAATCGATAAATAAAACGACATCACTTGAACATCACTAAATCATCTACAAAGTCTAAAAGTAGTGCGTTTGCTTTTTATCACTAGAGGTCGGTATAGAGCATAGGCAAATGTTCTAGAATAATTTATTGGAAATTAATATATAGGCTGATTATTGGGTAAATATAAAAAATACTTACGAAAATAAACTGTAATCACGTTCAGCCTTTTTACCATATCGAGATTTGCAATATCGCAATACGCAATTTGGCATTTTTGTGTAGATATTGTCAAATCTATTCGCGCACAAACACGACTGCACTAGAGGGCGTGTTACATCAAACTGAGCGACTTGTTACCAGGGTTGCCAACACAATACCACAAATAGGTGCTAAATGACATCTGAAAAAGTAAAAAATAGTGCTAGTTTTTTTGGACTTTAAATAAAATAATAATATAATTTATAATTAATAAAATGACATAATGTAAAATTTAAAAAAAACGACGGGTTACACTCCGGGAGTGCCGGCAGAAGTGAAAACTTGAATATATAATGTTGTGCATTTTTGATATTTTGTAATGGTTAGGGAATAATTTTGCACGAATTGCTTCAATTATCAGTGTAAAAGTACTATCATTTATGTGGTAGAATACAATATTTATTTATTGCGCTATCGTACACAAACATGACAATTTATATTATATTAAAAAGCACTCGAACATTCGCGCAAGCGCCCTGTGCCGCCTAAACGAAACAGCAGGCATACATTTTCGCCGCGCCGTAGAAAGAGAGGGGGATACTTCTTCTCCTACGCCGCGCCGGCTGTCATCCGTCTTACGAATTTTCGATCAGGCCACGTGTCCTGACGGTCACGTGTCCTGACACGAATTTTACTTTTTTTACCCATTACAAAAAAGTGTACAACGCCGCTAAAGAAGTTTTCATTTCAAAAATTATAATCAAAATGTAGCAGTAATAATTATTTTAAATCTATATCCAGTCATCTTCACTGTCATCTGTATCCGCTGCCGTGTTTTATTCTCCTTGTACTGCCGCCGTTGAAGTGGATGGTTGTTCACGATGACTTTCAGCCGACTTTTTTAATTGAAATGTGTGCATTTCTTTTTTGCCTATTTTATTAATAATATCTCGGGGAAATCACTTGC
Source organism: Eudonia lacustrata (assembly GCA_947562085.1). Lineage (NCBI taxonomy): Eukaryota > Metazoa > Arthropoda > Insecta > Lepidoptera > Crambidae > Eudonia > Eudonia lacustrata. Next base: position 12,974,275 of record OX387334.1, read on the forward strand.
CCATAGAGGTCTCACTCAAGTGTCTCCTGGCGTAAGATGCAAAATACTTTTTGGACACCCAACGTCAGGAGACACCTGACGTTTGAGTGGATGAGTACCTACTATTTAGTGCTAGATTTAGTGCTAGGTGCTGTATGCTGATGTTTCGTGCTGGACTCATGAAAATAGTGCTAAATCTAGCACCGAAAGTGCTAAGTTGGCAACACTGCTTGTTACCACTTGGTAATAAGTTGTGGATTACAGTTTCGATCTCTATGTCCTGTCTATAATAAGTAGTTAAATGTCTTTGCAAATATCCATACTAAAAATTGTCTGATATAAAATATGAGCGCACATAAACAAAAAATGTCTTCAGATTCAGCGTTACTTGTAGATTCTGTATGTAAAGTTATTTTCATCTGAGAAAGCCGGAATTAAAAGATATTGTGGTTTGATTTTTGGTTAGGCTAGGTTAGTTTTTTTTATTTTTATTATGACTTCTATCAAGACACACTTATACGAATTTGTCAGTTTCAGTTCAGTGTCAAAAATAACTTAGTCTAAAGTCTAAGTCATAAAGAAACTTGTTTATACGGAAAGTCTAAGTACTGTCTCAATTTTAAGATGCCACGGCATGTAATTTTCGACTTGTTGTAAAAATTAAAATGGTTTATATTATGTCGCATAGCGGTAATGAATAATATTAACAAAACCGAAAAAACACATAAAACAACCAATTGAGAAAGAGTGCGGAGCAATCTGTCCGTTTGTTATCTGCCAAAGTGATAGGTAGATAGGGCGACTTCACTACAACTTGATTCGATACTTATAGTATCGATACATCACAGTAATTGGTTATTTTAACTCTATACAAATACGGTAGATGCTTGAATGGCATTAAAGCGGCTTCTTCAGACACCAATCACTATTAATATGGTGGGAACAAGAAACTTACTTACTGTTTCCAGGGTGGAAATCGACTTTCGATTAATCAATAACGTTCAATTGAATATTAAAGTCTATAAAAAATAATTGTATTCACATCCCGATTTTCAACATGGCTGATGGATTAAGAAAAAACACATCTTTGATATTCTTTTAAAAAACTCGATTTAACTCCGGCTTTCAAGGGCATATCTAGATATTTGTAAAAACATGCGAACAACAATAAATTCGTTTGGTGTAAATAACATTAACCTCTGGTCTGCCTGAATACCAGACACAATAGAATTTCAATTGTTTGGGCCGTGGATCCACGTTCCGGCATACTAAAGGTTAATGGCCGCTTTCAAAAAGTCAGACAATTTTTTGCCATTGTTCTTTAAATGAGGGTAGGGTATACATAACGTGACCATACGTCCCGTTTTGAACGGGACCGTCCCTTTTTACGGTTCTCCGTCCCTGGTGTCCCCAAAAAAAGCTTCGGGACACAAAATTGTCCTGTTTTCCAAAACCGGTCCATAAGGCAATGTTGATAACAAAAATAAACAATAAAAAAACGTGCCAAGAATTTTATTCTTATTTAAAATCATCACCAGCTGCATAAAAACTTTGTTTATCTAAAAAATATAAAAATAACTAAGCATTTATTTGAATACTTTTATATTTGTAATAAATACCTACTATTTTGATAAATAAAATAAAACTTAACAAGAAATTAGTTTTTTTTTTCACTGTAAACCTACGAATTGACGTACACACGGCGGCAGATCAACCTACCCAAACCTGTCAAATTTCTCCAATGAATATTGATCTTTATAACCAAACAATAAAGTTCAAAATTGATTGTAGAAAACATAACATGACCATTTATTTTTTTACTCAAAACGGGACTTCGGTTTATACGTCAATTGGTAGGTTTATAGTGAAAAAAAAACTAATTTCTTGTTAAGTTTTATTTTATTTATCAAAATAGTAGGTATTTATTACAAATTTAAAAAGTATTCAAATAAATGCTCAGTTATTTTTATATTTTTCAGATAAACAAAGTTTTTATGCAGCTGGTGATGATTTTAAATAAGAATAAAATTCTTGGCACGTTTTTTTATTGTTTATCTTCATAGAGCAACACGGGCCTCCGGCGGACCGGAGGGGAGTAGCCATAGCGTTTATTCCCAATACAGATTTGTCTGTCATTTTTTGCGGGGGGTGAGGCAGCTACATTGACAAGTTGCGACTGCCGTGGCTGCGACATTGTCGATATGCATTTATCGATAAGTTCGAGAACTTAGTTAGGATAATGGTTTAAAAGTGGGACACAGGTGAGATGTTATAAAGAGGATTTATTTATTACGATATCATTCAGAATATGTTCAAAAAGTCAGTTTACATGGGTAAGTTACAAAAGTTATTAAATAAAGAAATATGAAAGGATTATCGAATGTTAATGTTTTACCTAGAATCCGTTTTTAATAAAACAAAACTAAACACAAAATAATTGATTTTTATTTCTGCTGAATTTTTCATATAAACTGACTTTTTATAATATAATGAAATAATGATATAATGTATCAAAACAATAATAACATAAACTAATTATATAATAAAATCTTTAGACACTACATACAGCGTCATCTAGTTCCAAACTAAGCAAAGCTTGTGCTATGGATACTAGATGACGGATATTAAATACATATACTTATACCTTTTTTGTAAACAAACTTATAATACATACAAACAAACACACTTAGACCGAAGGCAAACAACATTTATGTGATGAACTTAGGTAAATTCATCAAATAAATGTTTGTCTTCTGTGGGAATCGAACCCACAACCCCGAGGTCAGTAGTCCACTATGTACACCACTGGGCCACGGAGGTTGTCATTTAGTAATATATTTAATTAGGAACAACTTTTACGGATCTACTCGCGTTTATTTTACTCATTACTTATTAATCCCTGTGTGGTGCCGGGGATAAAGAATTGCACCACCCCATCTCTTCCCGTGGGAGTCGTAAAAGCCGACTAAGGGACCATTCCAGAGGATGGGCAGCAGCATCTCTCCGAGGTTACCCTCAACCTACTGCGATCGCCAACCCGCCTGCCAAGCGTGGCGATTACGGCAAATACCCCTCATATCTTTGGGGGAGGCCTTTGTCCAACAGTGGACGTCGTTTGGCTGAGATGAGTCACAGGGAGATTGAGGTGTTGGTCATCTCATAATTAGTTGGTAGCTTGTATACCCTTCATTTAAATTTAATCAGGTGCGTTGCGTTTTACGCAGAAAGAGCTTACAGTATCTTTTGGTCTGGCAGTATGGTGTTGGGGCTTGGATTTAATATTTTGTATGATGGGATCCCAGGCTGGTGGTAGATTCCAACCATCTTCTCTATTAAAATTAGGATGTTTTTTTAATTTCAATAGCCTCGCGTATCATCCTAGGGATGAATCGTTGTTCTCTAGCGAGTATTTGTGGTTTATCAAATCTGATGTAATGGTTGGGCCCCTATAGGAAATGTTCGCATACGTCAGACTTATTTTCGCGCCTATGCTTGACGTCGGCTATATGTTCTTTAACGCGGGTTCCTACTCTTCTCTTTGTTTGCCCGATATAAGAAAGCCCACAGTCGCAGTCCAGTTTGTACACGCCTGCATCTTGAAGGGGTATGTTGTATGTTGCATTTGACAGGTCAGGTTGATCTTCTTCGGCGGCTTGAAGTAAGTGTTGATTGAAGCTCGCTTTAAGATATGTCCAATCTTGTCAGTGACACCTTTCATATATGGAAGTACAGCAGGTTGGCGCTCGACTGTGGTTGGTTTATTGCGTTTTCTGTGACAAAGCCGTGGTACTTTCAGTTTATTATCCTGTAGTACGTGCTTGACATGCTGAAGCTCAGCAGCCAGGTGTTTGGTGTCACAGATGCCGCGTGCTCTCTCAAACAAAGATTTCCCTACAGTAGCCAACTGTCTAGGATGGTGGTGAGAATCACCATTGAGGTACCTATCTGTATGGGTTACTTTACAATACACAGTGTGACTCAAACTATGGTCCGCATTCCTGATGATTAAAATATCCAAGAAAGCTAGCTTACTATCTGCCTCTAACTCCATTGTGAATTGTATTTTTGGATGTATGGAGTTAAGATAATCTAGAAAAGCAGATACTTTATCAGTTGGTAGGATAGTGAAAGTGTCATCTACGTACCGCTTGTAGAACCTAGGGGTTACCGGTGCTGTGCTCAGGGCACTCTCCTCGAAGTCTTCCATAAAGATATCGGCGACGACGGGTGAAACAGGGGAACCCATGGCAACACCCTCTACTTGCAGGTAGTAAATGTCATTCCACAAAACAAATTACGCGAAAAAAAAATGCGTAAAATAAAAGCGAGTAGATCCGTAAAAGTTGTTTCATTTCAAGGTGTAGTGTTCGCGAAAACTTTAGAAAAAAATATTTATTTAGTTTTATTTAACTTGAATCAATTTTAACAGATACGTATCATTATTATACTATATTAAAATATATTTCACTATATTAGAAAACATTACCTAATCTAAAAATGATTAAATGCATGAGAGACGTGGCTGTATAGATTTTACCTTTGTCATTTATAACGATGAAAATGATAACAACACTATCGCTCAGTGACAGCTTAAACTTGGATACAGACTCGGATCAGTCGTTTGACCGATCCACATATTGTACGAGGGCAAGCGGCCTCAGTTGGTAAACAAATCCAAAACAACACGGCCGCTTATTATTGTATTTTTTTGAATAAAGAGAAATACATAGTAATAATGTGATCTAAATTAATTACATATGAAAGGTAACGCCATCTTTTTGTAAATTTGACGTGGCAGATCTCTTTTTGCAGCAAAAAACTGAACGATTCGGCATTTTTCTAGGACGTCGTTTTACCCGCGCAACTAGATTCAGTCAGTCTAGTGATTACAAGGTACTTTGTGGTCTAGTGAGCAGTGCGGGCTGCAACTAGTTTTATTGTACGCATAGGTCCGCGTGGACTTGTACTTTGACAGAGGGGAACGCCTGCGTATGGCTACTCCCCTCCGGTCCGCCGGAGGCTCGTGTTGCTCTATTTCTTAAGGACCGGTTTTGGAAAACGGGACAATTTTGTGTTCTGAAGTTTTTCTCGGGGACACCAGGACGGAGAACCGTAAAAATTGACGTATGGTCACGTTAGGTATACAAGCTACCAACTAATTATGAGATGACCAACACCTCAGTCTCCCTGTGACCACGGACCCTGCAAAGGGTTCGAAACATCAGGATAAACATTAAATAAGTAATGTGTAAAATAACCGCGAGTAGATCCGTAAAAGTTGTTTCATTTCAATAATTAATGCTGTTTTATAATAATTATAATTGGCTCTTGTACTATTATGGTTACAAATTGATAAGACGATGACAATAAACAATCGCCTATCATAATTACAACAAAAAGTGGTCGTTATTATCAGCATCCCACATCCTTATCAAACAGTTATCAAAACTCAAAGTATTTATATAGTAAATACTCAAAATAATGTCACATGGTGTTACACCATTATGCAAGCAAGCTGTACTTAATACCTATAGAATCAACTTCTTTGCAAAAATAAAGAGTGAAAAAAGTTTAGTTTGACAGTCGTTCGTTATTTGACTGACATTCACAATATAAACAACTTTTCGAAAAATCGATACTGTGTACTGGATTATAACAACCTAAAAGTAACCCAGTTGCCATAAACAAAAAAGTTGAAGTTGAAAAATCGATAACTTACTTTAGAAAAATGTCCGCAAAAGTCGCCGTCGTAACAGGAGGTAATAAGGGCATTGGATTCGCGATCGTTCGCGGCCTTTGCAAGCGTTTCGATGGAGTTGTTTATTTGACTTCCCGCGACGAGGAACGAGGGCAGAAAGCCGTGTCGGACCTGAAGAAGGAGGGTCTGAACCCTAGCTTCCATCAGCTCGACATAAATGACACTGAGAGTATCAAAACGTTCCGCGACTACGTCAAAGAAAACCACGGAGGCATAGACGTTTTGGTGAACAACGCCGCCATTGCTTTCAAACACAACTCAAAAGAGCCCGTGAGTATTCAAGCTGAGCAGACTGTGGCGGTTAACTACTTCTCCTTACTAATTACATGTGAGATACTTTTCCTGATTGTAAGAAACGGAGGGAGAGTGGTAAATATCTCAAGCTCCGCTGGACATTTAAGCAATATTCCCAGTGCAGCCTTGAGGAAACGTCTATCAGACCCGACGCTGACTATTCCGGAGCTCTCAGAGTTAATGAAGCAGTATGTGGAAGCAGCTAAGCAAGGCACTCATGCTGCTGAGTGGGGCAACTCTTCTTATGTGGTGTCAAAGGTTGGCGTTTCAGCACTGACTGTAATACAGCAGAGGCTACTCGAAGATAGAGGTGAGTTTTAAACATAGTAGCATATTTTAAGTATTTTTAGCACTATAAATATTGTTGTATTTTGCAAATTAAAATACTGCTGGCAAAACTTTTAACTGGTTGATTTCTCTCACTCAACATGTATCTTTAACATGCCTAATGTAAAGGTGGACTATATTACTTAAGAACCCTTTTCATTCATCAAGACTGCTTTCAGACAGCAGTAAAAATTTTCAAACACTCCACATTGAAACAAAACCACTTTTACAGGATATCAAGTTAATATTCTTTTAATTTCAGATATCAAGGTGAATTCTGTCCACCCTGGCTATGTTGACACCGACATGACATCACACAAGGGACCTCTTTCTATTGACGAAGGAGCTGTAGCCCCGTTGTTTCTAGCCCTCGAAGCAGCAGACACTGTCAAGGGACAGTACCTGTGGTATGATAAGAAAATTGTGAGCTGGACTCAAGACCGACCACAATACTAATATGGGCAACAACAGAGACTGAAGTTGAGCATTCTCCTTTCTGTATAATATTCTGTGTACAGTATTGTCATAATAGTGAGATATATAAAAAGATAATAAAATATGAATTTATCTACAACATGTTATGTTATCTACAATGATAAGTATAAATGAAGGATGTATCTTTGAATAAACAATTACCTACTGTTGTTAAGATGATTTTAATGTTGATATATTTTTTGTAATAAACTATTGCTACCTATGTCGTAATGAATTGTTTTTAATGTTCTCCCAAACTAATTCTACATTGAATGCTCTCATCCATCTATTATGTTTCTTTATTTGGAGAGATTGTTGATTGCCTTAGACGGTATTTTCAGCTTCACCAGACTTGTTTGGGGGCGGCGAGAAACTTAAAGGGTTCCTCAAGCCGTGTGAAAGGAATCACCTTTGGAGGTTTTCTAGAGGGAACGGCATCACGCACTTAAGTGCGTATCCCCGTGCCCTACTAGATTCTCCAAAGGGTTCGGATCTGATCGGGAATCTATCATGTGAATATCAACTTATGCTTAGATTAAATTACCTATATTACTCAACCAGTGTTCTTTTTGATGATATAACACAAGATAATGGCAATTAGATTAGTTTTTAAAATTGTAAGAGATATACTTGACCACTGTTGCTTCAATCTTATGCTGACTAGACCTACCTATCAAATAGAATAAAACAGGCATATTTTAAATTAAAACAATTCTATCTTTATATTTTATTTAATATGTGTATTACCACCATAAACATAATTACATTGAGATCACATTACACCTTTATGTAACATTTTAATGAGAACATAATAACAAGGTTTTTATAAACTTAGCAACAAAGTAATGGCTATAATAATATAAGTCTAACAAACAATAACTAGCACACCACGTCAAAACGAACAGTGGAAGATTAAGATTTTGTCATTATTTTCCATGATTTTGCAACAAATTATTTAATATAAATTTTCGTAAGAAATAGCCTTTGCAAAATTGCTTGCGGCTTCCTCTCAGTACAAGGTTTCCTTTGTTGGATTTTCAAAGCTTAGTACTTGTAGGTACTATTATGTAGGATTCTATGGCTTAGATAAAAGTGATATTTAGAACATTATTTTGTTTTGAATATAAAGTATTTTTTAAATTAAATACTGTAGAAATATTATTTCCTATTACAATAATTGTTACATTACTGCACATTCACCTAAGACCAGAATCGGTAACTACAAAACACATAATTTCTCCATTACCACATAACTATTTGGCGTATAGTACTTATTACATTATTCTCTTATAAACCTATTTTAATAATCAGCTTCATTATGATTTCAGTAATACAATAGTGTTTCAACTTAACACAACTAACAAACTATCAAAGTATTTTAAAATGCCAAACATTGAAAATCAACTTCGAAGTAATTATCAATTGGAATAAGTAATTTCCTAGACCTTTAAAGTATATTTGATTTCACATATACAAATACGCATAAACAAAGTGAGGCCTATGCTCAGCACCCCGCTACACACGACTTCAAAGTTTATACTGACACCCCCCCACCAACCTTACGGTTATAAAGTTAGATGTCAGACATCCTTGCGCAAGCACAAGGGACCATCTACGTCAGGTCATAACGCCAGATCAGAACGCGCCAGTACGCATCATTCATCCGGTACTTTTAAGACTAGTGTCTCGAGCTAGTTGCCCCATATAGTCCACTACATAATATCCAGATAGATTACAGGAGCTGTAAGCTCGCTCACTTCTCGTTGCACTAACAGTTACAACTCGCAGATTCCACTGCTCGGGTCGTCAACTCTAAAGTCGACTACCAAATTAATGTCCACTTTGGTGGAGGAGTTGTAAGCCCACCTATTATTACCTATGCTCAGCAGTGGGTCGAGAAAGACTGATGATGTTGATGATAAAGCACTTTACAGTTAAACATGTAAAAAGACCACACAACGGCTGAGGACGTAGCCTAAATAAAAAGAGGCTTTAGTTCTGGATTTAATGCCCCGGAAATCTAACGGTGGCCGAGTGGTGCGGCTTTTGCCCAGCAATAAGACAGTTAGTCAATTGACTGACTTGACTACCTTCTATAAAACCTCCAGGGCTGTGTGTGACTAGATGATCCAACAAGCTTCACTTCTTAATTTCCGATTACGCTGTAAAGACCGTAAGCAGACACTAACAAGTTGTTTAAAAACAAATAGGTAATCTGAAACTGTTAACATAAACATTACCTTCAAAATACAATAAAATTGAACTACATAATGTTGAATTCAAATATATATAAAAAAAATGTAGGCAAGAAAACTACCATAACTTATACATACATAATTAATCATTATCTTTCAGCGCATCCACAAAAGCATCAAACTTGGGTACACTGATCTCCTTATCTTCACATTTGTCATTACCACTTTCATCAGCCACACAGTCCTTCGGTTTGCGAAAGAACCCGATCTTGTCGCGAACATTTTTAGCATCGCGTTGCTGACTGTAGACTTTTCTAATCTTCTTCTTGTGTACTTTAGCGATGTCTTGCATGCGTTGCTCTCGCTTCTGCTTGTTCTGCTGCCTGATCTCTTCTCGCGTCATGTTCATGTGTTTAAGCTTGTGGTGAATATTGACGTAGTTGCGCGTTTTAAACGTCTCCCCGCATTCGGGGCACGGGTAGCGAGTGCCGGCGTGCGTGCGCTTGTGCCGATTCATTTCCGAGTTGGACTGTAATGGAAATGGTTGGGGAATATTAGAGACAAGATTATTGGTGTTCGCCGAAAATAATGGAATTATCAGTATTTACCATTCGGATGTTCCCGGAATTCTTACAAAAAATTTGAGTAAAATGGAACGCATCCATAATGCGCTTCCGTTCGCGCCCGAAACGGCCAAACGTGCGTTATACTGGGAAGGCTTTACAGAAGTTCTAAGTATTTTGTCCATGTATTGTTATTAATATAAGTGGTTATAAATAATAATAATAATAATTAAAAAAAAAAAGTTGTCATAGATGTGGTTCGTGACCATATGGTGTTGAAGACGACACTGTCGTCAAGAATTGTAATATACCGGGAACGCCTTCTGGCAAACATCACATAGATGATCCTTAACCGTCGTCTTGTGCATGACTCGTCGCCACATGGGCCCTCAGTCTAGCGGGCGTGCGGAACACGCGTCCGCAGCGGCGGGCGCCCATGTGCGTCCACGAGAGGATCCTTCACAGCTGCTGCATATAGCTAGTAGACAGGTGCGCTTTTAAGCAAACCAGCGCGCTACTTAACAGGAATGCTTTCTGGTAGACGAGACGGAGAGATAAATAAATAAATTGAAAAAATATATATATAATTATTTATATATTAAGAGATTTATAACACAAATTGTTGTCTGTGAGGCGTCTTTTGAGCCAGTTGTTTTTTAATGGTTAAAGTGCTGTGCTGTTATTGTGTTGTTCTGTTTTTATTAAGTTAATGTGCTATGTTAATTTGTTGCTATATGTGAGGACCTGTAATTAATTTGTTGCTATATGTGAGGACCTGTAATTGGCAGCAATAAAAGTATTTATTGCTGTTCATGAATGTGATACCCATTTGAGCTTAGCAAAAAGTTAAGTTAAGTTTCTACTTTGTTTATTAGCTGTTAGTTTTCCAAATGAATAAATTAATTAATAAAAAAAAATTGAATAGAAGTATTTTAATCAAATCTAGGTCAGTTTTACATTGATAGATGTTTATGTCATTTCGGTATCATCACATGTATAACAGTTGCATCAGCTGTCAAAATACAGATAAGTAGCTATAGTGGTTCTTACCGGGAAGGCTATGTCGCAGACGTCGTCGAAACGATCTTTATCACCATCTGACAAAGATATGGTATACAACTAGATCTTACCGGGAACGCCTTCTGGCAGACGTCACACAGATGATCCTTGACCGTCGCCTTGTGCATGTGAGTGGTGTGTACGTGCGCCTTCAGCCTAGCGGGCGTGCGGAACACGCGTCCGCAGCGGCAGGCGTGCGCGCGGCGGGCGCCCATGTGCGTCCACGAGATGTGCTCGCGCGCCTCGCCCTTGGTCATGAACCGGTTGCCGCAGTAGTCGCACTCGAACCTTAAGTCGAACAGTAATGTAAGCAACAACATTTGCGTTAAAAATTATATAAACATTTTATAAATAACTTGCCTACTTCTTAACTGATCTTTAGTATTTGTAAAAATATTATGATCGGATGTTAATGACGGTAGCTGTTGAGATTGAATGGGCGCCTTTGGCTTTCAAAGTAAAAAGTAAATAGTGTTGAATAATTTCGGCGGGTTGGTTAGAACCACGATAGCTCAATTGGAGGAGCACCTGACCCGGTATGTCAGAAGGGTGCGGGTTCAAATCCTGCTTGTGGAAATTTTTTCAACATTTGTGTTTTTGTAATTTGTTCGCAACAAAATTTGCGTTAAAAATTATATAAACATTTTATAAGAATAACAGTTGCACTTAACTTTGTGTATTTTTAAAAACATTACATTAGATTAAATCGATCTCAGAGCACCTCGGCTCTTAGCCGGACTGTCTAGCTCCTGTCTACGACTGCGTCAAACCGTTGCAAACCTTTTTAGTTTTACATGTTTGATGATTCAAATATTCATCCAGACTAAAGAGGCTTACATAAAAATACAATAAATTAACTTATACTATGAGCTGCATGTAATCTCCTTACAGTAAATATCTCTATTCGAATAAACTTATGCCACAAGTATTATGTAGTTTATTATGTGGTTGTCTTTATGCTATATAAATATCATATTTTCTTAATATTCTACTATACTCTCTATACTTTCACACTATCCTACCACCATGATTTTTAAAACTGCCAAAACTTTTTAAACGCATATCGAAAAATATTCGAGTGTCTACTAGTACCTGCAGACTTGTAACTGTGCCTAGTTATATAAAAAAAAACCGACTTACATTATCGAAACTTAATTTTAAAATCTAGTAAACATCATCTACTTTTACTGTTGACTGTACATACAGCTCAGGTGGAATCGCAGCCTAACAATGGTTAGAACCACCAAAATGTTGTTAATATATTTTTATCGAATCCCGGATCGCGGAAATGATTTTATTTTTTAGTAGTCTGTCTGTACTAACATGAAACTATTCGTATTGCTGTCGTAATTTATAGCAATTCCAACGTCTGAACTAACTAAGACTATTTTCACTTCTCATGCTCGTAAAGTTGTTCTTTATGTCGAGAGAAGGCAGCATAAAATGCGTTTTTATGCTCTTGTGCATAAAGTAATTTCTTCTTTTAAGACTAAGGCAATTATGCCTTACAGCCACATACACAATTAAATACACCTTCACTTAATTGATATATTTTTATGAGATTTAGGTTATATCTGAATTTAATTACGACATAATTATGTATTACTATCTAAATACAAATTTAAGATTATTAATACGGGCTTGCATTTACGTAAAAAAAAATATAACGCAAATATTTATAATAACTTGGCATTGCGGCTCAGACCATAGTCGATGTAATTGTAATTTATAGAATATTTATCTATTTATGTAGTTTGAATCTTTTTGTTACACTGTTTTCTACTTTTGTTGTCTCTCAAAATTTGCACCTCCCATGTCATTTCTGCACCACCCTATGGTTGACTGGTAGAGAATGCCTTAGGCATTAAGTCCGCCATGTAATATTCTGTTGCAAAAGTTTAAAATAAAAAAATAAATAAATAAAATTCACATCTAAGGTGGTAAAGCAATTTCATTGTCGACTATACAATGTACTATTTGAAGTGATGTGTCGGTGGTCGTTACTTTTTCTCCCTGTCCAGCGCGTGCATCCGCGCGACGTGCCGCTTGAGCATCTGCCGGTTGGAGCAGACGCGCTCGCAGTGCGGGCACCGCGCCTCCGGCGGCTTCTTGCTGCAACAACGACCGAACACTATTGGAATAAACTACTTCTTGGTGGGAGAGAAAAGATACTTACATTTTTTTTTAAATATTTTACGGGAAAACACAGTGCCTTGATCTCACCTGATGTTAGGTGATGATAAGGCCAATGGTGGAAGCGCACTTCACCCGGGATCCTCAACTAGTGAAGCACTGGCTTTCTTATCTCTAGCTGCCGGAACAACAATGCTACAAACATAGATTTTTTGGCGACATATTAAGACCGGAGGAGCTCGATGGCGCAATGGTTAACGCGCCTGGTCTGCGAGTGCTGAGGTTAAGCAACTTTCGCAAAGGCCGGTCATTGGACGGGTGACCAAAAATTTATCATCTCGAGCTCCTCCGTGCTTCGGAAGGCACGTAAATCCGTTGGTCCCGGCTGCTTAGCAGTCGTTAACAATCACCAATCCGCATTGGGCCCGCGTGGTGTTTTACGGCCCGTTTTCCTTATCCATCCATAGGGAAGGCTCGTGCCCCAGCAGTGGGGGACATAAAAATGAGCTGATGATATTAAGACCTACCACCAACCAAACCGAGTACACAAACATGTAGGTACCCTCCGCTGGGAATCGAACCCGGGACTTCTGAGTCTGAGACCGACGGTGGTCTTAATTAACCGCTAGACCTATTTGCAGTATTGTTTTATTTTCTAAATCGTGTTTTGTCTATTGTATTTGATAAATTATTATTATTATTAACCAATGTATATTGACGACCTCCTTGGTCGAGTGGTTTGTACACCGGTTTTCATGGTGTCGCCATCTCTGAGGTCCCGGGTTCGATCCCCGGTCGGGTCAATTTAGAAATTATTGTTTTTCTAAATTGTCTCGGGTCTGGGTGTTTTCTATGTATAATAACTATGTATTTTAAGTATGTTTATCCGTTGTCTAGTAACCATTCTAACGAGTTTCATAACGAAGCTTCTCTTGGGCTAGATAATTGGTGTGAGTGTAGGGAAGTTTATTTATTAGTTTAGTTTATAGAAATGCTGAAGACAAACATGTGTATTACCATCAAATACATGTACTTAATTGACCGAGTTTAATAAAAATTTGAATAAATAAGAATATTAATGTGAATAATTGCAATTAAAAACTTTATTGCTTTTACAGTGTGTCTTGAATAATAGGTTCCCCCAGGCAGATGGTTCAACTTGAGTTAATAACATTCATATTTATTTAAATCAACAACATACTCTATTTATTTTTTATTTTTATTAATATAATTATCTTTTGTTGTATTTTTGCTAGTTGCCGGTGCACTACCTCTTATTGTCTCCTAATCTGTCTTATGCCACAAAGGTTGTCTGGAATAAATCGCTTTAAGCGATAAGACCGCCTTTGTCTACTATTATTTTAAAATTTCCTGTTATTTGTTTTGTGTATATTTGTGTATCTATCTATCTATACTTTATTGAAATAGCAGTAAGGTTTGTTTTAATAAAATTACTTATTGTTAACAATCAAGTGTTGACTGCGCCATCAGATATACTTTACTACTTTACCGACTATTAAAAAAGACCACTAACTTCTGCCTGCTTTTATGCGTCAACATATGAACCTCCAAGGTCTGCGGGTTCTTGCAGAGCTGGTCGCAGGCGGAGCAGCGGACGCTCGCCTCGTGGGTGAGCAAATGCCGCCGCAGCGAGTAACGGTTCTTGAACTGGAGGTGGCATGTGTCGCAGTTCAGGATCGGCGAATGGGGCGAGTGGTTCCTGTGTGGGGACCGATTTACAACCGTTGACAATACCAGAGTGAACGAGAGTGCGGCAACTTCATACAAGCGCTCCGAAACGCACGCACACGTACATTAGCACACGGAAAAAAGCACGGGAAAGGAGTACTCGATGACGCGGGCTGTCCCCGCCAACGCGGGTCGGGCAGCGTATGTTGCTGTAGTAACGGAGAATAACAAGTATGTCACTGAGCGCTGCGCTGCCGATCAGTATACACGTATTTTTCTTGGTTTGGGTGTCGCGATTGCGAGTTTTGTTGCATATAGGTGGGTGCCTATGGAAAATGTCTGGAAAAAAAACCTGTTGCGTATGAGGATGTCTCAACACACACAACCATAATCCAAGTTTTTCCTTTTTTACTTTGCCGACAGATATAACAAGGTAAGTTTACAATATAAAAGACACCCAAATTCACACAATAATAAATTAGCTATGTGTGACACAACCCTAGCCGGTAGGTACAGCTCGGTACGTCGATTCAAGGTCACGGCACTGTTGCCGCACTCTCGTTCATTCTGGTTTTACGTTTCATAATACGAATAGTGTTTTGGTAGCGTAAATTGTAAATTGTCATGATTGCGACTGTCACTTAAGGGTGCGCCGACCAATAAATGCCAAAAATGCAGTCACGGTTAAGTAGTTAAAATTGAAAATACCATCGTATTAAATAAACAAAAAATATATTTAGTATCAAAGGGAACGTGTTTACAATCAGTCAGATCCATAAACTCATAACACGCTATAGTTTTTCTACAATATCATTTAAAGTTGGGCGAAAATCATGAAAACGAGTGGCGGCGTTTAGTAGATTTCTTATAGTATATCTAAATTATTGTACCTCTGATTTTGTCTAAAGAATCATCAATGGCTAAACTACAAATTGCTAAACTACATTTTCGATTCATCAAGTGGTTATTTAAATAATATTTTTTTATTAAGCACCTTAAATTCCCCATACAAAATTAGTATGGCCGCGCGGCATCAAATAAATATGAACGAAGACATTTCAGATAAAATATATGACACTTGTCACTTACGGACGGCGCCCTCTTAAACGATCGGTAATAATTAAAGCCTGCCGTCATAAAGTGGGTGACCAAAAGTGTCATCTCGATCTCCTCCGTGCTTCGGAAGGCACGTAAAGCCGTTGGTCCCGGCTGAATTAGCATTCGTTAGCAACCACCAAACCGAAATGTGCCCCCGTTGTGGGTATCGCCCGTTCTCTCTATATCCATAGGAAAGCCTCGTGCCCCAGCTGATGATGATGAAAAGAACCAACTCTGAAGTGATAGTTATATGTATAGTCGACCATGAAATTGCTTTATCACTTTTGACAAAAACTTCCATTACAACAAAATTTCGCTAAGGCTCATTGTCAATGATGACAACGTATCTGTCACTTGGTCTTTTATACAAAAATAGAACTTGTTGTTTTATGAATGACAACGAAATTTTACAGCAATACAATCATTTAAATCCCAGAAAAACGAGTAAAATAGCGTTGTTGATGATTGTGCATGGTAGCTCCAGTTTAGGTACTCACGAAATAGCGATTTATATGTCCTTTGTAGATGATTTAATCTATAACTCTTGACGAAACAATCACCATATTCACTTTGAGATTACACCAGAGATCCGTTTAATGCCACCAAGATAACGTTTGTGCAAGACAATCACAATATCTATTTTCACTTTATTACTTAAACATCGCAAAATAGCAGTTTTTAATTATTTTACTGATTATAATATACGGAGCCGATCTCAACAAGAGCACAGTGCTGCCCTCTGTCCTGTACACCTTTTTAAAATAAACTATAGCCTATGTTACCCTAGCATTCTTACAGTGAAAGAAATTTTGAAATTGGACCGGTGGTAGTTCCATAGATTACTTTCCGCAAACAAACAAACAAACAAGCAAAGTCGTAAACTTAACCTATTTATTAATAGACTAGTCACCGTCACCCGCCTGCTACGATGTGCAAAAATTTGTGAGTAATTTTTTTTTTTTAAATATATTTAGCTCGGCAAATGACTTCATCCCACCTGATGTTATGTGGAAATGGAGTCCAGACGCGAAGACAACTGATGCAGCGTGGAAACAACCGTAGCATCAGCTAACTTCACTCTGCGGGCCCACAAGGTGCTTCTTCACGCCTCTCTTGAAGGACCCCATATCATAGGAAGGAGGGAAAACGTGTGCTGGTAGACTATTCCATATTTTGGAGGTGCGACAAAGAAACGAGTCACCAAATTTCTTTGTAGCCTATCATTTGCACAATCTCACGTTTCTTACTACATACAAACAAATACAAATATACAAATGTTCATCAAGATCGGTCTAGCCGTTCTTGAGTTATAAGAGGACATAAAGACCGACAGACTAGAATTGGTGTCAGTGAGTCATAAATCGAATATTTATTCCAAAACTTTTCAGAAAAATTGCATGCACAGACAGAGCCTACAGATTTATATATATATATGTCGGAGACGTGGCGCTAGCATCGCTTAGAAACGACAAGTATAGTCTATACTTAGTGTGGTCTGCGCAGCCTATGCTCTATGGTGCGCGAAACGTCAACGTCAGTTGGCTTGGCGCGACAACGAACTGGACACATTCGAACGGGAGCGGTCGGAGAGTACGCACGCGCAGAACTCACTTCGTTTCTAAAATCCATTTGCATCAGGAAACTGTTTCTAAATATTGTAATTGTGGTATTAAAATAACATTAAAGTGACTGTAAGGAATACGACTGCGTCATTATTTTAAAGATCCAAGATGAACTGTGTTATCGACGAATCCGAGTTTGCTCGAGCGTCCTACTACAAACCAACCTCGATGCCGACAAATATATTTCTATATATATTTATATAGAGTATTTAGATGTTACCTCATGTGCTTGCTGAGCTGCGGCTTCCCGTTGCAGAGCTTGTCGCACACGGGGCACGCGACCTGCTTGGGCGCGGCGCGGCACTGCTCGACGTGCTTGCTGAGGCAGATCGCGCGTCTACGAAACAACTAGCTTTTACTAACCGATTGAGAGCCATTTAAATTTCGGCATCGTACCAAACATCAAAGCTCTAATTCCTTTTAAACCATTAGTAGTAGTAGGAGTAATAGTAAATAGCCTATAACTTTCCCACAGCTGGGCACTGAAATCAAGTCATCGTTACAATTTATCGGTCTTGGCTTAAGAGGCCTATTACATCTCGACAGTGATTTTTGCGTAAAATGCCCATTTTCGCATTTTGTAGTAATTTTCCAGTTGTATTTATCGTTTTTATCGAAATAGGATAATAAATTCATTATAAAATATTTATTTCTCATGAAGTAATAATTATTCTGGTATAAATTTTGTTCAATAATATTATCGTAGATAGGAGAAATTCACAGCGATCTTAAAGCGATTTTCGAAATTTTTTGGTTTAGATTAAGATTTTTTTCTATGTAAAATCAATGATATTTAAAAATTCCGAGGCCGCTACGAACTATTCGACTATATAAGACATAACATTATATTTTTTTTATTTCATTTGTTTAAAGCAGTAGTTTAATCTAGGAGCTCAAAAAAGTGCCTTCGCGCATTTTATGAATATCTTTCTCTGCTATTTTGGGTTTCATTAAAAAGTTAAGCAAAATTTACAAAAAGCGAGGCCGCTATGAACTATGCCAATAGCTATTCTACACTATTCAATAAGTCAAAATTTGTTAATGTATTTTTGTTTCTGAGATCGAGAACGCCAAAATTGGCCATTTTATGCAAAAATCACAGTCAAGATGTAATAGACCCCTTAAGGCGAAGCATTGGAAATTTACATGGCGGGGATCTTGATTTTTCCCAACAATTACAAAACATATGAAAGTGATATTTGATGACATGATTTTTCATTTCATTGACTTCATTTTGCTAGTTGCAGAAACACGATTTGTCAACTTTTATAACAGAGAAAAAAATATCAAAGTAACCTCTTTTAAAACATAGATTTGCATTTTACCGGGTAACCAGACCGATTTAAGCATCTACATTTTCTTAGTAGATTAGTCTTTAACACACTTCAATATGCTAGTTCATTTTTTAAAAATAATTTGTAGTTTTAATTTGAAGGAAAAAAAACAGTTTTTCTTATGGTACGGGGCCCAAACGCTCCGTATTAGATTAATTGTTTAGCGGTGCGTCGCCTTAAGGGAAATACAGAGATATTGACATTTAAAAAAAAACTATGGAAAGTTTCAAACCGAATGAAATCTGTAGAACAAACATATATTTTTTAATTCAACACAACTTTGCACAGCGTGCAGCAGCAGCAAGCGAAGTACTGAATCCACGGTTCTTCTTAACTGAATGATGAAGTAGCAAAGTACTCACTTAAACCCCCTGTCACAGATGGGGCACCGCACCCGGCCGACGTGTTCCTTGGCCACATGCCTCGCTGCCAGCTCATAGTCCTTCAGCACAGTCCGGCACAGCATGCAGCGGTAGCTAGCGTAATGCTGCAAACGGTGCTTCTCCACAGAGCTGGCCGATTCAAAGCGTACGCGGCATATGTCGCATGCGAACGGGCCGTGATCCTGTGGGACGATATCATGATCAAAACACCAGTCCATTTTATATCCCCACTCTGGGGCATGAGCCTTTCCTATAGATGGGAACACCACAGGAAGAACGGGTTATAAACCACCACGCAGGTCATGTACATGTCAGGCGATTAAGGTGGATTGCGAAATAGGTAGAATGCGTATTAGGTATAATGCGCAATAGGCAGTTTAATGTGTTAGACAAGTGATGACTTGGGCCAAACACTACAGAATGAAGTTTAGGCAAAACGCGATTTAGACTAATTACGTTTCAGGCATACAGAGAACAAAGGACTCATTCGATGAATGGCTGTTGCGATTGTTGCTTAACTTCAGCAATCGCGTTTACCTTTTTTTAAAATATTTAACGGGTAAGCACAGTGCCTTGATCTCACCTGATGTTAAGTGATAATAAGGCCAATGATGGAAGCGCACTTTACCCGGAAACCTCAACTAGTGAGGCACTGGCTTTCTTATCACTAGCTGCCGGAAAACAACAATGCTACAAACAAACATTGATGTTATGCCGACATATTTAGTTAAGATGGTGGTAGCTAGCCACTCCGCCATCGTGGTCCATAAAAATTATATAACATACGAAATTATCATGGTCATTAGAATAATTACTAATTGGATTTGTTGTTTTGTGGTACATATGTCTTGTTTACATGTAATTCCCTTATAATAAACCCCTTACAGGTAATACATACGTCGGAATGTAGCTTCAAATGTGCCTCAAAATCCTTGTCGCACGTGAACGCGAGCGCGCACCCATCACACACGCTATGGCTGCCTATCAACCGCTCCATAACCACTCGGTGTTCGGCCTGACGCTCTTCCTCCGTGAGCTTTATCATCTCTATGTACATTATTATGTCATTGGCAGATAGTACGTCGTCGGGACCTGGAAGAAAGTTAATGCACTTCACATATGAACTGATATGGAATTTATAGAAATACCTAAAATTTAAATTTAGGTATTATTATTGAGGTAGACAGAAAGGATATTGCAAGTATTAACATATTTAGTAGAGATGAAACGGATAGGGGTTTAGATACCGGATACCTGATATTCGGCCAGCTACGAAGCCGGAGTGCTGGATTTCCGGCTACCGGTTATCCAGCCCTTTATCACGTTACATGATGCGATCAGTTTGATTTGAATATGGGCGTGGTGAACGAGATCGGTAATATTCAGCCTGTGTTCGGGAGTTAGCGTACGTTTTCAGAAGCTGGTCTGGTATACGAAGCCAAGCGGAGTCACCTCTTACCAACAAATGCGGAAAATTTGGTATTCATTTACCACGATTTGCCACTTGTTAATTTTGAGTACCAAACTAATTAATAAAAACAAACATTTTTGATGTGCGATTATAAAAATAAACGGTGTCCATAACATATTGAAGTATGATATGCCTTGTGTAAAATAATGAGAATTTTTTTAATTTTACTATCTGGATACTGAATTACTATCCGGTATCCGGCCAGATAGTGAAAACAAGGCTGGATAGGCCGGATAGTTAGCAGATATCCGTTACATCTTTAATGTTTTGCATAAATTACTGTAACCAAAACTTTATTATACTTACTGACAGATAAGTTGTTATTTTCTTTTTTGTTCTGAAATAAACAGAATCGTTTTCTTAATTGCAACAAAAGCTTATAAATTGATAAATAATTAAAAATTATTGTCTAGAAATCTTATTGGACATACAGTATTATAATAGTAATTAAAGTTTAATGCTTAACAAACTGATATTACCCCAAATTTAAGGGAATAAAAATATTTACCTTCTTTGTCCTGGATTTTTTATTACCCTTTTTGCTTCTGTTTGGTCTATCATCTTCTGATAATACTTCATCTGGTGAAAGAAAATTCACAATATACAATGCATTACACAACTGACCTCCGTTCATTCACCAAATATATTCCGGAAAATAAAGATACTTACTTTTAGCTGCACTAGATTCTATACTTTTAATCTGGAAAAGGAGAAAACCTTTCTGTGTTTTATCTTGTGCACTTACAAGTAATACCTAAAGCATATTTATATGTTTAATATAAAAGCAGCATTTGTATTGACATGAAGGAAAAGGAAACTACTTTCAAACAAACATTATTGGTCTATGTGTATATATTATTGCAATATTATAACATGTACCTGTCTCTAAGAGATCACTAAAGCGACACTCTGACTCAAAACTGTAAAAATTTGGAAATATTCCCAATTCAAAAACATATATAAATGTGCTTACTTTTGGATGGCTTTTCCCCTTCCTGGTAGACGATTTGTTTTTCTTTAGTGGGACTTCCTTTAAAGAATCTTTATCTGAAAGAAACAAGACAGCAAATAAAGTTTATTTTGATAAAAGACAACATGACACAGAAGAACCACCAAAAATTGCATATAATGATCACATAAATTGCATGAAGAGTCCATTCTTTCTATGTGCTTTTGTTAATATGAATAAGTATAACAATATTTATTAGAAAAAAATCTATATTCTTTATTAATAGTTTCTTGGCGAATATACTTTACCTTCCTGTGTATTCGATTCATCTGTGTCGTTCTCTGACTTTATGTAAATATTTTCACAAATAGTAATGTTCTCATCACTGCCACTGTCAATGATTTCTGGCTTTACGTAAATTGTTTCTTGTATCACTAAACAAACCGGCGATTCGGATTCCTCAACCTCCATTTTACATTAATTAGCTTCCTTATTTCATACAGATGTTCGTCATAACTTGCATTTTTTCTAATATTTTCATAACAATAACATATCTTAGTATTCCTTCGTTTATTAATCATAAAAATTGATTCGTACATACACTGGATAACAAATAAAAATAAAATCAATGTTTTTCCAATACAATATTGACATTGATTGACAGCAGCGACAGCAGGCTGATTGTTATTGCTTTGATACTTTTAACTTAGGCTAGACAAAGAGATCTTACCCAAACTACCAAATCTTTACTCAATTTTAGTTATTTTGTATGTCAGATTATTAAACTGCGCAGATTTATGTTAAGAGCGTTTACGCCGCACACTAGCGCCGCCAATGAAAAAAAAAACATATCTAGTAATTAGAGATAGAAAATCAAATTATGCTCAACAAACTATCTGAATGAATTATTTTAGCATTTTTACGTCACGTAATGAACACCTGACATGTTATGGTTTAGTTAAATATGGCGTTATAGTTAAAAGTGGCCGTAACGTCTAATTTAACTAAACCATAACATTTGAGGTGTTCATTAGGTGTCGTAAAAATGCTAAATTACTTCATTCAAATAGTTTGTTGAGCATAATTTGATTTTCTGTCTCTAATTACTAGATATGTTTTTTTTCTTCATTAGTGGCGCTAGTGTGCGGCGTAAACGCTCTTAACGATTAAAAATAGTCTATAGTAAAATTCATCAATAGTTAAATTCATATGCAGCGAAATGATTTACCTTATTTCTGTTCATGTTATTACTCAGTAAATGTATGTTTTCAATGTATACTCAATTTGATTGCCCTTATTATGTCATTGACATTAAATAAAAATGTGTATGATGCTCAGAATAATAACTTTTATTGTGAGGTATGACTATGATGTGTCATGGACGTCATGGACTATACTATAATACCTCAGTTATAGTTGAGAATAATACTATAACAGGACTGAGAATCGTGATGACTGTTATGATATGGTGTTATGTTGTGGTCACATGGTCTAATTCACATTTGTTGTTATGCCCTCTTTTAGAGCGTAATTGTACCTATGTAATTACTGCAAACAATAATATATTAGTGCATCTTTACTTTAAGAAATAAAAACCTTTTTTAGTATGTACGGCGGCATCACGATCAAGCAAGCGTACACGTGACCATTCTCTCGAAAACAACTTACACTATAGCATCGAAATTTATACACACTCGCCATACTGTAATGCGAACCACGGAGAAGCATTAAAATTGAATTGATTGATTGATTGATCAACAGCTTAATAAATCGAGGTATTCACTGATTGACCGAATAACGGATCGCAAGATTAATGGATTGACCAATTGACTGAATGACGGATTGCCGTATAGATGGAAAGACAGATTTACGGATTGACTGAATGACGGATTGACGGATTGCCGTATAAATGGAAAGACAGATTGGCGGATTGACGAATAGACGTATTGAAGGAATGACACATACATTAATTGATTCATTCGATTAATCATTAAATTTATTCATTTCATTCATAGTTGCGAGCGAGATAGCAAGCCAGACTCAACTGACCTCGACCGCTGACTCGACTGAACTCGATCTCTGACTCAACTCAACTGACCTCAACCTCGAAGCTTAACATCGCGCCGCATAAAACCAAGGCAATGGTTATTACCAAAAAGCTGAAGTTCGACACGCCCCGTCTGGAGATGGGAGGAACGGATATTGAGATAGTAGATAGTATTAACATTTTAAGTGTAATTTTTGATGAAAAACTCCTGTTTAATAAGCACATTCAATACATAAGTAAAAAAGCTATAGGTATTTATAAAGGAGTATGCAGAGCGCAGCGGCGCGGCGAGGGCTACATGGGGACTGCACCCGGAGATTATCAAGGCAATTTATAAAGCAGTTATCGAACCTGTGATCTTGTACGCAGCACGCGTCTGATCCAAAGAAGCGAAGAAGGCAGTCTCCCGGAAAGGATGTAGTATTGAGAGGCTTCTCGCAGAAAATTACCAAGAGTAACAGGACAGTTTCCCTTAACGCTGCTTTAATAGTGTCGGGGCTGCTTCCACTGGATCTTTGGATCTAAGAAGCATCCCGGCTTTTTGAGGCAAAGCGCGGGAAACCCCAGGCAGTATTCAGTAACAGGAGGGTCGAGCAGCGCGCAGTAGGATAGGAGTAGGATGCTAAACTCACAATTTGCCCTTTTGGAAAAAGCAGAAGAGGATAGCGAGTTGACAGAAGGCTACACGGATGGCAACAAGCTGCAGGGGAAAGGCGGAGCCCTGACCTGTTGCTGTTGGAAGGGGGAGGTTGAGACGTGTACCCAAAAAATCAGACTGGAGCCATACTGTACGGTCTTCCAAGCCAAGTTATACGGTCTTCCAAGCCAAGTTATACGCTATCCTCCAAGCGAACGAAATTATTATTGGCAAAAAATTCAAAGAAGCGGCTATTCTGAACGACTCGAGGTCGGCTCTCCAGACGTTGATGGATCCAGACTCCTCACACCCAATCACGACGGCGATAAAGAAAAGATAAAAAAAGAAATAGAGTTGAGCTCTTATAGCTCAAGCTGCTGACGCTGACGACCTGCAGATTTATTCGCGAGCTCCAATTGATGATATAGACAACTTGATTGCAAGCCTTAATGTGGACCTAGCGACTATACACGAATGCAGTCGGACCCATGGTCTAATGGTCAATCCTCACAAGTCGCAGGCAATCATTATTGGCGGGTCTAAGCAGATTGCCAAACTCAAATACATTCACGTTCCTGCCCTCCTTCTTGACTCTGTTCCTCTTCCTTACAGTAATGTTGCCAAAAACCTCGGTGTCCTCTTCGACTGTACTCTGTCTTGGTCACCTCATATCGCGGAGGTCAGTCGGAAGGTGTTCGCTGCCGCTGGTTCGTTGCGGAGGTGGAGGAATCTTCTCCCTGTGAAAACCAAGATCGAGCTTGCGCAGTCTCTTCTTTTGTCTATCTTGGACTACGCTGACGTCTCTGCCATTGACCTCAATGAGGATCTACTGGACAAGCTACAGCGTCTACAGAATTTTTGCATTAGATTCATATTTGGCATGCGTAAGTTCGATCATGTGTCTGATTTTAGGACTAAACTGGGATGGCTTTCTATCAGATTGCGACGTGAGGAGCATGTTCTTACGCTTTTGTTCAACGTGCTGTATGACCCTCGTACCCCTCCCTACCTTAAGGAGCGTTTCAGATTCCTAGGTATGGATCACAATCGCGTGCTTAGGTCCGGGGCTGATAACCTGCTGAAACATCCCTTGACTCGTTCAGAGTACTTTAGAGATTCTTTTACAGTTAAGGCTACCAGCCTTTGGAATAACCTTCCGCCTGATGTTCGTCACTCCAAGTCACTTGCTACATTTAAGATTAAACTTCATTCTTTTCTTTTAGCTAGGTCTTAGTCTGCAACAACTGTATCGTATGTAGGTATATGTAGTTTATTATAAAGATATATATTAGTAGGTATTATGTATATATCTTATATTACCTATTTTATTAATTTTTTTTTTTTTGTTGTATTTTTGCTAATTGCCGGTGCACTACCTCTTATTGTCTCCTAATCTGTCTTATGCCACAAAGGTTGTCTGGAATAGATCGCTTTAAGCGATAAGACCGCCTTTGCCTACTATTATTTTAAAATTTCCTGTTATTTGTTTTGTGTATATTTGTGTAAGCAATAAAGTGTTTATCTATCTATCTATCTATCATATTAACAAAAAAAAAAAAATATTCCAAAAGGCCTGCAAAAAAGCGGGAAGCTGAATAAAAAAATAAAAAACTGACCTCGACCTCAGACTCAACTGATCTCGACCTCAGACTCAACTGACATCGCCCACAGATTCAATTGACCTTGACCTTCAGACCCAACTGGCCTCAAACTAAGACATTAAGTGACCAATGGAGCTTTACTGGCATCTCGGATAGCGAGGATGCCGAATGATTATTTTTTATTTTATTTTTATATCTTGTATTTTCCAATTTTATAGTTATTTTATGAATCTTATATTATTATTATTATGAGATCCTTGGGGGAGGCCTTTGTCCAGCAGTGGACGTCTTTTGGCTGAGATGATGATGATGATGATATTATTATTATTATTATTTTATGGCGATGTCTATCGGGATTATTAAAAAAAAATATATATAAATAAGTTTTAAAGGTTTATAAGGTGATAGAAGTTCACTATATATACAAGAAGGGTACAGATTAGAGATACAGAAAGAAAGGATTGCAAGAAACAGAACAGATGAAGTTGAAGAGTGATTTTAGATGATAAAGACTTAAATTTGAAGTAACTATCGTAAACTACGTAAAGAGGCTGGGAGCGAAAACGTGCGTGCATTCGCCGCGGGTATTGATTTCAGACTGCCGGTCCGGGAAGCGGACTGTTCTACCGAATCTAGTCTTCTTTACTGGAACATCAGCAGCAAGTGTGGAGTCTATGAGGTCATCTTTGGTAGCGGTATCTTCTACAGTGACGTAGGCTGGCTTCACCCGATCAATTGATACTGTAACCTGTCTGTTTGGCAACTCCAGGATCATTGTCTTCTCTGATCGTTTTAGTACCTTATATGGACCGGTGTACGGTGGTTCTAGTGATGATTTTGAGGCATCTCGACGAAGAAAAACATAGTCTGCAGTAGTTAGATCTTTAGGTACATAAAATGTTTTCTTTCCATGTCTACTAGGTACTTTTGGAGACAACTGTGCCATATGGTGACGGAGACGTTCAATGAAGTTGGACCAGTCGTGGGTGATGTCAGTGACCGGCACGAAGAATTATCCAGGAAGACGTAGTGGCTCGCCGTAAACAAGCTCAGGGGCGGAAGCTTTCACATCTTCTTTCCATGCGCTGCGGATGCCCAGCAGCACCAGCGGGAGAACCTCTGTCCAACTTTTGGTCGAGTGGCATCTAATGGCGGCCTTCAACTGGCGATGTAGGCGTTCAACCATGCTATTGCATGCCGGATGATAAGCTGTAGTGGGAAGATGCTGAGTACCGAGGATGGCCGTTAGATTGCGAAAAAGCTATCACTCGAACTGTCGGCCCCTGTCGGTGGTGATTTTCTGTGGGCAGCCAAAGCGGGCCACCCAGCCCGTGACGAAGGCGCGGGCGCAGGTCCCGGAGGTGATGTCGGCCAAAGGATATGCCTCAGGCCACCGAGTGAAGCGGTCGATGACTGTAAGGCAGTATCTGAAACCAGAACTAAAAGGTAATGGCCCTACTATGTCCATGTGGACATGGGAAAAACGACGGGAAGGAACAGGAAACGGGGAGGTGGGAGAGTGAGTGTGTCGGTGAATTTTATTTCTCTGACAATCTGTGCATTTTCTGGCCCAATTTTTGCAGTCCTTCTTTATTCCCGGCCATACATATCGTCCTGTCACTAGCTTGACGGTTGCCTTCACACCAGGATGACTTAATCTGTGTAGTGCGTCGAATGCAGGTCTTCTAAAAGTGACAGTTAAGTATGGGCGAGGCTGTTTAGACATTTCGCAGAATAAAGTAATATTCCTCTCTGGACATTTTACTTTTTGTAATTTAAGTGCTGTCGTACCATCTTGTATGAGTGCTTGCAGCTCTGAATCTTCCTCTTGAGAATGTGCAAGTGCTTCATAGTCAACTGGTACCGAAATTGCTTCTATTCGAGAAAAAGCATCTGCTACTACGTTTTCTTTACCAGTAACGTATTGTAAATCTGTGGTGAATTGCGAAATAAAATCAAGGTATCGATACTGTCTGGGTGAGCACTTCTCACGATTATTTCTAAAAACATACGTCAGCGGTTTGTGGTCCGTAAATACCGTGAAAGGCCTTGCTTCGACCATGTGACGGAAGTGCCGAATAGCGTCATAGATGGCCAACAATTCGCGGTCGTACGGACTGTATTTCTTCTGTGCAGATGTTAACCGTCGTGAGAAAAAAGCTAATGGCTTCCAGGTGTTCCCCATGCGCTGCTGAAGTGCGGCTCCAATGGACGTGTCAGACGCATCTGTATGTACAGCCAACTCAGCATCTTGTTCTGGATGTGCTAGCATAACTGAAGAGACAAGACTAGACTTACAGCTGTTGAAGGCTTCTAGCTTCTAGTGGTGTGAGCGTTATGCTTTGATTGCCTTTAGTTTTCGAGCCTCCTAGCAGACTGTTTAGAGGAGACTGTATTTTAGCTGCTCCCGGTACAAAACGGCGATAAAAATTGTACATACCAAGGAACCTGCGTAGTTCTTTTACTGTCTTGGGTGCTGGATAGTTCTGCAACGCCTCCACCTTGTCCGATAATGGACGGATGCCATCTGCAGACACTTCATGCCCCAAAAATGTTATATGAGATTTACCAAACTCACATTTAGCGGTATTTATTAACATACCGTAATCTGACAGTTTTTGAAAAAGCTGCTGGAGGTGCTGCAGGTGCTGCTCCTCGTTCTGCGAGTAAATCAAGACGTCATCAATGAACCCATAACAGAAATCTAGCCCTCTAAGTGCCTCGTCTATGAAACGTTGAAACGTTTGGGCCGCATTTCGTAACCCAAACGTCATAAACGGAAACTCGAAGAGTCCGAACGGTGTTGTTATCGCTGTCTTGCTTATATCGTCTGGATTAACTGGTACTTGGCTAAAAGCTTTTACGAGATCTATCTTAGAGTATATCTTAGTCCCGGCCAGATGGTGTGTAAAGTCCTGAATGTGCCTAATTGGATATTTGTCAGGAATAGTCCTCGAGTTCAATGCGCGGTAGTCGCCGCAAGGACGCCAACCATTATCCTTCTTTGGTGCTAAATGGAGTGGTGATGACCAAGGACTATCAGAAGGGCGAGCAGTCCCATTTGCCAGCATCTCCTCGAACTGCTTTTGAGCATCCTTTAATTTATCAGGAGGCAGTCGCCGAGGGCGGCACGAAACTGGGGGGCCTTGTGTTGTTCTAATGTAATGCAGTGTATGATGTTTTACCTCGCGTTGAGTGCCGGCAGGTTTAGTAATGTCAGGGTACTTACGGAGTAACTGATGGTACTTGGTATCCCCCGTCACTGCCTTAATTGATTCCACAAGGGCCTCACCCACTGGTCTGGCTGCCGTAGAGAGAGAGGTCAGGTCGTCAATCAAGCGGTTGTTCCTCAGATCTACAAGCAAATTATAATGTTTAAGAAAGTCTGCCCCGATTATAGGCTTTGCTACATCAGCTACCACAAATCTCCAAGTATATGCTCGACGAAGTCCTATGTTAAGCTTTAGGTAGATCCAGCCGTATGTAGGTATTTGTGATCCATTTGCTGCAAACAGTTCGTAGTCCACCTTTTTGCGGTACTGCTGTAGTGATTTACGAGGAAACACGCAAAGGTCGGAACCTGTGTCAATCAGAAAAGACATTTTGGTTAAATAATCAATCACAAATAAGCGGGCTGGCGCGTTGTGGCAGTCGTTCGCCGCTAATTCCGGCTGCCGTTTGAGTTTACCGACGCCATCTTGTCGTGGAAAGCACATGGCGTTATACACTTATGGGCGCGGTTACCAAAACGGTTATGGTACCAGCAATAACCGTTGTTACCACGTGATTTTGAGCGTGACCGACTTCGATCTTTGTATGGCTTTATTTTATCACTATGGGCGTGATATTTACTGCGATTACTACTACGTGAACGAGTTACCTGACTTGTAAGTGATGCTACCTGCAGTGTCAGCGCCTCTATCTGCTTGGCCATCTCGCTCATGGAGTCGCTGGTACTAGGGGTTATGCTGGCTACCATTGGGGAGCTAGGTGCAATCTCGTAAACCTTATCTGCCAGTTCCGCGACCGCTTCCAATGTTGTTTTCGTCTGCGTGGCAAGTACTGTCTGGATATTTGATGGTAAACGGCTCGACCACAGCGTCCGTAAAAATGATTCTGGAATGTTTGGCCCAGCTAACGTCTGAAGGTGTCTTAAAAACTGTGAGGGTTTGCGATCTCCCAAATCTTCATGTACTAATAGCTGTTTCACCTTCCGTTCCTGGGATTCTGACAAGAGCTTTATAAGCTCTGCTTTTAATTTTTCATATTTATTATCCGCAGGCGGCGTAGTAATTATATCTTTTACCTCTACAGCGTACTGATGGTCTAGCTGCGCGATCACGTGGTAAAATTTGGTACTATCCGCCGTTATTCCCGAGATGAGAAATTGCCCCTCAATCTGTGCAAACCACAGCGCAGGCTCTTGTGCCCAAATCGGTGGTATCTTGAGTCCGACTTTGTACACCGATCTTTCCGCGTCCTCATTTGACATAGTAGAACGTTCGCGAATGCTCATTATCCAGCCAACAAATAAAAAATAATATCCGCACCGTGCGGTAGAAAACTATTTACTACTCCGTTGCTAAACGGCTATGAACGGGGTCACCATTTATATAGCGATGTCTATCGGGATTATTAAAGAAAACTATTTATAAGTTTTAAAGGTTTATAAGGTGATAGAAGTTCACTATATATACAAGAAGGGTACAGATTAGAGATACAGAAAGAAAGGATTGCAAGAAACAGAACAGATGAAGTTGAAGAGTGTTTTTAGATGATAAAGACTTAAATTTGAAGTAACTATCGTAAACTACGTAAAGAGGCTGGGAGCGAAAACGTGCGTGCATTCGCCGCGGGTATTGATTTCAGACTGCCGCTGCGACTGGAATGCGAGTGCATCGGGAGCTGCGCACCGGCAGGCGAACAAAAGGATCGTTACGTCACAGCGGTCAAGTGCGATCGATTTTGCTAGCTATGCTTGCGCGCGCGGTTTCACTCTCGCCTTAAATTTACAATGAAAATATTAAACATGATAAATAAAAATATAGTATACAATGAGAGAGAACATTAAATAAAATTAATCGAATAGACTTATAAATAAAAATAACAAATTATGGAACTCTACAATTTATTTATTTTTATTTTTTTTCTGACTTGCATTGAATATGGACATGTATTTTTAATTTTAATATTTCATTGGTTTTCGACCTTATGTCAATGGGATAAAGTTAATTATGGTGTCCTTTAACTGTTCCTTTAACTGCTTCAAAGCTAATGTGATGCCTAGAGGTTGATGTGTTTATAATTTTGTATGTAAGTAGCATAGTCGTAAGCAGTAGCAATTAAATGAAACAATAAATTATCTTGTCTAAGGTTTATTACTAATCCGTTACAGATAACTTAGTACAAAAACAAAATTACCAAAAGTATATGACTTAAAAATGTACATTATTTATTAATAATTATGTATGACACTCGATCTCAAAATATATTCATATGTATTCTATACATTGATAATAATATTTGGTGAATTTACTATCGCCAATCCTTAAGATATTAGGTAATACAAATGTTTTAAAAATATTAGTAAATATTTTTATCTATTTTTTATATTATATAAATTGAGGTGAGTTTTTACAGTAGAGCAACATAAAAAAACGCAAGTTGTACTAATATATTATCTAAATACAATTAATACAAAAACATCAGAAATAATAAATTTAATTTAACGAAACACAGATAAAAAGTTTGTATTAAACAATTTAAGGTAATGTATATAATTTGAATTAATCATCTTCTAGCTTAAACTACTCGTTTTGAGTATCATCACCATAGTTTGCATTGCAAAGCTTTCGAAGTATAGTTCAACAGATAAAAATCTGACATAACAAAATAAATGCCTAAAAAAAATTAAGTCAATGAGAAAAGTTTGTGAAAAATGCTTACAACAAAATCTCGCAGTTTTGATGCACTTAGGTGGGAATCATATCAATTTGTCTACATTTTCAAGAGTACATGATACATTTGGAGTGCGAGTGAATTGATTCACTATACAGACAGATTGTATGGCATCGCAGCTATTACAAGTTACACCAGTGCGTCACTAGATGTCTCTTGCTTGGTAGCACACTGATAGTACACGGAGTCTGCTGTGTGCAGACTAAAACATTACGTATTAAAAAAATATAGAAAATGTGTTCACAAGTTCATATTTTGGGGTGACGTAATATTCTTTTAATTAAGCACCAGTTGTAAAAAAAAAATCATATTCCAATTTAATTTAACTGTACAATATGACGTCACAATTGTTATTTTTTCTTTTTAAAGGAACGCAACAAAATTTATCTAGATTACCCTTAAAACAAAATTTAAGTTAATAACTGCAATAAATGCACCTTGTTTTTTGTAAAATTAATCTTAAATATGGTCGTACTTAAATTCAATATTGTATAACAGCATTACCACTTATTCTATGACCTATGTAGTGGTAAATAAATAACTTTGATTATTCCTTTATGCGTTATTATTATAGTCTACTCCGTACGTAACATTAGCTTACCTTGTGAAACATTATGAGCTCTACGCCTTACGTGATACGGTATGAAATTGAAAAATATTTATTAGTGACTATTCGATGTAAGTATGTATATGATAACTATGTATTGCTTTAAACAATTCCTTTACAATTAGTGTTGTATCGTTGTATCAATGTACAGACGGCGTCAATTTGACAGAAACTAACACAACAAAAAATCTTAACATTTATGTAAAATAAGTTTTGATGCGTACGATTTAAGTCTATTATTGGTTGGTTTAAAATTATGTTAGTGTTAGTCATACAATACTCTGATTTTAAAACAATAAGGTTGGATCTTCCTAAATTCCATTAATACTTTTGACCACATGATTTGCATCGATTAAATTTAAGCCGACTGTACACATGTACAAGATGTATGAAGTTATTATGACGGCATGTACATACATGCCGTCATAATAACTTCATTTTTCCTTCATTATCTGTAATTAATTGTGGAAACAGTCGTTAGTAAAGTGTTGGAAAGCCAGTCGCTTAGGACAACGCATTTCTGACAATAAATAAATGCATGAATAAAACAGAGTATATAAAAAATTAAAGACACAAAATGAAAATACAAAAAAAGTTACTATAGTATACACTCTCAATGAAATATAATAAAATATTCGTCGTCTTAACTGTTGAACAGGCACATCATGTCGCATTGGTTTTCAATCTTATAATCAGCGAATAAAGTTCATTTATGTGGTTTATATAGCGCCAATGACTTACAAAGCGATTAGAAATGGCATTGATTAAATGATCAATGTGAAATAGTCACCGCAAACACACTATTTAGGACGCAGCAACAAACATAACATCGACTAGTAAATTTCAATAAATAAAATATTAATCCAGTTAAAAACTAAATATAGATTAGTGTCGTTTACGCAAATACACTGTAACTTTACCTAACTAAGAAATAATTATAATGATCATTTTTAATCTCAACGATTCGTGGATGATATTTCAATAATTTCTTAATTTTATATATATTATAATATTAAATCTAAATGGAAGACCAATCAGTATCTGATTTTGTATTTCAATATATATAGTTATAGTCAATTTGCACCCAGTATACCAAAACTACATAAGTAGATTTTTTTTATAATTTAAGAGCGACCATATACTCTAAAAACTAGATAAATACAAGTATCTACAAATATTCTTTGGTAAACCTTCTAGGATTTCTTTTGAAAAGTTTTATTTTTTTACAGTTGTTGTTCAGATCTTTCTCCAAGTGAATAAAAAACAAAAAGTTACAATACAAAATCAGATACCGTACGTCTCGCAAGAACCATATAGTTGAGACATATCATATTATACTTTTTCGATTATCAAGCGATATCTTATCGAAATAAAACACTTTTACAAAGTTCACTAAAAATCGAAAAAATTTGACTTTACCACCACGTTTCACAAACAATTCATTTCAAAAACAACATGTTCCGCCAATTTTTTCATTTCAGGTGTTTTTTTAAAGTGTATTGTTTGATAAACTATTCTTTGTATAATAATGAGATGACAAATCATGTTTTTGCTAATCGTTTTGGTTGTAATTGTAAAGTGAAATTTTGTAAAGTAATTTTCGGTGAAATGACAGGACCCCCTTTTAAAAAAATACTCACTTGCTCATTTGAGCAAAAGCAACTACCAGTTCGATTTTTCTTGCTATTCAGTTGAGTTTTTTTTATCTACAATTTGTTTAGACTGTTTGTCTCTCATTTATAGGTGAACAACACTTCAGTCTCGCACGACTACAGGTCGGATAACGCATCTGAAATGCCAGGCAAAAATAATATGTAATAAAATGCGAAGAGACAAGTAAAAAATGTCTTATTTCAATGTCCAGTGTTGGGATAAAGTTTGGAAAACAATACGATATTGATTTCGATTTGCAAATTTATAGATAAAGCTATTTTAAATGGTTATCCGATAACATACTTACATATACATATAAGTATATAGGTATACATATACTTTTTTTTAGATATTTATTTAATTATAATAATTAGACCATATTATACTTTCCCGATTTATAGAACAACAACGTCAATGAAAGAATTGGAATTTACACTAAAATACATAGGTGATAAATGTGTAATAAGAGGTTTGTCCACAATTATATTGCAACCAATACCTACAGCCGATTGCACAGAACAGCTTTACGTCTAACTCGTTTGCTTTAACTTTAAACTATTACGTTTCGCTGTTACGATAAAAAAAGTTCGTCAGTCGCAACCGTCTATTAGCCGCGCCTCGCGCTTTGCGATCTGCGAGCTGAATTGAACTTTATTTTGTTGCGGCTAGAATCACTATTTAGTTTAAATTTTTTTGCGGAGTGGCCTCTTTGGTCTTACTTTGTAGTAAGGGTTAACGTGTTATATCAGTTATAGCGAGAACGTAAACCGTATGCGGTTGTGTAACTGGCCATGTGGATAGTTGCGGTTGTGTAACTGGCCATGTGGATAGTTGCGCTCGTTTCTTATCGATATAGTATCTTTGGTGGTTAAATTTGATATACATATAATAATAGTAAAATTTGTATTATGGTGAAAATATATTTACGAAACGCTCTTTGCGTTTATTTAATTAAATTACATATATTGACAAATAGGCACAATTATATATTATCAAGTAAATCGTCACATCACATTCGGGAACCAATCCAGGAAAACGTAAATCCAGAATGTTGCTTAGCATTGTTGCATGTTGCATTTATTTTAACAGGTATTTGTGAATATCTAATTGAGCCTATAGTACAGTTTGCGCATCGCATTATATGAATAGATTACTTAAGAGCATACGAGATCCGGTGGGCGAATGTCGATTCGTTGGTTTAGTGTGATAATAAAAAATATTATATTCGCGCCTACAGAATTAAATATTCCAAAATGAGGCAGCCAAGACTCGAAAGATAATTATTAATTTTAAATTGGGTAGGTAGATGACTGGTTAGTCAAAAGAAATAACTTTTAGCAACTGTTAAAATGATTTTTTTTTCAATAGATATTGTATGGGAATGGAAACTATGACGTCACTATTATGTTCCGTTAATCGAGTGTTTATTAATATCTTTTTGGGTAACAGAAATACATGCTTAGGTCAAATAAAAAATAGGTCAATGTTTTGAAAAATTTACGTTATTTCATATACGTTTAGTATTCTGGAATTAATTATTGTTGCTGTCAATATTCCTATTATCATAATAATAACAGTTGACTTATTATCATTTGATAATAACAAAAAATTGCCACTGCTCTCGCACACGACCGACTTTTATAGAACCGATAATCAGACCGATTTTTTCGCCGAGATTGTAGTACCGATTTTGTGACCGACTCTTTGTAGGACGCGTGTGTTGCAACATTGAGTTTCATACGTTTAATTTTCACCGACAAAAAAATCGGTCACCGAATATTGGACGTGGGCGAGGGGCTCTTATACGCATGTCTCCGTTGCTCTACATTGCGTCCAGTATATATGACTAAATAGTAGTCGTGAAGAGATGCTTTCATAGTTTCTACCAGCACTTGAAAGTAACGTTCTGTCCATTATGCAAGACTGAAAAGTCGTTATGAGATGCTTCATAGTCAGCCATACCAGCACTTTATTAAGTGGCGTTTCGTCCAATATACATGACTGAAAAGTAGTCGTGAAGAGATTCTATCATAGTTTACTCTGGCACTTTGGAAGTGGCGGTCATTCCAATATTTTATATGACTAAAACACTAAAAAGTATTCATGAGTGGCGTTCCGTCCAATAAATATTTCGGAAAAGAAGTCGTGAAGAGATTGCTGTGATAGCTTCTTCTGGCACTTTGGAAGTGGCGTTCCGTCCAATATATATGACTGAAAAGTAGTCATAAAAAGATACTTTAATAGTTTATACACTGGCACTATTGACGGAGATGTTCCGTCCTATATATACGACTGAAAAAAAACTCGTGGATATGCTATCAAAGTTCATACCGGCACTATTGAAAGTCGCGTTCCGCCCCGTCTTCCGTGTATAGGTAGATATACATGCTTATCGTGTTTACACGACCGCCTAGCTGGCTGCCGCGTCGTCCAGGAACTCCACGTAGGTGAAGGGGAAGTGGCCGCGCTTGCCGTTCAGCTCGCCCTCCCACTGCCCGTTCATGTTCATCTTTATCACCTGCAAACGAAACAAAAGAGTATTTATATAAGTAGTATTTATATAGAAAAAAATCAAAAAAAGTCGTCGGTGACTATTACGACGGTTATCAATAACAGCAATGTATAGTTATGACTTTTTTAATAGAATAAAAAATAAGTAAACTGTAGCGAAAGAAATCGACATAGCCCATCGGATCAGCAAGCTGAAGTGGCAGTGGGCCGGTCATATTAGCCGCAGAACCGACAACCGTTGGGGTAAACGAGTTCTCGAGTGGAGACCGCATATCGGCAAACGTAGTGTAGGACGCCCTCAGACTAGGTGGAGCGACGATCTTCGCAAGGTGGCTGGCAAGAGCTGGATGAGAGTAGCCGCGGATCGTGCTCGGTGGCGTGCACTTGGAGAGACCTATGTCCAGCAGTGGACTAGTATAGGCTGATGATGATGATGATGATGAAATTGTAACGCCTCGATGGCCGAGTGGCAAGGCGCTCGCCCCGATACCTGAAGGTTCCGGGTTCAATTCGCAGGTCAAACAAAATGTGTTTCGGATTTTTCGATGCATAGCCCGGGTTTGTTATCACCAACCCGCATTTGGCAAATTGGTGATGAAGCCATTACCCATCAATTGTAATGATGACTTGATTTCAATGATGGAGGCCTTTGCCCAGCAGTGGGACAGTTTTACGCTATTTACTTACTTACTTTAAGTAAATTGCAATCCCGCTGAAATCGTTTTAGTAGATGATTCTTAAGAGCGTTTACGCCGCACACTAGCGCCACTAATGAAAAAAAAACATATATCTAGTAATTAGAGATAGAAAATCAAATTATGCTCAACAAACTATCTGAATGAAGTAATTTAGCATTTTTACGTCACCTAATGAACACCTCACATGTTATGGTTTAGTTAAATAAGACGTTACGGCCACTTTTAACTATAACGCCATATTTAACTAAACCATAACATGTCAGGTGTTCATTATGTGACGTAAAAATGCTAAATTACTTCATTCAGATAGTTTGTTGAGCATAATTTGATTTTCTATCTCTAATTACTAGATATGTTTTTTTTTTCATTGGCGGCGCTAGTGTGCGGCGTAAACGCTCTAAACAAACTACTTAAATGGTGTGCGTTTCTTTTAGAACTGCGATTACTGAATTTAAGCAACTTTCGCAAATGTCGATGTCCCGGCTGCATTAGCGGTCGTTAACAACCACCGAAGCACTCTGGGCCCGCGTGGCTTACTTTTTTGAAGCTTATCGACTGTAGTTTCCATATTTTGTGTTTACGGTCCGCTCTTCCAGTGGTGTTCCATCTATTTATTTATTTATTTATTTATTTATACATAGGCACAATAACGGACATCAGACTGAAAACTTACAATAATAACATTAAACAAAAAAAATAAAAGTACATCATCATCATCATCATCATCATCATCGGCCTATATTAGTCCACTGCTGGACATAGGCCTCCCCTAATGAGCGCCATAGCGCCCTGTCCTCGGCTAAAAGTACATGCCTGTGCCCAATTAGAATTGAGCACAACGTTTACCAAAATTGTTGACAATGATAAGAAAAAATTTGGAATTAAAATTAAAAAGTGTTAAAATAAAATTTAAATATATTATATATAGCAGCTATAGCAGTGGTTGGTCGGAAAAAGAGTCCATGGTCGGCCATGGACCCTTTTTCTATTTTTTTTGTTAGCAGTGACCACCACAAACTGTTCTAAAGAAGAAAGTTTAATCTTTACTCAAAAATTTAAAAGTATTTATAGCGTAAGTTCAGTAGTGACAGTTTATCTTTACACATGCTACCAAAAATGATAATGTGAAACATTCAGCACCTAGTGGTACTCCTCTAGGAACGTCCGTCGTATACATATTGTTCCACCCTGGGACCTAAGAATTAGGAATTGTGGCGTAGGCGACAGTACAGGAATTTAAAAATGTACTGCTTTTTAGAAAATTATTCAGTGGATTTAATTATGTTCTGTCCCGCGGACCACCAGTTGGGAACCACTGATCTATAGGGAAGGCTCGTGCCCCAGCAGTAGGCACGTAATGAGCTGGTGCCGTAGTTACCTTAACTATGTCTCCCTCCTCCA
Source organism: Eudonia lacustrata (assembly GCA_947562085.1). NCBI lineage: Eukaryota > Metazoa > Arthropoda > Insecta > Lepidoptera > Crambidae > Eudonia > Eudonia lacustrata. The sequence goes on from OX387334.1 coordinate 13,012,716, forward strand.
GCTTGAGCGCAGTCTTGTCGTACGCGTTGGGCACCCGCGTTTGTCGCACGCGCGCCATTGCGGGTAACGATCGCTGCAACAACAAAAATACATATATCTATATTTATTATTATTATATTATAATATATACAATGTTATTTTTAGTTTATACGAAACCTGAAAACTGTTTGATCAGAATCAGTAATAGAATCGATTTCAATATTTTTTATACCATGTTGCATTTTGACCAAATAATATTTACAAAATCTCAAATAAAGTATACCCTACTAAAAACACAACGGGGCAGCACAAAAAGCTTGTAACTTCGTGAGTTATCAAGATATTATTTTAATTTTTTTTGTACTGATTCTTTAAATGAAAATATTTGACCCGTGTTTCGATTTTTGTATAAACTAAAAATAAGGTTGTTTATATAAATAAAAATGGATGTTGCAAAGCGCAAAGCTCGAGAACGGCTCGACCAATTCGGCTTTCTTTTTCGTACGTTTCTTAAGGCTCACGGAAAGTTATAATAAAGAGAAAAAATATAAAAATAAAAAAAAAACTTATATTTGTTAGTAATCGTCTTTTATTGTTGAGACATAAATAACGTGATCACACGGAAATACGTTATATTTATTTAATTTTTACTATTAAGTTTTGACAGAACGAAGTCTGTCCGGGCAGCTAGTAACTCAATAACTAAAAAATACATAATATCTGTATTTAGTACCTACACGGAAAAAGTAAATATTTTTTTGTACCATTGATATCTGATCTCGCACCCATTGATATATTGGCGCAGGTGCACTTGCATTTATGCTATTGTCACTATGTCCGACCGACATATTAGGGCTAGAATATTGTATAAAAACTAGAGTATATTGGGGCCTAAAGTATTATTCAATTCAAATTATTTATTTCAGACAGCAGACCATATTGACTAACTCAATAACAATAATTGCTTTAATGTATTAGAAGTACAGATACTATAACGGCTGATTAAAAAACACTAGAGTGTTTATGGCTATAATATATTAAGGCCAGATTGTATAAATAAAGTGTATAAAGTCTAGATTGTATAAAGTGTATAAAATAGAATACCTAAGAATATTTAAAACGTAGCCTATAAAACCTAGAATATTTAAAGGCTAAAGTGTATAAAAACTAGATTGTATAAAGGCTAAAGTGTATAAAACCTAACATAGAGTATATAAAAGCTATACAGTATGAGTGTGCGTTGGTACGTTGGTAGGTGGGTAGGTACCTGCAGGTTGGTGTGCGGCGCGAGCTTGGGCGGGCTGGGCGGGTCCCCGAGCTGCGACTTGGCCTCCGACGCGGGGTACGGGGCGCCCGCCGCGTCCAGGATCTGGGGGCGGACCACCAACAATGTTTATTTTACTTTAAGATGACACTAATCTTAAAAGGCACTGCAATAAGGTCGAAAATACGTAGCGCCTGCGACGATTGACCCCGCTTAGAAATTTTCAGAATCTTATAATGTTTTTTAGAAATTATTGATTTTAGTTATCAACGTATGTATTTAAGTGATTCTCAAGCATCTTTACATAATATAAGACAAAGTAGCTTCCGCTGTCTGTACGCTTGGATCTTTGAAATTCGCAATGGATTTTAATGTAGTTTTCAGCAATAGATAGAGTGATTCAAGAGGATTGTATGTATTTTTATAATACATGCATTTATATATGTATTATAAAAGGACCTGGTAGGTGGCGCTGCTATAGGGTATATGCTGTAGGATTCTATACAATACGGATGTTCACTCAAACGGACGAAGTCGCCAGCGGGTCGCTACTATAAAAAAAGTAATTTCGTTGTGACTTCAACAATATTGAGTTTTTTTAGAGGTATTTATGAAGTTAATTATTTGAGTCAATATTATAAGTACAATCGTGAATTTGAGCGAGCAAATTTTAGATAAAGACATGAATTTATCTATTTCAAAAATTGGACAATCGTTAGTCTCTTAAGTCTTATACTATTTGTTACATTACAAAGGTTGGTACATTTTTTCAGTACATTGTCTTAAGAGCCATATCACATTTTGTTACCATATAGATTAATCAATATGGTAACAAAATGTGTTATACCTAAACAAAATACAGACATGTTGACACTCGCCACTCGACATAGAGGCGTTTCTCGGGCGAGCTAGGTATAATTTACAATAATTTTATTCAATTTGTACAAACTAGCACTTACCCTCTGCACGTAGGGCACGGGTATCGAACCCGTGCGCCCCTGGCCGTTCCGCGCCGTCCACCACTGCTCCTCGTCGCGGTTGATCACCATCAGCCTCTCGCCGCGCCGGAACGGGAGGTCATCAGGGTCCTGAAACAAGACATTTACAGTTCATCATCATCATCATCAGCATCATCACCATCTCAGCCAGGAGGCCAAGAGGTCCACTGATGGCCAAAAGCCTCCCCAAAGATCTTAAATGCTGCATACATGAAGCTCGATGGCGCAGTGGTAACGCACCCGTGGTGGCGGTAGCCAAAGTAACATTAAGAAAACGATAGCGAAGTTTGAAAAGAATAATATGTATGGGATTGACATTAGATTGACCACGTGATTTAGCGCGGCTTATGTCAATCCCATACATTTTATTCTTTTTGAACTTTGCTATCGTTTTCTTAATGTTACTTTGGCTAAGCCTACTGGTCTGCAATTGCTGAGGTTAAGCACCTTTCGCAAAGCCTGGTCATAGAATACGTGACCAAAAATGTATCATCTCGAGCTCCTCCGTGCTTCGGAAGGCACGTAAAGCCGTCGGTCCCGGCTGCATTAGCAGTCGCTAACGACCACCAACCCGCACTGGGCCCGCGTGGTGGTTTATAGCCCGTTCTATCTGTGGTGTGAACATCCATAGGCAAGGCTCGTGCCCCAGCAGTGGAGACGTAAACTGAGCTGGCCCTGATGGTGACTGTAAAACATGCAATAGTCTTTGAAAGTCTTAGACAATGAAATTGCTTTACCACCTTAGAAGTGAATTTTGTTTGCATTTATTAAAACAGCAAGTTCTATTTTTGTTTAAAAGACCAAGTGACAGATACGTTGTCATTATTGACAATGATCCTTAGCGAAATTTTATTGTAATGGAAGTTTTTGTCAAAAGTGATAAAGCGATTTCATGGTCGACTATACATTTACATGTTTCTCAACATGATTATGATGTTGGAGACATACAACATCATAATAATGTTGAGAAACTTAATTTAATTATTTATTTAGGTGAATAAATACATAATGCTTGTTTAGAAAGAACAATAAATGATTTTTTTTTAAGAAAAAAAACCATCTACTTTGGACACCAAGATCCGTCTCGATCTCGGTAGCTCAGCGGTAAGAGCATAGGACCGGTAATTCAAGGGTCGTGGGTTCAATTTCCACTCGCCTAAAACTGCTTGATTTTATCTAGTAAAAAATTATCTTATAACTACAAATAGCATTACGAATACAAAAATTAAAATAATATGAACAATAAATGGCGAAAAATAAACTATCTATCTTATTACTCGTAACTCATTACTACCAGCAGCTCAATAGCTCGGCCCACTGATCCACTTCCGGTATATTTTTACCAAACGTTTGTCGGTAACGCGCTCGGTTGGTGAACGGCGCGCGTCAACTACCAGACGCGATTGTCTAATAATAGATGGTGCCGATATCTGTTGTTTGGACGTATTAATATTCTTGTAACAACAGTTTATCTCTTGACATTCATCAATCTCCTCTATCTATAACCTATTCGATAGCAATAAAAGTATATTCTATTCTGTTTTCAACTGGATTCAATTTTCTTCAACAACAATTTTCAACTTGTCCCTTACAATTCTTTTGGCAATGTAATATTACCCATGGTGGTGTTCAGATAGTGAAGCCTATACAACGTGAATCAGAAAGCTGTGGTAAAAATGACAAGATCCAAAGTGTATCCGATCCTTCCTCCAACCCAAACTTGTAAGCAAAGTTACTATCATAATTATTTATAAAATGTTTTGTTTTGTTTACATATTTTTTAATGCAAAAGTTGTTGCGAACAAATTACAAAAAAAAAATGTTGAAAAAATTTCCACGAGCAGGATTTGAACCTGCACGCACCCTTCTGACATAAAATTATATAAACAAAACAAAAACATTTTATAAATAGCTTGCCTACTTCTTAACTGATCTTTAGTATTTGTAAAAATATTATGATCGGATGTTAATGACGGTAGTTGTGGACATTGAATGGCTTTCAAAGTAAAAAAGTAAATAATGTTAAATAATTTCGGCGGGCTGGTTAGAACCACGATAGCTCGAGAGCACCTGGGGCATACTGGGGTATGTCAGAAGGGTGCAGGTCCAAATCCTGCTCGTGGGAATTTTTTCAACATTTGTGTTTTCGTAATTATTTACTTATATCGATAAGCAATTTTTAATTAAATATTTATATTGAGACGTCACATCAAAATAAAAATCACAGCCCTAGTAGTTTAGTAACCTCTGTGTACTTACATATGACCACAGCTACTTACTTATGCGCATGACAAATAAATATTTGATTTACAATTGCATGACAAATTAAAGTAAATGTCAATTATGTTTTAATAACAGCACATATAATATCTAGATCGGATACACTTTGCATCTTTTCATTTTGAGCACACCTTTCAGTTACACGATGTATAGGCTCAAGATGTCTGGAAGCTTCATAGTGTGAGAATTTTGTCACCCGCGCAAAGCTAAGTCACTAGATAACGTAGCTATACTAACACTGCCATCGAAGTCGTTCTTGGAGATCACCAGCTCTAACACTTGGTTGAGCAGTCCAGGTAGTGGATTTTATAAAGTATAGAGGCTCAAGATGTCTGGAAGCCTCATAGTATGAGAAATTTGTCACCAGTGTAAAGCTAAGTCACAAGATATCGTAGCTATATTTACACTGCCGTCGAAGTCCAGTTAGTGGAACCGGTAGAAGGAGACGAGGGCATGTATACTCACACTGCTATCAAAAATATACTTAGCGATCACCAGCTCACAGCAGCTTATTATGTAAAACTCCTCCGTGCTTCAGAAGGCATGTAAAGCCGTCGGTTCTGGCTGCATCAGCAGTCGTTAACAATCACCGCAGCGCACTGGACCAGCGTGGTAGTTTATGACTCGTTCTACCAGTGGTTTTTCCATTCATAGAGAAGACCCCAGCAGTGGGGACATCAAATGGTGATGATGATTAAGTCACTAGACATCATAGCTATACTCACACTGCCGTCGAAGTCGTACTTCGCGATCACCAGCTCCAAGACCTGGTGTGGCTGCGCGGGCGGAGGCGCGGCCGCCTTCGCACTGGCCTGAGGCAGCGGTCGCACCAGCGGCGTCGTGTCCAGGTAGTGGAGCCGGTAGAAGGACAGCAGCGAAGGCATGTCCGCGAACAGCTGGTCACCGATCCGGTAGCGGACCGTGCCGTCGGAGGAGACCACGCGGTTGATTATGTAGTGGGAGACGCGGTCATCTTCTCTGTAGGGGGGAGTGGAAATATTAAAATCGTATTAAAGTAACTCGATTGTTAACATTGGTTAACGCGCCTGGTCTGCGAGTACTGAGGTTAAGTAACTTCTGGAAAAGTCGGTCATCGGATGTGTGACAAAAATCTATTACCTCGAGCACCTCCGTGCTTCAAAAGGCACGTATAGCAGTTGATCCCGGCTGCATTAGCAGTCGTTAACAACCACCAGTCAGCACTGGGCCCGCGTGGTGGTTTACGGCCCGTTCTCCCTATCTATCCATAGGGAAGGCTCGTGCCTTAGCAGTGGGGACATAAAAATGAGCTGATGATGACGATTAATGTATTTGTTGGCTGACTGCTTACTAAACCCTACACAGGAGGTTTGGTAATATCTGTATATTACCGATTATCGCGGATAGGAAAGAACCCGTGCATAGAGCTTGGGAAAATTGTGACATTCCTGAAAAGCACCACATGCCCGAGCTATTGAGGTTGTTTGTTACAAAGGGAAATTGCAATCTGACGACACTAGCTCCAGCTGATACCTACATTTTGTTGGTTGTCAACCTAATAGTCTAGACAACTCAAACAAAAATCAAAGCATGTTAGGGTTGAACATAAAAACAATCTTATATAATATAAAAATCGATTGCTGTTCGTTTGAGTCGCTAAAACTCGAGAATGGCTGGACCGATTTGGCTAATTTTGAATTTGAAATATTTGTAGAAGTTCAGGGAAGGTTTGAACGGTGAGAAACATAAATAACAAGTAACGAAAATACTAAAAACGACAGTTTAATATATATATAAAAATCAATTGCTGTTTGTTTGATTCCATAATTGTAACTTCAAATAAGAAACAAAATACTGACTTAGAAATGGAAATTAATTTTATAATATCACGAGTTGCTAATTGGCTTAACCAAAACAACTTAATGCTCAATGCACTTAAGACGAACTATTTATTGTTTCGGAACAATTATAACAAAGATGAACGGTAGTTAAAAATACAATATCAGAACGAATTGATACAAAAAGTGGATCAGGCATCTTTTCTTGGTATAACCATCGACAAACACTTGAACTGGAAGGCAAGTGAAGAAGGTAATTACTAAAATTAACAGTTTTGTGTTTGTTCCTAGACGCTTGCGCCAAACTGTGTCAGAAAAAACTGCTCTTACAGCATACCATGCCTATGTGGCGGCAGTGCTAAGATATGGCCTGAAATAAATAAATCTATTCTATTCTATGGGTTTCTTCTATGGGGTAAATTTACTGATACTTTAAGAGCATTCATTGCTCAAAAAAGATGTATTCGTGCCATAGCGATTTAGATTCATGTAAACCGTACTTTAAGGATCTTAAAATACTGACACTTCCCAGTTTGTACATTTTCGAATCATGTGTTTTTCTTAGACAGCACATGAGTTTTTTTAATTCTGCAAAGGACATATATCCACATTGGAGTAGAAATACAAATAGATTGATATGTCTCATGAAATTGGAGTGTTTTTCTCACTTATTAATAGGATATTCGTTTAGGATTTTATTACGTCTAGCTTTATTAGTGAGTACAGTAACATATTAACCAAATATGTTACTGTACTCAGGCATTGATTGTAATCTGTTTGTATACCTATAGAAATAAATAAATACAGAGTAGATCCTTATAGGGGTTTCATTTTAATGCTTTATTTAAGCCACACTGAGAGTGAAGCGAGACAAAGATTAGTTAGTTTCACTTCGCTCTCAATGTAGCCTGTGCTTAAATAAGGCATTGAAATGTAACCCTTATACGGATCTACTCGAGTTATTCTACATATTGTTTTTATCCTGGTAATCGTGACACCATACAGTGACACAAAGTGGTCAGTTATATGTACGACCCGATGACCCACCCAATGCAATCTGACTGTGTGGCTAAGGGGAACGCCAAAAATTCCAAAACATTTCATACCTAATTTGGATATTCCGATTTTCGTCATAGAACTTGATAATTCCGAATAAATAAATTTTTTTTTAATAATCTTAAAATAAAGATTCGTAATTTTTTGTCAAAATTTTATTTTAGCTACTGCTATGTAGGTTAGAATGGAATTCGGAGTCTACCGTCCGTGGTCCCGAACTACTCTCGCTTCGCGACATGTGATGGGTTAAGGAGTTTTAGTGGGTAGGTCCTGTATCTCTATCAAGGTCTTCGGACCTGGACAAGGAGACGGGATCTAGGGGGTCAGTTGTCACACTACCAGCGGACTTCCCTAAGCCCACTGGTATCCGTAAGATGGATTTCTTCTTGTATATGAAAAAAAAAGCATAACTAGTAACCAAGCACAGCAGAGCGAGCAAAGCGATTAAAAACCATTCGAGATTTAAATTAAATTAAATTATTTATTAAATTAAATTTATTTTTGATTTTTGTATCTTTTTATAGATAGTTTCGTTCATCGAAAAGCTGGATGGCGCAGTGAATAACGCGCCCGGGGTGCGAGTGCTGAGCTGCTGAGGTTAAGCAACTTTCATAAACGCCGGTCATCGGATGATGGGTGACCAAAAATGTATCATCTCGAGCTCCTCCATGCTTCGGAAGGCACGTAAAGCCGTTGGTCCCGGCTGCACTAGCAGTCGTTAACAACCACCCGCCCGAGCCCGCGTGGTGGTTTATGGCTCGTTCTCCCCATCCATCCATAGGGAAGGCTCGCCCCAGCAGTGGGGACATAAAAATGAGCTGATGATGATAGATAATTTGGCAAATATCTCAGCTTTCCTTGATGTAACCCATATAAACCGACAAGGCGATTATGTGTGGTTGTAAATGAAACTTTAAAAGTATCACATTAGGGTACATCTATATGATACTTTTAGAGGTGTTATAACACCCGGTAGCAACAAGTGGGTGCAGAAGCAGAGTCCAGATGCGAAAACATTTAGTGGAGCAGAATTTAGAATTCGCGGTTTTTCGTATTTATGTAGGGTACTAGAACTGGCTAGCAGTGTAAAGTCTGATGATGAAAGCTCTTAATACATAAGAGGAAGTGCATACCTGACGCAGAGCACATAGTCGCCCTGTATAGTCTTGGAGTCTCTGACGAGGAACACGCCACTCTCGGACTCGTTGAGAAGCAACCTCGTCGCCTCCGCGCGAGACAGCTCGCGGAAATACCAACTGCAAACAAACAAATACAATTAATACCAATCTATGAGGCGTCCACGGACGACCAGCGTCGGGATCCCTTCTAGATGCCTACACATTATGCTGAGTGGGAGACTTGCTGTGCCACATGGATTTTAAAATTTTTGTGAACACTGCTTATTTGTGAGTTGTGACACGAATAGATATTTTACATTTATACCTGTTTTTCTAAATTGTTTCGGGTCTGGGTGTTTCCTATGTATAATAAGTATGTATTTAAGTATATTAAGTATGTTTATTTGTTGTCTAGTTAAGCCCGTCTCAGACTTAGCTATAATATATACGAGGGCAGAGTGATAAGTAGCCATCTGGCAACACTAGCTCGATTTTTTAAAATTTTTGTCATCTATGGCAGATTTTAAACGATTCCTGTAAAATTTTTAGCTAATTCCATTGAGCATTTTGTGTTTTGCAGCTATTTGAATAGAACAAATCCGAGTTTTTTTGTGAAAATGGAAAAAGAGCAATATCGTTTGGTGATTCGATTTCTAGTTTTGAAATGGAATACGCGTCGCGAAATCAAAGAAGAGTTGGATGCCGTCTATGGGGACGCTTCGCCTTCGTTTGCCACCATCAAGCGCTGGTTTAACGATTTCAGGAGAGGTCGCATCTCCGTTTTTGATGAACTACGTCCAGGCCGCCCAAATGAGGTTACAACCGAGGAAAACGTCAACAAAATCCATGATTTAGTATTGGCAGACCGCCGTTTGAAGATTAGGGAGATTTTTGAGATGACAGGCATCTCGGATGAACGTGTAAGAAACATCCTACACGAACATTTGGGGATGAGAAAGTTGTCGGCGCGATGGGTGCCGCGTTTGCTTTGAATTAGGCTACAAATTGCTGCCACATCCACCATATTCTCCAGATTTGGCCCCCTGTGATTTCTTCTGTTCCCAAACATTGAAAAAAAGTTTTAGCTCGAAATTTTTCTAAGTCCTGCACCCCCTTTGCGACACAACGTGGCCCTAAGCGAAAAATTTTACTAGTTACAAACTCCCATACTAAAACATCGCAAATTTTTCTGAAGAAATGGCTCGGTGGACGGAGATTCGCGTCGAATGAGGATATATGAGGAGAATAGAATCTTATTTATGAATTATCTTTTTCCACCAGCTCAGTCTCACGCGCTGGCCCTCACGGCGTAGTGGAGCGTCCCCCGGGTGGCGGATGGGGGAACGGTCGGTAGCACAGCCTAGCTAGCTACCGGCCAAGTCCGATGGGCTCGCTGACCAAAGTAGGGTGTGGTCCTCCGGCACTTTGGGGGTTGTGCGGTGGCTTAACGCCCCGCTCACGTAAAAAAGACTACAGTTACGAAACCGACACAGATAACGAAATCTCGTGTCGGAGGCCAAGATCCACTTCAGGTCCCTGAGCCAGCGCAGTAAGTAAGTACCAGCTCAGTCACTGAGATGATAATCATGGAACTCTAAAAATAGGTAAAGAATACAGGTCGTATTCCCGATTCTGGAGCAAACGGATCGAATTTCCGACAATTTAGCTATAAAAACTAATTTATGACAGCACATTTTATTTCCTCATTGAGTCATCCATCATGGGAAAATCTCGGGATTATTAATGTCAAGTTTTATTGATCAATAACCATTTACGAGCTTACTAAATAATTGTCTGTACAAGGAAAACTTACAAATAAGTAACAGTGTTTATGGGGAAACTTTAAATAGGAGTAAAGTTAATATGGAAATAGTTTTGCAAATTAATTATGATAAATGATAAAACACAATATACAAAATTTAGATAAAATTAATTTGGATTTGGTTAAACGATTCGAATCACATGACGCCATCGATTTAGAATACCAAATCGATGCATGACGCTCACGCTTCGGCGCATTGAGCCGCTAATGTGTTCTCCCCCACAAAAAAAAACAATCTCAACAACCCTTAAAATACCCTAAAAACATAGGTAATGTTAAAATATTAGTCTAATTTAAATAGTAGCATACAACAAATATAATTATTATGTAATTAACTAGGTAGTCATTTTACTTGTACTACATTGAGTAGTAATTGCTAGGCTTTGGTTTATTTGCATGACAACAAACGGGCAGGTGGTGTGAAAACATGAGAAACATGTCTGTAAAAGTGAAAGTAGGTACCATTAGAACGGAATTTTAAACATTGCATACATAAACATAAGGTCTTTATTTAACCTGTTTTAGTATCGATCTGTTTCTACAAACATAAAAAAGTTATGTTTGATAAAAAATGAAATTGGATTACCATTCTCTAAAAATGTTTTTTGTATTTAAAAACTGCATTGAAAATACCTAATATATTTTAGATTTCTATTTTGATCAAATAATTGGTGTTATTAGTTTCATTCCTTACCAATTAAATTAAATAAATACCTAAATAAAAGTAACAATATCCTATATTAATTAACTCAGTGGATTACTCTAATGGCACAGTGAAAATGGATATTGAAACACAATTACCTACCTATTTATATTTTTTTTGCATTTTAATATGGTATGGTGTAAGTTGCAGTAACATCAGATGTGGTGGTACTCAGTAATTGAGTTTTTCCTAGCATAAAAGAGGGGGGCAATCTTTGAACCACATCCACATCGCTGTATATCATATTTTTTTTAAAATATTAATTTGAATTTGTGTAAATATTTCTTGTCAAAAAAATAGTGTAATCCACAAAGCAATCAAAATTCTGTTTTGATGTTTTATGATGACTATTGTTAACACTCTCCAATCCACATTGAGCCGATATGGTATACCCGATTTTTTTTATTTATTTCGTAGTTTTCTTTATCAATCTGTCAATATTCTCCTATAAAACACCATGTGCTATTGGAATTAATAGGGGCATACATTAGTTCATGCTGACGAGGATTACTTCCGAATTGTATGTATACTGACTCATACCAGATAAATATGAATTCAGTAGCATATTTTAACAACACTTTTATGTTTTGTTTATTCTTTCAAACATTAACCTGTGTTTGAAATGGGGACAGCCATAAAACTGGAGTTCCTAGTTTCCTATTCGTTTGTAACTAGTTATTTTCATAGCTAATTCAGAACAGGCAATAGGTAGGTACTTGACTTTTAGCATTGTATTGAAAATAGCTAGCAGTTAGCACACAACATGGTAAAAAGAAACTGTATGTCAGCTACCTCCATACTTATGCTCAATTTACAGGCACATTAGTAGGTATTTATTTAATTAAAATGTAAGTGAAAAAAAAATAGAAGAATCCGATTAACCAAGAGTAATAAGCTACTAAGAACTAACTACGCAAGCATAATTACAATGCTGCTAGCTGTAATAATAGAGATGGGCACAGGCTAGTGGTAGCTAGCTTGACCTGTTTGAATCAAGCCTTCTTTCATTAATTCATTATGATAACCTCCTTGGTCAAGTGGTTTGTACACCGGTTTTCATGGTGTCGCCATCTCTGAGGTCCCGGGTTCGATCCCCGGTCGGGTCAATTTAGAAATTATTGTTTTTCCAAATTGTCTCGGGTGTAGGTTTTTTCTATGTATAATTTTAGTTTGACTGGGCTGTGTCCGCACTTAGCCATTCGATTTGGCCATTGTACTGGTTCTATGTATAATAAGTATACATGTATTTAAGTATTTTAAGTATGTTTATCCGTTGTCTAGTAACCATTTAACGAGTTTCATAACAAAGCTTCTCTTAGGCTAGATAATTGGTGTGAGTGTAGGAAAGTTTGTTTATTTATTATTATTATTTATTAAAACCAGACACAATGTGTTCCTGCTAGGAACCGGATCTGAGACCAGTAATGGTCTAAAATCTGGTTCTCTGAGGCCAGAGGTGGTTGATTACTTTATTTGTGCTGAAGAGATACCAGTTATCGATCTTAACAGAAGAATATCTATCCAAAATATTTTAAAATACACTCGGCGTCAAAAAAATCGCACCTTTTAAAAATCATCTTTAAAAATTCTTAAACCTTATGTAGAGGATAGTGTTGGGTATCATTAGAAAGGTAACAAAAAGGAGTATCAAAAAACAATTAAATTTAACTTTCTGTTTAATTATAATTATACAAACAACATTAAAATTAATAAAATAATAAAAATCCTTAATTAAGTCCTAATTAACAACAGATAATTTACAAAGAAAAATGTACAAAAAGTGTCTTAAAATTAACTTAAAATCTAGTGTTACCCCCCCTTGCCCTGATCACGGCTTCCATACGGTCCCTCATGGACCTCACCAACTTCAGGAGCTTTTCTTGAGGGATAAGCCCCCATTCTTCAATCACCGCGTCTTGGAGCTCCTGTAGAGTCGAAGGAGCTGGATCCCGAGATCGAACCTTACGTTTAAGATGGTCCCAGAGGTGCTCTATTGGATTCAGATCCGGACTTCGCGCTGGCCACTGCATCACAGAGATTTGGGACCTCTGCAAGAAGTCGCTCACGATGCCTGCAGTGTGAGCGCGAGCGTTGTCGTGCATTAATGTGAACCCCTCGCCAAAAGATTCGGCAAAGGGGACCACATGCACTTCCAGGACCTCAGTGACATAGCGGCGAGCAGTCAGCGACCCTTGTCCGCGAGCACCTCCAGTCCGGGAGACGCAGACAAGGTCGGTTTTGCCGGCAGCAGACATACCGCCCCAGAACATGCAGGATCCGCCACCATATTCCACCGTCTCCTGGATGCAGGCTTGGGCGAAACGTTCACCCTGCCTCCGGTATACTCTTCTCCGTCGGTCGTTGCAGAAAAGACACACTCGCGTCTCGTCTGAGAAGAGAACAGCTCTCCACTGCTCAAGGGTCCAATCGACGTGGTCACGAGCAAACTGCAAGCGGGCTCGCCGATGCGCTGCAGTCAATTTTGGACCCGTAGCAGCTCTGTGGGCCGCTATCTTCTTCTCCTTCAATCTTCTTCTAACCGTAGATACGCTTACGGTGCGTCTGCGAACTGCCTGGAGCTGCTGTTGCAACTCAACAGCGTTGGAGAAACGATTTCTCAAAGAGTTCGACACAACGAACCGGTCGTCTCTTTCCGAAGTGCAGCGACGTCTACCCGAACCGTGTCTGCGGATATAGCCACCGGTCTCTATGAAGCGCTGGTACACTCTTCGAACGGAATAACGGCTCAGGTTCAGTTGCCGGGCGACATCACACTGCCGCACCCCTGATTGCAGTAGTGCAACCACTTGAGCGGCTTTATCAGCTGTGGTATCCATCAAAATCTGTGCGTGTGTCCTCTTCAACGGTTGAATAGCGAATGACCCACATTGAACCCGTGTTGACCGTTTTATACCCACAAAGGAAGCGCAACTAGCAACTCTCACGGGTAGCAAAATTTGCATCGAATTTTTGTGACACTTTATTTGTTGCATTAGGTTTTATTTGATAATGAAAAGTAATGTTTTTTATTAAGTTAATTAAGTAACCTTGTAAATAAAATCATAATTAATGCGACTGCATGTGCATATCAAGAGTAAATGACATTTGAAAGTGATTTTCTAAGAGGTGCGATTTTTTTGACGCCGAGTGTAGTAAGCTAAAAAGTTGTTAACCAGTCAGAAATTAACCCATTTAGACCGACCAGGCGCTTGTGTGTTGTTGTAAATGAAACTTTAAAAGTATCATTGGTACATCTAATACTTTTACAGGTGTTATAACACCTTGTTGGACTAAGTGGGCTAATATAATGCATTATGCACACTGAACCGGGATTTACCAAAGTTGTCTGGGCTACGACCCATCAAATATAAGTTACAAGCTCAAGACCCACCTCTAGAAAATTTTACCGTTACCAATATGAAAAGGACTTTTCAAATAACAAAGTTTTTAAATAATAACTCAACAACCGCCCGTTGGCACGGTCGGTTGGTGTTTCGTTCTGTCAAAGTGTGGTTCTGCAGGCAGGGCATTTCCCACCAGTATTCGCTCGTGACCCACTGATCCAGTTAGGGAAACCCTGCACTGGACAATTTAATATATTTACAATACCTATTTATTTATCTTAATAAAATATCTCATTCACATTACTAATAAAATTCATATTTTTTAAACAAGCAGGCGAGCTGCCTGATGGTGAGCAGTCATCACCGCAGTATTGTCGACCTGAGAAAAACCTCTTTACACCCTTTTTGAAAGGGTCCATGTCAATTTCATCATACTAGTAAATTTTGGCTACTATGGAAGCTACTTTATGTATTTAGGTCTACTTCACTTACCAGATCAGACCTAAAAGTCTACTTTTTATAATAACAAAGAAAACAATGTAGTATTTAACCAATTTACCTGGTCATGTCATTGGGGTCGAAGGAGACCCCAAGCCCAGGGTTCGCCATGCCGCAGCCGGGTCGTCAATCAGGCGCTGATTACAACTTCATTGGTGGGACATTACAGCCGGAAATGACTTTATATCATTGCTGTTACCGGCCCTGCCGACAAACACCACGACAGGTTACACTGAAGTACAGCCGTACACAAACTTCGTCACTTCTCAAGTTCCCGCACCACAAATCCACGTTTTTAATTTGAGATAATTACAATTTGTTGACATGTATTTTTCTAGGTGTCATCAATGATCACCATTGATGTTCACATCAAAACACATGTTTCCGCATTCACAGACAACTGAATTATCGTCGGTTTTACACGCACACCTTCTGCACTGACTTCTGAATGTATAAATAAATTATTATCTATTTAAAACTGAATTATAAATAATTCTATGGAATCACACACGCGAAGTTAATCTGATGATGATGACGCATAGACAAAAGCATATTTTTAAATTTTTGACGCATAAATAATCATAATCTTCCTAAATCGGCATTGTCTTTGGTTTAACTGACGGTCTTTGTACGACGAATATTATTTTAAATAGTTATATTCTCGTTATTTTCAACGTTATTAATTTTTAAGACGGCAACACTGATCATTTTACACATCATCTTCGAAATTTTAGTCTATGGTTTGTGTCCATTGTTTTTCTACAATGTTATTTTTCTGACTGCTGCTGGTAGACGAAAAATTTGATCTCGCTGTGTCGAGTGTGACTTTTGTGTTAGTGTTCGTGCTCGATATTGTGATTTATTAGTAGTAGATCACGAAGATGTCGTCACCGAGCGCTGGGAAACGTCGTATGGACACAGATGTCATCAAACTGTATCCTTTCTTTGTTATCGTCGTACAAAGAACATTGCTTAGGGCCACCATGTAAATAAGTGGCAGAAGGGCCATCAGCTGATTGTCACGACCCTTGTCAAAATCAATACGAGAGGGCTTTAAATAAGTTTTCATTGGTTCCAGGCCCTCTTTATTACTAACAAATGTTTCAATGAGTATTTCTTGTCGTGATGATCATTCAGTATTTATCTAGTTATTGAGTGTATCATTCTTTGTGAAGCCCCTAGGGCCTACGTATCTATATATATCGCGCAGATAAACACCTACTACACACTCACGCGTAAAACTCTTCCGTGTCGACGAGATTGTATTATTTCGTAATTCCTATGTAGGCCACGGTCTCAATTGCGTATTTTTTTCACTGTGTGTAACGGCCGTAATACCTCGCACAGATTATCATTTGTTATAAAATGCATAATTAAGCGTAATTATACTTGCAGTTATACGGCCAACATTTCATTAAAATTGTTAAATATTAAAATAAAAGAGTCCTGTACACAAAAAGCCCTTAAAGCAAAATCTTAAATAAGAAATTTTTTTTTGTTCGATTGAAAGTTATTTTGTATTGTATTGAATAAGTAACTTGTTAAAGTAAATTATCACTGAAAGGTCAACCCGAAGTTCATTGTTCTGTTGATATTTTGCCAAATACAAGCGTTGACCTCTGGATATAAATAGGAAACCACCATAGAACATATGGGCGGACTTCACAACATATTTATGTTTTGTGGAAACCATATTGATGACCTTGACTATTTGTTTAATATTATTTTATTTATTCATTTACATAATTTACAGTGTTACTAATAATAACCAAATTGTTAGTGTAATTTTCATAAATTTCTTAAAGGAAAACTTAAATAAATTTAATTCACATATCATTTGTTTGTACGAGCATAATAAATGTTTTGGTTTTACATGTTACATCTAAAGCACCTCTGTAAAGCCATGATGAAATTAAACTCATGATGTGTGCACTAAAAGACATAAGTAGTAAGTAATAAGTGTTATTAATATTTTATTTACAGGTACAATCTGTGTTGTGTTGTAAATATATAAATAGCCATAATATTCTAGACTAAAACAAAAATTGCACACCCTTCTGGCAATATTAGTTGCTTGGTACTGGATTCATTTTAAAATGCTTATTATTCTGATTGTTTTAAATGACATAAACTTTTGTAAAATTTTAAGTACCTACCCCTTTAAATAACTATAAAACTCAGTAAGTGCTTCATTTATTTTAATTAAATAATGAAAATATCTATTTTTAATTTAAAAAAGCTATAATAAAAAAATATAATTTTATCATCATCATCATCATCATCAGCTCATTTTATGTCGCCACTGCTGGGGCCTTATAATTTTATAATAATCTACAAATATTATGTTGACTTGTATGCTATTAACATTTTTTTAAATCTTTAAATATGTTTAAACACACAGTGTTATATGTAATCTGTTATCATTATGGCAACATTATGATAATAGATTAAAAATAACACTACTACACTGCATAGTATTTTTATTATTCTGATCTGCAAATGATTCTGTATGTTTTTTAGTTTCCAGCAGGGATACATATTGTATTTGTCATGGTTTCAGTGAACTATACTAATCTCTTTGATAGTTACCACTGCATTTTCCAAGTCTGTCACCATTAAGACAATATTAGTAGGTTTTGCTCCAAATTTTAAGAGTAAGATTCTTCTTTTTTGTTTGTTTTATAGACCCTAATGTGCTATTACACAATTCTGCCAATATCAAGCCACTGTCTTTGCTATTGTACCATACTTCTGTTGTGTTCATCTTCTTTCATTTTCATGACGACATCTATCAGAAAAAACTTGCAGTTTTTTTTAACATTTAAATAATAAATTAGCATAGTTTTACCAAAAAAATACCACATATCATCATAGGCCAAGATTTCCCTATGTTGCTGCGCCAACTTGGTTAGCCCTTCTCCTGTTAGGCCATCGAGTTTAAATTTTCGTTTTTGTTGGGTCAATTCGAGATTGGCCCAATACGCCGTTATTGGTCCAGTTCGCCGATGTTGCTAATATTGCAATTGATCTAATCGCAATTGGTCCAATTTCCCGCTTTTAGTCCACATTTGTCGTTTTTGTTCCAATTTGCCGTTTTGTTCCAATTTACCGTTGTTGGTCCCATTGGCCGTTATTGGTATATTTTGCCCGTGTTGGTACAGAGTGGTTGAACCAATTGTGTCGCGTTGTTAACACCACAAAGTTCTTATTTAACACCTTAAACACCATTTGACCGTAAAACAATTGAATTTCTATTGTCTGGGCCCGGCGCGGCGGCGGCAGTCAACCTGTTAAAAATCTTATTTTCAACGAGTCTAGCTAACGAAGACGATATTAATTAAATTAAAACAAAACACTTATCAACAAATGGCAGAATTCGATAATTTTATTCCATGTTTATAAAATTATTTGAAAATTATTTTGATAATTCCCATTGTAACTAGAAATAAATAAATCTGAAACGACGACGAAAAACTTAAATCTTTAATAACATAAATATTTATATACTAACTACCTACATAAAAACTGAGTGTCCTGACTCATAAAACTACTAAAGAGATCTTTTATGAATAGCATCATTCAAATAGGTAGCCTATTCTACTTAAATTATTCTTGCCTCTGATTTTTAATAACCACTTAATTGCATTATCATTTCGCATACCTCTCAAAAGTTAACGCTTACCTCTGTAAATGTACGAGTAGTACGTGTGTACGTAGCCATTTACGTACACACGCCTGCACATAAACCTGCCACAAATTGACAAATTTCCTCAATTTGACTTTGAACCTTATTACTAAGTAATATGGTTGAAAATGTATTGAAAAAAATTAGGTTGATATACGTATGTGCAGGCGTCCGTCGTACATACAGAATCACGGAATAGACAGTGAAACAAACGCAGCGGCCAGACGTGCACCAGACTGTATATTGATTTTCCCAGTACCACCTATAGTTTCATAAATTAATAGGCAAGGTATCCACTTACATTCGGAGTGCAGTATCTGTGCAATACTGTGGGTTCGTAGCTCGAGTTCGTTGTACCTTCCTTTGTTTGGTGTGTCCCCTCACGGTGAAGAGCCGATGTCTGAGTGCCTTTATTGCGAATTTTATTTGTTATTCGATCACGTTATTGAAAACCAGACTTTTATGTCGAAATTCGCAACGAGCAACAAGCATCTTTCCAAAAGTTTCAAAGTCAAAAAGTTCTAGTCAACTTAAAAATAAAAGTACTTTTGGATCGTCCGAACTTCTTTTTACTTCATTTTTTTTTTTTGGAGGGAGACTGCTGATTGCCACTGGGCATTTTCAGCTTCACCGGGCTTGTTTTAGGGGCGGCGAGGTACGTAAAGGGTACCTCAAGCCGTGTTGAAACGAATCACCTTCGGAGGATTTCTAGAGGGTACGTCATCGCACACTTAAAAGTGCACGTCCCCGTGCCCTCCCAGAGTCTCCGAAGGGTTCGGATCGGATCGGAGTTACTACTCATTCAGTCTATCGTCTATCTAGTTATGTCATTAACTATCTCTGTGGTCTAGTTAACAGCTAACACCACCGGTCTCCCGGGTTCGATCGTTCAATCTTAGCAGGGGTAAGTACGTTTGTATTCGGTTTGGTTGGGAGTTAGGCTTGTTTAAGTCCGCCTGGCTAACTACCGCCATCTTATTTAAATATGGCGCCATAACATCAATTTTACGCGTTGTGTTATGTTCCGACAGTTAGAGATATGATAGCCACTTACTCAGTATTTGAGGATCCGGGTGAAGTGCGCTTCCACCTTGGGCCTTATCATCACTTAAGTCTGGTGAGCTGAAGGCCAAATACCTGTAAGGCCGTATTTCCACCTGCAAGAAAACTGCCGCGAGAAATGTCCGACGGTCTATACTCAGTAGCGTATACACTTGCAAGCTACTGTCGGATAGACCGTCGGACATTTCTCGCGGAAGTTTTCTTGCAGGTGGAAATGCGGCCTAAGGAATAAAAATAAACAAAAAGTGTTAAGAGCGCGCCGTCTGTAAGTGACAAGTGTCGTATATATGTTATATGAAATGTCTTCGTCCATATTTATTTGATGCCGCGCGGCCATACTAATTTTGTGTGGGGAATTAAACGTGTTAATTTGAAAAATAATAATCTAGAAAACCCGCTCGATAAATCGAAAATGTGAGACGGAAGATTTGTAGTTTAGACCATTGGTGATTGTTTAGACAAAATCAGAAGTACAATAATGTAGATAAACTATAAGATATCAACTAAACGCTGCCACTCGTGTTCATGATGTTTGCCCAACTTTAAATGATATTGTAGAAAAAACTATAGTGTGTTATGAATTTATGGGTCGGACTATTGTAAACACGTTCCCTTTGATATTAAATATACATTTTGTTTATGAAATACGATAGTATTTTCAAATATATCAACTTAACCGTGCCTGCATTTTTGGCGTTTTTTGGTCGGCGGCGCACCCTTAACATATTAATAGCGCAAGCTTATGCTTGTGTTAGGTTTGGGTCAGTAGTCTAACGAAGCTATTGGGATTGAACTATGATTACTCGCATTCAACCCTATCTTCTATCCGTTGGTCTACACGTGACTTCGAATGCGGTCGAATGGGAGGAAGTTTTCGTAATTGATATCGTTGTGAGAATTATTTCCACGGGTTGAAAATACGCTCCCTAGACCTTGCCGTTGACCGTCTACGCCCTTTATAGCGTAGGACGATGCGTTTTCGCGCCATAATAGATTCTCCGAGGCGGTTGTGGCGTGCCCACAACAAGTTAAATCTATAGTCTACTTCTGGAGAGGAGTAGATGACTCTGTGGTATGATCAACGACACTATGTTAACAATTTAGTCATCATCTCACCAGCTCATTTCATTAAAATTTAAATTGAAATCAGACGTAAGTGAATTTTATTTATAAAGCAGTAAAGTTAATTTTAGTAGCATCTCTCTTACTGGTTTCCACTGAAAACCAGCGTCATGGCTCGCCATGACACATGCTGATGAGTGGCGACCATTTTGGCTGCATTACTTGTTAGTTTTTAAATATTTAATTATAATAACTATTTTTGATTTATGGAATTTGATATTATTTTTCTCAATGTGTTGTTTGTGCACCAAATAAAAAATTTTCTTATTCTTATTTCATTTTATAAGGTAGTTATTTGCATTGACAGCATAGAACAGAGATCTTCGTCTGCATGGGTTTTTTCTAGAGTTAGAATGCCCTTCTTGGCATAGAAGCATACTTTACAATTAAAACAAGAAAGAATAAAAGTGTTAAAGCCTAATTATTTACATCAAAGTATTAAAAAAACAAATATAATTGACTTTATGTTTTATTGCAGACGAAGCCTCGCCCCAGGCCGCTTGAGCATGCCACTAGTAATTAATAAATTAAGGGCCGTTCCATAGGGTTGATCGCACCACTAAGGGCTCGTACACATTGGTGTTTTTATTTATTTGAATAACCAATAATTCTTTAATGACTTCTTGTATCTAAATATAATGCACATGTCTGTGCCTGGTATAGCGCTAATTGTACCTGGCCGCTTAATCACTCCCCCATGACACTAAAAAACTCTGCCGAGGTATAATAGCCCTTTTCTATATAGCCTTTAGAGGCTTCCGCTCTCGTCATACATATCTAATAGATAGGTACTTAAAAGGAATTCTCAAACTTCAAATAAGTTAATGTAATATTTGAGACAGTAAAAACTTTTATTATTATTATTTTATTATACGTCTTGAACTCAAATGCTCCAAAATTTTATAATAACTCAATATCTTTATAGACTTATGCCCGTTATCACGACCCCAAAGTTTAAATATCCCCTAAACCATGGTAAGTCACCTGACATGGCTTCTTCTCTATCGATTCGCTCTTGGCAGAGCGATGTCGTAGACACTTTGAGTCGTCAAATTCAGTGGTTGAGGCGGCCACAGTCTCCGCACAACTTCCCGCCATCTCTCCCTGTTGGTAGACTGTCTGGCACAGTCGGATACGCGGTTCCCTATTGCGGATTTCACTTGGTCAGTCCAGCGCATAGGTGACCTGTCACATGATTTGTTCCCTCCACTCTTTCCTGTATGACCAGCCGCTCTATTGAGTCGTTATCCCGTCGAGTAACTGTTTCATGCTTTAATGTGTTTATTTATTAGTAAGACCCTGTCATTATCTCTGTGAAAATTGTAGCGTTTGTTAGATTATAAGTTTTTTTTGTTTTATAATATTGGCAGTGTCAACAATAATATGTTTTCCCATGATAATAAATCACCTATAGCTTTGCATTGCACCCTTAGGTGACTGCTCGGTTCTGCGGCTTTGATGTCATACGATACGATATTAATTATTTACGATCCCAACATTAATTTAGGGTTGAGCGACCTTTTCGTCTGTAACAAGTAAAAAAGTTTTTATTCAAGTGTGTTCACTTTGAAACATTTTTATAATAGCCCTTTAAAATAGGCATCCTTGATATTTGTTTGAACAATTTCGATTAAATTAAATTAAAGTTGTTTTTGTACAAAAAGGACTTAAGCTAAGTATCATCTTACTTAAGCTAAGTGTCATCTTACTTAAGCTAAGTGTCATCTTACTTATGTTATCATAAGTTAGTTACTTTTAACTTTTTGATTTGTATCTAAGTTTCATGTTACCTTTTAAAGTGAATCGTAACTCGTAAAGGTTTCACCCGCAGCTTTGCCCACCATATACCTACCTATTACTTAAGACAAAGACAAATACTTTTTTATTTCGCTTGAAATATAGTACATAAGTGGTCTTAGTATGTCTTTCCTATTCGCCTATGCTTAATATAATGTGTCTACTTTATTTTGACACGTCTTTTATGTCATGCCTTTAATTTCGTATTTAAATGCTCTATAAATAGTATAATAAAAGTAATTAATTAAAAACAGTTAACTTTTTTTTACAGTAAAAAGAATTAGGTATATGTAATGTTTTTAATACAGTCAGATTTTTAGACCTTCTTCTTATACTCGTCCCTATCGGAGTTAGCCATCACCATCGCCACTTGGGCCCGTAACGTCTGACGTGATGTTCCAAAGAGTTCTACGTTCCTTCTGTTGCAACTTGCAACCATTCAGCAATATTATAGAGCCATGAATGCTTTTAACGACCTCCTTGGTCGAGTGGTTTGTACACCGGTTTTCATGGTGTCGCCATCTCTGAGGTCCCGGGTTCGAACCCCGGTCGGGTCAATTTAGAAATAATTGTTTTTCTAAATTGTCTCGGGTCTGGGTGTTTTCTATGTATAATAAGTATTTATTTAAGTATTTTAAGTATGTTTATCCGTTGTCTAGTAACCATATAACGAGTTTCATAACGAAGCTTCTCTTGGGCTAGATAATTGGTGTGAGTGTAGGAAAATTTATTTATTTATTATTATTTATATTATAATAAAACAAAACTATAACCTACTACAATGTGTCGTTTAAAAACCGAAATAAATTTAATATTTGAGTTAGTTTTCATCAATGCGTTTTTTATGACTATGCTCTATCTGCGTGTTAGAATTAACTGTCTCGTAATAATTGTAATCGTAAGGAATTGCAACTTTTGACGAATCTAGTTCATGATTATGTGAGTAATCGCAGCGTAATCTTATCACATCGTCTGCTATCGTCCGCGCTGAATTTCCTCTTGCGGTTTGTGTTAAAGCACAAAATAAGAAGGCTGGAGAAGGCTAGCTTCAAACAAATGCGCTCGAGTAACACACACGCTCCCGCCCGATCCTCTAAATGCCACTACACATTTACAGAATACACTAAACATGCACACTAGTTTAGGCCCAACACACAGTACTCGTAGAACAAGGGTACGACAAGCCGGTTCGCACGCGCTCTATACCAGGTAAAGATATTTACCTAGGCGCTTCTCTCCACCACCACGGCCCGGTCAACCCGAGCCGAGGTCCGAGCCTGTAGAGCCGCCCTCGGGTTGTTCCGCTCCCCGATCCGATCCGAACCCTTCGGAGAATCTAGTAGGGCACGGGGACACGCACTAGTGCGTGATGCCGTTCCCTCTAGAAAACCTCCAAAGGTGATTTGTTTCACACGGCTTGAGGAACGTGCTTTAAGTTTCTCGCCGCCCCCAAACAAGCACGGTGCAGCTGTAAATGCCGTTTGAGGTAAAAGCAAACTCAAAAAAAAACACATACACAGCCCCTCACGGACGCGGAATCATCACCGGGCCAGTTAAAACTTTTTTTTCCCATGTGGCCCGGCGCCGGACCAAGTCACCGGGCCAGATGGGATACACTCGAATCTCGCAACAGATGCGCTCGAAGCGTTCCGAGCTGAATCTCGGAATCTCGGGATTCCGTGCCCGTGAGAGGGACTGTGCGTCGAGTGCGGTATGTAGGTAGATGTTAAGGCGAGCGTTTCCGACTGTGAGATTTCCAAGGCGTTCCGCTCGGGACTGAATGATGGCGCGAGCGTCGAATTAGGCAATAATGTGGATTTTATTGAACGTTTATTTATTATTAAAATTATAATGGCCGACAACTATTACATATTCAAAGACAATTGGTTTGGTATACTTTTCTTCGTCTGAAACGGTGTATAGCCTGAATAAAATGATATTTAGTTTATTAATAAGACGTATGTTGGATATTATATTCGATGCAGGAAATTGTAAAATATCGTGAAAATACCAGCCGAAATTACTAGATAAAAGGCCAATGAATAACATGTATTTTGTTTGGATTTAAAATCCTTATACATTTCGAATAAGACTCATTTAAAAACACCGTTTTTTGGAAACCCTGCTTAAAGCTATGCCTTCTGGATCTCTTTATTTTGTGGTTAGAGTAATTAAAAACATAAATATGCTAAGTAAGTAAGATACTGCTTTTATACTGCTTCTAAACAAAGGAAAATATTAAAGTAGTTAATAGTAAAAATGGACTTTGTTCAATCATTTGACAATACGTGCTATTTCAAGGTTACATGATTTGTGTAATTAATTTACCTATATGGAACATAATATTGAGTTACAATATTATGTGTGAGTCATTTCCATAAGATGTTATGTGGCGCACTCTACTACAATTCTTCCTATACCAAAGAAAACAGTTTTTAATTTAAACACTGTGATGTTGAAATTAAAATTGAAAAGAAATACTTACACTATCTTAAGGCGACGCACCGCTAAACAATAAATCTCATACGGAGCGTTTGCGCCCCGTACCAGAAGAAAAACTGTTTTTTTTCCTTCAAATTAATACCTACTACAAATTATTTAAAAAAAATGAACTACAATATTGAAGTGTGTGTTAAGACTAATCTACTAAGAAAATTTAGATGCTTAAATCGCTCTGGTTAGCCTGTAAAATGCAAATCTATGTTTTAAAAGAGGTTACTTTGATATTTTTTTCTCTGTTATAAAAGTTGACAAATCGTGTTTCTGCAACTAGCAAAAGGAAGTCAATTAAATGAAAAATCATGTCATCAAATATCACTTTCATTATGTTTTGTAATTGTTGGGAAAAATCAAGATCCACGCCACGTAAATTTCCAATGCGTCGCCTTAATTCGTACCGCTTTGACAGTTTCCATGACAACAAAACAAACAAAACGTTGACAGTTTCCATGACAACAAAACAAACAAATCATTCGTCCGCTTATGAACACCCGTATCCCATGACGGACCCCTATAGCAGCGCCACTTACCGAGTCCAATTGTAAATCTAAACCATTCTCGAATCCACTTGAACACACACAAAAAATTCATCTAAATCGACCCAGCCGTTTAGGAGTTCAAAAAATTACACACGCACAGGTTTATATACATAATAAATAAATAAATAAAGATAGTTTTTCCGTACGTGTGTATGTCACTGGACTCCTCTTAAACGGCTAGACCGATTTTGATGAAACTTTTTGTGTGTTTTAAGTGGTTCCGTGGATGCTTTAGATTCACAATCGGACCCTGTAGGTAGCGCTGCAATAGAGTTGTAGAGTTTTTTTTAACTATCATGTGGTACTGGTATAGACGCATGAGGCAATCGGCTAACATCAAAAACAAAAAGTTTCTAACATGAAATCTATAAACATGTAAGTACATTTTAGAGGCCAACTATTATCCATAACACAAGTTCTAATCTTAGCTTAAGATATTATATTGTATTTTCCTATTTATGTACCCACATGCTTATGTTAATAATATATTCCTGAACAATATCTCCAGTATCGAAAGTAAGCATGAAGTCACTATACTGGGCGGTCTCAACGAGTTTTGCGTCAAATTCTTCGGACCTCCGGGGAGTGAGTAATCCTTTCTTTATTTCTACCTACTACTTTTTTTAATATTCCACAACAGGGAAACCACTTTGCTTTTATCTCACACTCATCTCTCAATACTTTTTTTTTCTTTAGTTGATGGCTTCGCGTGGTTAGCATTTAGCCAGTTGCAATGTAATTTTCTTACATTCCTTGTTTGAAGAACCCCATGTCATAGAAAGGAGGGAAAACGTGTGCTGGTAAACTATTCCATATTTTGGAAGTGCGACAAAGAATCGAGTCACCAAATTTCTTTTTGTGTGATGGATTGTTCGAGACAGTACAGCGGTGAGTGGTGACTCTGGAGAGCAGCACGAGTACTCCTATGTACTGAGAAGGTGGGATGAGGTGAAAGAGTTCTTCAGAGCACTCGCCATGGTATTAGCAGTACTCTCCAACTTCAGCCGTCCTAAACAAACCTGATTATTGACGGCACACTATGGATTAACCAGCAGTCTCTTGGCGCCCAAAAATCTGGTAACCCTGTTATAGGTTTATAAGGCCTTAAAGAAATTTCCGAAAAAAATTAACAATCGCAACCGTTTTGATTCCAGCACCTTACGAAGGCGGTGTTTGGCGCGTTCGGGTGCACTTACCCGACCACTACCCCTTCAAGTCTCCCTCCATCGGCTTCATGAACAAGGTCTACCACCCCAACATCGACGAGGTCTCCGGCACCGTCTGTCTGGACGTCATCAATCAAGCGTGGACCGCTCTTTACGGTGAGTTTCTTTTAGAGAGTGCTAATTGCTACCGGGCATATTCAGCTTTACCGGGCTTTCTTGGGGGTGGCGAGAAACTTAAAGGTTCCTCAAGCCGTGTAAAACGAAGCACCGTCTTAGGTTTTCTAGAGGAACAGCGCGAGTCCCCTGCCCTACTAGATTCTCAGAGGGGTTCTGATCGTATCGGGTTATTGCTACTTACTTCCCTTTATCTACTGTACACAATTTTAACCGCCTCTTTGGGTTGAGATCACCACTTTCAGATTTAGCAGTCCCAAGATCCGATTTCTAATGGGAGGGGTAATATGATTGTACTCCAAGTAATTGGTGGTAGGGCTTATTTAAGAGCGTTTACGCCGCACACTAGCGCCACTATTGAAAAAAAAACATATCTAGTAATTAGAGATAGAAAATCAAATTATGCTCAACAAACTATTTGAATGAAGTAATTTAGCATTTTTACGTCACGTAAGACGTTACGGCCACTTTTAACTATAACGCCATATGTCAGGTGTTCATTAGGTGACGTAAAAATGCTAAATTACTTCATTCAGATAGTTTGTTAAGCATAATTTTATTTTCTATCTCTAATTACTAGATATGTTTTTTTTTCATTGGCAGCGCTAGTGTGCGGCGTAAACGCTCTTAAAGTCTTTGTAGCAAGTTATCACCATCAAACTAATATTATAAAGGCGAAAGTTTGTGTGTATGTATGTTCGTATATTTGTTGCTTCTTCACGCTGCAACGGATGGATGGAATTGGATATAATTCGGCATACAGATAGTTTATAACCTGGATTTACACATAGGATAGTTTTTATCCCGATATTCCCACGGGAATCACACTATAAATATACTAAACACGAAAATTTCATTTTCCAATAAAAAATGATTTGTTTGTTTTGTTGTCATGGAAACCAAAGAGAATTAATCACTTGATAGATACTGTCAAAGCGGCACGAAGTCCGCCGGGTCCACAAGTCTTATATAAATATGCCGGCATAACTGTTATCCTCCTTCTCCGCCTCAGTAGTTAAGGGTGCGCCGTCCGTAAGTGACAAGTGTCATATGTTTTATTTGAAATGTCGTCGTCCATATTTATTTGATGCCGCGCGGCCATACTAATTTTGTATGGGGAATTTAAGGTGCTTAATAAAAAATAATTATTTAAATAACCACTTGATGAATCGAAAATGTAGTCTAGCAATTTGTAGTTTATCCATTGATGATTGTTTAGACAAAATCAGAGGTACAATAATTTAGATAAACTATAAGAAATCTACTAAACGCCGCCACTCGTTTTCATGATTTTTGCCCAACTTTAAATGATATTGTAGAAAAAACTATAGCGTGTTATGAATTTATGGTTCTGACAAATTGTAAACACGTTCCCTATGATACTAAATATATATTTTGTTTATTTAATACGATAGTATTTTCAATTATATTTACTTAACCGTAACTGCATTTTTGGCATTTTTTGGTCGGCGCACCCTTAAAGATTCCGAGTTATGTGCGTTTACACTTTCGGTCTTTATCGTCGCTTAACATCAGGTCAGATGAAAGACAAGTGCTTATCTGTAAGCATTAAAAAAAAAACCCTTCAAATCCCTGCCTTTAGCCTTCATAATCAAGATCTATAGACCTCTTGAGAAACTTTTGCAGTCCCTGAATTTTTCTGTATTTTTGGTATTTCGGCGGGCTGGTTAGAACCACGATAGCTCAATTGGGAGAGCTCCTGACCCGGTATGTCAGAAGGGTGCGGGTTCAAATCCTGCTCGTGGATTTTTTTTACATTTGTGTTTTGGGTATTTTTTCGTTGATTCCTGTCGGTTTGGCGCGACCAAACAAATAAATCTCCCCATGTGCATTCCCTTTGTTCTTGTGGGAAAACTTGTGTGTTTGGGGGGCCCAACAGTAGTGCCAGTAGTGGGACGTTTATAGGCTGCTAAGGGGTTAAAGTAGAGCTTTCCCTGCCGATGTTTTAGGCGGATGATTGATCGATTGATGATGAAGTTGAAGTAACTATATAAAAAAAGTACTAGAAAAAAGCCAACCAGTCCCAGGAAGCTTGGGTGGTAATCGAACCCATGACCCTTTGATTACCGGTGGTCCAATGCTCTCACCGCTGAGCTACCGAGACCTCTGAAGACGCGTTGAAGTGGCCCTCATAGTCGAAAGAACACTTTTATATTGTTACTAGCTGTGCCCCGCGGTTTCAACCGCGTTCTATTAGTCATAGCGTAATGTAATATAGCATATAGCCTTCCTCAATAAACGGACTATTTAACACAAAAGTATTTTTTAAATTCGAACCAGTAGTTCCTGAGATTAGCGCGTTCAAACAAACAAACAAACAAACTCTTCAGCTTTATAATATTAGTATAGACTACATCATCATCATCATCATCTCAGCGAAACGACGTCCACTGCTGGACAAAGGCCTCCCCCAAGGATCTCCACAACGACCGGTTTTGTGCTGCTCGCATCCAGCGGCATCCCGCGACCTTCACGAGATATCGTCGGTCCACCTTGTTGGAGGCCTGCCCACACTGCGCTTTCCGGTACGCGGTCGCCACTCAAGGACTATTCCGCCCCAGCGGCCATCAGTCCTGCGAGCAATGTGCCCTGCCCACTGCCACTTGAGCTTAGCAACTCTTTGGGCTATGTCGGTTACTTTAGTTCTTCTGCGGATAAACTACATATACCATTGTAAATGCAAAAATTAAAATAATAACAACATTGAAGTTACGAACGAATTGTCACTGCCATTCCCATTTACCATGAGCCCTGTTCTTCTGCAGACCTGTCGAACATATTCGAGTCGTTCCTGCCGCAGCTGCTCACGTACCCCAACCCCATCGACCCGCTCAACGGCGACGCGGCCGCCATGTACCTGCACAAACCCGAGGAGTACAAGAAGAAAGTGTCAGGTTGGTTTACCATACTACTTTAGTGTAGCTTCTCTCCGATAAGCCGTTCGCGTAGGATTGTGGATCTGGCGAGGTACCTGGACCCACCCAGGGGCCCGACCGCCTAACCGATCGCTTTGACTTCGTGTGTGGTTTATGAAGTCATCTTGTCGTTTCGTGCGCTTATGAAAGCAATATCGAAAGCTATAGCCTTTAGCTTTGATATTGCTTTCATAGGCGGTGCGAGGTGGCAAGATGATGTCATAAACTATACGCGTAGTCAAAGCGATCGGTTAGACGGTCGGGGGGCAGGTCCAAGTAAGTGGGCTTACAACTCCGCCAACAAAGAGGACATTTGGTAGTCGACTTTAGAGTTGACCCGAGCAGTGGAAACTGCGAGTTGTATTCTTAGTGCAACGAGAAGTGAGCGAGCTTACAGCTCCGGTAATTTATCTAGATTCTAGATATTAGGTATACTATACGATATACGACTATACGTGTCCACGGGGCAACTCGCTTGAGACACTAGTCTTGTGAGTTCCGGATGAAGAATGCGCTTCGGCGCGTCCTGATATTACGGATCTACTCGCGTTTATTTCATACATTCGTTTTAATTAATGTTTATCCTGACGTTTCGAACCCTTTGCAGGGTCCGTGGTCACAGGGAGACTTGAGTCTTCCATTAACCAATTAATTAATTAATTTATTTATTAAAATTAATGTATAAAATAAATGCGAGTAGATCCGTAAAAGTTGTTTCATTTCAATGTGTAGTGTTCGCGTAAACTTTAGAAAACAATAATACACCATTTAACCTTTTCACCGCCCAACTATCCTGCACACGATGTCCCGCTGTACGCCAACGTACAAATGTATTTTAATAAAGTAGGTACAAAGAGGAACTTCTATCAAAGTGCTGGCGTGGACGGCACGAAAATCTCGAACTTCTATAGAAGTTGTTGGCGGTAAAAAGGTTAAACTTAAATGCTTCTTATACATAAACAAGTGGATCGACGATCTGGTGTAGGTTGCAAGGGGCCGCTGGATGCGAGCAGCACAAAACCGGTTGTTGTGGAGATCCTTGGGGGAGGCCTTTGTCCAGCAGTGGACGTCTTTTGGCTGAGATGATGATCATGATGACATAAATATGCAAGCAAAAGCAAATAGCCTACATCCCACAACTGGGCAAATGGCTCCATCATTGAAATCAAGTCATCGCTCCAATTGATGGGTCTTGGATTCATCAACCACGCTTGCTAAATGCGGGTTGGTGATCACAATCCTGGGCGATACATCGAAAAAGCCAAAACACACTGCCCTACCTGGTTATCGAACTCAGAACCTTTAGGCGCTGCGCAAACGTACACTTTTTGTTACTGACACTGCACACCATACAAGGAAACCGAGTTGCTGTATCAGTGTCAGGTGGAAGTAACTGGACACAAAAAGTGTACGTCTGCGCAGGGAGGGCCGATTTCATATTCACTGGTAGCTTGTATCTCACACAAGACACAAAAGTGTCTACGTTTGCGCAGCGCCTCAGTGGCGGTAGCTAAAGTAACATTAAGAAAACGATAGCGAAGTTCGAAAAGAATAAAATGCGCATACATTTTGTAAAAAAGGGTTACAAAGATTTTGCTTTACGTATTAATATATAGATAATATTTAACTCCTACACAGACTACGTACGGAGGTACGCGACAGAAGAGGCGTTATTAGAAAAGGACGCGATCACCGGCATGGGCGCGGCGCCCGCTTCCTCGGGCTCCAAGTCCAACGGCGCCGCGCACACCGACACCGAGAGCTCCATGAGCGACTTCAGCGACGACGAGGCGCACGACATGGAGTTATAACGCTCGCACGCGCGCGCTCGCTCACGCCGAATGCTCTCCATTCTCTGATTCGTACGCGCTCGGAATGGAAGATGGGTTTTGAATTATAACGGTCGTCCGGTCTTTCTTGTCTGTGGACACGGTTGTGCGTTGCTATAGTTTTTCATTGGACACGACGCTACTCAATAGTTACAGAGTTAATTTATTTGTGGATAATGTGATTTAGATTCGCTAGTGTTTTTAGTGCGCCTAATTTTCAACTTAGGCGTTCATTGCAAAATCGCTCTGTAGAGTTCTTTTTTAAATTCTAACGGTCGTACTTACGCGACGCTACTTAAAAGTGATGGAACAGGTCTGTAAAATTTACATAAAAAGTCAGTCAAACATTTTTAAACAAATAACTTATTTTTAAATTAATATGTTTTTCTTAAACTATAGTGTAAAAACAGGCAAACACAGCATATGTTAAATATAATCTGTGTACCAACTGTGTATTCATGCAGCAATTTAAATAAAAAAAGAATTAGTAACGCGGAATCAGACACGAAGCTACCGAATTTAGTTTCAAATCCAACTAAAAACTTAATACTGTAACTGACATTTTAAATACTCATTAATAATTTAAACTTTGTAGTTAGTTTGTTTTGAGTAGCGTCGTGTTAGAAAGGAATAAACGGTCGCTTCTTGTCTATGAATACGATTGTGCGAATTTGTCTTTGGTGGCTCTCGTTTATTTCTGTTCTTATGACAGTTTTGTGCAATTTTAATATAAAGACACCATCTGGTTTATCTGTATGCGTAAAAAATATGTCTAATTTTATAGAGTTGCCTCAGCAAATACTTATTTTAAAGTATTGGATAATTTATGTAATTACTGGTGTAAAGATTGGCAATATTGAAAACTAAGCTGAAATAAACTTAATGCGATTAATTTGAGTGGTCGAATAATATTGAAAATTCGATTAAATACATTTCTGCGCTTCAGACTATCATGGTGTAAAAAAGTCCCTTAAACTTCTTGGTCAAGTAACATTGTTTTAAGCAGGTATTTTGTAAGAGGTTTTATTTTTATAATCTCAATAAACATAATAATAGTAATTTAACTATTTGTGTTCATAGACAACAGACTGATCGAAATTTAAAAAGATAAGCCATTCTTCTCTTTGTAAAATGAAGGCGTGTTTGCTGCGAACCATATTATATGTTATATATCACTTAATATAAATCTAAAAGAACAGAAATTATATTTTATGGACCACTATTGCCAACTTTAGAATATTAGTTCGGAGATGTTAACGGTCATAGATATTGCAGCAAAAATGTGTTTTATGAAACGCTTTATGTCGTGTGAGAAAGATTTTAAAAACTCGCCTGATTATATAATAATCAATTTGAAATTCGTGTTTTTAAATATAGTCGTTGGTGTGTCGAAAAGTGTTGTTGGTTAAAAAATTAGGATTGTCTATGGCTTGTCTTTGGTCGTTAGTGTCTATGCTTATGATAAGCAGCAATATGATAGAAAAAAAAGTGTTCACGTTTCGGATTATCAGTAGTTGGATAGTGTGGCTTCGGAGAATCGGATTGGTTACTGTTAGTAATAAATGTACGGACTTTGACCCTTTAGCTGTCAATGGCAATATAGATGCCGCCGTAAATCGAACTTTTTGTAAATGCAATAAGATTACTATTGAGAGGAATGGAAAATATATGTACCAGGGTTAACGATAGTTAACTATTTGGTTGAGGAGGACGATTGGGATATTCTTTTGCTATTGTACTCTGCTTTATGATTACTATACGGTTTTTGAAACTATTAATCGGTACTATAGCTGTTATTACAATCGAACTTATCAAAAATATTTTTTCAATTACTAAGAATTTATATTATCATCTAGCTGTTTTAAGTAGCTTTCTAATAGCTTCTTGTAATGAGACATTGCTCACTGCACTTGCAGTTACTTTACAAAAAGTAAATGCAGTGTGGATACACCTTACGAATTTGTAGTTTCTGTTAAGATATTTTATCCGTGTAGTAATGCTAGCAAACAATTTAGCTTAAACAATCTCGACCGTCCTCCTCCCATAACTTGTATGATATGCCAACATACTCGCGTCGAAATTGTCGAATCACGACCTTCACCTGTATATTGTCTTCTGTACCGCCGCCGGCAGCAAAGGAGATGCGCGTGAGCGAGATAGCACTATGTAAATAACTTCTAATCTGTCCCCATAGCATAAATCCAAAATCTAAAAGAAAATAGCCCGTTTTATTACGGACTTCAGTCAAAACTTTATATCTCATAGGTATTTAATTATTTTTTATTGTAGTGTTAATTTTTTTGGCGACGAATTCGGAATGGGCGGTGCGAGGTTCAAGCTGCGGTTTTTAACGTACAGATTTGTCTTGATGCGTTTGCCATCTTCACTAGTTGATCAAGCTACAGTTGGATGTAAAGAATGCTGTTACCTACGTTATACGCTGCGTACAACGCTACAACGCGCCGCTGTTCCGAATTTGCGGCCCTAAACAAATGATGTGTCATGTTTAATTGTGTTGTATCTCCCTCTGTGACGTGACTTAATCAGCTTTTTTTTATATTGGCAACACTTGAAAGTTTATAGTCTATGATTTTAGGGTTGACACATTCAAAATGTAATATGTTATAGTAAGTACGCAATTGTTATTCGTACATGAACTGTGATTTGATTTCTTCCTATGTTTTTGAATGAATAATAGTGTCTATTCTATTTGTCATAAAAAGAGGTTGAGAAATTGTTTGTAGCAGCATGTACTTAGTATAATTGCTCTTTCTCTTTGTTTTTAGATGTTTTTTGTTAGTTCAATCATTATTCGCTTCAACACCGTCGTTAGTATGTTATTTTTATTTACTTATACTTTGTACCTTTTCTATAAGTCAAAATGGACTTTTTAACGTGTATTTGATAAAAGTGGTGTAATTATAATTTTTATATCTTTTAATACGTGTAAGAACATAGCTGATCAAAATTTAAAAGTAATGTAAAGAGACAATTAACATATCTAATCTTTAATGCTTTGACCAATAATTATTTAATTAAAATAATCTCCCAATAAATATGACGCTCTAGAATTTAAAAGTTACAATAGGCATTTTATTGTCATTTGTTTTGTAGATTTTAGCTGATAATATGTGAAAATGAAACCTAAAAATACATTTGTCTAAACCGAACTTCTTAAATCATATTGCAAAAAGATTTTCTAATGCAATTACTATGTAAGTTAAATATTTTTATTTTTACTGTTACAAGTCGCGTCATTTTATTGGGATAGCAATTATTTTCGTCGCCTGGACGGTGTTGAAAGCTTACCAGGGCAGTTGCTTACACCAAATAACCAGCATTTCGTTCATAACACGACTCGACAAGCGTTGACACTATGCTGACCCTGCCAATGTTGATGTTTTGGCCGAATTTGTGGTGTTCTTTTTGGTATAAATCGAAATAATAATAATTTTGATGTAAAAAACTTGTCTCTTACACTTTGTTACATACAATTTTATAATATACGTGTGCTATTTTATATTAATAGCGTCGCTTAAACATATTATGCTTTATATTAAGTACATATGCGAGAATGAGAATACTCCTGTAAAGTTTTTTTTACTGCTTTTGCTATCAGAACTCGTCAACGCGGTTGGGTAAGATTACCATAGATCATGCACTTAAAGCTTGTATTAACAAGATAGTTATATCCCACTGTGTTAACTCAAAAAGAACATCACAAACATTTACACAGATCTCTAAATATGACATGTTGCGAACTTAAAGTGTTGCAAACGTCTTTAAACATAAGTGTAGGTTATAAATAGATATAAACACGAAGAATATATTAATATTATATTATGTATCTTTGAAATGATAACTCAAGCCATAATAATATATTTTGGTATAAGGAGGTAATATGTTATTAAATTTTAGTTATAACTAGTTGGGTGGACATTTTTAGAAACTCTCCAAAATTCGCATGTCCAACCAGCTGTTTCGGTTTGCTGAGTTGTTAGTTATTAAATCGCTGTGGTATCGATGTGTAGTCTTGTAAGTCGGTAAAGGCTAGGGTTTTTTATTGTACTACGATAATAACATACGACCTACTTGTCCATTTCATTGTGTAAAATATATAATAATAATTTTTATGTTTACTTTTATTTTGTCCTCTAGTGTACGTACAACACTTTTTAATAAGTTTGGTTTATTCGAAACTGTTCAATAGTACATAAAGAGGTGCAATATAAAGCCTTGGCCCAAACAATTGTGACGTGACCTTCGAGTATTTAAATGACTAAAATATTTTGAGTTTTTTTTTAATGATTGACAGTCTCTGTCAGGTCACGATCGTTTTCGGAGTTAAGATATTATGCGCGGTCGAAGTAACGATTGTTTACCAAATTGATAAGAGGGGCGCACCCATGAAGCAGTTATATACATGTAACAGAATAAATTTATATTATATTTTTATTTCATTACATGTAATAAACTTACGTTATTTTTAAACTACATCTGTCGTTTGATTTTCCTTGAACCCGCCCATGGCGAAGTCGCAAGTAGCACGTTTAACAACTAGTTCTCATCTGTAGGTATCCATAATTTAAACTTTTATTCCATTTGAAACCATTTTAAAATACTCTAGGTTTTTTTTTTTTTTTTATATATTAGAAGGAGCCAAACGAGCAGGCGGGTCACCTGATGGAAACCAATCACCGCCGCCCATGGACACCCGCAAACCAGAGGAATCACAGATGCGTTGCCGGCCTTTAAGGAAGGAATAGGCTCGTTTCTTGAAGATTCCTAAGTCATATTGGTCCGGAAATACCGCCGCTGAGAGCTGGTTCCACAGCACTGTAGTTCGTGGTAAAAAATTACGTGAGAAACGCACAGTAGTAGATCGCCATCCATCAAGATGGTGTGGATGGAAAGACAGTCGATTGCGTGTAGTGCGGTGAAGGAAATCAGCGGCAGGGATCAAACCGAACAATTCCTCAGAGCACTCCCCATGATAAAGGCGATAAAATATACAGAGAGATGCAACGTCTCTCCGAAGGGCCAGTGGATCGAGCCGACCAGAGGTTACCACGCCGCCGACAACTCGAGCAGCTCTGCGTTGAATGCGGTCAAATGGGAGGAGTTGGTACTGGGGCGCTCCAGCCCAAAGATGGGAACAGTATTCCATATGAGGCCTGACCTGTGCTTTGTAAAGCTGTAAGCGATGGGTCGGCGTGAAATACTGTCCCGCTCTATTGAGCACACCCAGCTTTTTCGAAGCTAATTTAGCTTTACCTTCCAAATGACCGCGAAATTGAACGTCACTCGAAATATCGACGCCAAGGATTCCAATGGTCGGTTTGGTATCAAGGGGAGCTCCTTCAAAGTTTAGAGATACGACGAAGGGATGTTTTTTAACGGTAAACACGCAAACTTGTGTTTTGGAAGGGTTAAAATGGACTAGATTAAGTCGGCCCCAATTCGAGACAACACTTAACATGTTCTCAGTGTCAGTCACAAGTTTATTCCGGTTCTCGATGACGCTTTCCAGAGAAATATTAGTACGTCCGGTGTAAAGCGTATCCCCAGTACTGTCGTCCGCATAGCAATGAATGCTGTTGTTATGCAACATGTCATTGATATGCAGAAGAAACAGTGTAGGCGACAGCACACACCCCTGCGGGACTCCAGCATTCACGGGCTTCAGGTCAGAGCATGATCCGTCAACTACGACTTTGATGCTACGCCCAGAAAGAAAGCTGGCGACCCACGCACACAATTTCTCAGGGAGCCCGTATGATGGAAGTTTCGAGAGAAGAGCCCTGTGCCATACCCTGTCGAAGGCTTTCGCTATGTCCAAGCTAACTGCCAGTGCCTCCCCTTTCCTCTCGACTGCCTCCGCCCATCGGTGAGTGAGGTACACTAAAAGATCACCAGCCGAACGACCGCGGCGAAAACCGTACTGGCGATCGCTTAGTAGCTGATTCTCTTCTAGGTACCTCAAGAGCTGGCAGTTTCTAATGGACTCCATTACTTTGGAGAGCAAAGAGGTGATGGCTATAGGCCTGTAGTTGGACGGATCTGAGCGATCACCTTTTTTGGGAATCGGGTGGACAAGGGCTGTCTTCCAAGAACTCGGGACAACGCCAGTCGTATAAGAGAGCCGGAAGAGGCGCGTTAGAACCGGCGCCAACTCAGGAGCACACGTCCGAAGCACAATGGGAGGGACTGCATCAGGCCCACTCGACTTATGAATGTCAAGGGAAAAAAGAGCCTTACGAACTGACCTTTGCAGGAACCGAACGTTTGGCATAGAACAAGCGCAATGCGGTATTGTTGGTGGCGAGTTTTCCCCATCGTCCAAGGTCGAGTTTGATGCGAAAAGAGTACCCAAGAGATCGGCTTTCTCTTTTGCAGTATGGGCAAGGCAATCATCGGTCTTGTGCAGTGGTGGAAGTGACGGTCGACAGAAATTCCCCAAGACAGCCTTGGCGAGAGACCAGAATGCACGCGTACCCGAAGGAAGACGCACTAGCCTCTCCCCAATTCTACCTATAAATGATGACTTCGCCTTGGCAATGTCCTTCTTAAAAGACCTGGCAGCAAAGTTGTGCTTCTTTTTGAGCACACTGGTACTTGGATCCTTTGATGACACCGCATTAGCCCAGGCTTGGTAATGCTCGCGCTTCTGGCGAGATGTTATTTTGGTGTGGCTCATCTTGGCGTGGCCACCATCACCAACTGGAAATCTGACTTTATAGATAATTTGTCGGAATTTGTCGTGAAATCTCAGAATTTGTCGGTCCACCGTTCAAAAGTTATAAGGGGTTCAAGGTGGCCCCGCCAGGATGAGGCTCATTCTGGCGTGGCCACCTTGTATCTCTGAAACTACGGGTCGTAGCGAAGATCTGATTACACCAATAATTTGTGGATAATTTGTCGGAATTTGTCGTGAAATCTCAGAATTTGTCGGTCCACCGTTCAAAAGTTATAAGGGGTTCAAGGTGGCCCCGCCAGGATGAGGCTCATTCTGGCGTGGCCACCTTGTATCTCTGAAACTACGGGTCGTAGCGAAGATCTGATTACACCAATAATTTGTGGATAATTTGTCGGAATTTGTCGTGAAATCTCAGAATTTGTCGATGCTTCTATGAAAAGTTATATCAACTTCTTTTTTTTCCATAGTAAATGTACAATCGCGTACATGAAGCTTATTGATGTTGTGAATAAACGACTTCAAAGGTATAAAGAGTGTACTTACTAATATTATTAATGTGAAGTTTGGATCATCATCATCATCATCTCAGCCAAAAGACGTCCACTGCTGGACAAAGGCCTCCCCCAAGGATCTCCACAACGACCGGTTTTGTGCTGCTCGCATCCAGCGGCTTCCCGCGACCTTCACCAGATCGTCGGTCCACCTTGTTGGAGGCCTGCCCACACTGCGCTTTCCGGTACGTGGTCGCCACTCCAGGACTATCCCGCCCCAGCGGCCATCAGTCCTGCGAGCAATGTGACCTGCCCACTGCCACTTGAGCTTAGCAACTCTTCGGGCGATGTCGGTTACCTTTGTTCTTCTGCGGATCACCTCATTTCTGATTCGATCACGCAGAGAAACCCCGAGCATAGCCCTCTCCATTGCTCTTTGAGTGACCTTGAGCCTTTTTACGAGGCCCATAGTGAGCGACCACGTCTCAGTCCCGTATGTCATCACTGGCAACACACACTGGTCAAAGACTTTCGTCTTGAGACACTGCGGTATATCGGACGAGAAGATATTTCGAAGCTTACCGAACGCTGCCCAGCCTAATTGGATTCGACGATTGACCTCTTTGCTGAAGTTGGACCTACCTAGCTGGACCGTTTGTCTCAGGTAAACATAATTGTCCACAACTTCAAGGGCAGAGTCCCCAACCTTCAGAGGAGTGGGTACGACACGTGAGTTCGACATAACTTTCGTCTTCTCCATGTTCATTTTAAGGCCCACTTGTTGAGAGACTCTGTTGAGGTCACCGAGCATTGCGCCGAGGTCTTCCAGGGTCTCAGCCATGACCACTATATCGTCAGCAAACCGAAGGTGAGTGATGTATACGCCGTTGACGTTGATGCCGAGTCCTTTCCAGTCCAGAAGCTTGAAAACATCTTCCAGTGCAGCAGTGAACAGTTTCGGAGAAATCACATCTCCCTGTCTCACTCCTCGCTGCAACTGGATAGGTTTCGAGCTCTGGTCCTGAAGACGGACTGACATAGTGGCGCTTTCATACAAACACCTCAACACTTCGATGTACCGATAGTCAATTTGGCACCGCTGGAGAGACTGTAGCACGGCCCATGTCTCAATCGAATCGAAGGCTTTTTCATAGTCCACAAACGCTAAGCAAAGAGGCTGGTTATACTCTTCGGTCTTCTGTATAACCTGCCGCAGCGTATGTATGTGGTCTATGGTGCTGAAGCCTTTTCGGAAACCGGCTTGTTCGATAGGCTGGAAGTCATCAAACCTGCGTGCGAGACGATTCGTTATGACTCTCGAAAACAGCTTGTAGACGTGGCTTAGAAGTGAGATGGGCCTGTAGTTCTTCAGCAGGGTTTTGTCGCCCTTTTTGAAGAACAGTACCACCATACCTTCGTGCCACGTCTCTGGCGTTCTGCCCCCCAGTACCACGGAATTAAATAGCTTCTGAAGAGCTACGAGTACCGGTCTTCCGCCTGCTTTCAGAAACTCGGCCGTAATTCCGTCAGCACCTGGTGCCCTGCCATTTTTGAGCTGTTTGAGAGCCATACTAATCTCGTATAGGCTGATGTCCGGGATGTCTTCGGTATAGTGCCGGGTTAACTTAGCTCTAGGGTCTTTAGCTAAGCTTTGTACAGGTGGCCGTGTGGATGTGTAAAGCTGTCCATAGAACTTCTCGACCTCTCCCATAACATCGGACCTGGTCGTGACAGTTCTGCCGTCATCGGTTTTCAGCGTCGTCAGTTGGCACTGCCCAATACCCAGATCTCTTGCGAACACTTTTGAGCCTTTGTTCCGCTCAATGGCCTCTTTAATACGGTTAGTATTAAATTGGCGCGTGTCGCGAGTCATAGACTTCGAGATCTGCCTATTTAGCCGCCGAAACTGAGACGCATCACCTGAGGAAAGCAGAACCATTGCGCGCCGCTCTTCCATTAGTTTTAGGGTATGGTCTGAGAACTTTTTGGTTCCTTTTGCACGGTGGGTTTTAAAGAACTTGGACCCAACCGTTTGGACAGTTTCCACAAACCTGTTGCTGTATTCGTCCACATTTTCACAATTATTTAGGCGCTCGAAGCGATTCTGCAATTCGAGCTGAAAGCTTTCGGGGTTTTGGATTTGGATGGGTGCAGGACGGAGCGTAAACCTTATCAATCGACGTCTTTCCAGCTTAACGTTGATATTCAATGTGCCTCTTACCAACCGGTGATCGCTGCCAGTTTTAAACGCATTGATCACAGTGACATCATTGAATATTTGCTTCCTCGTCGACATGATAAAGTCAATCTCGTTTTTTGTTGCACCATCGGAACTCATCCAGGTCCACTTGCGGTGTTCAGCTTTCCTGAAAAAGGAGTTCATCATAAAGAGGCCCTCCCTCTCAAGAAAGTCCGCCAGCAGTTGGCCCCGGGAGTTCCGATTACCAACCCCAAATCGTCCCACTCTCATCTCATCGCCGCTTCGTTTGCCCAGTTTTGCGTTAAAGTCTCCCATGACAACGGTGTAATGAGTTTTGGAGGCTTGTATGGCTCTAGAGATGTCCTCATACGTAGCTTCCACCTCATCGTCAGGGTGTGTCGTAGTAGGAGCATAAACCTGTATGACCTTCAACGAATACCGTTTGGTTATTCGGAGTATAAGGTACGCTACCCTAGGCGACACACTCCCGGTCTCGACAACGTTGTTCACGAGGGACTTGTGGACGATGAACCCGACACCACCTTGGGACAGTTGTTCGCCCTCCCGGAAATAGAGCAAGTTACCGGACTTGAGGATTATCGAGTCCTCCCCCTCTCTTCGGACTTCAGATAATCCAACTATGTCCCACCGTATCTTGCTCAATTCTTCCTCCAGTTCGTAAATCTTCTCGTCAGTCCGTAATGTGCGCGTGTTAAATGTTGCCAGGGCCAGAGTTCGTTGTTGGCGGTAGCCAGGTCTCTGCCGGAGATTCTTAGCACCCCCTGCCCCGTCGCTGCCTTGGCCGCTACCGTAGCTAGGGCGAGCGGGGCCGCCGGGGACTAGGGGCCGGTTTTTGCTGGTGTGCATGTCATGGGGGGTATTTGCCATAATCGCCACGCTTGGCAGGCGGGTTGGCGATCGCAGTAGGTTGAAGGTAACCTCAGAGAGATGCTGCTGCCCATCCTCTGGAATGGTCCCTTAGTCGCCTTTTACGACACCCACGGGTTGAGATGGGGTGATGCAATTCTTTATCCCCGGCACCACACGGGGGAAGGGAAGTTTGGATGTTTGTTACTAAATCATGCTTCAACCACTGGACGGATCGAGATGAAACTTCGTACAATAGGTTTGGAACCAGAATAGGACATAGGATACCAGTGGTTGAAACGTGATTGATTAACAAACATCCAAACATTCGCATATTTTATAATACTAAGTAACTAGTAAGACCATACTTAAGTAGGTACTTACCTATCTATATTTTAAAAATTATTGCGTTACTAATGTGACATACAACACCTATGTACCTACATAGTTGGTACTCATTCAAATTGGCACAATATTTTTAATAGTGTCATAGTTTATTAACTGAGCCTATGTTTTTATTTATCGTTGAGAAAAATAGGTAAGTAGGTACTTTAGTAAAAAGAAAGCAACTTTATGTAAATCGATAATAAACAACAC
Source organism: Eudonia lacustrata (assembly GCA_947562085.1). Taxonomy (NCBI): domain Eukaryota; kingdom Metazoa; phylum Arthropoda; class Insecta; order Lepidoptera; family Crambidae; genus Eudonia; species Eudonia lacustrata. Next base: position 13,055,256 of record OX387334.1, read on the forward strand.
TAATGCCTGAGTTCACCATTGATCGCTAAGTTTTAGGTGAGCCCTAAGCCATGTTAGGTGACAGTTGTTGGAGCAAAACCGTCACCTAATATATGGCTTAAGGGTCACCTTAAACTTAGGGGTCAACGGTGAAAATGGGCATGAGACTATTAGAAAAATACTTTGGAGCTAACAGGGGTTCCGAGATCCATGTCCGAGAGAGAACGACATGTTTACAATAGTGTGAACGACTTTATTTCGTACGCTACAAGATTCACAATACCTTATACCTACACAAAAAAGTAGGCAAAACATTCCGCCGCATAATTTATGAACGCAGTAAGTACCAGTTACTGCGTTTACGATTGTGACATTTGATGTGCTTACATTACGATCTATTTTCTCGAAACTGTCACATGTTCTTTACTGCGTTCATAAATTGCGCAGCAGCATTGCACTTCGCTGCACTTGTAGTCATTCAAAGAGATAACAGATGGCGCTGAATAGTAGTTTCATTATTTTCAATTGCAAAATAACCTTTATGATCTAACACAAAATGATCAACGTTCAATGATCAACGGCGATGTTTGTTATTGTTTGGCACGGACCGGGTTAAGTACAAATAGCGAGTTAGAGAACTGCCTCAGTTCGCAGTGGTGTATTTGAACTTGTTTTGTAGTTTCGTTAGTGGTATATTGTGCGCGATACCTAATTAGGTAGATAAAATACAAGTACTTTTTTCTTAAAGATGTTTTAAAGAAACTTCTTATAAATGCAATTAGTCGACATCGGTGCTTAATTGCACCTAATTAGAAATACATATCTATTAATTTTCTTTGTAACTACTTGTGCGCCGTGTGGTGGCGGCTCTTTTTAAGAATACTGTCACACCATTCCTTGTCTTGGATGTCGTAAAAGGTGACTAACAGACTGAGAACTGCACATACATACATCCAACTGCTTATAGTGGCGACAGGCTCACCACCTATCACGCGAGCACAGGTGCAGTAGTAATTTGGTGAAACACGAACTGTGGCAGCAGTAGCTTTCGCGGTGCTAACTGCCTAGTCTCTGACTAACCCCTAGGGACAATAGTCGTGAATATTATATGTAACTACTTGTACGAGCTAAAGTCTTTAGAGTGTGTTGTTTATTTTAGTTTGTGTGTAGTTTTATTACTTAAGAGACACAGCATATTAGATAGATTTAATGGGTATATAGATTTATGTATGAGGGCACGTGATTGTTGAATTATTGCTCATAATAATTATTTTTAGTTTTAAGATGACAACACATTTTTAAAATGGCTATATAATTATCTATTAGCAATAAATTAATGTCATGCATTGATTATATGCATCCGATAAAGAGTCGGACATACCTACTTACGTACACACATATCGAAGTTCCGAACTTTATTCACCATTTAATTCGTTCATTAAATCACGTTATCATTAAATGCTTATGAACGCGACTGTACATGTTGTTGTTTGTATGGGAAAAAGAAGTTGATATAACTTTTCATAGAAGCACCGACAAATTCTGGCGTTTGTCGACAAATTCCGACAAATTATCCACAAATTATTGGTGTAATCAGATCTTCGCTACGACCCGTAGTTTCAGAGATACAAGGTGGCCACGCCAGGATGAGGGGTCATCCTGGCGGGGCCACCTTGAACCCCTTATAACTTTTGAACAGTGAATCGACATATTCTGAGATTTTACGACAAATTCCGACAAATTATCGACAAATTATTGGTGTAATCAGATCTTCGTTACGACCCGTAGTTTCAGAGATACAAGGTGGCCACGCCAGAATGAGCCTCATCCTGGCGGGGCCACCTTGAACCCCTTATAACTTTTGAACGGTGGACCGACAAATTCTGAGATTTCACGACAAATTCCGACAAATTATCGACAAATTATCTATAAAGTCAGATTTCCAGTTGGTGATGGTGGCCACGCCAAGATGAGCCACACGTTATTTTGCAACATCGACCAAACCATGGTTGGGATCTGCCGCCAACGGGAACCATAGAGTTTGGAATAGTTCCACATTTAATCGAAACCCTTTAACAGAGTGATATATTGCCACCTAATTTTGAACTTTATTGACATTAAATTGAATACCAATGAAAATTAAAAAATGCTCTGCGTTTATAAAAGGGTTAAATTTTAATTGAAAAGATTTTGAAACTTTCCCAGTAGGTACTAGTAGTTCACATTATTATTTTGTGAAAAATGTAATCTTCATGTCCAAAACTAAACTTTATACACAAACAACAATTACAAAATAAAACACAAAATCGATTTATTAACATAACTCTATTAAAAATAAACAGTTTAACAACAGGCTTTATATACAGCTCGCCATTTCTATCTACACTCGTACACGACGCTCGGCTAGGTGGAACAGACGAACGTCACTCTACGGCCATTTTGGGTACTTGGTGCGTACGTTAATAAAGACAAAAGTTTGTTTAGCATATTGACGCAGCGCCTCATCCTTGTGACAAACGAGGTGAGTTCTTATTTCATCTTTTAATGCGGCCTGCTCAGGTTTCCCTCTACCAGCAGCAACCCCATTTTTTTTTTTTTTTTTTTTTAATATTAGGAGGCAAACGAGCAGGTGGGTCACCTGATGGAAAGCAATCACCGCCGCCCATGGACACCCGCAAAACCAAAGGAATCACAGATGCGTTGCCGGCCTTTAAGGAAGGAATAGGCTCGTTTCTTGAAGATTCCTAAGTCATATTGGTCCGGAAATACCGCCGCTGAGAGCTGGTTCCACAGCACTGTAGTTCGTGGTAAAAAATTACGTGAGAAACGCACAGTAGTAGATCGCCATCCATCAAGATGGTGTGGATGGAAAGACAGTCGATTGCGTGTAGTGCGGTGAAGGAAATCAGCGTCAGGGATCAAACCGAACAATTCCTCAGAGCACTCCCCATGATAAAGGCGATAAAATATACAGAGAGATGCAACGTCTCTCCGAAGGGCCAGTGGATCGAGCCGACCAGAGGTTACCACGTCGCCGACAACTCGAGCAGCTCTGCGTTGAATGCGGTCAAATGGGAGGAGTTGGTACTGGGGCGCTCCAGCCCAAAGATGGGAACAGTATCCCATATGAGGCCTGACCTGTGCTTTGTAAAGCTGTAAGCGATGGGTCGGCGTGAAATACTGTCCCGCTCTATTGAGCACACCCAGCTTTTTCGAAGCTAATTTAGCTTTACCTTCCAAATGACCGCGAAATTGAACGTCACTCGAAATATCGACGCCAAGGATTCCAATGGTCGGTTTGGTATCAAGGGGAGCTCCTTCAAAGTTTAGAGATACGACGAAGGGATGTTTTTTAGCGGTAAACACGCAAACTTGTGTTTTGGAAGGGTTAAAATGGACTAGATTAAGTCGGCCCCAATTCGAGACATGACTTAACATGTTCTCAGTGTCAGTCACAAGTTTATTCCGGTTCTCGATGACGCTTTCCAGAGAAATATTAGTACGTCCGGTGTAAAGCGTATCCCCAGTACTGTCGTCTGCATAGCAATGAATGCTGTTGTTATGCAATATGTCATTGATATGCAGAAGAAACAGTGTAGGCGACAGCACACACCCCTGCGGGACTCCAGCATTCACGGGCTTCAGGTCAGAGCATGATCCGTCAACTACGACTTTGATGCTACGCCCAGAAAGAAAGCTGGCGACCCACGCACACAATTTCTCAGGGAGCCCGTATGATGGAAGTTTCGAGAGAAGAGCCCTGTGCCATACCCTGTCGAAGGCATTATTTCACATCTGTAAAGTTGGATGCCAAAAGTTTGACCAAAGTAATAAGAATCGATCTTAAATTTTAACAATAAAAACTTAGTAAAATTAAACATGAATGGGATATGAATCCACGACTTCTGGCAATGCAGCAAGTTTTGAGCAAACAATTTTGAGACAATATTCTTAGACATTAATTTTACATTTAACATATATATTCATTCTTTACTACTATTACATTTTTTTATTTGTGTCTTTGGTAGAGTGAACTGATATAAGACCTATTATCTCAGTTTTAAATTTTACATTATTTAGTTACATTTGCAATTTTGAAGAGGAATCGTTAATATAACATATGTCACATAAAAATAGCGGTGCTTTAGTTTAGTGGTGCAAATGAAAAAGACATGATTTTTGGTATCAAATTCGGTGGTATTAGTAATTAGTACTAGGTTCCCGATAAGCGCTCGAAAAAAAAGAGATATAAAACTAAACACTTTTGTGGTCTTATTGCAAATGAAGGTAAAATATAGGTTCTAGTGATTGTAAATATTTGGACAATCTTAATTGACCTTTATGTTCAAGACTTAAGGTTTAAATTAAGCTGTAGATGCTGCAAAACCTTTTTGACATGTAATAAGATATTTAGATGTGTAAGTGAGGCAACGCGGCCATTTTTGTGATGCATTTTTGTTCCAGATCCTTAGTCTAGTACTTTTAGGGCCGAGTTCACCAACTTTCTAAACAACTGTTTAAGAAGTAAACAGCTGATTAAAGATATTTTTGTGTTCACCACACGTTAACCAACGATTACGGTCCTTAATCAGCCGATCAACTTAACCGAGCCCTGTAGCATCGATTAACAGTCGATTAACCTAACTTTTTGACATTTTGTAATTTGATGTGTCTAAGTTTGCGTCAACATTTAAACAAATTTTCGTTGTGTTTTGTTTGTTGGAAGTCAAAATGCAGTCAGTGTTTAATGTTATGGTGGATAACTACCACGACCATTATCTCGGACTTCTTGAAAATCTGGACGATTTGGAAAGAATTGCAAGAAAACCTCGTGTTTATCAAGCGCGTCGTAATTAATATGAGGAATATTATGATGAAGCTTTTAAAACTAGATCCTCAATAGAATGCGCCTCTCATCGCTTGAGAAATTAATCGTACGCTTTTTTTGACTCTCAAGGTAAAAAACATTTTCACAGCAAATTGCAAAACACGACAATAAACAAAACACACAACAAATCCACACGAGTTTCGAGTTTTTGGCATTGACATTTGACATGACATGACATGACGCCATCACGGTGACGGATATAAGCCGACCAAAATTAGAATACATTGCTAGTTTAACGATCTTGACAAGTCATTGCACTTTTTAAGTTTGTAGCATTTTATATTATGCTACTACATTAAAATGTCAACGTAGATCGTGTATTTTGAACATGACTGTGCTACCTACGCAAATTAGTAGCCAGTCCACCAGTCGTTCATTCACTCTGAATGATAGATAATCGGCCGATTTTGTAACCATGGATAAAATTTTGCTGGTGAACAGTAAATATTCGAACGGCTGTTTAAACGACGTTAAGGATTTAAGCAGCTGATTACTTGATCGTTGGTTAAATGATAGTCGGTGAACTTGGGCCTTACTGATCGAAGGCCTATTCTGATTACCGATGATGAGTTTACGCGCCGCGTGTTAGTGCTTTCGACAAAATGCGCACAAACCATTACTTTTATTGTTTCCCGCTCTTCTTACGTGACATAACACAACCTATAATATTGAGTGACGCTGTAACCATAGGTTTCCATGCAAAGTTGATCTATTTGTACCGTAGAGTGACGCTGACATAAATGCTAATCTGGTGCATAGCAATATTTTATTATAACAACCAATATATAATATATGTTTATATGTTCACGTAGAAAAGATAGGGGACACGTCCAATGCATTACACAAGTCTGCAGCGAGCATCTGCCACATACAACATATCAATAAACGTGTTTTAAACTTTATTGCTAGATAATTAAGGTCATTCTGGCTTGACAGTGTCTTTGTGTCATGTAACACATATATTTCAATAAACATTTTCGTGTTTTAGACTCTATTGCCATGTAATAAAAGTCATTCTGGCTTGACAATGTCTTTTAACAAGTTACCCATTGCACTCTCTTTCAAAAACAATTCCGTTGGGTACTTTTACAAGTTTTTATATCAGTTTCGAGTCGGACTATAGAAATTACGGATTGATGTAAACCGCGCATATAACAGTAATTAACTAAAACGATACAGTTGTTTTATGGACGCCTTTTATACTCATTTTAAGTATACATGATGTAGCGTTCGCCACATTCAATCGAAATATTCAAACGGCCAGTGAAAAAAATAAAAGGATCTCCGCGGAAATAAAAAGATTGAATGTGGTGAACGCTACATAACGTAATCACTTTCACAAATACGTGTTCACTTTGCAAAGTAAGATTTTTGTATACATTGGGCTATGTGCAAAACACAGTACAAAGTTTAACTACACATGCCCATGACGCGACGATGTCACCATTATGTGCCATCAATTAAATGTATAACAATCAAGTACTTTCGGAAGTAGGTCCAATCAAAAACTGGCAAAGTTTTAACAAACAATTCAAGAGTTAGATAGATACCGCCATTTATACAGTCCATGCTTTGGATTTAAATCTGCCCTCTTCATTAAGATAAATCATACCATTATATTTAGAAACATCGCTTGTAATAAGCAATCACCAGGTAGGTGTAAGTTTTATTAACAACATCATAGAAGTGATAACTTCATTAAAATCAATAATATTTGTCCCCATTTTCAGTGTGTACACACGCCTTTACTATACTATCCAAAACTGTCAAATCTTTTTAATAGATTATCAACCTTATGTTAAAGACATAAAGTCCAAAGTCTAGTCTCACATGCAGGCGTGTTCTGACATCTTAACACGTTAACAGTCTCCATACAAGCGTTCCGAAACACACTATATGTCCATATGAGTATTCATATTTTTGGCCATTATTCGAGGTCCAAATAACTGACAATGACATGTTTTTGACTTTTTCTATTGATTATACCCTTGGCCACAAGTCTACAAAGAAAACGCTAACTTATTTGACAAGTCCGTGGTTCTAGAGCCCATAGAGTATAATAAGGGCTCGTGTGCCTCATAGGGTACACGAACTCGGCGGAACCGCTCCCTGTGTACCACATACGGTACACCGGACTGTTAACGTGTTAAACCTGCCTACCTACCTGCACAAGTGCATTGTAGTCAGATTCTTGTTAAAAAGCAAATTCCCAACACAAAATATGAACACATTAAATTCTGTGTAAGACTGAAGTTCGACAGATACCTACTGCAACGACATAAGAGCTGCGACAAATTAGGCCACCACTCACGCTTCCACGGATTCGACTAAAGCATATCTTTCAACAAAGGTTTCATATAATATGCAAGCTTGTAGGTCATAGAAGGTTACGTTAGATGTACATGAACCATCGCTAGAATTAAAATGTCCTTTTTTCCCATCCTGCTGAAGCTTCAATCAATAATAGTACTAATTTCCTTAAAAACGCTTCATAATACGGTTCAAGATATAAAAAAAGTTAGGATGGTCGATTACAATATTAAGTCATTATTTTACAATCTCAATTGACTTTTATGTTCGAGATAAAGGTTTATAATAGCAGCAGTTGATGCTACAACACTTTTATGACATTACGTAAACAAGATATTTCGATGTGGATGTGGATTATCACGCCGAATCCTTAATCTAGTTATATTATTGATCAAAGATTCGAAGCTAGGGCTTTTCGCAGTTCCGTCTATCAAACTTTAGCTTTACACTATCAAACTAAACTTTTGCATTCACACCGTCTGCCTCAGCATCCTTCACCTATCAACATCATAAGAAATCAAAGATCCTATTCGCACACTACACATAGTTACAAACATTCATGACCATTATTTTATTTATTTATACATTAATTTTATATTTAATTGATTGACCTTTGGGCCGCCACAGCATAAATGCACAGTGCCCACGGTGTACGGTAAGCATTTAATTTCGGGAGAATAGGGGTACATATATCTTGTGTTCTTCAAATCGCGAGTGAATAGGTACCTTCTCGGCAAGCATGCGACACCATCATCACTTACAATCAGGTCAGATAGTAGAGATATGCAAACCTATCTAATTATTAAAAAAAAGTGTTGTCGATTATTTCCGTCACTGGGCTGGCTGGCCGTACAGGGTGCGCTACTGCTGGTCGGTTACAGCCGACTGTGGCAGTCAAAAGGCGACAAAAAATCCCCGTAGTCGCGTTAGGCTACTGACGTTAACCAACTCCTAACACAAGCGTATTAGCTCTGGAGAGGTTAGTAAGACTGTTAATAATGTTTTTGCGTCACATTAACAATAACCTTTTGTTAAAACACAATTTTATAGCTGTTCGAAATTTATAGACAAATTATCTTTTAAAAGCGATAGATTAAACAGCTTTTAGTTGGAACAAATCCAACTATGTATTACCAATCAGACTAATCGTACAAATGATACGTAAATACTGGAATCGCTTAATGGTTTTGTGCATTTAAAATAATATTATTAGCCGAATTTTAACAAAAAATTTAGTGTATTTATATTATTCTATAACATCCCCAAAGCAATTGGTCCAACATTGCATCAGCTTCATATCAAAAACAACCAAAACAACTCAATGCAATGGTATTTAAGCTCAAATTCCAGCACAGTATGGAAATACACGTCAATCGCAGACATTTCTGTAATAATGCAACTTATTACTTGGTAATAGATGTCATATCTGCTTAGCTGATACCTTCAGCTGATGTCGACAACAGATGAAGCGCGATATTTCGAATATCGACTTTATTCATTTACAATAAGCGTCAAATTAGCGATACAGACAACAAAATGCCCCGTTTCGTTACAAGTAGTAGGTCTCTTTTAGCGTACCCAACGCCCTTATTCGGAAACTTTTCCAATTTTAAACTAACGTCATATTTACTACTAGCTGGACCTCGTCCGCGTGGAATAGTGACTTTCGGCAGCATTTTTAATTTTTTAGGCTCTTGTTCCCGTTTTTGCAACGTTTTTCACTGATGCTTCGCTCCTATTGGACGCAGCGTGATGTTATATAGCCTAAAGCCTTCCTCGACAAATGGACTATCCAACACAAAAATATTTTTTTAATTCGAACCAATAGTTCCTGAGATTAGCGCGTTCAAACAAACAAACTCTTCAGCTTTATAATATTAAATATAGATAAATTATTAATTGTAAAATTAAAAGAATGACTCGGCAGGTCCACCATTTAATAAGAAAGAAATCTATTTAACACTTTCTAACTAACACTGTCTAAAACTGTCAAATTTCTTCAATACATTTTCAGCCATATACCTAATACATAAAGCTCAAAGTCTATTGAGAAAACTTAACAGTTGTGGTAATCCGACGTGCAGGCGTGTGTACCTCAATTAAACTTGATTCGAATGACAGTTTCTATTTAATAACGTAAAAAATTAACAAACTATATTATACCCGCCTAAAACTAGACGCTGCTGGCCAAATTATAGCGAGCCACAGGGCTTGATAACGTTACCAAATTCACACTATAAACATCATTAAATAACGTTATTGCTATATAGATTTAAAACTGGAAAAGATAATGCAGGTAACGTTATTATTACCTAATGTGTTTTGCTAATCCGCGTAAAACGGTTAGTTCACCGGAAAAAAAATGCCACCCACATTAACGTTACCTCCGTATGTGTAACGTTATCTTCGTATGATAAAGGTAACGTTACTTAATTTTAAACGTTATTCAAAGCCCTGGCGAGCCACCAAACAAGAAATAGAATAAAGTAAACTATACAAAATATAAGTCTTAAAAATCTTTACAAATCGTCTGCACGTTTTAAGCGAATTAAAACTCTAAGACATTGTAGTAAACCTCATATTGGGCCAGCATGGTAGGATCTGGCTCAATATGCCATTGCTTATGTGGGAAGGCCTTTGCCCAGCATTGGGACGTTAACAGACTGGTGATGATGATGGTGATGATGATGATGACAATGTTGTTGAGTGGGCAATATTGTGTATGTTCTATACACTGCAATCAAAAATATACCTTAATTACTATACGGAAGAGTACATTTTGACTGTCTTTTAAAACATTACATACTTTCCACAAACTAATACCTGTTTCAAAGGAAGCTAATATTGCTATATTGTGTATGTTCTATACAATCGAAAATAGCACTAGTAAGAGTTAATTTTGTTTTTTAACACCTTAAACGCCATATGTCCGACAAACAATTGAGTTTCTATTGCGTCTGGGCCTGTCGGCGGTCAACCTGTTAATCATTTCTTACCTCCCACATCCTTCAGTTTCATAGGTAGCTAACATAGCAATATTATGGGTTAATCACTGCAATAAAAAACACACACGTAACTATTACAAGCAAAGGTCTTAAAAACTTGCTAATACTTATTGGTACCTATAGATAGGGTAATAAATCACAATTTGGTTCAACTCCCGCTTGTGGAAATTAGTTTCAACACTTTGATTCCTAACTTGTTTAGTAAAAACATTGTCAACACATCAACCACTGTCTCATAAAAGTAAAGCATATATTTATACACTGCCTATATACTGTCCCACTGCTGGGCAAAAACCTCTTACATCGAAATCAAGTCTTCGCTACAACCCTACTACCTCATAGCAACCGTCAAATCGGAAACACGAGCCGAATAAGTGCGTTGGAACAGCCTAACTGGTGGTCTACCCGATTATGAGTCCGCAGCCGAACTTGAACTGCTGCTTCGCCTGATTGGCCATTCCGGACAGCGCAAACGTGAAGGGCAGCGGCTGAAGCTTCTTCTCTAACACCGCACCGATATTCCAGTTGGAATCCAGCATACCTGATGAACATTTAATTAGTTTAGAGGTTTGGCAACGAGCCATGGAGCGCAGTATACTTGGCGTGAAACTTACGGATCACGTCACGTCACTATACTGCGTTCAAAAACAAAACTCGGTTATGTCACACAAAAAGCTGCCATGCTAAAGTGGGAATAGGCAGGACATGTCTGTCGCATGTCTGAGGAATGGTGGGCCAAGGTAACTACCGAATGGGTCCCACAAAATTGAAAACGACGTCGCGGCAGACCAAAACGGAGATGGCGGGACGACCTTGACTCCTTGACTTGACTTAAATAATTTTTCAAAACCGACTAGTAGTTATATAGATTAGCGCGTTCAAACAAAAAAACAAACTCTTCAGCTTTATTATAATTCTACTAATATTATAAATGCGAAAGTTTGTATGTTCGTATATTTGTTGCTTCTTCACGCTGCAACGGATGGATGGATTTGGATAAAATTCGGCATACAGATAGTTTATAACCTGGAATAACATATAGGATACTTTTTATCCCGATATTCCCACGGGAACCACACTATAAATATACTAAAAACGACAATTTAATTTTCCAATACAAAATGATTTGTTTGTTTTGTTGTCATGGAAACCAAAGAGAATTTAATAACTGTCAAAGCGGTTACGAAGTCCGCCGGGTCCACTAGTAGTATATATACGGAGAAGCTCGATAGCGCAGTGGTTAACGCGCTCGGTCTACGATTGCAGAGGTTAAGCAAACTTTCGCAAAGGCCGGTCATCGGATGGGTGACCAAAAATTTACCATCTCGAGCTCATCGGTGCTTCAGAAGGCCAGTAATTCCGTTGGTCTTGGCTCCATTAGCAGTCGTTAACAACCACCAATCCTCTTTGGCCCGGCGTGGTGGTTTACGGCCCGTTTTCCCTGTGGTGCTTCCATCCATAGGGAAGGCTCGTGCCCCAGCAGTGAGGACATGAAATGAGCTGATGATGATGAACAGTTTTTTTAAGGTTCTCGATCTCTCCCTTAATTTTTGTTATGCCTCACACAGTCCATAAGCCATACTGTTCCTGATATTATTTAAAGATCCTTGTATTACATATAGGAAACAATAAATAAATTAAAATATAAAATACAGCTCGTATACAGAGTTGTAACCTGTACGCTCGCAAAAATTAAACCGTAGTCCGTTTTGTATGAGAAATTAGTTACAGCTACCCGCCGTTAGATGGCTATCACGATTTTTAGTCGGTAGGCTATACACGCTTTGCTTGCATCATCAATCATAGAATTTTGTCACCTGGGACGATTTTATGTACTCAGAATTCAGATGACAAAACTATATATCTCAAAAATTATATAACATAAATAATACTGTTATTAAACGTATGTGTGAAGCGTGATCAATGTGATGATTAATAATTAGTATTACAATTAAACCACGTATGACATGTGATGTTTAATAATTATTAACTGAACGAATGAACGCTTTCATTTCTTGGGCTTCACTGGCTGCTTTCCATCAGGCAGGGTGAGGCCATTTTGACATGCTCAAAAGAAGACTACCTACCTACTACCCTGCAGTTGTAAAATGATATTTGAAAGTAAATAAATATTTTTGATTTGATTTTTTTTATATTTTTGAATTAATTAAACTACGTGTGACACGTGATGTTTAATTATTATTAACTAATAATTAATTAAACCACGTGTGATGCGTGATGTTTAATTAATATTAGTAAAGAAACCTATTATTAGTAAGTACATAATCAGTCAAAATTCCAAGATTTGGGCGAGTTTAGCGACAGATAAAGAAACCGAAACTATGACTACGCAAAGGAGTCTCGGAGCAGATTTTGATGAAGTATAAAAACATTTTTTTTTCTAAAATAGTTTTTTCACTTCTTATGCTCGTAAAGTTGTTCTTTATGTCGAGAGAAGGCTGCATGAAATAGGTTTTTATGCTCTTGTGCATAAAGTAATTTCTTCTTTTAAGGCTGAGGCAATTAGGCCTTACAGCCTTACACAATACACCTTCATTTAATTGATATATTTTTATGAGATTTAGGTAATATCTTAATTTAATAACGACATATGTATTACTATCTAAATACAAAATTGTCTTGCTTTGTAAAGGGATTAAAAAGTACCTAATTAGTAAAGCCTTTTATAAATTAGAGGAGGTATTTCTTGATAATAAGTGCCAAATAAGTAAATAATGATAAGTATAATATAATATAAATATAAAGATTTAACTAGAATAAATTAATATATATGTGTAAATTAGTTTGTTAGTGCAATGTATGTAATGTTTTCTTTTTTTTTTTATAAATTGAAGTGTCTACAAAGACGCAGTAGTGTACAGTAGTGCTCTACACTTTGCGGTGCCCTTACACGTCGTACTTTATTATTTTTCTGTTACCTTTGTAATACCGTGTGATATGCAAATAAATAAATACAAATACAAATACAAATTTACGATTAATACGGGCGTGCATTTACGTAAAAAAAATATAACGCAAATATTTATAACTTGGCATTACGGCTCAGACCATAGTCGAACGTCACATAGTTAATTTAAAAAAAAATAAAGAAAAACTGTGTGGCGTGAAGCTAATTATTCGTCAAACAAAACTAGAAACTAGCTAAATTTGTTGTGTTGCGGTTGAAAATTCAATAAGTTATTAATTAAATGTTCTTGTATATGCTTAGTCCTTGTTTTATTACCTTGCAATCGAAGTGAAAAGCAGAGTGTAAAACTCGAGTATAAAACCCATTTTACCTATATGTGGCTCGGGTAGCACGTCTCAGGTAAAATGGCTCGTTTTATGCTCTTGTTGTACAATCTACTACTAAGTCCAGGTACCGTATCTGTTTTTTTTAAAACACCTTGAATTATTACATCAGTCAATAATATTGCTTATAAGAACTATATAAAAAATAACTAACTAAATAAATAAACGTAAAACATAACATAAAACCTAAATTTTCCTACACTCACACCAATTATCTAGCCCAAGAGAAGTTTCGTTATGAAACTCGTTAAATGGTTACTAGACAACGGATATACATACTTAAAATACTTAAATACTTACTTATTATACATAGAAAACACTCAGACCCGCGACAATTTAGAAAAACAATAATTTCTAAATTGACCGAACCTAAATGGATCGAACCCGGGACCTCTGAGATAGCGACACCATGAAAACCGGTGTACAAACCACTCGACCAAGGAGGTCGTCGAAAGATGATTTACCGTCCGTAACATAAGGTGAAAAATATAAAGCTCACCTCTGAAGACCAGATCGGCTTTGGGAATGGTGACCTGGTAGCCGATGGTCCCCACCGACTCCATCCCCCGGAACGAAGTGTCCATCTCAGCTACGATCTGTAATCCCACGAAATGTAATGAGTTTAATCGCACAGCGGCTTGCTCACTTGGTTGTTTCATTACGAGCTCTCGTATCAGCAATTTTCGCAAAGGTAGCGAAAGCGTACGCAAGCGTATTCGTTAACTTTAAAAACACAAATCTTAAATTAATTAATGAAAATAACTTATTTACAATCACATCATCATCATGAAGGCAGCAATTAGCACATAAATTAAAAAAAGTAAAATTTAGGTACTATAGCGTTGTTATCAAATTTGTGGTATTTCATCTGTAAAGATGAATCTGCATAGCCATCGGTTGCAATAACCGTTGGATAGTTGGCACTCTGTTCCGATCCGATCCGAACCCTACGGAGAACCTAATAGGGCACGGGGACACGCACTGTGTGCGATGCCGTTCCCTCTAGAAAACCTCCGAAGATGATTCGTTCCACACGGCTTGACGAACCCTTTAAGTTTCTCGCCGCCTCCAAATAAGCCCGGTGAAGCTGAAAATGCCGTTTGAGGCGATCAGCAATTTCTCTTCAAAAAAAGACACTCTGCCGCTAAAAACCAGTAAAAAAAATTAGTGCTTACGTCAGCCTTCCTGGTAGTATAATGGTCAGTGCGTGCAGCCGCCCGTATTGCGGAAGACCCAGGTTCGATTCCTGGCTGGGTCGGGTAGGTATTTAATTTTTTCACTGTATAATATTATAAATATTCAAATGTGAAAAGTCAACCTAATTATAGAATCAAACATTTTAAAGAGGTTTTAATGGCTATATGTTGTATCTTCAATAGGTAATTTTTTTTACCTAATTCGACCACTATTCACAATAGAATGAGCAAGTTAAAAAGTGTAATAAGTTACCTGCAGTTGTTCGCTGGCCTGCTTGAAGTAGCAGAGATGGAAGCCAGCCGCGCCCAGCGTCGCGGATACTTCAGAGTCTGCCAACAAACCGAAGCCAGTTACTATTGCTCTTTGGATTACGAGACTTTTGTCAAAATGCAGGGTGGTGACACCGCAGTGTTCGACACTTAATGGCTCCGCACACTAGGCGACACGCGACTGCGACAGCTCGGCGACTAGACGCGACGACAGGCTGCGGCCGACAATTTTCATACATTTTGTCCAAAGCTTCGCACACTTGGCGTCATCGTCAGTCGCAGAGTCGCGACGACAAGCTAGGGGAGTCGCGAAACTGACGCTCACAACTGTCGCCGCGACTAGACGCAGCGACAAGTCGTCCAGTGTGCGGAACCATTTAAAGCTAAGTGTTCAACATCGCATCTGTCGTGACTTTGACAAATTGTCTTCTGTTATTAGCGAAGTGCCTAACGATGACGTCTACAACTCGTCACTACCAAAATTTAAAAAGTATGTCAGCAAACTATCAAATTATTTACAACAATTGCAACAAAATGTTGAAAAAAATATTATTGTAACAGCGTTTATCGGGTGGGGCAAAGTTGTATAGAAATTTTGGCATTGTCCTTTAATAGATAAGCGTTTGAATTGTCTCACCATCCATGGTATATCTCGCTGCGCCCGAGGCGATGGCGATCTCACCGCCCATGACGCGAGCGCCCGACTGGTACACCAGCTCAGCGCCCAGGGTCAACCGCTTCGTCACAGACTATTCACAAAAGGAAAAGTTATTATTATTATTATTATTATCAGCCATTACTTTCCCACAACATGGCAAAAGCGTCCCCTCCCTCCTTCCACCTAGCTCTATCTTGAAATAGTTCGCGCTAATTTTTCAAGGAGTTCAACTCATCCCGTCATCTCCCTCTAGGCCTTCCACATTGTCGTCGTCCGTTTGTGACCCATGAAGATGTGACAATCTTTGCTTAGAATTCGTTCAACATATAGGCAACGATAATTGAATAATATATAATTATCGTTATTATCATTTTGATTTGAGGCGGTTGTAAAATAAATAAAATTTAATATACAGCACTAAAACAGGTCCAAAAAAAATGTAATTTAAATAATATGTAGTGTTAATTCTGCTAACTCACTCGTTCATACAGCTTGGATGCAGTACTTGGTTGCAAGCTGTATAAACGAGTGAGTTAGCAGAATTAACACTACATACTAATTATATTAATTTTTTTTGTACCATGGATTTCCGCAAAGTAACGCCTGATTCCATTAAAACATAGGTCTTCAAGGTCAGCACTGTAGTGATGTAGTTACTGCAACAAATGCTGAGCGGACTAGATAATTAGTAGAGTCCCTTTTAGAACACATTTTGTATTTTTTTCTTTCCATTTAAATACCTATATAGTTGGCGCCTCGGTGGCCGAGTGGCAAAACGCTCGGCTCGATACCCGAAGGTCCCACGTTCAATTCCCAGGTCGACAAGGTGCGTTTTTTTTTTCGAATAGCCCGGATTTGTGACCATCAAGCCGCATTTGGTAAGCGTGGTGATTAAGCCATTACCCGTCAATTGTAGTGATGACTTGATTTCAATGATGGACGCCTTCGCCCAGTGGGACAGTAATAGGCTAAATAATGTCATTGTTCTAAATAAATCATTTGAATAATAATTCTTTTGAGTTGTAACAACTGACAGTGCTCTATCATCCAATGAAAACTAATTAATTTGTTTTCCTTTTCTTCTAATATTAGCTGACGTTCTCACCTGTAGATAGTGTGCAACAAAGACAGAGGACTTTTCACTGAAGTCTGGTTTGCCCATCGACACGGCCAGCGTATAGTCTGAGCCCTTGTACTCCAGCGTGCCTTGTGTGGCAGTAACCTTGCACTCTTGAACCTGAAACGTGACAACATTATAATAATTATTAACGGGATTCTTACCATGTTTATTGTATTCGAGTATCCTATATTTCGGCACAGTTGCATGCGCCATGATCACAGATGAACTTAAATAATAATTACTTTAATGCAAGTAACCATGATAGTTTTAAAAAGTTATAATATTATAAGAATTTAACAAAATAAATGAATTTTTTTTATTTTCAAGTGCCAATTGCTGCACTGAAGCTTAATTAAATATTTATAAAATTTTATAAAATACAGTGAAAAAATTAAACGACTACCCGACCCAGCCAGGAATCGAACCTGGGTTTTCCGCAATCTGTATTTTATAAAAAAATTAAATAAATGAAATGAAAAATATTTATTTTTTTACTCATATACCTATGTTTTATTTAAGGATACTTAATGATATGTCATATCATTAAAATATAAATTTTTAAACTCTAATGATCAAGATCATTGGTTTTAAGTTGCATTATAAAACGAGGTGAGACCACCTGTGAAGATATGAGAACGAAATCAACCAAGTCTCGAACCTTTCTGGGAGAGTGGCAATCAAGCATATTTAATTAATTTAATAATGTAACTAAGTTTTAGACATCTTCACTCTTTATTATCCTGAATGTCGAGTTCGTAATATACTTATTGAATATGTTTCTACACAGATTACATATTACAAAATTTATGTTTGTCTGTTACTGTTTTTGCACTATAGTTTAAGAAAAAACATATTTTGGAGAATAAGTAATTGGTGTAAAATATTGGCAGACCTTATAAATAAATAAAATAAATTAATAGAGCCTAATGGCTATACATGGAAAAGGCCTTTGCCAAAAGGCACATGGAAACCAGATATAATATAAACTGTTTTAAAATATAAGTCACAAAATTAACAACAAACTCAACACTTGTTTTGCAATATAGATTTATATTTGACATTAAAGTAACTGAATTTATACCTGTGCAGCCCCCTTGAGTCTTATTTCATTTGTTAACTGATGTATGAGGTTGAAGTTGACGTTTCCGGACGGGTCCATATCTCCCAACACTACTGGAAATGCTTCCGTTGGAGAGATTTGTTTTGTGCCAATGTAAGTTGCTCCTATTTTGTATCCGTTCTGTTGTGAACTCATTGTCCATGTATGTGACATCTGTTAAATAAACCAATAAAATTAATAATTTATTTAAAATAATTTTCAAAATTACATAAGATTACATAATAAATAAATAAAAAGCCTTTATTATATCCATATCATGATACAATTTTGTTAAACTATATTATGGTTAACTATTAACAAAAACATTTTAGATTAGATTATCTGTATCAGTTACTTAGGTCTAGCTACAATTTTATATACAAATAATATATCAGTGTTTTATATACCTGGAAATGATTTGAAATACCCTTGTTGACCATAAGCTTTCCACCTTCAAAATTAACTGGCATTACATCTGAAAAAAAAAAACATTTGCTGTTATCTGCCAGAATGCCACAGCAGTCTTTCACTGTATTAACAGTTGTTATACAGTGAAAGAATGTTAATGAAAATAGCTAAATTATAAAAAAATACAAATAAGTAAGTAGGTAACAACAGGATTGAAAGCTTATTATATTTATAATTCTTATAAATACAAATAATACAAGCCAACCAAGAGTAAAATAATAAGTACATTCACTAGCAATTGAAGTCGAGTCCTATGATTGTGGTCCACCACTGGTCTTAACTTTAGACCACAGAGGCACTTTCATGTAAAATATATAAATTAACTTATTAAAAAAATGCATATAAAAGTAAAGTTTATAAACTGAACCAAATTCTGATTTGTCAGTAGACAAATCCATCAAATAGGTTTTATTTAAGTATGAACTATATATAAATAGAGTAAGGAGGAGTAAGGAGGATGAGGAGGAAGGAGTAATAAAAATATTGGTCAGTGTCACCTTAAAATTCAAAGTAAAATATAAATTTAATAGATATTCTGAGCCTAAAGCTGACTGAAGTCTAAGCCTAAGCCTAGTCAAGTAGGGAAGTGTTCTAATCTTATCTCTAAGTAAACATATATGCCCGCATGGGAATATTCGGTGCAGATCGTTTTTCAAAGGTGTACTGATAAACTATAATATCTAATTATATTTTAACACAATCAGTTTTAATGGTGAGATTATATACATGTCACTTTTAGGTAGTACTGTAGTAGAATGTCCTATATTACATCACAAGATAACCAAACTTTTATGAGTGTAGCAAATGTTTGTTTACAGACAATTTCTGACTGAATGTGAAAAGAGGAAACATGTAGCCGTTTCTTTAGAGCATCTTGGCTTTGCATAGCAACAAAAAACTACTAGTAATCTTATAGGAATCTTACCTTTGGTCTTTTTGTGCAATTCGTCCAACGTCCCAGGGTTCTCGCGCTTGTTCTCATTTTCTATATTTATTATGTTTGTGTTAGTAAGGCCTGAGTTATAGACACGGTATCTGCTGGTTATACCTCCCATTCTAACGAGTAATTCGTTATACTTTCCCTAAATTCCTCAGAAATCGATGAACATGTGCAACAAACTGGAGAATAAAAGACAATCGCTTCAGAGTGAAGTTGACAGGTCGGGGTTGCCAGCAGCCAATATTTAATGGACCAGAGAGAAATAACTGTTCTCAGGAAATAACGTTGTTTTATAAACATATCACTACTTTTAACGATTTAAACATAAGGGTTATTAAAGTTTTACTTTGAGTACTTGTTTTTGGCATAGTAAGTAAAGTAACAAACAAAAAGAGCTGCATACAAAAAAAATATAATTGGTACGTATTTGGTGTATTGCCTAAAATAAAAACATTCACGGCCTTTAGAATATAATTTAATTAAAAGCTTCAATACAAATAACAACATGAAAAAGCACACACTTAACTTCTAATAAACAGTACAGTGGTGCGAGCACGGATCTTACCGATCGATAAATTTATCGGTAGACAAAACTGTTTATCTATCGAATTTTATCTACAACCGCTAGCACGGGACTCGGATCGGTAAGTTTTATCGTGTTCTGTTTTAGCGATATTTAAAAATGGCAACACGGCAATTTTATCGTCCCGTTCGTTCATCATTCATTCGAATCTTATATTTTTAATTGTTAGTGATTAAATTCTCTTTGTTTTGTGTTCTGTTTCTTATCGTGTAGGGTTTTTAAAGGAATTTTAATATTAACCATTTATTTATTTAATATTATTTTAATATGTCGAACCACCAAAGTACCTAAGTATCACATTTTCTAAGTCGTTTAAAAATCATCGTACCTAATATTTACTTAGTTGTAAGTGGATTACTTTTAGTAGATTATTTGCTCCATGCTTTTGTAAAAAGCCGTCAGCAATTAGAGGGCAAAAGACGACGCACAATAGCTTCAGAGACCTCCTTCCTTCACAAGTTTGCTAACTGTGCATTGTCCCAACGCCAAGTTATATTCTTGCTTAATGCTGTTAGTGAGGACCGGCAAAGAGTAGATTGTTGAGGTTAGAATAAAAATATGAAATAAGAAAAGAAAAAACTAAATTCCTGCTTTTTACAACAACATGGACGGGCAATCCGTTTGATCTAATCCGTCGGATGGTGCCCCAAATGCTTTCGATAACCACTAAGGCTAATTCTCGGGATATGCGAAACAACCTCATGAATCAGAATCTGCTAAATCCATGGAGTTGTTTCTCTGCCTCAGATGGCGCCGGACAATGTTAGTTTCTTCGCGACGTCGCTGTTACGTCTCTTTTGCAACCAGCAAAAGGTGCACGAATTCCTTTTTTTCACGACCGCCCAAGGAAAGTGTAATATTTAGTAACTTTCCAATGGCGTCGAAAGCATCGATAACTTTATCTACCAACTTTTAGATGCCGATAAATTTATCTACATATGGATATAATTTATCCACAAAAAATGTCATTTTCGAGTCACATGCTAGCTTTTAAACTAAATAGATAACATTTACCGATTATATCTACGGGTCGATAAAGCAAGTCCCATGCTGCCGATGTTAATTTGTCGACTTGAACTGTCAAATTTTATCGTCTAATGTCACTTTATCAGTCGATAAAAGATCCGTGCTCGCGGGGCAGGCTGTTTAAAACGGTTTTAAGCCACGACCACGTGGGTCGTATATCTTTAAAAATTAAGTTAAAAAGTCATATATTATACACAAGTATACTACTCTTTTAGGATTAGACAGACTGAAAACAATCTTGTAATGCGTATTTATGAAAATATACATTTTAATTTTTGATAATATATTGCAAGTATATTATTTCAAAGTCATTGCATATTTAAAATGTATTTTTTAATCATCATCATCAGCTCATTTTATGTCCCCACTGCTGGGCCACGAGCCTTCCCTATGGATGGATAGGGAGAACGGGCCATAAACCACCACGCGGGCCCAATGCAGATTGGTGGTTGTTAACGACTGCTAATGCAGCCGGGACCAATGGCTTTACGTGCCTTCCGAAGCACGGAGGAGCTTGAGATGATAAATTTTTAGTCAACCATCCGATGACCAGCCTTTGCGAAAGTTGCTTAACCTCAGCATTCGCAGATCGGACGCGTTAACCACTGCGCCATCGAGCTCCTCCTATTTTGTTCTTTTCACAACAAATAGCATAAGAAAATATTCTACCTTACGGAACGGCAACGTCGCATTTATTACTTTCATACATTCACACCTTCACGTAAGTCGCGCAGAGTCGCATTAGGCGAACAGCCAGCGCACTGTTTTTGTCTTATTTACACACGCGTGCTAGTCTCGCTCGCACTCGCCTAACTATGACTATTCCCGTCGCGCGCAGCTCGTGCGCATGTCTGCTACTTAAGGAGGGCGGGGACAGGGGTGCCTATGCGCTTGCTATTGTTGTTGTTGTTATTGTCTATAAGTATTCATATTGTTTTGGCCGAGGCCGGGCGATTATCTTGAGAATAAGTTACTATGCTGCGCTCTCGTAGCAAAGTTTTGGATCACTTTTTAGTTGTTTCCTATCGAACTCGATGGTAAAAAACATGTGTTGTGTAAAATCACTGTAATGCGGAGTACAAATTTGTAATGGCAAATAAAAGTTTATATAATTTTTAACGCAAATTTTGTTGCGAACAAATTACAAAAACACAAATGTTGAAAAAATTTCCACGAGCAGGGTTTGAACCTGCACCCTTCTGACTCTTCTCTTCCAATTGAGCTATCGTGGAATGAAATGTTGAAAAAATTTTTTCAACATTTGTGTTTTTGTAATTTGTTCGCAACAAAATTTGCGTTAAAATTTATATAAACATTTATAAATAGCTTGCCTACTTCTTAACTGATCTTTAGTATTTGTAAAAATATTATGATCGGATGTTAATGACGGTAACTAGTTGTTAACATTGAATGGGCGCCTTTGGCTTTCAAAGTAAAAAGTAAATAGTGTTGAATAATTTCGGCGGGCTGGTTAGAACCACGATAGCTCAATTGGAAGAACACCTGACCCGGTATGTCAGAAGGGTGCAGGTTCAAACCCTGCTCGTGGAATTTTTTTCAACATTTATGGCAAATAAACTTAAGAACCATATTTTAAAGTGCAAAATTTTTGTGTCAAGTCTCAGTAAATTCTAATAGAAACCGCATTTAGCGGTGTAGAACGTTTTAAACAATAAACGGTAAAAACCAAATGGTTTAAAACGTTTAAAATTATTTTTGCATCTCTTTGAAACTGAAAGGGATTAACTAAAAAAAATAAAACTATTCTAGTTATTTTATTATCATTAAAACATTAAAACCAAGAAAACGCCTTAGATAAAATTCTTACAGATTTGGCTGTATGGACTGGATCCCTCTGTCTAATCTCTAAAGGTTGGAGAAAGAAAAACACTGTTAACAAATCAAATGTCAATAAAAAAACTACGGCTGGCTAGAAATCTTGTCTGAGGTTTTTGTTTGAGCCAGTTTTATAGAGAAAGGGGGCCAGGAAAACTGCAGTTTACGTCAGTATAATAGAACAGTACTATAATATAAAAATATAATTAGTTTAAATAAATACAAATATCCAGCAATGCCTAAAGTTGTATCCAGAAGTATTGTGTGTTCAGACACCAAAGATCAAGAAGAGTACAATGAGACCAAACCTCTACACATTTATTACTGTATTTGTGGTCAGATGACATTAATATTGGATTGCACGTTAGACCGTCTCCCTATGCGACCTACTGACGGAGCCCGAGTGATCGACGGTTCAAAGCACGCCCATAAAATCACCTCAGACCCTGACGAAACAATATACTTGAAGCGTGAAAAAGGCATTGAAAGACAGTACAGATTGAAATGTAAAAAATGTGCAGTACCACTGTACTACAAACATGACCAAGAAAGCAATGTTGTGTTTATAATGCGCGGGGCTTTGGTTCAGTCTGCTGGTGAAGGTGGTGTTACAGATATTTACAAGCAAGTAGCTCTTGCACAGCCGAAAAAGATCATGGTTACAAAACATACCAAAAATATGGGTAAATTCAGTTCAGTTACTGTGTCCACAATTGATGAGGAAGAGGATGAGATTGAAGCTAGAGAAGTCGCAGACAGCTATGCAAACAATGCGAGGATTATTGAGAAACAGTTGGAGCGTAAGGGTATGAACAAAAGACAAGCTGAAACCCCTGCTCAGACTACTGAGAAAAGAGCAAGAGGAACTTTGATAGATAAATAGATTAGGAAGTCTTATTTAACTCCAGCAAAGTAAATATCAAGCACTAGCCAATCATTCATACCGCTCTACTTGTTATGGCATAATTATGTGGAACTAATTGTGGCACTGAATATTTTATTTGTAGTACACATTGTACATTACTAATTCTGTTGATACAAAAAAAACCAATAAGCTGCATATAATTATATGAATAAAATAAAGGGAGCATGAAAATATATATACAATGTTATTATTTTACTTCAAACACTTAACATTTATCTTTATTTATGATAACAAAATTGATTTTTATGTCACTAATTTAATAATTTGCTTGTAAATATTATTTTTTATCTATTTATAATTTTTATATAATGGTTTTGTTTAAATATGCACATACATCGGTTTCATATCAGTTAATTACCTTTTCATTTCTTCTCTCAGTTCTTCTTTCACTCCCAAACATAGTTATTTATGTACTAGGTAGGATAAAGGATACCGGAGCTCGTTACCGAGTGGAGGTTCGAGCTCCTTTGCGATCTTCGGATCACTGCTTAGTATCCAGTAAAATGCCTCTGGCCCTGCTACCGCCTTCAGCGGTATCGAAACGCCAGATTTGGCACTACTCGTCGGCAGATTGGGATGGTATGCAGGACTATTTCGCATCCGTTCCTTGGGAGCTGCGCTGCTTCAGTGGGAAGGACCCGACAGCTAGTGCGACTGCAGTTGCTGATGAGATAGTTTTAGGGATGGAATACTATATTCCGCACTCCTATCTCATCAGCAAACGCAGGCGCAACCGATGGTTCAACCGCGAGTGTGCCAACGCTGTTGATAAAAAGCAGGCGGCATACCGCGCTTGGAACAGGGGTAAAGCTCTTGGGGATCCCGAAACCCGCTCGCTGAAAGCAGCCTATAATAATGCCACCAAGTCCTGCAAAAGAGCTTACATTAGAGCGGATGCCCAGCGCGTTGTACGAGTCGGCCAAGAACTACTGACGCATCCTACGGGCAGCCGTAGCTACTGGCGTCGGGCCAAAGCCGTGCAATCGAACTTCTGCCAACCCTCGCTGCCACCATTGAGATGTCCTGACGGAACTTTAGCTCACAAGCCGCAGGAGAAGGTCGATCTCTGGGCCAAACTCTTTGCGGCTAACTCCCGAGTCGATGACTGCAATGCACAGCCACCTACAATTTTTTACTGTGGCCATACAAAGCCCGATTTTAAAATCAGGCAGTGTGACGTCCGTGCGGAGCTACAGTCAATCGATGTCCGGAAAGTTAATGGCTCTGATGGCATCTCTCCAATAGTCCTAAAAATGTGTGCAGCGGAGTTGTCCCCCGTGTTAACGCGCCTTTACCGTCTCTCGCTCTCTTCAGGTTGTTTTCCGGAATCTTGGAGAGAGGATAATGTGCAACCGGTCCCCAAAAAATGAGATCGGTCAGATCCATCGAATTACCGCCCCATAGCCGTAACTTCAGTTTTGTGCAAAGTAATGGAGCGCATTTTAAATAAACAACTTGTCCGCTACCTAGAAGAACACTCCATAATTCACGATCGCCAATACGGGTTTCGGCCGAAACGGTCAACGGGTGATCTTCTAGCGTACGTTGCACATCTTTGGGGTGAGGCTATTGACAAGCGTGGTGAGTCGGTGGCTGTTAGCCTTGACATAGCCAAGGATTTTGATCGGGTCTGGCACAAAGCTCTTCTCTCCAAGCTCCCGGCATACGGCCTGCCTGCACAGTTCTGCAACTGGGTCGCTGGCTTCTTGCACGAGCGTAGAATCCGTGTCCTGTCTGATGGATGCACTTCGCGGCTCATGTCAGTGAACGCTGGTGTCCCTCAAGGTTCCGCTCTGTCCCCCACGTTGTTTCTTCTGCATATCAATGATATGCTTCCACTTGGAAATATTCATTTCTATGCAGATGATAGTACAGTGCACGGTGGGTATTACTAGAGACTGAAGAGAAATGAGTGAATCTTGTCATTGAACTCAATCGGGTATTGGATGGACCTTATATCTAATTGGAGCTCCAATAATCTTGTTGAGTTCAATGCCAAGAAAACGCAGGTATGTGCGTTTACGGCCAAAATGTCACCATTCCATCCCCTTCCAACTCTTCAGGGCACATCTCTAAGCCTGCAGAGCAATATCAACATGCTCGGTATGGCGATTCCCTGTGATCTGAATCAAAAGGACTAGATCGAAGCCGTGATCAAAACACCTTCACGAAAACTCGGTGTCCTGAACAGAGTGCGGCGATTCTTTACGCCTGACCAGTTGTGTCTTTTGTACAAGACTCAGGTACGGTCTTGCGTGGGGTATTGCTCGCACATCTGGGATGGTTCCACAAAGTACCTTCTCGATGCCTTAGACAGATTGCAGCGTTGCGCTGTACGCATTATCGGCAATGCAGAGGTCACTAATACTCTCGAACCCCTGCAATTGCGTAGAGATATAGCGTCACTCAGCGTTTTCTATCGCTTATACCACGGCGAGTGCTCTGAAGAACTGTTTGACCTTTTCCCACCTTCTCCCTTCCTCCATAGGAGTACACGTACTGCTCTCCGGAGTCATCGCTTCAATGCCAAACATATCCCATCGCGCACAAAGAAATTTGGTGACTCGTTTCTTTGTCGCACCTCAAAAAGATGGAATAGTCTACCAGCACACGTTTTCCCTCCTTCCTATGGGGGTTTATATGGGGTCCTTCAAACGAGGCGTGAAAAAGCACCTTGTGGGCCGGCAGAGTGAGGTTGACTGATGCTGCGTTGTTTTCACGCTGCACCAGTTGTCTTCGCGTCTGGACTCCATTTCCACTTAACATCAGGTGGTATGGAGTCATTTGCCGTGCTAAGTATAAAAAAAAGAATAAAATAAAGCAAATACATATCTGATTCTCATATTTTTTATTATAAGAAAAAAAAATTACAATGGTTTTTAAACAATAAATAGGTAATTAATAATGTCTCAATTTAATATGATTGACGGAATAAATATATCTTTCACTTGCATTTTTTTCATGTATTTACACAATTATGTACAAAGATGTCATATCTAGCCACGTTGCTAGTTTATAAAAAGTACAGCTATATATATTAGATAAAGAGATGAGTTTGGAGTATGGATTTTAATAATTTATACATTATTTACAAAAACTTGATTGGATATCATTTGTATGTATTTAAAAATCAACAAAATATCAGTTTAAGTTTAAAATTTAGAATTTTTATTTCATTCACGTTTTAATCTTATTACTTAAACTTAAATTATGAAAAAATTAATACCGAAAAAAATTCAACAAATGGGTGACTTAAAACTGTTAGGTAATAATTATAATTGGTACAAAAGTATGAAATATCTGCAAGGAATATATTTAGTGAATTTTTTAGCAAACTTGTACATTTTTATAATTTAAGAAATTTATCGTTAAATCGCAGTCTAATGGTAGGTAGGTATAGATCTACGCTTATTGCAAGAACACTCGAAAAAAGTTGAGAAAGGAGTCTTAAAGATAATGTTTATTATCTCTGACCTTTTATATGCAATTTTATTTCTAGATAGCGTCATGGACGTAACATGCTTCGAAATTGGTTCTTCAAGAGCTCTCGCGAAGATGGTAGATCTTGTTTGTACACATACAGAAAAAAATGTTGAATTACTGAGATTGTATGAAGCAGTAACACTTACAGTGTGCATAGTTCGAGTTTTCTACACAATTAGATATAAGTAGAGTTATGTGAACTACAATTTTTCTGTCGTCTGTCATACAGGTAATTGAACCAAGCATATAGGTCGGACTGTTACCTATTTTATGTAAAAATAATGATTATTATAGTTATTATGACAATAAAGAAAGATGATTATTATTATTATAAAACTGTATGAGATCGAAGCAGTGCCACCTAGCGACTTATTCGTGAAACCAACTAGACACTGGGTAGCACTGTTTTGATCCCTGTAATTAACCTAATACTAAAGAATAGTGAACGCACTCTGCGGTTTAGGTAAGCCTTGTGCAAGTTTTATTCAGCTTTATTTTCACATTAATAAAAACAAGTTTTTGTATGGCAACATTGCAACTCCAGCAGGCGCTGCTTCTATGTCATACAAATTATAATATTCTTTTTTTACGTGTCGAATGAATGTGAATATAACTCACATTAGGCTGTCGGTCCAAGCCAAGCCACTCGCAACGCACCAATATTCATCATCTTATTTATTTTACTAATGGTGACATCGTAGCTTTATGCAAAGTTGAGCAACATGATTCAAATGATATATTATATATAATGTAATTAAAGAAATGATGTATATTCTATCGGCCATAATAATGGGATAAATAGAAATTGTTTAGTTTTGTAAGTAGGTACTATTGTATTTTTATATAAACTGTCAATGCTCATTTTGTAGGTAATCTTTTATAACTCTTGAGCTGCGATTTTTTTGACTTAGTATATTAAATAGGTATTTTATTTATAGTAAGATTTTCTTTGCTGTTCTATTTCCTTAAATACAGTCCACTATTTTCTATACGCCTCCTTTATAACCATGGTAACGTTAAGTGCTAGGTTATTGCATAGTGTTGCTAAAATTGTTGCTCCTCAAAATTAACTACAGTGTAAATGCACCATAACAAGTATAATTTGAAATTTATGTAATTTTGCAATCATCATAAGAGTGCGTTCAGGCTCAGGAGTCAGTTCAGGCTTAGACCTCTAAGAATGATAAATCACAATAAATGTTGCTTCATACAATCTATTGAAACAATACTATCTATTATGTTGCTATGAAAAAGTAGGTACGTACTACTTCAGTGTACTTTTCCATGTATAGTCGACAATGAAATTGCTTTACCACCTTACAAGTGAATTTTGTTTGCTTTTATTAAAACAACAAGTTCTATTTTTGTTTAAAAGACCAAGTGACAGATACGTTGTCATCATTGACAATGAGCCTTAGCTAAATTTTATTGTAATGGAAGTTTTTGTCAAAAGTGATAAAGCAATTTCTGGTTATTTCCTTGCAGTTTGGCACGTTTGCAATTGCATTGCAATTACTACGGTCATAAAAAAGGTATTATTGAAGACCAGTGGTGTGTTAAAATTGTCTTAGTCTAGGGGAATGTGGCAGGCGAATAAGGGTCGTTTCGAACTTACATAGAGTTCTGAACGTCAAGGGCACTTGCTAGGATCAACTTACATTACTAAGCCGAGCGGAGGTTTGCCACTTTTTACAAAAGATGTTTTCAAATCTACCGCCCCGTATTTTTTTTATAATTACCTAAATCTTCCGTGACGGATTTTTTAAACACTTGCAAAAAATAATAAAACATTTACCACTCGCTGCATGCTGTGGAATAATAAGTACTACATATGCGATTTTGTAAGTCAGAGTTTAACAAGACTTTTGGTATGTACCAGTTGGTATACACCATTTTATTAAATATTGCATAGGTAGGTACTACGCTACTGTAACTAAATGAAATTATTCCGTGTCATTTATTTATGATAGAGAAATTATGAAATGTACATAATGTTATGTTTCAATAAGTAAATGCTTGTAAAATACTTATTTTTTCATTTTACTTAATGTTCTAAAAGGGCAAAAATATGTTAACTTAGATCACATTTGAGAGTACGTTGCATATGGTAATAAAACTAAAGTATTTTTACCGTCAAAGAAAACAGTTTTCGAAACGATCAATTTACCCGTTGTGAAGCTCAACTTTTAGCTAAAATCTTTTTGTCCATTCTAAGGTTATCTGAAAGATATAAGTTATAAGACAACCCGTAGTACACACGGCGGCAGATCAACCTACCCAAACCTGTCAAATTTCTCCAATGAATACTGATCCTTAAAACCAAATTATAAAGTTCAAAATTGATTGTAGAAATTTGACAGTTTTGGGTAGGTTGATCTGCCGCCGTGTGACCTAAGTGTGCTTTTTTAGGTTCTTTGTCAAAAATGCATATTATCTAATTAAGGTAATTTTTATCTTTGGCAAAAATACTATGGATATTCTGATCTAATTATTTTTGTCCTTGCATTGGGCATTTGGCTTTTGGTATGCTAAGAGCATGTAATAGCTATATCAGTGTATCGTAGATCAGTGGTCATCTAGGAAAACGGAAAATTTTGGAGTTAGGTAGATAAGTACACAAACACACAAATGTTGACAAAATTTCCACGAGCAGGATTTGAATCTGCACCCTTCTGACATACCGGGTCAGGTGCTCTTTTCCAATTGAGCTATCGTGGTTCTAACCAGCCCGCCGAAATTATTCAATACTACTTACTTTTTACTTTAACATTTGTGTTTTTGTAATTTGTTCGCAACAAAATTTGCGTCAAAAATTATATAAACAAAACAAAAAAAAAATAGATAAGTATACCATAAATTAAAAGCCAATTTTTAAATAATATTAATCAACATCAGGCGCTCGCGTGATCTGCAACTGTGTTAGTGTTAGTATTTTGTATTTTTCTTCAATTAGTGTAAGTAACTTTATGAGATAACCTTATTTTTACAGGGCACAACCAAGTAATAACGACGGTACCTACACCAGTGAGCCGCGGCACATACTTTGCGGAACACTGTCGTAGACGATAGGGGAAGATAGTACAGTATCGGACACATTTTACTTTTGTCAAATTTATATCGAAATTGGAGACATTACAATAACTTTATTTAATGATTGTGCAATTTGAACATCAGTTGTTATGTGTTGGTGGTAAAAAGTAAAATAACTTTGTCAACAACAGATTTATATCGATTATTATTTAAAAAAAATATGGTTTAATATCGGACATCGTACGGTAGTATCGGACAGCATACTTGAAAGGCTAATAAAAATATAGGTATTAGTAAGAATGAGAATAATGAATATGCAATAGGTACCTTGCAAGCGTGTTCATAAGTGAAACAATTAACATTTAAGAAGAACGTAATATATACAATGAAGGAACTGATTTGTTAACTATCGGACAGCTTTGTTTAGTATCGGACATATTATTATTTTACTATTATTATTTATTGATATTAATAATTGAAGTCAAAGATGAACTAACTATAAACTAATTAGCAATAACCTGGTCTAACACTACTGGTAATAAAAAGTCAAATAAACTTGTTTTAACAAATTGGACACATTGAGCCATCGTACGAAAAGTCTAATTATGTATTAGTAGTTATTCATTTTTATCACAAAAAAATTACAAACTCTTTGCATACACACGGAATTCCTAAAACAAACAACCGGTCCGGTCACCAAGGTCCAATTCCCTAAATGTCCAGTTTTCGAAAGTCTATTGTCTGAAAGTCCATTCCTCAAATGTTTTATTCCTTGATTGTCTATTCCCCGAACGTCTATTTACCTGTGTGTCTATTCTCAGAAATTTTTGTTTTATAACTTAGTAGAAATCGAGAAAAATTTGACTTCCCCATACAAATCAAATGGCTTCAGGGTTCTTTTTAAATCTCGGCATCTTGATCAATAATGAAAATGAAATCAGTAGCTAGAAAGACCTAAAACAAAGTATTGTATTAATTTAGTAGAACGTGGTACAGTCTGTAAAGCGAGTCATTGGTTTAGGTACTAGTAGCGAGCTTACTAGTAGCTACTGAAGAATTTCACTATCCACCTCCTGGCTTCATAATGAGATCCTCGTTACAAGCCCAATCTATTGGATTCGTTAAAACAAATCATACTTATGAGCCCAAACTCGAAAGGTTTACTAGAAGCCACTGAAGACTTTTACTACAAAAAGTGATGTTTTTATTTTTTACTAGCTGACCCGGTGGACTTCGTACCGCTTTGACAGTTTCCATGACAACAAAACAAACAAATAATTTTGTATTGGAAAATTAAATTGTCGTTTTTAGTATTTTCCGTTACTTATTATTTATGTTTCTCACCGTTAACACCTTCCCTGAACTTCCACAAATATTTCAAAATCAAAATTAGCCAAATCGGTCCAGCTGTTCTCGAGTTTTAACAAGACAAACGAACAGCAATTGATTTTTATATATATAGATTTTTAATATTAAATAATAATACTATTATTATTTATTATTTATTTCGTGTAGTAATGGACATGAGGACGTGTCCCATACTATACGAAACTTCGCTGTCCGATACAATACAACGTGACTAACAGTACAATAATTTCATTTAAAAAAGAACATGCCATTTTATCATTTGTTTTAGTATCATTAATTCAATCTGTAATAAACGCATGATACACATGTAACGTGTGTCGTTTGTAATAACTTAAATTGTGCCGATAGTTCACTTAGCAAAAAAATATATTCCGTACGTAGATATTGATTTATTCAAAAAATCGATGCGGTGCGCACAGAAGCGTTGGCAGCTAGCCACGGACTAGTTCACCGCGTGTCTATGATTGGTATACTTTGCTAGGACGTTTGTAGAGGGCGCTGGGTAGTGAAATAGAGACGTTATGGACTTTGTCCGATAGTATACGCTGTTCGATAGTATACTATCTTCCACTACAACGTAGCATCACTGTAGCACTGATTTAAATGTTAATTTTCGTTTGAAAGAGTTTATAATGATAAGTGAATCTATCTACCTACAATGGTATTTTTATTGCGTACGCTCAAATGCTCACTTCTGTATAAGTCTTAATTTTTAGTGTACCTACTAAAAATTCTGTACGTTACAAAATAAATAACAATCCAAAATATAGTAAATGGAAAAACGCAGAGGTATTGATAGACTAAAGGTAGATATTCAAAACAGACAACATGCAAGAAAGCATCGTCAGTGGATCGTATTAAAAAAAAAACATTTTTATGTTGAAATAACAACAGTTTTACATAAACATTAAGCTTTAGTACCTATATATTACAAAACTTTAAAAATAAATATAATTTAAAATAATATCGTCGTACAAAAAATTTCGACGCATTTGTATAAAAATTGCACGTAAAGTAAATCAGAGAAAGATGGAAAATTTCAAAGAGTTGTGCCTCTAACACTTTGGCACCTACTAAAAATCTGTCAATATTACCTAAAATTAGTGGTCAATGCTAAGACGAGAGGATGTTTCATTTATAAAACACACTGCACCTTAATTTAATTGAAAGTCTATTTTAGACATTGCAATTTATAAATGTAACTTTCTCATATACTACACAAAATTGGATTTCTTTGAATTTAAGGTTTCACAATCAGTTCTTTGTAATCTGTCTCTAAGGGATATTGTCTTATGGGTCCAAAAATTAAAACAACACAGGGAGGCACTAAACAATTCCATAATTTATAGAGGCGTTAAAATACCTAGACCTATTTTCTTGTAATAGAAGTAATGTTTTCAGTAAAATATTCTATCAATATTGGCATTCAGAACTACATTACTTTAGTAGAACAGTGTGAAGATAATTAGTTTACTATAACAACATAATATTTTATTATGTAACGATTTTAACTTCTTTGCAATGTCGTCTATCTAGAAAAACATTTTGAAACCATTTCAACGTAGTTAAAATACATAGCTAAGTACGTAAAAGTTACATCTACCTATTATTGTTTTACGAGATAATTTGTTTCTCTCTCAAAATTTGCAAAATACTTTTATCTATATTTAAATTAGCTAGGCGAGCCAAGTTGTGTTGTTGTTTTCCTCCTTTTTTCCCCTAACGAGCCCTAAAGACTGACTGACCTAATTCTTCTTGGCCCTCGCTTGGAAATATCAAATTTTATCAATAACCTACAACTACAAATCTCACTTTTACCGTTACTCGTAGTTACGAAAAATTTCATTTTAAAAATATTTAAATTTATAACTTTGATCCGCCTGGTCGAGTAGGATTATTATTAATTAAAAAAGACGAAGAAAATTTTGAGCATCACCAATCAAGTCACACATCTTAAGTTCCAAATCTCAGAATATTGATGTTACGTATTTACTTAACTTTGTAAAGTATTTACTAAACCAGGACTGGTTTTCTTTTTCTTTTCCGCCTATGATGCGAGTGGCGTTTGGCGGTTTTCTGCGCGCCATTTTGTGCGCGGTCCTTCCCGCCATTTTGTGAGTCGCGTAGCGCGCCCGCGTGGGGGGCTGCTGCTATAACCGCTTGTAGGGCGGTGGCGGCATCGTCGCTGGCTGGTGGAAAGGGTGGTATCGGTGAGCTAAGATGTCGCCCTGTGACAGCCCAAATATCATCCTTTACATTAACTTATACCACACCTGTTTCTTCAAATATTATGAATTGCTTCACTATCACGAGTCTTTGCAACTTGGCAGCCTGATTTAAATTATTAGTTATTACTAGTATAATTTTGAAAATTTTATAGTGTTAGTAGTTCGTGGATGGTGAAGCAAACTACAAACTTTTGTAATACTTACAACTTGAGGTTGCTGGGTTTGAAGTTTCATATTTTTCTCCTGGATCATGAGTTGGTGAGCCGCTCTGTGAAACAAGGTTACGAACATACTAAGAATATGAAATACAATTTTAATATTTAATAAATACATTATTTTTCTATTTTTCAAAATCCAATAGACTTGCCTGGATATCTTACAATAAGCATGTAGCAACTTTTAGTATAATCTTAATTTATTATATTTAATGCTATTATACATTATAACACTAGTTATATTTAATATTAGTTAACTACTTAAATTGCGGGATTGAAGTTTTTTGAAACAACAAAGCTTTGATTTTATTTGCCCTTATTTCTTCATGAGATTGTAATAACACGTCTGCTTAACATGTTTTGCTTTATTCAGTTATTTTTATTCGAATGCAGAAATTGTTAGTATTCCATAAACATAGTGAATGACTCATTTATGCCTATACAAAGCCGTCCTTTTAATTGTATTTCTTACCTATCCATTTGTTCTTGTGTCATTTCCAGTGCCTCTTGCATTTCTCGAGATGTATTCCTTACAAAATCTGCGTCACAATATGCTCCTAAGCCCTGTTCAGCTAGCACCTATAGAAAAAAGTTCAATAATGATTAAGATTTGGTAAAAGCATACAATCAAGTTAAATAACTATATCAACTATGGTATTTTACCCTTGTGACTAAGCTTTCGGCAGATCCAACAACGGGAACGGATGTGTTGACTCCTCGAGGGCTGCCCGGTAGTGATACATGGCCTCGAGTCGAGTTATCCCCGCCTGTAATTTGAATCTCGTCAAAAGTATACCTGGATGATATAGTTGTGCATGCATCCGGCGATGCCTCGCTTAGTGGCATTTCATTAAAACTTTCATAAGGCTCAAATGAGAAAAGGTCTTAAAATTTTACTTCAAAGCTTGTTAAATAATATAAGATCTAAAATTATAATTACACTAATACGAGTATACCCATTAACTTGTATAGTGGTCAAACAATTTAAAAATGTATTTCAACACAGTAAAGTTATTTTAAACTAGAATGTAATGATGGCAGTTTGGTGTCGAACCAACTTTTATTTTTGGGCAAGCATATTGTTTAAACAGTCAAAGGTTTATCTATTTTAGAAAAAAAATATATTTGGAAATAAGTAATGCTACTCTATTTTCTAAATTGGTCTAAAGCATTTTTGAAGCTTTAGCCGGCCTGCCCTCTAAAGCAATGAGTAATGCTTACAATGCGTCTAAAAAGTTTAATATTGTTCTCGTGAAAGTTTTATGATCCTACGAATCGTCGTGCAAATCCCATGGTCAACCTGTCATTATGGTAACTAATGTTATATTACTAAAAGCTTCTAGGTCCGTACGTACCTGATGCAGAACTATAGCGTTATCAATGGCGTGTTATTTAGCATGCTATCGTTCATTATGATTTTGTTAAAGAAATCTAATTAGTTACAATATGAAAGCTGTTGTTATAAAACAATGTTTGTTATATAATTTGTACCTGCCGTACGCGTTGAGTGCGAATCGTGTGTGTGTTTTAATTATACCTGGGTGATAAATTAAGTGAAAAAGTTGCATGTTTTGCAAGATTAATCAACAGAGAAGCGATGTTAATGTGTGTTCGCGTACCAGATTAAAGTACCGTGGATTGGCGTCTATGAATCCGTTCGTCAATACGTCATTGTTTGCTCTGAAAATCTTAGATCGATAATAGTGATTAAAGCAAGTACATGAGAAAGAGCTTCCTTCGTCTAAATTTAACAGAATAAATATAATTATTTTAACTATGTTCATTTATTTTTAATAAATTTATGTAGGTATATTTTATAATACCCTCAGAGAAAATATGGAAAGTTAATATTATATACTTTATAGGGCGTACGTAGGACATACTTTGAGGTGTACAATATGTCCATTTTGGAATTCGTCCAGTTCGGAGTTCTAATGGCAGTCATAGAGAGCTGTTATTTCTTTTAATTGTAAAATAGTCTATCTCAGATATCCTGTATCTCTTCAAGACTTCCTTGTATTAGGATGTCTGTTATTTTCATACATGAGTCGAAATCGGTGGCTCAGTTACAAAAAGGTTTATCCTAGACAAGTGCTTATTTTTTTATAATTTACTTATTTTTAGGTATGGCTTATTTTTTCAATTTAGTTTCTTTGCGCATAAGTATATGCGCAAAGGCATATAAAAGAGATTTTCCAATTTGATCATTATATTCCTCTCAAAATTAAAGCTCGTGGAGTGTTTGCGAGATTTGTTTGGTTAACAACGCTCGTCACTTTGGCCTATAGACAACTAACAGAGAAGGAAGCTCCCGCCAGCGTGCGGACCTGAGTGTGCGTGCTGCGCTAGAGTGCGCGCGGGCGGGGCATGCGAGCCCGCCGCGCCCGACGACGCGCTGCGCACCATCCGACCTGCCGCCGCCGCCGGCCGCGCCGCCCGCAGGCTGCGCCGCTCTCCGCGCGCCGTGTGCGAGAACGCGAACGGCAGCCGCGCCGCCGCGTTGTACCCATACAACGTCATCGTCCGCGACTCCGTCGTCGGCGTGCAGTCGCTCGCGAGCAGCGGCGATATCTTCGGCTGGATCGACGCGTCCGCCGCCGGCGACGGCGTCCGGTCCTCCGGCGACGCTTTCGGAACGGACAACCGTTCCCGTGACGATGCCACCTCTTCGGGGTGTACTCGTTGCCGTGAACCACCGCCGGATGATAGGTAGTTGACGCAGCCGAACGCGAGCCCGATCTGCCCGAGCATCTCGGGGTAGTTCGACTTTTGGTTGCTAGAGTGCGAGTGTGCGGTTAGTTGTTACTCGGCGGTAGCGTTAGTGGGGACGAGTGATTGGGTGCACACACTCCGGAGCCTGTCTCGACGCACGAAATTCATACTTCGTGTATAAGTAATATTTTGTAATTTAGCTTTTCAAATAATCGTATTATACTTTGTATTTCAATCGAGAGTTCGAAGCAGACTTGAGTTCGTTAGAATGGCAGATAAGGGAACAGGCAGTTCGAAAATAGAAAACTAGCACTGGAAAACCACACTTGACTACCTTGATAACTAGCGTTCTTTAGATCGTATGTGGTTCTTCTGCAATATAATAAGCATTATTTGCTTTAGACATCGTTACTGTTATGACATCTAGACATTTACTTGATTTCTTAATGTTACATGGATTGTTTGAGAATGAAGTTTTTGTAACAGTCGATACTTACTCTAACACCTGGTATATTTTTTCCGATTCGCCGTTAAAGATTAATGGTCTTAGAGGTATCTGCTCCTTAGGTTGGCCATTTGCGCTAGAAAGGACATAAACCACAATATCAGTATTTTCAATGATAATTGGTGATGCTAAGGTTGTATACTTGAAACGATAAACTGTACTTACAGGTTTGGTGCGAGAGGTAAAGACGCAACACCGTACTCCCGTTGCATCAGTGAGCTTAAATGATTCCCGACACCATCAGCTATAAAAATATATATTCAGTAATTTAAAAAAAAAGTCTTTAACTATGAAGTTGACGTGTGGAAAGTATATATACATAATATCCTTAGAGCATTAAACCAACATAATAATATAATAAATGAAAAACATTGCAGTTAAAAAAATAAATAAGGAAATCTAAAAATATGGTATAATTCAAACAAATAAGCAGCAATATTTTAATATTGTAAAAAATACGAAGTAAGCAGTTTTTCGGAATGGGAAATTTTTGTAACTAAGTAATGTAATAACTTAGTCAATATTATATTAAAATTTGTGAGTTTTTGATATTTTCTGTTTTTTCAAAGGTAGAAGAAAAATATTACCTGCAGGAGGATCACCATGTTTGCGATGTCTGTGGAAGTTTCTGTTGGGCCCGTGCCTTCGTATGCTTGACCAAACTCCTCCGAACAATGAATGATTTCTCTGCAAAACATGTTTTTTCTAATATATAATAACTCTGCAAATGACTACTTCCCACCTGATTTTAAGTGAAAATGGAGTCCAGACGCGAAGATAACTGGTGCAGCGTGGAAACAAACGTACCATCAGTTAACCTCACTCTGCCGGCCCACAAGGTGCTTCTCCATGCCTCTTTTGAAGGACCCCATATCATAGGAAGGAGGGAAAACGTGTGCTGGTAGACTATTCCATCTTTTGGAGGTGCGACAAAGAAACAATTCATCAAATTTCTTTGTGCGCGATAGGATATTTGAGACAGTGAAGCGGTGACTCCGAAGAGCAGCACGTGTACTCCTATGAAGGAAGGGAGAAGGTGGGATGAGGTCAAAGAGCTCTTCAGAGCACTCGCCATGGTATAAGCGGTAAAACACGCTGAGTGACGCAACATCTCTACGCAATTGCAGTGATTCAAGAGTATTTATTTAGCAATGGCAATAACTGTTTTTTTTCAGATAATAATAAATAAAAACAGACTTTACTATCAAGAGATCTGATTTTTTGATAAGTGAATTTAAAAATGTCTATATGGTAATTAAATTGTAAGCTCTGTAATTCTATAAATCTGATTGAGATAACATAAAATATTGGCGATACAAGACATTGATTCCGAAAATGTGTTTATAAAACTTAGTTAAAAACATTAACTATTGTGTAAGTAGCATGCCTTTTTATCAACAGTCTCCTCTATAACGTAATCGTCTTCAGTATTATCAAATTCACTTACTCTGTGCATAGGTACATCGCATTCGGCTGTGATGTCATCCAAGTTACCCGATATAGCCCTCTTCAGTTCAGGACCTGCTTCGTGCAGCGTCCGGAGACCAGCTTGGAGGGTCATCTGGTGATTCTGCTCATCGTTCTGCCTCATCTCTTGCTCCTTTCGTTTCTTGAACCTTATTTCAAACAATTGAAAGTTACTTAAAACTTAATTTCGATGACCCTACTGCACTGATTTGAATGCGTATTTGTGCAACTATTGTTTCTATTCTATAATAAGAAGTGTATCGAAAATTCGCCTAAATTTCAAAGCAGCTATCTTCTATCAAAGTATAAATGTTGATAACTATGACATATTAAAGTATTTTATTTCAAACTGAAAATCTTTTGAAGCCATTATTATTATAAAGAGATATGATTTAAATCTAAATGATTAATGTTTGATTTATCTTAAACTTTTATTACTTTTAAAGTCTAAATCTAAATTATTTCGGAAACAAAAATACCACAAACCACAACATGGAATCACAAAAGGGGATTTCAAAAAATATTACAAACTTTATTTAACTTTTATCGGGTATTTCAATACTTAACGTTGCATGCTTGTTTGTAGCGAGCTTAGATTTGTAATTAGAAATGATAATAAAAATGGATCTTGTCAATACTATAGCAAAGACGGAATACTCTTAACAATAATTGGTAAACATAGGAAATCATGCATGGAATATTGAGAAATTGAGATGAATTTGTAACAGTTCACATTTGTGAGTGCCTAATGCGAGTTTAATTTTCCATTCGATCACGGTCACGTTAAACGAAAATTTGTATAGCATTGAAGCAGCTAATCTTGGTAATAAACAAGGTGAGTTAAAATTGCTCTCAACGCTCTCATTTTATTTTATTTTTATTTAGGAATTAAACAATTACACAAATCCATGTAAAATCGAACATACAAGATGTTGCCAAACTTATAGCAATCAGATGAGATGATGATGATGACACAAATTCTCTATTTCGTTATCGTGGTCGAATTGTAAATAAAATTCGTACAAGACACTCGGGATGGTTAACGGCAAAACTTAATCTATGGACGTTTAAAATCTATATCGCAAAGGATCATCGCAGCATTTAACAATTAGAAAAGGGCACATTCTCGCTTTTCTATAACACATACGTTTCCTTGCGTTACTTACGCGTGATTCCTATGGAACAAAAATAACTATGTCAGTATTGACCGAACCAAATTTTAAATAATAACAACATAATGTGAAATCAAAACTAGTTTTGAAGTCATAATATTTTGCACATATCTTTTACTTACATATATAACACATATATAACAAAATAAGAATAAGAAGATCATAAACAAGATTGTTCCTAAACAATTGTTTGTTTATCACAGTCGAGTAAGAAACAAAGCGATAAAATAATGCCAAGATTATGCAAAAATTTGAAAAAATTTAGAAAAAGTTCCCACAAGTAGAATACGAATTTGAATTTTCCACGGATCGGACACAGCCACGATAGCTTCATTAGTAGGGCACCTGCTACGGATGCTGCGGATTCATATTCCGCTTGTGGAATTTTAACACTTTTCCTGAATTAAAATTTGATTGCAGTATTTGCGTAAATTATCTAAGTTAAGATTTATCAAGAACTAAAGGGCCCAAATCACAAACCTTCTAAAGTAGTCCTGTATTAGGAAGGTGGCGTAGAATTTGCCGACAGTGATTTCGTTGGGGTCCCCTGGTGGAGGCACTACCTGGTCTAGAAGTTTCGGTGAAGTACGTTTCCAAATTTTCTTTATTACGGCACGGAGTTGTGTATTGCAGTCGTCAATATTCCCTGTAGAATAAAAGAGCAGAATATTATTGACAATAATGGAAATCTTTTTATCGCTTCTAAATTGGCCAAAAGTTTTTGAATTTGAGTATTGAATGGAGATACTATCGAGATTATTGCTGCTTTCGTTACGATATAGGAAGGTGCGAATCCATCATCGGATACATATTGGCATAAATTAAAGAGGCATATTTTAAAGCTGTATAACATTTTTTAGCATTCTCTTCGTTTCGCACAACGTTCATTTTTTTTACATTCAGAATAAATCATTTGGCATACTTTATTTCCCCACAATTGTTCGTTTCTTCGACCACGCTGGAGGAGATAACTTCTTTTATCATAATGATATATCAGCATCAAATGTTCATGCATAAATGTTTTTACTATAACGATTACTAATCATAACATACATAAATAAAAAGCCATGTCATATCATAAGTGATTGTGAAACGAGTATATCATCATCTATTTTATCGCATCTGCCCACCAACAATTTTTGTATGGAGCTAGATTGCTGTTCAATTTCTAACCTATCACGTGACCTACAGGAGCAGGGCAGCTAGTATTTCTGTTGTCTAATAAATAAAATTTTAGACATACAGCAATTATGTTCTTTACATTTATGCTGATTAAAATTATGATAAAGACAATTGTAGTAAGTTAAAATTATGCCGATGATACCATTATGGGTTTATAACACTCTGCTTATCATAATTTATGCGAGAAAACTTTATGCTGAAACTGTTTTTCCAAACTACATTATGACGTAAGAGATTATGCGACCGAAAGGGCTCCCTCCATCATCATATCATCTAAGTTCACTTTTAAAAAATATTTGAAATCCTATCTTTTATAGAAGCAATGCGTGGGTATACCTAACGGGTTCTCGGTGGCGGACTTCGTCGTTTAGGTCACGGTCACGGTCAATCCCTTCCCAACCCCGCTCCTTTAGTTGTATTATTATTCTCTTTATTTATCTTTTCTCTTAGCCTAGGTTTGTTATAATATTAATTTAAAAGTAAAATAAAAAGCACATACATAAAAAATATTATAAAAAAACCTAGCCTAGGGTGC
This sequence comes from Eudonia lacustrata, assembly GCA_947562085.1. Classification (NCBI taxonomy): domain Eukaryota; kingdom Metazoa; phylum Arthropoda; class Insecta; order Lepidoptera; family Crambidae; genus Eudonia; species Eudonia lacustrata. The sequence goes on from OX387334.1 coordinate 13,096,768, forward strand.
CGCCGGCAACGGGGCAGGGCTCAAGCTGCCGGTGGCTAACCACCGGCAGCCACTCCTTAGCTGTCCTCATCAAAAATTATGACGCAAAGCGCTTTGTGTTTAGGCGGTATGTTGACAGCATAAGGATGTCAGTCCGCGTCTAGTTCCCCGAAGATGGAAAGGAGACCGTGTCGTTTAGTGCCTACATTTTTGTTTTTTTTTGTTTGTCTATCGTCTTCTGGGTAATAGCAGAATACCAGTGCTTTGCTTATGCGTATTTTTGTGTATAAGCAAAATCAGCTACTGAGCTATCGCCCTTTTGTGTCTGCAGCACACATGTATAGAAAATTCTATTTGTTATTGTTAATGTTATTTTCCATAGATTTTTTATTTTTTACTTTATTTTTGTTATGTGTGTGATGTATTAGTTCAAATAAAGTGTTTCTATTCTATCTATTCTATCCCTAATTATAAATAATCAAACGTGTGAGCTTTTTCGTCAAATTAATAATTAATTAATGCTTTTCTTTACAATAAATGAATGCTTCCATTGTTATTATAAAAACAGCCCGTGTTTAGTAAGTTTATTAGGTGTGTCTGAAACCAGGTTTTATAAACTGATGCTGATCTTTGTTTTTATTAACTAATAAGGAACTGCATCATTTATAGACCAAGTATAAATTTGTTTCATGTTTGTAGAATTTTAAATAGTTTTACCATCAGTTTACAACGCACTTGTCTATAGAGAATTGGCCGGTAATAAACTCAATAGAAATAGTTTGGAACTGTTTGATTTACCTTCCGTTTTTATCTTCAACGAAGTTCTGACTACAGCAAACAACGTCGCGTTGAATAGCACTGTACCGTCAGAGTTTAAAGGCATGTTCATTGACACTAGTCTTTTACATGCCACACGATGTGGACATAGCTTACCGAAACCTGAAAAAACATTTGTATAAGTTTAAAGATATTTATCCTTAAAAAGGACAACAACAGTCATTTACACGAAAATAGTTTGTCATACCTTAATTAAACTTAAAAACCGATCGCTTACAATGTTTTCAACCCTAGATAGTGCATATTTCTTTGAAAAATAATATTTAAACAAGAGAAAGGTATGTAGATTTCATGGTTACAAAAATAGAGTACATCGAAATATATTTCGATAAACATTTATGACATCATTTCCATGCTTTGTAGCAAATACAGAATAGTGAATAAATAAAACGAAGAATCAATTACGCATACATTAGTTACTTACCTAGCGGAGGACTAATTTTTCTAAGTAAAGTAACTACATCTAAATGTTTTATTCGACCCTTTGCATCAGGATCATATTCGCTCCATAATCTAAAAAAAATACCAATAATAATTATTGAGCCATAATTGCATTATAGTAGCATATTTCTGAAAGATTTCCTAGAATTTAATGTACCTTATAAATTCATCTAAGTGGTGTGGTCCCAAAATTGACCAGTCTCTGGTTAAATAGTCAAAATTATCCATAATAACGGCGACGAACAAATTAATAATCTGGAAATGAGATAATGTAATGAAATTAAAAGCAGTTAGCAGAAGCAGACATACCTACACATTTTGCGACTAAGACGATTTGCGATGTATACGAAGTAAGAAAATGGTAATTTAGATAATCAGACGAATTGCGATTTAGGGAATCCACGCTCTACCCCTTAGAATACAAAGTTACAGATACAGAACCAAAAATTTTTATAGATTGATAGAATATTGTTTTCTTTTAACTTGATATCGCTATGACATTATTTCACTTGATGTGAAGTGAAGATCCTTGAAGCTGGAAACTTTAGATACTGAGGAACTATTATTCCCACTATGGGAACAACATAGCTGGTCGAAGCAATAACCTAGCAAGACCAACTTAAAAGTGGCACTTGAAAAAAACCACCAATAAAAATACAGAAACAAATACGTACCAAAAAAGAACAAAGAACATAAAAGGATATGAAGTAAGGAAATGCAAGGACGCTGCCGCACGACGTCCCACCCTCTTCTCCCTCCTCATCATAGTTTTTGTCGCACTTCACCTCTGGCTCTGGGGATACACCCATCATTATGTCCTGCCAAGCTTCACCTATAAAGAAAGGTAAATCTGAGAATTCTATTTCAGTTACATACCATTGAAGTAAAATATTCCTACGTTTTTTTAAAGCTTTCATGGTCACTTACATTATAAACGGGATAATCCCGTTTTTGTTGTTTGATTGGATACTCACAAACAACAAAAAACATGGTAAAATCCTGTTAATAATTATTATTCTAACAGTCCTGAGGTTTTGTTGATTATTATACTTCGCGCCTCGTCCTCGAGATTAGTAGTTAATTATTTTATATTGTTACTTGTAGTATCGCATAGATGTCACCACTCCTGCACTATCGTTGAGATTTAGTTTTTTTTTTTTTTTTGTTGTGGGTATCCCTATCTTTCTCTATGGCGCCATTGCCTCGCGTTCGTCATTCGCATTTTAGTGCTCGACCACTCCAGTCACTTTAAATTTCTTCCGTGTTCAATCGACTGTTTTCGTACGCAAAATGTCGTAATGTAAAAATCCTAAGACTTGTGAAGAAGAACTTGAACATATAATGAAAAAATGCGCAAGCTACAGCGCTAAATACGTGACAAAGGAAGCCCGGCGAGTGACTCGCCGCCGTTAACACACAACAACGGACTCGTAAACTCAGGTAACGAGTGTTTTATTAACTTATCAGTGTCTTAATTTTGGTACATACAGAATGCAACCAGAGTTAGCCGTTGGGGCTTCTTCGACGCATTCAAAAGTAACGGTTGGCGTTGAATCCATTGGGGATTTTTACCTAACCTTGACAAGATAACAATCGTTATCTAATATAAGTGCAATGCCATTATTTAATGTTTTCCAAATACGCACTTTTTGCTCGTACCTAGTTAAGTATAACGTATTAACGTTGTCTTATATGTATGTAACTGAACTAATTTTGGTACATACAAAATGCAACCAGATTTAGCCGTTGGGGCTTCTTCGACGCATTCAAAAGTAACGGTTGGCGTTGAATCCATTGGGGATTTTTACCTAACCTTGACAAGATAACAATCGTTATCTAATATAAGTGCAATGCCAATAATTAATGTTTTCCAAATACGCACTTTTTGCTCGTACCTAGTTAAGTATAACGTATTAACGTTGTCTTATATGTATGTAACTGAACTAATTTTGGTACATACAGAATGCAACCAGATTTAGCCGTTGGGGCTTCTTCGACGCATTCAAAAGTAACGGTTGGCGTTGAATCAATTGGGGATTTTTACCTAACCTTGACAAGATAACAATCGTTATCTAATATAAGTGCAATGCCATTATTTAATGTTTTCCAAATACGCACTTTTTGCTCGTACCTAGCTAAGTATAACGTATTAACGTTGTCTTATATGTAACTGAACTAATTTTGGTACATACAAAATGCAACCAGAGTTAACCGTCGGGGCTTCTTCGACGCATTCAAAGTAACGGTTGGCGTTGAATCCATTGGGGATTTTTACCTAACCTTGACAAGATAACAATCGTTATCTAATATAAGTGCAATGCCATTATTTAATGTTTTCCAAATACGCACTTTTTGCTTGTACCTAGTTAAGTATAACGTATTAACGTTGTCTTATATCCACACCTATGCCGCAATTATCTGATTGATTGTCTGAAGAACTCGATAATGCCGAGCTAGTTGGCTTTACCCATGAGGTACAGGCGCCTGCTGACGATAGTCTTGTAGATGCAATGACTCCCCCAGAAGCGCCCTGTACGTCTTCGAGGGCTCCAGCCCTTGATACTACCAACAAAGATGGTGAATTGGACACTGATGTCCTTGAAATTCTGGGTGACGATCCGTTGCTCACAGAAAAACTTGGCAAAGACATTCGGCAAGAGCTTGCTTGCCGACTTGAACACACATCCACAGAGGGTCTTAATAAAGAGGGTCGTAAAGAATTGATTTCGAAATACTCGATACCCGCCAATGCTTGCGTATTAACCCCCCAAAAATAAATACCAAAATCAAAGTGGCTATTCCTGAAAACACTGTTAAGCGAGATAAAGGTATAGAAGCCAAACAAAAACAGATAGCAAGTGCTATTTCCTGCCTAGGAGAAATCATTACTGCCCAACTTACGTCAAAGGACATGGACAAAGAAACGCTTTAAAAGCTTATGGATCTCAGCCGATGGCTATGCGATATTCATCATGGGGTCTTTTTAACAAGAAGAAACTTCATCCTTTTTCATTAAAAAAGGATCTTAAAGAACACCTTAGCAATACTAAGAATGACACCTTTTTATTAAACGAAACGTTAGCTGAGACTAATAAAACAGCTAAATCGATTATTAAATCAGGAGTCAAATTAAAGGCTGATGCATCATACCATAAAAATATACTTAAGCGGGCGAATTCACTAAACCAGAAGAATTTAAACCGCAAAGCTCCTGGTCCAGCATACAGGCAGCCGGGCCCACCGCCGAGGAGCTACGAGCCTGTAGGCCCCCGCGCACCACCTCCGCCACCGCCGCCCGCGCACTCATTGAGACAGCCGTTGCGTCAGCAACAGCTGCCGGCACTGATGCAGACACAGGCACGTCGTCGCTACTAAATTCAGTTGAGTATGCCGGCCGTTTACATTACTTTAAAACGCAATGGTTCCTTATTACGAAAGACAGAACAATTCTTTCTTGGATTGATGGTTATAAAATCCCTTTCTCGGCTCCAGCATTTTAAGATTCGATCCCACACACTCCGGTTAAAAGTAATGAAAATAATATTCTTTTTTACGAAGCTATTGGTAGATTTAGATTTAGATTAGATTGGACGTAGATATTGAACGGAATGCGAACCTTGTAAAAACCAGTTTATATCAAGTATATTCCTTACGCCGAAACCTAACGGTAAAATGCGGTTTATCTTTAACCTTAAAAAATTAAAACTAGTAAGAACTGCAGGATTAATTTCCACACTTTATCTTGATGATGCCGATGATATGCCGTGCGGTGACGGCCTAGAATTGCACCACCCCAACTCCTCCCGTGGGTGTCGTAAGAGGCGACAAAGGGACAAAACCGGGGGGCGGGCAGCAGCGCCCTCTGTAGAACAACCACACACAAGAACTGCGATCCCCAACCCGCATGCCCAGCGTGGGGATTATGGGCACTACCCCCCCCCCCCCTTATGATAAAACAAAGAAAGAAATGGCCCCTAGTTCCCGGCCGCCTCGCTATTCCTGGCCAGGGTAACGGCGGGGCAGGGGGTGCTAACAATCACCGGGCTACCTCAGGCTGCCACAAACAACTGACCCTGGCTACGTTCAACGGACGCACTCTAAGGCTTGACCACCATCTAGCGCAGTTGGAAGTGGAGTTAGAGAACATAAATGGCATGTTCTGGGGTTATGTGAAGTCCGTAGAGAGGGGGAGGACACCGTAACCCTTGACTCGGGCCATCTTCTCTACTTTCGCGAGGGTGATAAAACATCCCAGGGCGGCGTAGGCTTCCTCGTCAATAAGGTCCTCTCGAACAACGTTGAAGAAATCTCCAGTGTGTCGACCAGGGTAGCGTACCTGATCATTCGGCTGTCCAAGCGTTACAGCATGAAGGTCATTCAGGTTTACGCACCGACCTCGGCACACTCAGATGATGAAGTGGAGGATTTGGATATGTCTTCGTACATGAAGACATATCCAAAGCCTTGCATAACACCACTAAGGCTCATTTCAACGTTGTTATGGGGGACTTTAACGGCAAGGTGGGAACCCAGACTGGCAACGAATCCCGGATAGGACCGCATGGTTATGGAGTTAGGAATCACAGGGGGCAAATGCTTGTCAACTTCCTCGAGAAAGAGGGGCTGTTCTTAATGAACTCCTTCTTTAAGAAACAGCCTCAAAGGAAGTGGACATGGCAAAGTCCTGACACTGTGACCAAAAATGAGATCGACTTCATCATGACGGATAGCAAGCACATATTCAGAGATGTCTCAGTGATCAACAGGTTCAATACCGGATCTGATCACCGACTCCTGCGAGGCTCTCTGAATATCAACTTGAAGCTTGAAAGACACTGTCTGATGAAGTCCACGCTCCGTCCTAACGCAATTCAAATCATGGCGGGCACCGAGAAATTCCAGAAGCTTCTCGGGGACAGATTTGTTGCCTTGGAACCCACTGATGACGCTAACGAGACCCTACATAATCTGGTCGAAACGTTGAGGGACGAAGGCATTAAGTTCTGCAAAAAACAGCGTACTGGCAAGAAATCCAAACTCTCGGCTGAGACTCTCGGGCTGATGACAAGAAGACGGGAAACCACCCAAGCGACTTCGTCGGAGAGGTCAGACCTGAACAAGCAAATTGCGAAGATGGTACGGCGCGACCTTCGGAGCTCCAACACACGCCTCATTGAAGAGGCGATAGAGCGAAACCGAGGGTCCAAAGTATTCACTCAGCAGCTTGGCAGGAGCCACCTGACGAAGCTTAAAACGCACGACGGGAGGACCGTATTGTCGAAGCCGGAGATCACCGCCGAGATAGAGGATTTCTATGGCCGATTATACGCTGCACATGCCCCTCGTTCCCGACGAGACGTCCACGATTCCAGAGCCACCCTGACACGCCACTACACCGACGAACTGCCAGACATCAGTCAAGACGAGATCGTGTTAGCTCTGAGACAGCTTAGAAATGGAAAAGCCCCCGGTGAGGACGGAATTACATCTGAGCTTCTGAAAGCTGGAGGAGCCCCTGTTATACAGGAATTGCAGAAGCTCTTCAACGCCGTCCTTCACAGTGGGAGAACTCCAAAGGCGTGGAGCGGGAGCTTGGTGGTGCTCTTTTTTAAGAAGGGAGATAAAACTCTCCTTAAAAATTACAGGCCCATCTCGCTCCTGAGCCATGTCTATAAGCTTTTCTCACGAGTGATCACGAATCGTCTCGCCAGGAGACTCGACGAGTTCCAGCCACCGGAACAGGCCGGGTTTCGCAGAGGATATGGTACCATAGACCACATTCACACAGTGAGGCAGATTATACAGAAGTCTGAAGAATATAATCAGCCCCTGTGTCTGGCTTTTGTGGACTATGAGAAGGCCTTTGACTCTGTTGAAACCTGGGCTGTTCTGGAATCCTTACAGCGATGCCAAGTGGACTGTCGTTATATCGAGGTGTTGAGATGTCTTTACGAATCCGCCACCATGAGTGTCCAAGTACAGGGCCAGCAGTCCAAACCCATCCAATTGCGCAGAGGAGTGAGACAGGGGGATGTCATATCCCCGAAACTGTTCACAAGCGCGTTGGAAGATATGTTTAAGACGCTGGACTGGAAAGGAAAGGGCATTAACATAAACGGTGACTACATCTCATACCTGCGATTCGCTGATGACATAGTTCTGATAGCGGAGTCGCTAGAGGAGCTGAACCAGATGCTGGACGGCCTAGCTTCAGCCTCGCGACGCATCGGTCTTGGCATGAATTTGGATAAAACCAAAGTCATGATCAATGGCCACATTGATCCGATACCGGTCGTCGTACATGGTCACCTTCTTGAAATTGTTTCCGAATACACTTACCTCGGGCAGATTCTGCAATTAGGTAAAAACAATTTTGAGAAGGAGGCCAAGAGGAGGATCCAGCTGGGCTGGGCAGCGTTTGGGAAACTACGTCGAGTCTTCTCGTCATCCATACCGCAATGCTTAAAAACGAAAGTTTTTAATCAGTGCGTCCTACCTGTCATGATCTACGGAGCTGAGACGTGGACACTCACGGTAGGGCTGGTCCACTAGTTTAAAGTCGCTCAGCGAGCTATGGAAAGAGCTATGCTCGGAGTTTCTCTGAAGGATAGGATTCGTAACGAATACATTCGACAGAGAACCAAAGTCATCGACATAGCTCTAAGAATTAGCAAGTTGAAGTGGCAGTGGGCCGGCCATATCTGGCGAAGAACCGACAACCGCTGGGGTAAACGTGTTCTTGAGTGGAGACCACGACTCGGTAAACGTAGTGTAGGGCGCCCTCCGGCCAGGTGGGATGATGACCTGCGAAAGACTGCAGGCAGATGCTGGATGCGTCAAGCCGAGGACAGGGCGCTATGGCGCTCATTAGGGGAGGCCTATGTCCAGCAGTGGACTAATATAGGCTGATGATGATGATCTTGATGACTGGCTGCTATTCGGTCAAACTTACCAGCAATGTATAGCAAACATAAAAATTACTAAAACCCTATTAATTTCAATTGGGTTCATTATCAATGAGGAAAAGAGCGTTCTTAAACCTTCTGTACCTTGTAAATTTGGTACGATCATTCAATTCGCACGAAATTAATTTAAGCTTACCTTTAGATAAAAGATTGCAAATTATAACAGAATTGGAAAACTTTTTGAAGATAAGAAATTGTAAAGTCCGGAAGCTCGCCCAAGTCACTGGCTTGCTAGTATCAACATGCCCAGCTGTATTGTATGGGCTACTTGACACTAAGGATTTAGAACGCTGTAAATTTCTTAACCTGAGAAATGACGACGACTATGATAAAACAATGAATATTCCTGTTACACTGTATCCGATATTCAATGATGGTTAAACAACATAGGTCACTCAGTGCGCCGCATTAGGAATGACGAAAATAGCACCGAAATTTATTCTGACGCCTCAACGACGGGGTGGGTTGCGGCCTGTCAAGATGAAACAGCGAGTGGCCAATGTTCTAATGATGAGCGGTTAAAACATCTACATTATCTCGAACTCTTGGCTGCTTTCATTGCGCTGAAAACGTTTGCAAAAGGCTTTCAAGGTTGCCAAATTCTCCTGTTCATAGACAATTCTACTGCAATTGCCTACACAAATCGAATGGGTGGGATCCAATTCCCACACGTTACACAGATAACCAGGGAAATTTGGCAGTGGTGTGAAGATCGTAAGCTGTTCATTTTCGCATCTTATATCAAATCAAGCGATAACGTCATCGCAGATGCGGAATCACGCAAATCTCACCGGGACATAAAAGGAGTTAGCAAACTGGACTTTTCAATGCTTGATAGAATCATTTGGTATTGCTGATATTGACCTGTTCGCAAGCTGCATAAATAAAAAGTGTGAAATTATATCTCATGGCATACAGACCCTGATGCTATAAATATTGATTCTTTCACCATAACATAGAGTGGTTTGAATTTTTATGAGTTTCCTCCCTTCTCTATTATATTAAAAGTATTAAAGAAAATAATTTCTGACAAAGCAAAAGGTATCATGGTTGTCCCTTTGTGACCTACGCAAAATTCAAAATTATTTATTCAGTTTAGGCTACAAGTAGCTCTTGTGAATGTCACTATGCCATCATACGCAACCATGGTATCCCGTATTTAAAGCCCTTGTGGTCTCCAGAATTATAACATTTCCACCTCATAAACGCACGATAATTTCCCATTCCAGCTCTCGGTGGATACACTAATCCATTACCCTGGTGGCAGCAGTCTTATCCGAGACGCGCTATCAAAAATTTGCTTAAGTCCCTACTGTGGTATATTTTACTCAGTTATATAATGAAGCCTGTCAATATGGCACCCTGAACTCATGCCGATCAGCGTTGTCGCTGTTACTAGGTCCAAACATATCAAAAGACTGGGTGTATTTCGTCTCCGACCACCGTTACCAAAGTATAATGTTACCTGGGATACAAATTGCGTTTTGGATCAATTGAGTCAATGGTACCCCAATGAACATTGACCAAAAAGACAATAACATTACTGTCACTTACAACTGCCCATAGAGTTCAGACCTTGTCAAAAATAAATATTAAGAATATACATTCATCATCCAGCCGTATTACTATTACAATCTCCGATTTAATTAAAACTTCAAAACCAGGCTGCAAACTGCCAACACATTATATACCTTTTTTTCAATAATAAACCCACTATATGTCCTGGTAAAACTTTGTTATGTTACTAAATCCGAAACACCGCGGGTTGGAGCGGCAACTCCACTGTGTTTGCACGGTTCTATAATAGACCTGTTTTGAACGACGATTGTACATCTTTACCTCTTTCTATTTTGATGCTTAGGTATTTTATGTAGCAAATTACAATACTGATTGATTTGAAAAATTTAAATTAGGAACTGTTATGATTATTACAAGAATAATTATATATTAGTTAAATTACTGATCTACATAATGTTGTTTAATTAAGTATACAAATAAACCTACATTAGTTCGAAAAGTATTTCCATTGATGATATTTCCCACATTATTACTACTCTCAAAGTCTACAAGTAACAATATAAAATAATTAACTACTAATCTCGAGGACGAGGCGCGAAGTATAATTGATGATTAAACGAACTTACCTGTAAGTGAAGTTCTATCATAATTATACGAAGCGCCTCGTCCGAAGAGATTAGTAACTCCCACCCACCCTTACTCTGCCATTATTCCCGTTACTAATCTCTAGGGAAATACATCAAAAAAAAAAAAAAAACCTGAATCTCTAAACTAAATGAACGCGAGGCAATGGCGCCATAGAGAAAGATAGGGATACCCACAACAAAAAAAAAAAAAAAAAAACTAAATCTCAACGATAGTGCAGGAGTGGTGACATCTATGCGATACTACAAGTAACAATATAAAATAATTAACTATTAATCTCTTCGGACGAGGCGCTTCGTATAATTATGATAGAACTTCACTTACAGGTAAGTTCGTTTAATCATCAATAATCCTTAAGTCTTAGGCAACTGATTGTTTTAATAGTCAATAAAGCTTTATACTATTCTATCTATACTATATTTGGCATAGCCAATGAACTCATTGGCTATGCCAAATACTTGGAGTGTCAACGTAAAAAAAAATTAAATTATTAGTTTATCAATAAAAAATCACAAAGAAGTGTTATTACCAGTAGCAGATCGGAATAGCACCAAGATGGCCTGTGGAAATGTCTGGAAGTGATTGTTTCTAGTAATTGGCGTTTCATCGTCTATAGCTATTTTTCCGAAGACCTGAAATGAAAACACGCTAGCATATCAAAAATATAAAATAATAAAGTTATGTGTGTATGTCGTTTAAAAATCTAAGAATCTTAAATCTTAAACTAAGAACTAGCACTGAAAAAATCAAGACAGCGATTCGAGTACACACCTGCATTCCGACAACGGCGTATATAAAGAAGAGCATTAAAATTAGCAGTGCAACGTAGGGCAGTGCTTGGAAGGATTTAATGAAGGTCCACAGAAGAGTCCGGATGCCCTCGCCTCGCGACAGTAACTTCACCAGCCTCATCACGCGAAACAGCCGGAAGAAATTGATTGAGGGTATGGAACTCTCCTGTAAATGTAACAATGATGAGTATCACTCTAAAAATCTCGTGTCGTGTCGTGGTACATGAAAAAGGTTAATCAAATTATCTCTATAGTTAAAAATGGTTAAATCAGTAGGTTAAACCTGATTTTTTTATACTCGCAACCATATTAAAATGTAACACTTTATGTTTATTTATTTTTTACATTGTCCTAGTCTAACGTAGTACCTACTCACTTATTGTGAAAGGCAACTAAGTTGGAGTCTGTTGGAGTATTTAATATTCTTTTTTTACGCTTTAATAATCCGTTACCATTTATTCAATGTTTATCTATAGGTGCATATAAAATGCTTTGTCCTGAATGACTGACTGACGGATCAACGCACAGTCTAATCCGCTGATCGTAGAGACCTGAAACTTGGAGGGTGTGTTCTTTGTTTGACGTAGGCATCTGATAAGAAAGGATTCTCCGAAATTCTATCCCTAAGGAGGTGAAAAAGGGGGGCAAAGTTTGTATGGGACAACGTGATTCCTTGTTCCAATATACTTAAAATTTTGCATTAAGCTTTTTTAACAGAATTGGAAGACGTGTTTCGTATTTTATTGAAATTAATCCCCTAATGGGGTTAAAAAATGGTAGAAAGTTTTTTGGCGGGATGGCCTTTACAGGGTTACAATAGTGGTGTACGTTATAAGCAGATGTGTGTCTAAATCAGAGTTTATACCCTAACTATCCTAACTAATAGGTACCTAACTTAATATTATGCGAAAGTGAGTTTGTTTGTTTTTTTGTTTGTTGTTTGTTACGCTTTCACGCGTATACTATTCAACCGATCATCATGAAATTTTGTACATATATATTCCCGAGAGTATAATCAAAGACATAGGATACTTATTATTAAATTTAAAAAAAACGAGTGAGCCTTACGTCGCATATGATGTGTGTGTAACATTTGTCATCTCACCTTAGCAATTTTAACATTATATTTTGAAAAAAATGGGTCAGGTTTTTTTTTTAAATATATTTACGCGTAAGCACAGTGCCTTGATCTCACCTGATGTTAAGTGATGATAAGGCCAATTGGTCGAAGCGCACTTCACCCGGGATCCTCAACTAGTGAGGCACTGGCTATCTTATATCTAGCTGCCGGAACACAACAATGCCACAAACATTGATGTTATGGCGACATATTTAGATAAGCTGGCTAGCCAGGCGGACAAACAAGTCCTACCATCAACCAAACCGATACAAACATATACCCCACGCTGGGAATCGAACCCGGGACCTCTGGGTCTAAACCGGTGGTCTTAACGACTAGACCACAGAGGCGGCTAAAGGTATTATTTGAATGATTTTTCATAACAAAGAATAATTTTTTTTAATGAAAATTGTATTTTCAAATCAAATGGCTCAAATTTCGCTTCCTTGATTGGTTGGTACCATCCGACGGCTAACTCTACCAACGCACGCTCATTCGTCAAATCAAATTGCGCGCGCTGGCGCGCTTCCCCGAACTCCTGTTACACACTTCCGTCCCATTTCACGAAATCACTCCCACAGATTGCAAGAAAGCGAGAGGAAAGATGTTACACATCAAAAAGTGAGTTTGTTTGTTTGTGTGATTCTCTTTCACGCGTAAACTATTTAACGATTTGTTTGTTTTGTTGTCATAGAAACTGTCAAAGCGGTACGAAGTCCGCCGGGTCAGCTAGTAACGTATATAATGGCTGAAATTGGTGCTAACTGCGACTTGGTGTTTTTAGTTTCATGATTCCCGTCAGTTGACGGACTTTGCGTACAAAGTTACTGTCCCATTTTGTACATTAACATCTAAAGCAGCGCTCTTTGCTTGTGTAAACACCATCTAAAGCGATTTGTCAATTGACAATATGATCGATGCGTCTATAGTTAAAGCGCATATTTAATTGTTAGTAACTGTCTGCAGGTGATGGTGTTAGCTCTTGTCGCGTGAAAGCGTGGCCACTTACCTTGATAACGTGTGCTTTAGACATCCCACTTCCCTGAAATCAACAGTTGACTCCTTCAATCAGTTCTCAAACATCTCCTTAACTATTTGTGTGAATGCCTCAGCGGGTACTGTTATTACAACATCGACTTTGTCCATGCTCGGGACAGTAACAATATTAATGATTATAGAGCAACCATTTAGAAAAAAATAAGTGTTTGTATGAAAAAAAAATGTGTCGTCGTTAAACTAATATCTGCTATGTTCTTAAAAAACCAATACGTTTGAAATATTGTAAGATAAGGTTTTGGCACAAAGAATAATTTTGAAGGGTTTAGTTTTATGGTACACTCCTTATTATAGTAGCACAGAGTAGTTATAAATTTGATAACTTGAGTAGATTCCTAGGAATGTGAACATAGTAGATTTTGGTTTAAAATACAACGATCTATAAAATTTTATTGCAATGGATGGCTATTTCCAAAAAGTCTGTACAGGTGAAAGTGGTGTGTCTAATAAAAGTGTCTATTTAAAGACGTGGTGTTAAATTCAACAATATATTACCTGATTTTTCAATTCGTTAACTTGCGATACCACGATGTCGATGATACTACCTAATACGATGATGAAGTCAAAAGTGTTCCAAGCATCTCCGAAATAATTCTAGAAAAAAATAATGTAAAACACATTAACACAGTAAAATATGTATCTGAAACTTCTCTGGAGCTTACAGCCTGCCATCTATAAAATAAAATTGTTAGTTGAAAAACCGTAATTAAATTATTGAATTAATTATGTTAAAGAATTTCACTTTACCTTAAATCTAAAGGCAGCCAGTTTAAATATAAATTCCAAGGCAAACACAGCTGTAAATATCATATTGAGCATATCGAGGGCTTTGCTATATTCTGGTGGTTGGTTGTGGTATTTCATGGCCAGAGTGATAGTGTTGATCATAATCAGCACAAATATTGCATATTCAAATGGCTGAGATGTCACAAACCACCAAACTTTATATTGAATACGATGTTTTGGGATGTATCTGGAAAAACATTTGATTTTATGTCATAAAATGGTTTTTTTGTGTGCAAAACTGCATTTAATTAAAAAAAATAATAAATAAGTCCAAGAATATTTCTTAATTTACCTTCTAATCGGTTTTGCTTTTAATGCAAATTCTATACAGTTCCTCTGATTTTTATCTAACTCACAATTCTTATACTCTTGTTCACCCTCATTTTGGAATGTCACTATGACGAAACCGACGAATATATTTACCTAAAATATTAGGAATTTGTTATTTATAGTTCTTCTAGGTATATCTAAGTAACACCTTACTTCCAAACAATTATTAACATACCATAAAGAAGGCAATTATAATAATATAAATAATATAGTAGGCTGCAACAATTGGACGGAAGTTAGTTATGGGACCACGATTTTCAGCATTCGAGTCAATTGATACATACAACAACCTGGAAAAAACGATACTCAATGTTTACAAGTTGTATGGCAAAAGAGTCTAACAAAAGAAAGTAAAACATCATCTATATAAACTTACCCAGGCCACCCCTCAAACGTTGAGACCGTAAAGAGAGTTAGCATGCCTTTCATAACATTATCAAAATGGAAATCATTTCTTTTCCATTCTCTATCTCTGACAACGTAATTACGATTTTCAAATACCAAATATGTCCCCCTAAAATATAAATGTTATTTAAGACTATCCATCATCTAAGTCGTAAGAATTGTTTGTAAAGATATTTTATTAGAATATTTTATTTTACTTACTGACACTCTTCTGCTGTCATTTTTGATATATCATTACACCTAAAAAATTTGCCCTGAAACAATTCTTTAGAATTTAATCAACTGCTAGAAATATAGTAACATAGGTAATGCAAACGCCCTTTTTATAAGCATGCCACGACAACAACAATTTGCATAAAGCTTTGAAAAGACAATGTTGTAACACTTGACATAGTATAAAAAAATAACTAGTTTCTCTTAGTAATGCAATCTTAAATCAGAAATATTTATAACGCTACTTTTTAAAGTTTTTCAAAATAAATCATGTTATTGATTCTAATAATACATATATTTAACTATTTTCTCTTCACCATGCATTTTAACATGCAACATAGAAATCATAATGGAAATTCGTTGTCATAATATATGTAGGGTTTCATGTGAAGTGAGATCCTATAAACAAATTCCTCGGCACGAAAAGTATTTTAATGCAAATTTTTATATTAATTTATTAGCCTCTTTTTTTCTATCAGAGGTATCATTTCTTCATTTGTTTAGTCTAGAGGACCTCACAAAATTCACAACGAACATCTTTCTCACCTTAAATAACTGTACACCAACGACCGCAAACATAAATTGTAATAAATACGTTACTAGCATTATATTTCCTATTGTCTTAATCGCTACTATCACACATTTCACCACATACTACAGTTATTACGGTACGGAGGTTAGTTGCCAGGGCATACGTTACCAGGGTTTAAGGACAGTCCGTAACCGCCCGGTATCGCGCAGCAGCCGGACATAGGGGACAAGCAAACCATTTTAATCACATAGGACTATAGGGTTTTTCTATATTAGTTACATTTCGGGGGCAAAAGTAACCTGTTAGATCACCTACTACGGGTTTATATAAACGCCAAGGTAGGGGGATGGTTAAATATTCAACAATGCTGTGGTTTAACACGAGTACTACACCTTTGGGTTGACACAAATTACATGCTAATAAAAATTGGACGACACATAAACAATAATTCTCGTTTACATTACGTACTATGGGTTCTATAGGTTATTGATGTATAACATTCATGCTGTATCGTTTTATAAAAGTAGATCTATGCTTCTATTCTTGCTACATACATTTCACATAACAAATAATATCAATTTCACGACATTAATGTAGGTTAAGTTAAGACGTCACAAAAATGAATGACGTGTTTCGATATTTCATCATAATTAAGTGATACAACATCACACAAATCAAAGCTTGTGTAATCATAATAAATATTAGAGAGCATGTTTAAGAAGAATAAAGTAATCATAAGAAATGAAATGAGCATGGAAATAAGAATAACGTGATAAAGAAAATAAATCAAGGATACCCAAAGGTGTAATCGAAAAAGTTTGAAATGTACAAAAAGGATTTAATGTGAGAGTTGTATTTTGTACAAGTGTTTTCACTCCAAACAGTGTGGTAACCCGTGATATTGTAAAGTAGACCAAGGAAGACTTTCGTGAAGATTCTGGTGATAGGCTTTCAGGGTTACTAGGAGATGCCCCCTACCTTGAACATTTGGACTCCCATGACCGCAAACATAAATTGTAGCAATGATGTTACCAACAAAATGTTGCCGATCGTTTTGATTGCAACGATCACACACTGAACAACGTGCTATAATCATGGAAAAATATGGTCAAAAATGTCTTTAGAAATTATAGATTGTAATATTTTTATATATAGATTTAACACAGTCATAATTAAATTAATTTGCAGACGATTTAATAGATAAAATAAATATCAAAATAAATAGATTAGGTTCGATAGGAGAAAAGTACTGACCTTAAGGCCTTTGGCCCTGTTGATGGCCCTAAGAGGCCTCAGCACCCTGAACACTCTCAATATTTTCACCACCGATATACTACCAGACCTGGAACGAAATTAATCAACTAAGCAACTTTAAAAAAAATCCTACATTTATAAGAAAATCAATCAAAATTAGGCAAGGTTTTATGGCTGCACACCTAACGTGTGTGTTTAGACCTTTCAGATTCGGATTGCTGGAGTATATACCGCATACTCGTATTACAAGTAAAGACGCATCTGAGAAAAACCTACACCAAAAAGTTATCTTTTCCAATACATTAAGAATTGCACTTATTACCTATAATACATATATAGGATACCTATATCCTCTTATTCTTCAGTGGTTTTAAAAATATGAGTTTATTAGACCGATACTTACTTAAAACTCATGGAGATGAGCGAGACACAGACGACGAGCATGTCCAGCACGTTGAACGCTGACCGTAAGAAGGCGCCCTGGTGGAGGATCAGCCCGTACGTTATCAGCTTTAGGAATAGCTCCAGTGTGAAAATGCCCGTGAAGAACACGTCGAATTGACTTAGCAACTGAAAACAAAAGAGTCGCAAAAAGTTTGAATGTGTACTACGAAAAATTAAGGAAAGTAAATGTTAAACGGGTAAGTTCTCATCCTATTCTAAGTAAAATGACATTTTCAAAAAATAACCAAGAGTTGGAGACGGAGTTTAAGAAATAATGCTTAAATAAGTTTAATATACACATTGGCGCTATTTTGATCCTGGCCTGATAACTTCCATATACGAGAAATAAAATATACTACTGTTGTGTTTTCTAATCATACATTAAAAATGTAGAAAAAAAAACTTGTATCCCTTGGATTGGCTTTATAATAGATTTAATTGAAAATCACAGCTTGGAAGGTAAAAATAGTCTTCGTAGATAGATAAACCTAGGAACATAATTACCCAATTCCTAAACCCTTTTTGTGCCGCATCGAGAGGATCTTCAGCAGCCAGCATGGCGGATGAGAACATGATGCAGACCAAAATAATGTTTCCGAAGGTCGATGATGCCGACATATTGTAGCAGAACACTCGAAACCTGGGGTTAGAAAACAGAATTACGTAGACGCCTTAACATCTTCACTATCAAAAAATAACTATCAGTATCGACAGCTTTACAATTTTAGAGTCGATTAGTTAAGATGATACAGATAGCTAATTGTGAGTTTTCTCATAACAATTTATAAAAAAGTTTAAAAAATTGGTGATGATTTTAAACACTTACATGCTTTTCCATAAAAAAGTTTAAGGGAATCCTTTCAAAATACACATTTATATATTTTTATTAGGAGTACAAAAGCTTCACAATATTTATTAGTCTAGTAACATTTAAACGAGTTTTACACACATCGTACAAAAGCGGTTACAATACCTCTATTTAAGCATATATATTTTTATAAGCCATATAAAATAACAATATAGGCACGTGCAACTAAAAAACACTGATTACTGTAATTAGTACAAACTTGTAGAATAGTTCATGCATACATGAATCAGTAAGAAGGGCTAAACTAACAATGAGATCGTTTTAAACGTTTCCAAGACCATGCTTTGGAATTTTGGACGAATAAAGGTGTTAACTTTAGGGTCATCTAATCAGCAAACAGGCTTGACGTCTAGTTTTGGGAAGGGAGAGGTACCCAGTTTTCTCATTGCTTGAAATTTTAGTTTCGGGTCACGTATAACGACTATCGTGCATATTTTTGACGACATCAATTATTTTGAATGTTCTCGACAGGTCAGCCATAAGTAATATGGAAGGCTTTTCGGAACTCTTAAATGCCAATGGTTCGTACAATGAGACACAGGTACCGTTCGGTGCCACCAATCACCTGTTCGTTGGTGAGAATACGAAGAAACTACTAGCGTTCGGTATTGGAGGCGTCTGATTTGGCATATTCAGTTCGGACACCCGCCGCGGCCGGGCCGTTACCAGTGTGCCCTCCTCTTCAGACTGACCGCCATCTTTGTGAGATAGAAACATACCACGACAATTTTTAAAATCTAGTTGCTAATAATTACACTAAAATTAAAGAAGAAACTACTGATTCCATTCCCAAGTCTCCTGCTTTAATTCGAGTTAGTTACCTAATTAATTCACCAAAATTAATAAAAACCTGCAATTCGAAGAGTAGATAAACGCAAAAATAAATAAAGTGTGATTATTAGCGAATGAAAGTGTGAGAATAGAAAATGATATTAATTAATTACATAAATCTGAAAATATTAAAATCGAGAAAGACGATAGGCGTGAAATAGATAAAGGGTGTCTCCGATTGAATCTTATAAACAATTTTGAAACAATCAAGGACATATCTAAATTAATATATCATACGAAAGTAACATCTAGTCAAATCAGTAAGCTCAAACGTTGCCGTCGGTTGTACCCTAACCTGTTCGTTTTGGAAAAAATGAAGAGAGACGAGGCATCTGGGATGGGTTTCTTAGTGTCGTGAATATCGACCTCCGACAGGCGCCGCGGCCGCGCCGACGAGGTCGTGGGCTTTCGTTTCAGACGCGGCTCTTCATCCATGTCTGTATTCACTATTTGCATTTGGTTAGCTACATTATTCTTGAAGTTTACATGCGATCCATTTACAGTTACAAAACCAGTACACCTTTTGAACTTAACATACAAAAATAGTGATAGGTAATTCAAAAATAACAAAATAAAAGTTAAACAGGACACTTTAAAGTAACATATAAGTAGGTGAAAAACAACCAATTGATACCTGGTAACTTTCAAAAGTTCATTAGCTTTATAACTATATTTTACGCTTTTTATCACATGTCGTTGTTGAAATCTTTACTGAGCTGATTAATGATACATTTCCCAATTATTATTTTTAACAGTTCTTATTCATATTCACTTCAAAACATTTATGTAACAAAACCTTTATAAAATTGATTTATATGAATACCTATATGATTTCTTTGATGGCTTTCCATCATCTCCTCGCTTTCGCCTCTCTCCTGCTCTTCCTCTATCCTTTCCGGGCTGTGTTCTTCTTCTCCAATTTCAACTTCTATATCTCCTTCCATATCCTCTTGTTGCTCACCCTCTGACCCTGTTTCTTCGTATTCTCTTTCAGAACTGAAAACAATATTTATTTAATAAAGGTATCTTTATATCAGGGAAAGCACATTATTTCTGCGGAACAAATTCGGTTTCTTGTCTTCATTATTGCTTTGATGTCTTTTGCTTACTTGTCAGTGGTGTATACGTCATCATCATGAATGTATTCATCATCAGTATCCACATGACCTCCTTCAGTTGCCACGACACTGCCTCCTTCTTTTTCTTCAACAGCCTAGGGATACAAAGGTGTTTGATTAAGGTTTTACTGCTACCCACAATCAAAATCACAGTTTAATCTATAGCTTATTTTTTGACTGATTAGTAAAATCAAACGCTTTTGTTAATATTACAAAATTATAAAAAAAAATGACTTGAGATTTACCCCCTCTTCCTTTTCGATGTTGGTCAACGACTCTGCATCAGCTAAGTTATCAACAGCGATAGCCAAGAACACGTTTAGTAGAATATCTGTGTTAATTTGAGTGCAGAAAGTTATGACGATAAAGAATAATGAGTATAAGATAAGCACGATCCAAAATTACTAACAGCAACTTTCAGAGAAAGATGGTGATAATTGTACGACACACACTTTTCAGTATATACATCAAACTCAGCTGTTTTAGGCGTATAGTTTGTATGCCAATAACCGAATGTACGTAATATAATATATTTTTGAAAAGGATACAGTTGCCGCAAATGAATAGAATGATGAAATAGATGCAGGCAATGATGCCCAAGGAGCCGACGCCACCGTACGCCTTGATGCCTTCATACATCACAGCGTTCCAATCTTCGCCCGTCAGTATCTAAAGAAGAATATTATATTATGTATTTATATTACTTTTGATATGTAAGCCAATTTGGTTTTAATTCTTTAATTAAAACTCTTTAATTAAAACCAAATTGGCTTATTGCCGAATGCGGCTAGCTTGCGATTTGGTCACGTCAGAAGAATCACAATTAATTAGAACTATAGTTTTTTGAAAGCTAAAGTACCTGAAAGACGGTAAGCAGCGCCTGCCAGAAGCAATCAAAGTTGTGCCTGTCCTTTTCTTCAACGGGGTCGTAGTTAAACTTCCCGCCGAAGACC
The DNA here is from genome assembly GCA_947562085.1 of Eudonia lacustrata. Taxonomy (NCBI): domain Eukaryota; kingdom Metazoa; phylum Arthropoda; class Insecta; order Lepidoptera; family Crambidae; genus Eudonia; species Eudonia lacustrata. The sequence continues at coordinate 13,117,854 of OX387334.1, forward strand.
TGCATGCCAAGTAGCGCGAAGATCATGATGAAGAGGAACAACAGCAGCAACAGGGAAGCGATCGACTGGATCGAATTCAGCAAGGACGCCACAAGATTTGAGAGTGACCGCCAGTATCTGAAGGCATGATATAATACTGTTGTAGGTAATGTTACACTTGATGATAAGTTATCATTAGCCTATCCCAAAACAAGATAACAAAGTTTATATTAGAATAATCAGAAATAGAATAGGGCTCAGCACACTGCCTTGTAGGACTCGGTAGTGAAAATTGGTGACTAATTTGTGGAAATTAACTGTTTGCGATTACACAAATTATTTAAGAGTATTTGTAATAGATAAAAGGGGCAGGGTTGATTTTCGAGGGGCTAATATATTATTTATGTGGGACAGAAACTATATTAAATGCCATTGTCAGATTGAACAAATAAAATAAGACTCTTTCAAATCTTAATCAAAGAGGCTAAATGTTTGTGACCCCAGACCCAATTACAATCCTTTTAAAGAATTACCTAGTTAACAAATACCGTTTAAAAATTGCGTTTCATGAATTCTTAAGTTTTCAGTGTGCATGTAGTCTTTTCTAAATAAAGTTTTCAAATGACCAGAAACGCCCTTGCTGACAAGGTCTCCCACCCCGCCCAATAGACTTATGAACGAACAATAGTTACATTCATCCTACTAGGAGCAAAATTTTTATAGCTAAACCAGAAATAAAGTTTATTTTTTATATTCTTCCTGGTTGGATTTTCTTTTTTAGTTTCGCTGGACCGGTCGTTGTGGAGTTTTTGGGGGAGGCCTTTGTCCAGCATTGGACGTCTTTTAGCTAAGATAATGATGGTGATGATGATTGCAAAAGCATTGCTGAGACAGCTGCCCTTGCCACATCATATTTCTTTCAATGAATTTTTTTTTCCTTCTGTTTTTATTTGTTTTGTGTAGGTCAAATAAATGTTTCTTATTCTCATGGTGATGATGATGTTTGAATAGGCGCTGACCTGGTGACCTTGAAGACGCGCAGCAGCCGTACGCAGCGCAGCACGGACACGCCGAGCGGTGGCATCAGCTCGCTCTTGGTGAGCACCATCTCGCTGATGGATCCCACCACCACGAAACAGTCGAACCGGTTGAACAGGGACACGAAGTACCCCTGGAACGACATCTGAACTTTGGGACCATAAGCTCTGGCACGGTCAGGGATGGATAAGTACCGTGCCAAGGTAAGTGTGCTACACTCGCGAGCAAAAGTATGGAATCACTTACTGAAATTGGTTCTGCACGATCTTGAGTACTAAATACTTTGTTAATAATAATAAAAATGAAACCATTTTAAAGGTTCTTCTGTTAACTTTAAATTTACACTAAATTCATTCAAATCACGCCAGTATTTAAGAAGCTATCCCGGATAACGTGAAGGAGTAAAGAAAAAGACATGTTTCAATTGTCTGATACGTCGCGAGTTACGGCCTATTGACCCCCTATAAACGTGTTTTTCACTTTCAGACGTACACATCTCCTCTATTTTTGACCCTTGACCTTGGACGAAAATGGATACTATTCCTACAGAAACAGCACAAATCGTCGCCCTATTGCAAGAAGGGCTCAGCCAGCGGGCTGTCGCACGTCAGCTTCACATAAGCCAGTCCTGTATTTCGCAAGGTTATAAACGCTTTAGGGAGACTGCGGCTTTTTCCAGAGACCAAGATCTGGACGGGCGGTGCCGGTGCACATCGTAGAGGGATGACCGTTTTATCGTGTCAACCTCTATTCGAAATCGTCATTTGACTGGTGTTGACGTCCAGCAGGAGCTCAGAAATGTTCGTGGGGTAGCTGTCAGCGAGTGGACTTTGTCCAGCAGTGGACGTCTTTTGTCTGAGATGATTATGATGATGATGATGATGATACCAAAAGAATCCGAATCAATGATGTTGTTGTACTAAATAATTGTGTAACTTACTTGTAATCCTAAGCTATACATCTTCACTAGCATTTCCAATGTAAACAATGCAACGAAAAATGCGTTCCCATACTCCTGGAAGAGGTCCAGCCACTCTGGTTGTCTGAAAGTAAAGCAGATAATTTTACAATGTTTACCGTCATAGTTTCACTATTTTTTTATATTTTTTATAGTTAGCTCGGCAAATGACTTCATCCCACCTGATGTTAAGTGGAAATGGAGTCCAGACTCGAAGATAACTGGTGCAGCGTGGAAACAAACGTAGCATCAGTTAACTTCACTCTGCCGGCCCACGAGGCTTCTTCACGCCTCTCTTGAAGGACCCCATATCATAGGAAGGAGGGAAAACGTATGCTGGTAGACTATTCCATCTTTTGGAGGTGCGACAAAAAAACGAGTCACCAAATTTCTTTGTACGCGATGGGATATTTGAGACAGTGAAGCGGTGACTCCGAAGAGCAGCACGTGTACTCTTATGAAGAAAGGGAGAAGGTGGGATGAGGTCAAAGAGCTCTATACTATAAGAAAGCAAAAGCGATGCACTAATATTTTTCCTACTCTCAACATTTACTCATTCTAGAAATACTTAACCATAATGAAAACATTATTGTCGAGTATTTCTATGAGTAAGCGTATGCTTCCACCTTCGCCCTTGTTGCTAAGTGATGACTTAGCAGCAGGTGAGATTAAGGCCAAGTACTTACTCGAAATAAAAAAACTCTGAATAGAGGAATTAAGAGTAAAAAAAATAAAAAAATGGAAATTTTTTCAACATTTGTGTTTTTGTAATTTGTTCGCAACAAAATTTGCGTTAAAAATTATATAAACATTTTATGAATTAAGAGTAATTTTAAATGAAATACTTTATATGGTTTTTTAAAATCTAACCTTTATGACGCCTTTGACGACCTCCTTGGTCGATCATCTCCTCGAGTGGTTTGTACACCGGTTTTCATGGTGTCGCCATCTCTGAGGTCCCGGGTTCGATCCCCGGTCGGGTCAATTTAGAAATTATTGTTTGTCTAAATTGTCTCGGGTCTGGGTGTTTTCTATGTATAATAAGTATGTATTTAAGTATTTTAAGTATGTTTATCCGTTGTCTAGTAACCATTTAATGAGTTTCATAACGAAGCTTCTCTTGGGCTAGATAATTAGTGTGAGTGTAGGAAAGTTTTTTTTTTGCAATTTACATGAGTACATGATTTACATGAGTAGTTCGTGTTTGTTCTGAATACTTTACCTGTAATGTTCGCTGGCTAATACGACCGTGTTGAGGAACACCAGAACTATAATGAGCCAGTAGAACGTCTGCGACTTCACTGCCCGACGACACGCTCTTTTCATTCTTCGATTTACCTTTAGGAAACAACAAAAATTTAAAGATAGGACGAATATTTAGGAGTATATAGCTGAAGTTAGCATCACAAGCTATCATGTTTTAAATAACATTAGTTACCTACTAGGCCTATTAGCGTAATTTTCATATTCTGAAATTTAAATCATCATCAGCCATATGACGCCCACTGCAGGGCATTAGGCCTCCCCCAAGGATCGCCACAACGTTCGGCCCTCATGTTGGAGGGGTGGGGGGGGGGGGGTGTTTGCCATAATCGCCACGCTTGGCGGGCCTTGGCTAGGCGGGTTGGCGATCGCATTATGGCCTACTGTTTGAGGGAGGCGCTGCTGCCCGTCTCCTGCAGGCAGTTATCCCTTTGTCGCCTTCTACGACTCCCACGGGACGATAGGGGGTAATGCTATTCTAAGCCGGCATCACATGGGAAATTTAAATATATCAAAAGAAATATCGAAAATTCCTGCTCAAATAGCGAATATACTCACTTTATCAAAGTCTTTCTTCCACATCTTTGTTATAGAGACCTTTTGCTGTTCATTAATCTCTATACCCAAGTGGTCCGTAGAGTCGAGTTCATTCGGCGTCGGACCTGAAATAAAGAATAATTATTCAGTGAACATAGCGTACATAGAAAAATCCTGAATATAAGTACATATTGATTGGCGTAAGTTGTCCCCTTACAAGTTTTCAGGAAGAGCATAAAATACGGGTACGGAAAGGTATTTATTTGAAGGGATGACTAAAAACTAAAGGTACGCAAAGATAAAGAGAAAAGATTAGGTTAATTAAAAGTAACGTAAATATCCTACATTTACCCCTATGCGGGCAAAAGCGTCATTGAAATCATCGCTACAATTTATGGGTATTCGGTCAACCAACACGCTCGCCAAATGCGGGTTGGTGATCTCACAAATCGGGTTGGGAGAATCACAAATCCTCCCGACCTGGGAGTAGATCCCAGGACCTCCGTATATCGGGTCGAGCATATTGCCACTCAGCCCCTGAGGAGTACCATGGTACAATAACAAAATATCGTCTGTTGCCATTCGCCAATGGATATTAGATAGTGGAGTATACGTGTCCACAGGGCAACTCGCTCGAGACACTATTATTATTTTAACCGCGTCTGTGGTCTAGTTGCTAAGACCACCGGTTTAGACCCAGAGGTCCCGGGTTCGATTCCCAGCGGGTGCTACATGTTTGTGTACTCGGTTTGGTTGGTGGTAGGACTTGTTTGTCCGCCTGGCTAGCTACCACCATCTTATCTAAATATGTCGCCTAACATCAATGTTTGTAGCATTGTTGTGTTCCGGCAGCTAGAGATAAGAAAGCCAGTGCCTCACTAGTTGAGGATCCCGGATGAAATGCGCTTCTATCATTGGCCTTATCATCACTTAACATCAGGTGAGATCAAGGCACTATGCTTACCCGTTAATATAAAAGAAAAAAAAAACTATTGTCTTAAGAGTTCCGGATGTAGAATGCGCTTCGGCGCCTCCTGACCTGGCGTTACTGACGCAGATGGTCGCATGTGCTTGCGCAAGGTTGTCTGACACCTACTTTAGGACCTGACGGTTGGTGGGGGGCGTCAGTATAAACTTTAAAGTCGTGCGCAGCTGGGTTGAATTTATGACCGTAATCGGTTATTCTCTTTGACAATAGACGTTACTAACCTATCCCGTATGAGTCCCGCATCTTCTGGTCGGCCGTGTCGTGCTGGTCCGCAACCGGCTCCAGGTACTCGGCCTGCGTGATCCAGTCCAGGTAGCCCTTGATGTCCTCCTCCAGCTGCTGCTTTTCCCGCAGCTTCTGGAAGTCGCCGCGGTTCTTCGCCTTCTCCCTCTCTTTGGAGAATTCACTGAAATCACAAGATATTTGTGGATTAAGAGATAATTAAAAGTAATCAGACATCGAAGGAGTATTAGCAACTATGTAAATCGTAATCATTATTAAATTCAATCAGCAAAATAAACTATATTAAACACATCACTTAATTAATTTTACGACTATTAAATTAAAATGATTTTCACTAGGTAAGTTAAAAAAGTAGTGTACATAACTTCTTTGGAATGTACGAGTAGTACTAATATTATAAACATATAAATTATTATATAAAATGTGTTTTTATCACTAACTCTAATCGGTTTGGGTACCCTGAATTAAAAATTAAAATTAATATAAATCGGCAATTTTGAAAACACTAACTTAGTTTGCTGGCTCAACAAACCGAAGCGGTTATTGGCCTCGGATGTTAAATTACGTCATTTCGTTCGGTCTTGTGCCAGTTTAGACCATTAAATTTTGAAAAATTTTTTTTAATCATGACGCATAAACCGACTATATCAAAGTAACCATCTGACTCACCCAGATAACACACCAAGAATTAGGTTCATGACGAAAAACGCTCCCAAAATGACCATAGACACGAAGTATATCCACTCCCAGCTGTTTCCCATCGCGTCTTGTATCTGAAAATTTAGAAACAAAATATAAATCGCTAGCACGTTATCCTCGTCTTCGTCTGCGTGGATGTAAGACTATAAAAAGAAACTTTTTTGTAAAAATATTATATGCCCTATATTAAACGCAACGAACGCATTATATCAGTGAAAGAATTTTTAGAATTGGACCAGAGATTTTTTTTTCTATTTTACGGGTAAGCACAGTGCCTTGATCTAATCCGATGTAAAGTGATGATAAGGCCAATGATGGAAGCGCACTTCACCCGGGAACCTCAACTAGTGAGGCACTGGCTATCTTATCTCTAGCTGCCGGAACACAACAATGCTGTTAACAAACACTGATGTTATGGCGACATATTTAGATAAGATGGTGGAGGCTAGCCAGGCGGGCAAACAAGCCCTACCACCAACCAAACCGAGTACACAAACATGTACGGGGGGTACCGGGGGTACCCGCTGGGAATCGAACCCGGGACCTCTGGGTCTAAACCGGTGGTCTTAGCCACTAGACCACAGTGGCGGTTAACCTCCTCAAACAAACAAAGTAATAAAAAATCGTAATATCTATATCTTAGATAGATTCTCCAATGTCGCTACTTTACAGTAAGGGTTTGACAAAACCCTATACGTTTACAGGTCTTGCAAAGGTGGGATCATATCGTGTCATATGAAATCCTGTGAAGCTAGTTGAATGCGATCTACCCTGCAGGCTGAGTTTGGCTTCCAGGCTTTTGTTATTGTTATAGTGATAAGTGTTAAGGTTTATACAGAAATCAGCTGCTCATTTGGGTTACGAAGTAAGAGTACAGTGTTTGCAAGAATAAATTATCGCCACAACAGCCTAACTGTTAGTGCGCCTGACCGGTATGTCAAATTGTGCAGTTTCAAGTCGTAAACAAACTCGAACATCGGATCGTACCTTGACCACCCGAGCCGAGGACTTGGTCCTTAGAGGCATCCTCGGGTTGTTTCACTCCCGTTCCGATCCTAATTCCCAACCACTTCAAAAATCTACGTAGACACGCTTGTGTAATGCCATTCGTTCCCTTTAGAAAGCCTCTGATGGAGTTTCAATCACACTCTTTAAGTTTCTTGCTTCGACGCTTCCTCTAAAAGGTCCGGTGACGCTGTTAAAGCAACATGATGCGGCATGCGTGCGGCAACATGTGTATACATCACGGTTACCCTTTTTTTTGAAGGGATACTACGAAAGGGACACCCTGCTACACACTACTTTTAAGTTTATACTGACACCTCCCACCAACCTCACGGTTATAAAGTTAGGTGTCAAACATCCTTACGCAAGCACAAGGGACCGTCTACGTCAGGTCATAACGCTAGATCAGAACACGCCAGTACGCATCCTTCATCTGGTACTTTTAAGAACAGTGTCTCGAGCTAGTTGCCCCGTGGACACGTATAGTCCACTACCTAATGTCCAGATAGGTTACCGGAGCTGTAAGCTCGCTCACTTCTCGATGCACTAAGAGTACAACTCGCAGATACCACTGCTCGTGTCGTCAACTCTAAAGTCGACTACCAAATGTGCTCTTTGGTGGCGGAGTTGTAAGCACACTCACTTCTCGGTACCCATCCAGGCACCTGATCAATTCCAAAGTCCTACGCGGCTAATTAAACTGAAGGCTTTTGCATCTAGCGGGCGCCTCTACTAGTTCTCCAGACTAGTGCCGGAGTTGTTGGAGAACTGCTCAATGAAAACCACCAAGCAGAACAACCCAACTAAAAACAACTCACGTGCCCCGTAGATCTTTTCGCTTCAGGCTCCCTCCGGACCGCTACTAGGACCCGTTCGCTGTGCACGAAATGGAAGCCTGGCCAGACCTCAACCAGGCAGAGAACATTCCCACTTCTACAGCTAACCACATGCCACCACGAGTCCAACCCATGTCCGGGGCCTGCCGGAGACGCCCGCGAAGGCATAACCGGCTGGGGGCCTAGGATCCGGAACTCCCGTGGTACCCTTGAAAAGACAGCCGGACCCGTAGTTCTCATTGCCATATCCTACCTATCAGGGTCTGTAGATAGGGACTACGAAAGGGAAAATTAACAAGAATTCGTCTTACATGGTACATGACATCTGTCCACCCTTCAAGAGTGATGCACTGGAAGACGGTGAGCATGGAGAGGCCGAAGTTGTCGAAGTTGGTGATGCCGAAGTTGGGGCCGATCCAGCCGTCGCGACACTCCATGTCTTCGCCGATGGACGAGCAGTTGAACCCGTTGTCCACGTCGCACGGGTGCGGGGTGTCCATGATCTCATCTGAAAAAAAAAAGTATTTCATTCACTATACGCCCGATCCGTTCCGAACCCTTCGGAGAATCTAGTAGGGCTCGGGAGCACGCACTAATGTGTGATGCCGTTCCCTCTAGAAAACCTCCGAAGGGGATTCGTTTCACACGGCTTGAGGAACCCTTTAGGTTTCTCGCCGCCCCCAAAAAAGCCCGGTGAAGCTGAAAATGCCGTCTGAAGCAATCAGCAAAGTCTTTCCATTACACATACACTTACAAGAAAATGATTAATAAAAAAACAGAATAAAACATTAAACTGTATTGTACATTTTGCATTTCTACATGCCAGAATAAGTGAAACTATAAAAATATGACTAACTTATTGTATTAACAACCTTAGGCCGCATTTCCACCTACAAGAAAACTTCCGCGAGAAATGTCCGATAGTCTGTCCGACAGCAGCTTGCAAGTGTAATACACTTGCAAGTTGCTGTCGGATAGACCATAACCCACCAACCACCCATGGCCTTACCGACCTTCCGGTCATACAGGCCGAATCGCGGGAGATGCGGAATAGACCGTCGGACATTTCTCGCGGAAGTTTTCTTGCAGGTGAAAATGCGGCCTTACTCTTAGCAAATAAAAAATTGCTTGTTAGCAATAAGGCCGTCTATTTAGTACTTATATCTCTTCGTCAATTTGTCTGTATCTTTGTCTTTTTTGTGTGCAAATAAAGTTTATTATTGTTGTATTCTATTATATTTACGACAGAAAGGGTTACGTCTCAGGGGTTAGAGGGTGTCTAGTATACATTTTCGTTACCCTTAACGTGATCGAATTGCATGTGAAACACGCACTAGGCAGCCTTTACAACCTCTGCTATAGCCTGCTGTCATAGCCTTATTTATTTATTTTATTTTAAAACTTTTGCAACATATATTACATGGCGGATTTATGCCTGAGGCATTCTCTTCTTCTCTTATTCCACATTCATAATCTTTATAAACTTCATAAACTTCATAAACGTTCATAAGTTAAAGCAAGCGAGCAAGTTTGTACGAGTATTAGCTATGCAAATCAAAGATATCCTATTGCTTTTTTAAATATACAACAGAAAGGCGCTTGGCCTCCTTATCAACTGATATTAAAAGCGATTGTGGAAATGCACTTCGCCCGGAATCCTCAAGTACTACGAAAATGGCTGGAAATGGTTATCTTATCTGCAACTGGAAAAAACATTGCTGTAACGTCGTTGCTATGGCAAGTGTCTTAACAAACATAGAGCAGCGTTTACCGGTGTACTTGTTGTAGCAGCTCTTGTGCATTTTGCCGGAGAACAGCTCGAGGCCGATGATCGCGTAGATGATGATGACGAAGATGACCAGCAGCGCGATGTGGAGCAGCGGGATCATGGCCTTCAGGATGGAGTTCAACACTATCTGGAGACCTGGGGAAAAAAAGGTTAAAATGAAAAATTACAAAAATAGAGAGAGAAAGAGAAAGATATAGAAAGAGAGAGAGAGGAACATTTATTGAAACACAAACAAAAATTAAAAACGGCTTAGGGCATACTGGTTTAGTAAATAAAAAAAATAATAAATAAATAAATTAATGAAATAAATAAATAGTAAATCGTGGAAAGGATTATCATCATAATTTACCGAAAATAGATCTGGGGGAAAACCTACATTATACATATCCTACTAATATATAAACGCGAAAGTTTGTAAGTATGGATGGGTGTTTGTTACTCTTCCACGTAAAAACTACTAAATAGATTTGGATGAAACTCAGCATACAGATAGTTTATAATCTGGATTAACACATAGAATATTTTTTATCCCGATATTCTCACGGGAACGGGAACCACGCGAGTGAAATCGCGAGCGGCTGCTAGTATTTTTATAAGTACACAAAAACTTTTCAACAAGATAGAATTAGTATATCATAAATATAAAAGGTCACATTTTATCAACTGCAAATATTTTGACAAAACATCTAATTATATCAGAGAAATAAGGCCCTTGCATTTAAAAAAATATTCAGGCTAGTTTTTATTTTTATTTTTCCTGACACAAAAATTGTAATATTTTTAAGAGCGGCCTCTCTGTCGGCTCCTTTGAATGAAACTACGGGCACGTATAAGCGGTGAAGGCATTGCGGCCTCTCTGTTTCGGCTCCTTTGAATTGAAACTACCGAAAGTGCTTTATTTTACTTGTTAATCGAAATGTCTTTTGGCGTTTTTCTTGAAAACTAGCGTATAAAAATTTTAGGTTTTTTCATAAAAATAGTATATATAATATATGTTGTTGAATTTATCCTGAAAATATTTGCAGTTGATAAAATGTGACTCTATAATAATATAGCTTAGTCGATATTGGACACCATAACAATAGGTCCCTACCTATGAAATTGACGTTTTTTCTCACTTATTAAAAGGTGTATTACTTCTAAAAGTCAATACCAGTTGTTAATATTATTATACACCTTTAATTAGGACTATGTTACTTAGGCTTCAGTAATAACAATGATTATTAATTTTGAGTCTTTATTGTCCAATTTTAAAAAAAATTGACTTACTTTTTTGTTTGCGGAATTGTCCTTTTGTTTTATTGTAGCTTTGAAGGGACTTGATTTTTTTTCTTTTTAATATCTGCTATATTGAGCTAGTGAAACAAACACACTACTCTAAAATTTTTATAGCGTTAAAATAAATAGATGCTAAGAAAACTAAAAAAAACGTTCGTATGAAAAATAAAATTTTATAAAAAATCTTCATACAAAACGCCAATTTCATAGGTAAGGACCTAATTACCTATGTCAAAGTCAAACCATTAATACAATAACCTTTTACAACTAGGTAGGCTTATTGTAAAACTGCAGTTCAACAAAGTGAAACTTAACCAAAATACAAAATTTCGGCTTTGCTACTATTCGAAGTAATTAATTAACCAAATACACTAGACTCAGTATTCGAAGTAGGTACATCGAAACTAATTCTATGTAACGCAGGGTGCAATGTACTCACTGGGCACACCGGACACGAGCCTCAAAGGTCGTAGCACTCTGAAGGCTCGAAGGGCCTTCACGTCGAACGCGTCCTTGAAGATACTCGATAGCACGGTGCTCACCATACTGGGGAGCGAAATTAAATGTTATAAGTCACATAAAATAAAATAGAAAATTAATTAATAAATGTTTTTTGTTTGTTTTGTTTATAGTATAATTTTAAACGCAAATTTTGTTGCAAACAGATTACAAAAACACAATTAATGTTGAAAAAATTTCCGAAGCACGAAAGAGCATCCATCCGATGACCGGCCTTTTGCAAAAGTAGCTTACCCTCATCACTCGCAGACCATGCGTTAACCACTGCGCCATCGAGCTCCCCAAGGCGGTACTCACCCGATGACCACTATGGTGAAGTCGAGCAAGTTCCACCCGTTGCGCAGGTACGAGCCCGCGTGCATCACAAAGCCGTACGCGATGATCTTCATCACACACTCGCCCGTGAAGATCACCAGGAACACGTACTCTATTTTCTCCTGTCAATGATTAAATAAAAGTTATTGTATGTTTGTCTTCGTAATCTTTATTTTTGTAAATATAAATTAGTAAAATATTAACTTGCTCACATTAAAAACAAAGCAAGTTGTTTCATTTTAATTAGTAGTGTTCGCGAAACTTTAGAAAACAATATAAATAGAGCATTCTACATGATGTAAGTACAATCACACTAATATTATAAATGCGAAAGTTTGTGTGTATATTTGTTGCTTCTTCACGCTGCAACGGATGGATGGATTTGGATGAAATTCGGCATACAGATAGATTATAACCTGGATTAAAACATAGGATACTTTTATCCCGATATTCCCACGGGGACGAGAACCACGCGGGTGAAACCGCGAGCGGCCGCTAGTTGTACAATAATTTACTGACGAACACAGCACGCACTTGATTGTTCAGTTCAAGAAATCATAAAAATAACAATAACTATATAATTAAATAACTATATATTAAGTTCTTATGAATTTAAAAATAATGACGTATATTGTTTTCTAAAGTTTACGCGAACACTACACATTGAAATGGAACAACTTTTACGGATCTACTCGCGTTTATTTTACACATTACTTATTTAATGTTTATCCTGACGTTTCGAACCCTTTGCAGGGTCCGTGGTCACAGGGAGACTCCCTGTGACCACGGAACCTTAACATTAAACATTAAATAAGTAATGTGTAAAATAAACGCGAGTAGATCCGTAAAAGTTGTTTCATTTCAATAATGACGTAGCTTACCAGAACGGAGTTGGTGTAGTTGGAATCGCTGGCCGGATAGGGTGTGTACACGGCCAAGGCTATGCAGTTCGCGAATATCGTCGTCAGGATCATCCACTCGAACGGTCTGCGTGAGTTAAGGATTTGGTCTTCCTTTGCTTGTGCTATTAATCTGGTAAACTTATTTTTAATTATCCTTGGCCTTCATTTCAGCTGACGTTAAATGATGAGAAGCCCGCATCTGTGGTCTAGTGGCTAAGGCCACCGGTTTAGACCCAGAGGTCCCGGGTTCGATTCCCAGCGGGGGTACATGTTTGTGTACTCGGTTTGGTTGGTGGTAGGGCTTGTTAGTCCGCCTGGCTAGCTACCACCATCTTATCTAAATATGTCGCTATAACATCAATGTTTGTAGCATTATTGTGTTCCGGCAGCTAGAGATAAGATAGAATAGAATAGAATAGAATAGAATTTATTTGCATAAAACATGGTAAAGTACAGATCGTGACTTAAATAAAACCAGCATGTTTTGCCACAATTTGGCGTGCAAAATTATAACAATTAAGTATTAATTAATTAATTATTTCACTAATACACATAATCACTAATAATAATTAATAATACAGATCAAAACTAAGTGACGATATAAAAATAAGAATAAATATTTCAAAAATAGAATAAATATTAAATTATTAATTAGAAGAAAGAATAAATATTTCAAAATAGCCAGTGCCTCACTAGTTGAGGTTCCCGGGTGAAGTGCGCTTCCATCATTGGCCTTATCATCACTTTACATCAGGTGAGGTCAAGGCACTGTAAACTATTTAAAAAAAAACTTTCTTGGGCGTCAAAAAGTCCTATAACTTTTTGAATGAACACACAGTCTCATAGCGATTCTGGCCGGCTACCAACAGTTATGGCATCGACATTACGGCCACGTTACACGGTCGCCGGTGGGATGTTTTATCACCGGACGTTGGATCCATCGACTAACGGATACTTCGTTGGTCAGCCGCTGATGTGAAATGGACTTGAGAATATTGACTTGTGGTAAAATTGTAAATCTTATGGGTTTTGAGACGAGCTAGCCGTTGGCCGCCATAGGTGCTGTCAAATATTGCTATTAGCAGAGATCATGTCAGCTATTGTTTTGGTTGGTTAAGAAATCTGTCAAATTTTACACAAAAAGTCCTCACTGAGAGACTGCCTGGGTGCTTTAGGTGAGTTTCATTTGATATTCGATCGGGTTAACGAAAACGAAAATTATTTATTATTTATTTATTTATTTAATTAAAACGGTAAAAAACCAATTACATTAATTAACAGCATAATTACATATTATCAACACAATTCATAAACAAAAAAATATATATATATTTAAATATTTATTTATATATATTTTTATTATGGAATGGCATTGAAGCAGAGGCACTGCTTGCTGCCTGGCGACATAAGAGAAGGAGTTACAATTTAATCATACAAATTTTCGTTTTCATAAACGTAATCGAATGAATACGGATAGTATTAGGTCCTTACCTATGAAATTGGCGTTTTGTATGAAGATTTTTTATAAAATTTTATTTTTCATACTAACATTTTTTTAATTTTTTTAGCATCCATTTATTTTAACACTATAAAAATTGTAGAGTAGTGTGTTTGTTTCACTAGCTAAATATAGCAGACACTAAAAAGAAAAAAAATCAAGTCCCTTCAAATCTACAATGAAACAAAAGGACAATTCCGCGAACAAAGAAGTTAGTCAATTTAAAAAAAAAATGGGTGATAAAGAAACAAAATTAATAATCATTGTTATTACTGAAGCCTAAGCAACAAAGTCCTAATTAAAGGTGTATAATAATATTAACAACCGGTATTGACTTTTAGAAGTAATACACCTATTAATAAGTGAGAAAAAAACGTTAATTTCGTAGGTAGGTAAGGATCTTTAAAACAAAACTCAAACTAGGCGCACTGAAGAACAATCAACATCGCTCAGTTCAAACCGCTGATTCTATAACGCTGTTTTTTGCAGACAGAATCTGCGTTTTACCCAAACCGCGACCTCTGAGTCTAGGGCAGCAGCTGTGCTAACCACTACACCATGGAGACGGTTAATTTACATGTCAGAAGATGTAAAAATACATTTTTGTTACATACATCACGGAAACAAAGAGAAGTGTATAGGAACCCGCGTTAAAGAACATATAGCCGACGTCAAGCATAGGCGCGAAAATAAGTCTGCAGTAGGTATGCGAACATTTCTTAGAGCGGCCCAACTATTACATCAGATTTGATAAACCACAAATACTCGCTAGAGAACAACGATTCATCCCTAGGATGATACGCGAGGCTATTGAAATTAAAAAACATCCTAATTTCAATAGAGAAGCTGGTTGGAATCTACCACCAGTCTGGGGTCCCATCATACAAAATATTAAATCCCAGCCCCAACACAATACTGTCAGGCCAAAGAAACTGTAAGCTTAAGCGTAAAACGGAACGCACCTGATTAAATTAATTTTTTATTATTATTTTTTTTTATTATTATATTTTATATTATTATATTTTATTATTATTATTTAAATGAGGGTATACAAGCTACCAACTAATTATGAGACGACCAACACCCCAGTCTCCCTGTGACCACGGACCCTGCAAAGGGTTCTAAACGTCAGGATAAACATTAAATAAGTAATATGCAAAATAAACGCGAGTAGATCCGTAAAAATTGTTTCATTTCAATATACATTTTTGTATTATTTGTGGTCGTGTGGTGCAGGATCCCGGCTGCATTAGCAGTCGATAACAGGATCCCGGCTGCATTAGCAGTCGATAACAGGATCCCGGCTGCATTAGCAGTCGATAACAGGATCCCGGCTGCATTAGCAGTCGATAACAGCTACCAATCCGCACTGGGCCCATCCATATGGAAAGCTCGTGCCTCAGCAGATTTTCTTTAAAACGTTATCTGCGCTATAATGTTATCTGCGCTTAAATCAGTCATTCGGACGGAATGGGCTTCCAAGCTATACAAACGTCTAGCTAGTGAGATGTTGCTGCTCTTATCTCGAGTGCAATGGAACTATTTACTTTATTTGCTTAAATTTTGCTTCTTAATCTGGAATTACAATCTACACCTACCTCGTGTGGTGGTGACTGCGGAGTGCTGTTTTTTATGTCTTACGGGTAAGCACAGTGCTTTGCAAAACAGTGCAATAGACAACCGTGAGATAGTATTGTTTGCAGATGATACCTCACTTTTATTCAAAGTGAAACGACGACAGCCGTTTGATGACGAGGTAAACAATGCTGTCTCAAAGATAGTTTATTGGTTTAGTCTTAACAATTTGCTATTAAATGAACGAAAAACTAAATGTATAAGATTTGTATTACCCAACGTTAAGGAGGCAAAAACCAGTGTAAAAATTAAAGATAAGAATGTGGACCTTGTGGACACCACAGTGTTTCTAGGCATTACGTTGGATGCAACGCTACGGTGGGGCCCACATATAGATAAATTGTCGAGTAGACTGAGCTCTGCGGCTTATGCAGTAATGAAAATTCGTCAGATCACTGACATTGAAACAGCTAGACTTGTTTACTTTAGTTATTTCCATAGCGTAATGTCGTACGGCATTTTACTGTGGGACACTGCTGCCGATATTCAAACTATCTTTGTGCTGCGGAAGCGGGCTATTCGAGCAATTTATAACCTAAAAGCTGGTAAATCTCTCAGGTAGATATTTAAAGATATTAATATAATGACAGTTGCATCGCAATATATTTACGAGAACCTAATGTTTATAATAATATTGAAACTTTTTCTAAAAACAGTGATATTCACAATGTAAACACTAGAAATAAAAACAAACAGTATATACCTTATACACCTTATATACAAAGTAAATAATTCATTTAGAGGCCTGTGTGTACGTTTTTACATAAAGTTCCAAGTAATATCCAAAAACTTGATAATAATAAATTTAAAATCGCCATTAAAAACAAGCTTTATAAAAAAGCTTATTACCTATATAGTATCTGATTACATTGAAGACAAAACAGCATGGGTTTAAAATGCTCCAATCACTCCAACAGGTAAGTATTTCTAATTTAAAATATTTTTAAGGTTTTTTAAAATTGTTTAGCTTGGTAACGGCATATAACTTTGTAAATGTCATTACATATTACATTAAAGCTGTGGAGTTTCTTGCGCCCATTCTTTTCCACAGCTAAAAAATAGACGTCTTGAATGGGTAGTAGGAAAAAAAATTATGGACGATTCAAAAGCACTTTTCTAATGTTTATTTGAATAAAAATAATTGACTTTGACTTTGACTTTCATCCCACCTGATGTTAAGTGATGATAAGCCTAATGGTGGAAGCACACTTCACCCGGGAACCTCAACTACTGAGGCACTGGCTATCTTATCTCTAGCTGCCGGAACACAACTATGCTACAAACATTAATGTTATCTATATATCTATACTTAATATTATAAAGAGGAAAGCTGTGTATTTTTGTATTTTTGCAACGAATAAACTCAAAACTATTGAATCGATTTAAAAAATTCTTTCACCATCAGAATGCCACCAAGAAATGTCCACCCGTGCGAAGCCAGGACGGGCCGCTAGTGTTGATTTAGATAAGACGGTGGTAGCTAGCCTTTCGGATAAATAAGTCCTACCACCAACCAAACCGAGTACACAAACATGTACACTAAACATCTACCCATGTACCCCTACTGGGAATCGAACCCCGGACTAAGACCAGGTCTGAGACCGGTAGTCTTGATCACTAGACCACAGAGGAGGTGGCCTGTGAGTTTCATTCACCAGTAGTCTAGCTACTGGAATATAATTATTAGGTCCTTACCTATGAAATTGACGTTTTGTATAAAGATTTTTTATAAAATTTTATTTTTCATACTAACGTTTTTTTAATTTTCTTAGCATCTATTTATGTTAGCACTATAAAAATGTGCAGTGGTGTTTTTGTTTCACTAGTTAAATATAGCAGACATTTAAAAGAAAAAAATCAAGTCCCTTCGAAGCTACAATGAAACAAAAAGACAATTCCGTGAACATAAAAAGTGGTAAATTTAAAAAAAAATTGGGCGATAAAGACAAAATTAATAATCATTGTTATTACTGAAGCCTAAGTAACATAGTCCTAATTAAAGGTGTATAATAATATTAACAACCGGTATTCATCTCATCTCATCTCAGCCAAAAGACGTCCACTGCTGGACAAAGGCCTCCCCCAAGGATATGAGGGGTATTTGCCGTAATCGCCACGCTTGGCAGGCGGGTTGGCGATCGCAGTAGGTTGAGGGTAACCTCAGAGAGATGCTGCTGCCCATCCTCTGGAATGGTCCCTTAGTCGGCTTTTACGACACCCACGGGAAGAGATGGGGTGGTGCAACTCTTTATCCCCGGCACCACACAGGGAACAACCGGTATTGACTTTTAGAAATTTTAGACCTTTTAATAAGTGAGAATAAAACGTCAATTTCATAGATAAGGACCTAATATAATAAATATTGGTTTGATTACAAAGATTTCATCAATATATAGATCTCCGCCATGCCAGCTATTTGACTAAAGGCTTGTACGGATTTTCACACAAACTCTAGTGAATTTTAGTTGTCACTATCATCAAGCTATCACATTTGAATAGTAAATCAAAAATCTACCAGCAGTAGTCGATAAAGGTGTCGGATCAAAAATTTAAAAATCAATACCTACAACATCTGTTGCTATTGATAGATCGATGGTATTTACATAATATAATGTATATGCTTCATGAAAACTTCGGCTAAAGCTCGATCGAAATAAATCCCGTTGATCGACATACGTATTACATTTTAAAATAATAAATTGAGCGAGCATGAACGGTGAATGTACTGTTAGAGTTCAGCCGTGTTTTACGTTATGTTTACATTTATTCTAGTAAATTTAGTGATGAACTAAGGCTTAAAGAAACTTTATTCTAATAAGAATACAAAATTCACTTACATGAGATTAATCATTATAAAAAGTGCCTTGTTACGAAACATACATTTAAACGAGGCTATATATGTATAATTTGAACAATACAAAAACAAAGTCCAATTTAGTAGGTAATATTGACCGGATCATTGAACTAGACCTTTGAAATAAAACTGAGGTACCCTCATTGAATCATAAAGTCATACGTGTTACAAGAATGCTAAATTAAAAAAAAATAGGATAAGTATAAATTATAAAAAATACTGTATTTTACTAGGTCTAAGTTAAATTTTAATGCTCTAAGGTTACATGCCACAGAACAATATTCAAGTAAAAATTATGTCATGAAGGTTTTATTCCGACAAAAAGTAACTTGTTACCGACTCAATATTGTGTAAGATTTGACAAATCCTAAATACTAACTAAAGACACCCATTCGTCCCAAACTGGTCCGAGGATCCAAGGGTAACATTATATCTTTAATAAGAAATTACTTGTAAAACTAATTTAATTTCTTATTTTTTATAATATGTACGTAAATGTAAATCTTTTTGAGAAAAATAAAGATTCTAAAGCCTCAAAATAAACGCAAGCAGCTTCGTATAAAGAATTACATTCGAAAGATAAGTTTTCGCGTCAACTTAGGAAAAAGTTATATAAAAAAGGTTATTTTCCCTTTCAATACATTCCGGGCAACACGAACGCATACGGAACACGGAATATTAAAACATCCCGTGCCGGGACGGAAGTTTGTTTGGCCGGCCGCCAAAGTGAGGGCATAGCCGCGGGGAATACTCGCCTCTAACTGGCCCAAGTAGCCATCCACCAACAGTATAATATACCTACTGCATTAATTATTTTCGAGATACATATTTTTGAAAGTGAACATTTTAATTTGATAAATGTGTTGTAAAAATTCCCACGAGTGGAATTTGAATCCCTTTAACCATACTTTTATAAAGGTATTCCTAGAGAAAATACGTGGACGGGGTAAAAATGTTAAGCATTTTCGATCGATTATGTTAGATAGAGGATCCTGAAAAAAATGCATCTCTAAAGTAGTCCTTGTATGCTCATCATAATTTCGAATAACAAAATCTGAAAAAAAATATATTGGATAACTTCATCAGCTTACTATGAACCTTAAATCTTTATAAATAAAGATTAAATTACCATCGCCATTGTCATCGCCACAAACGTCATTGTTATTCAAGCGCTCATCGGGAATCTGCAAGGGAAGCGGCAGTAGGCTGGTCATATTACCGCCGCTGGTACAAGGTTTTTGGACTGGAGACCGCGACACGGCAAACTTAGTGTAGCACACCCCCCCGCAAGGTAGAGCAGACGATATACGCAAAGTGGCGCATCCTTTGGAAGAAAAGAACTTAAGGCACTCAGTATTAGGTTAGGAGTGGGCTAGGTCCAGCAGTGGACTGATACGGGTTGATTATGATGGTGTCGATGATGAAGGCAAACTGCTCGATACTATATCCCAAAAATCTGCGATAGTCTAATGTCACAGAAAATTAAGATTCTAGGTGAAGTGCACTTCCACCTGCAGCCTTATCGTCTCTCACAATCAGATGAGATGAAACCAAGCGGTAAAATAAACTCGAATAAAATCACACACATGGCACTTCAGTATTCTTTCAAACATGCTCCGAGATTTTAACATTCGGACTATTTCGACCTACTTGGATAACGACTTTCATAACTCCTTTTTAGCTTTTCGAAACTATTTAAAGGAAATTGTTTACAAAATTGTATATAAATTGTTACTTATAATATAGGTAGGTACTTACTTAATTTAATTTCAATTTCAAATGTAGCACATATCAGAACTTAACCCAATATTTATTGTATCATACAGAACACACATAAAACATTAGTTTAATGTGTGTTCTGCGAGTCTACCTGTATAAATAAATAAATAAATTCGTAAGTAAGATGGTTATCCATTCTTCTCGACCGTCACCAAGACTACATTTGAATTGATTCTACACATAACCGTACCAAGGTTACATTTGAACTGGTTATATTTGCAAAGGATACTTCCACTCCACAATGTCGATGCATATCTTCCGTAGCGGGTTCTTCAAGGTGAGACAGAAGAGGGCCCGCTTCGGCCGCTCCTGCAGCACCTTTGGGCCTCGGCGGGGGGGCTTGCGGGGGACGGCGGGCACCGGGATGAGGGGCCCGCCATCCTGCCCACTATCCTGCGTGCTATCCTGCGCGCCCCCCGTTGGCGTCTCAGCGGTGGGACTGAGGACAGGCGCTGCGTAAGCGCTTGCCACCACCGCACTCATCTTCCGCTGAAAGAAACGCTCGATTAATACTCATGTTTTTACCAACGATGGCTCAGTAACTAAGTTTTGGATGTCTAAGGTCCAATTTCACCGTCCCGAATAGAAACCGAGTTTAATAAAACCTGGTTCTGACTAATCGAGTTCAAAACTTAGTCTTGACCGCGGTTCACGTCGCACCGATTTCACCGGCTTCGTTTTGATCCCGTTTATTAAAACTTAGTTCAGGTTTGACAAAGAATGAATGAATGAACGTTCTGGCTTGGAACTAAACGAATTGCGTTAAAAGTGTTGCAATTAAAGAAATTATTCCTTCTAAAATGGGAAAATTAATAAAAAACCAAATTATTAAAATAAAACAAAAAACCCGAATGCTATGTTGGAATATTAATTTGGTAGAATTTTATGTCTATGATTTATTACTAGCTGGAATTTGATTGTATTAAAAATAATAAATGTATGGAATATATTTGAATTGTGAAGTAGTTGTCATGTTGAGAAAATTTTTGTCTTCTTGGCCTTTTACCAACCAACCAAAGAGAGTTCGGATTTAATTGAGCTAGCCACGGCCGCTTGGTTAATGATTGTCCCCGTCTGCGACAACTATCAATATTCAATGTATTTATAAATACTCATTTAATATAGATTTTATTATTTAAGTATAGGTATCGGACAAGGAAATATTTCACATTGCTCAAATGGAATTTTGGGATCGTAGAGCTTGTTTTTTTCTTTTCAGTTATTTCTCTTTACAGGTATTTTTATGTTAGTCCGGGTTTTACGAGTATATTATTGTTTTTTATATAATTGTTTTAGCAGTCGGGTTTTTCGTTTTATTTAATATACTTATTATTATTATTTCAAACTTTTTACTTTTTTTTCATAAAGTATATTCCGGATTTTTTAATAGCCTATGTCACTCCCACAGTCAAAACAAATCTAACGACACCTCATATGTTAAAATCCACCATGCCGTTTGGGCTGTAGGGCGTGCCAAAAAATAGACATACATACATACATACTTACATAAATACATACATACATATACATACATACACTCAAAAAACATAACCCTCCTTCTGACACAGTCGAGTAAAAAATGTAAATTCATATCATGTTAATCGTCCAGAAATATTCAGAATGTATTAGTTATTAAAAATTTTATATACAATATTTTGATCAAACATTTTAAAACAAATATCTCTTGAAACACGGTATGGTAAATTGTTAAAACTACTAATATATGGGGACTTTTTAATATTGTAGTGACTTGAGGCTATCTGTCATGTCAAATTGTCGATGTCAGTTAGTGTCTCATTGTTCCGAGTGTTTGTTGATGTGCCTATCTGTATTGCTTTTTTCGTGCTCTTTTCGTGACCCTGCATCGTTTTCTGGATAAAGTGATTACAACAACCCACTGCCTGCTAAACGGACTCGATTCTTGCTTTCACGATTGACCACGGCCTCGCTTAATGGACTAGATCTTTGAGTTTCGACCCATTTTGACCATTTACACATTTGATTTTCTTCTCTCTCACGTATCGATCTGGAGCGACGAACAATAACCTCATCCTCATCAAAATTTTCATCAAAAGCTAGTGCCAGGGCTCTTTTCATCTTTGTTTTATAGCTAATCGCTAACAAAATAATTATTTCTTTCTTTAAAAATAAATAAACCAATCAATCTCCCATACTCCACACAATCGTGACAATGACAGGCATAACTTAAACTACGTATGAATGACGGGCAAACAGCTCTAAACGCGTTTAGATACGCTAAACGTCGAAAATCGGCCGTTCAGAATCTGAATCAAGTTCAACTTGAACGACGTATAGTTTATGCCGGTGAAACGCAAACTTGAGAGCGGAACTCAGTTTAGCGCGTAATCTGAGTTTTACTCGAATTGATCGCGATTAATTTCAGCGGTGAAATTGGCCCTAAGTCATGTTAGGTGACGGTTGCCGGAGTAAAACGGTCACTTAAGTCATGTTAGATGACCGTTGCCCAAATAAAACGGTCACTTCAGCCATCATGTTAGGTGATAGTTAATGGAGTTGAACGGTCAAGTAAACCATGTTAGGTGACGGTTGCCGGAGTAATACGGTTACTTAAGCCATGTACCTAAGGTAGAATTGCCGAAATGAAACGGTCACTTAAGTTATCAAATGTAGATAACGGTTACCGGAGTGAAACCGTCACCTAAAATGGTAAATGGGTCCCCTAAAACTTAGAAGCATTGAAATGAAATAACTTTTACGGATCTACTCGCGTTTATTTTATACATTAAGTAGTTCTAATGTTTATCCTAACGTTTCGAACCCTTTGCAGGGTCCGTGGTCACAGGAAGACAGAGAAATTAACAATACTTAGAAGCATTGTTAAATAAATAAAAAATAAATACATTTATTTCGACCACTTTGGATCATACAGACAATTCATTATTCAAAAATATTAAAATACAAAATTAAATTTAAATAAAATAATTAAAGCACAATTATAATCAAATTAAAAAAAAATCATAACCAAAATCAAATTTAAATAATATTACTAAAATCACAAAAAAATTTTATTTTATTAAAAACAAAATTAGTAATATCGTTATGATGTCACCACATGAACCATAGCGGCATGGTTCATGTACTGGCAGTCAAATCGATTTGAAAACACTTTAAAATTAACGTTAAACACACACGTTAAAATAACACGTTAAAATTGGCATAAGTCACATTCAAGTTCAAGTTTATGAACTAATTTATACTTGAGTCCACTACTTATGAATGTACAACATGAAACAAGTAAACATGTATACTTAATAGGAGTAAGAAGGAGCTCTATAAATTGCGCGTTCAGTTTGCAATCATGCAAGGTACCACTAATAGTTTTATAAGCTAATTTTGTTCAACGATGTTGTTTGACATCAGGAGGCGCTGCGTCAAAGCTATACAAATCCTCGTTTCCATTACTACGATCGAATATAATAAAATAGCGCTAGGCTACCAGATATTATTTTTGTTCTTCTAGACAAGACGTCTATAAATCATCGAATAGTACTGCAAACAACATATTATTGAGAAGCATAATAATTGATGCACTTAATCAAATTCGCGTTCCGTGTTATGAGCACGTTGTTCCTGAGCCGAACTCGATTAGAGTTCGAAATAACATGCCGATGTGAAGGCCGGCCCGAATATCTGGAGAGTCTCGTTGGTACGCCTATTAAAATTTAATGATATTGTAAACAGATGTATGGAGAACACGTGGGGAAGAACAAGCTTTCATATTACGCGAGGGGTCTATCGAATCATGTAAAACCGAATGTTGACGAAATTTAAACTAGTTATTGCCAGAAAAGAAAATGCTATAATTTTCTAAAAATATCCACCAATGTTTTGATTTTGAAAGTGCATCTAAAGATTATTTTATTACTATGATGGACTAAAGATGATAAATATTTTATTTTGTTTATTAAATAGGTAGCCAACGTTTGTGTACAATGAAACGTACACCTGGTTACATATGTAATTGGTATATACCAATTTTACAATACATTGCCACAAACAATAAAAGGCATGCTAAAAAAGAGTGTGCTCAACAGTGAAAACTTAAAACAAAAATACACATTACACTACTCTATCTAAAGCAAGTAACACCTGGGAACAACATTATATAGATAGAACTATCAATCTCCACAGTTACATTTTTATTGATTTAGGCATATACAAGATCATTTAAAAATATTTTTCTGGATATAAACACGTATACATATCAGCTTACCTACAAGCAAAGTTTTACAGTTGTTGGTACATTGTAAAAACGAGGAAGATTGGCGTATTGGTGTCGGAGGCCAAGATCCACTTCGGGTCACAAAAAAAGAGAATAATGTTTCCCAATATTTTATATTGAGTCAACACACAGTGAGTCAGCGATATGATCTTCTGAACATCTTTTTCTTGATGCAAAGTGTAAACAATAATTGAATAACAGAAAATACCGTAGTATCGATCAAAACACTACACTTCTTAAAAATCAATGTCTGTGTAGACAGCTTCGAACAAATATTATTCTTTTGAGTATTGGAACGGGCTTAGAAATCATTCCGCATTGTTTGTCGAGTTTTTAGTGATAAATCTTCTTAAATGGAGGTCAGAGGTCCCCCTCTGACCTCCATCCAGGACGATTTCATGGGTCAAGGAACTCGCTACCTATATCAAAGGGTGTTAGGTGAACTGGATAGGTGTAAATTATTGTAGGACAGACTAAAATAGTGTTTAACTAAAATCGTTGTTTTCAAAGTCATAGTCAAATCGTTTATTCAATATAAGCCTTCATAGGCACTTATTTTATTTTGTTTTACTAAATTACTGAATCTACCAACACACTTAAGAAAACTACTTTGGTTATAATTATATTTATATACGAGATTGATGATGCGAGTCACTTCAAACTGACAGCGTAATCATAACATTCAGATACATTCCTAAAACAAAAATAAACTAGGGCGCAGTCATCGAAACAAACATGGTCTCAGATCATGCGAAATAACAGTTTTAAATAATGAAATAGCTGTTTCATCTTGACCGATTTTAAAATATTTGGAAAGATAGGTATTTCTTTCTGATGTTCAAAGTAAGGCATTTGCAATACCTAACCTATTGTAAATGCCTTTGATTTTATTTACGTCCTAAACAATGATAATAAACAACGTTGAAATGAAAACTAGACAGGAAAACTGATGATCCGACAACTACCTCTTATTTTTTATTGACTCGGGGAAATTTGGGAACCAAATTCCTACGAAACTGAAGCGACCCCGGGGTATGTAGGGTTGGCCAAGATTTTAACGGCTGACCAATATATTTTTTGACAATGGAAAAACGTCGCCGGAGTACCTACGCGCCCGGGGAGGTGCGGATGGTTATGTTGGGTTCTCCTTTCAGCTCCCGCTTCCCTGCCCAGACCCAAGGATCTCGACAGGGATTCGGGAGAAGGAAGATCCTACCCACTGAAAAAAAAACTACTACAAACATATCTCCATCACATGCCGCTAGAATGACTGGGATAGTGGTTTGGCAGTCACCAGAGGGAGCACGCAAAATTGCCGAGTTGTTCCATCTTCCGCTATCGGGGAGGGGTGAGGGGGCGGGGGGTAAAGTATGAGTAGCCATGCCAGCGACACTACCATAGCCCCTCGGCGGGCTCCATTGGAAGCGCCTTGCTTACCGAACCCCTCGAAAAAGTCTAGTAGGGAACGGGGACTCTAGGAAGTCTAGAAAACCACTGAAGGTGCTTCGTTTAACACGGCTTGAGGAAACCCTTAAAGCTTTTCGCCGCCGCCCCTCAAAAAATGTCCGGTGACGGAAATTGGCATTTGTGTGAATGAATATGAGAGTATGAGAGATAATGAGTGGTACGGTTGCGCACGCCCAGTCCTCAGTAGATATACTGATGCACACCGTAATCTCTTCTGTGACAGACAAAATCACAGAAACTAAATCCACTCCTGGGTCAACAGCCCGACTGCAATCTATTCAGTAATATCTATCTATCTCTTTCCTACTAACCTCTTATATAAGTCATGCAAATTATTGTCAGTTCGACAATTATTTATAATGCACATAGTTTTAAAACAGCACGCA
This sequence comes from Eudonia lacustrata, assembly GCA_947562085.1. Lineage (NCBI taxonomy): Eukaryota > Metazoa > Arthropoda > Insecta > Lepidoptera > Crambidae > Eudonia > Eudonia lacustrata. Next base: position 13,144,086 of record OX387334.1, read on the forward strand.
GCCCTTCCATTTTGCACTGAATTAACAATGAAAAGACGGAAAGATATCGTTTGTACCCAAAAAGTATGCATCAAATATTCTTTTGCAGAAAGGTTCTACTTATTCCTAGGTCCTTTTCTCTACAACCGATTAAATAAAATCGGTGACATATTTCCCCTTAGTTATACCAGCTGTAAGAACAAAGTAAAAAATATTTTACAACCCATGTCCTATGAAGATACAGAGAAGTTACTTGTAGTATTAAAATAAGGTTTCTAATTTATAATTTATTTTTTTATATGTTGGGCTAGAATTAAGTAAGTACTATTATAGTTATATGTTTCTCTGTAATTCCTTTCAAATTGTTAAAACTTTAATTATACATATACTATGTGGATTTAATTGCAAGTGATGATTTGTGTTTTTATTTAATTTAATTTATTTTTCTTTTTAATTTAATACTAGCACTATGGTCGCCTGAATCACAGGATTTTCCTAGTTCGGGCAAAAATGTAATATGTTTTATCTATAAGAATTTATCTGTTATGTTTATATGTGTGATTTTTATATGAAATAATAAATAAATAAATATAAATGAATGGAGATAATTTTTTTCTGTACTAAGAATTTAGGTTTTTATTGTTATAAAAGTAATTTGATTAGTTATTTAATTGGGTTACTTAAGTAATAAACAAAATAATTAATGTGAGTTCAGTTGCTTGGTTGCGCTTAAATAGCGAAAGATTGTAAGGTTCGAGTCTCACCTAAAGCAGTCGAGTCAAGTGCATAACTCAGTTAAAATATAAATAGCGTTGTGAATGAATGAAAACAACAACAATGTGGAACGACACGGTTCTCCCGAGACATTCCTGCGGGATCGTGGCGGATTCGGCGAATGCATTAAACAACCGACAGCCATGAATCACCAGCCGTGAGTCAAGAGATTAAGGAGAGCTGACGCGGGAATTCGGAATCGCACAGAAACACGCTTGCGATGTGTAAGAATGAATCAGTGATTATACTCTCGAGGGAAATGTTAGTTCTAACCCCCGTCGTAGGTACTAATAAACAAGATATAAGTAATAAGCTGTAGATAAACAGCTTTTAGAAATTAGATAAACAGCCTCATGCTTGGAATAGATATTCCGTGTTTTGTTACTGTCATGTCAACTTCAAATTCAAATTAGAGTTAAAGAGATAAAATACAAGGAGTATTAGAAGAAAGAAAAAACTATTAGAAGCTTTTACCTCTTACTCTGTCTCTTTTTGTACGGAGTTAATTAGACTTTACAAAAAACTACAAAAATAAGCTCATAAGACTTTTGTTTGTTAGTTTCGTTTGTTAGTTTCGTTTGTTAGTCTACAGAGCGGAGTCTTTGTCAGAGCGTGAGACCGGCAAGAAACTCAACATGGATATTTCTTTTCTCCCTTTTTTTAAAGCGTCAACATATTGGAAAATGACCGTCATTGAAGGACACCACACTTCTTTAAATTGTATAACAAGTTTTTGAGCATTTTAAATATGTCGATAACTTAAGACTATTTCAGTATTAGTTACCGCAATCATCGCCTCGGTGGCCGAGTGGCAGAGCGCTCGGCCCGATACCCGAGGGTCCCGGGTTCAATTCTTAGGTCGGGCAAAAAATATGTATTTTCGGATTGTTTCCGATGCATAGCCCGGGTTTGTGATCACCAACCCGCATTTGGCAAGCGTGGTGATTTTAAGCCATTACCCATCCATTGTAGCGATGACTTGATTTCAATGATGTGGAGGCCTTTGCCCAGCAGTGGGACAATTATATAGGCTGTTTACTACCGCAATCATTTCTAAATTGGCGGTGATCATTGGTGATGATTGGTGATCGATCACAAACGCTCAAACCGGTGAGTGAACCCAAATCCTCTAGCGTGGAGTGCTTAGCAACTCGACCACCAAGCCGAATAATCGAAGAATCTAAAGCAATGAAAGACTTGCATCAGCCAAAACTTTCCGAGAAACCAAAACCGCTTCTGTTTTTCATTTGTAACCGCAGCGACGCCTTCAGTTGAATTCGACGTCCCAAATATTTTAAACATGAAACGCTTCAAACGTTTCGGCGAGCGAGGATTTATGAGGCCGCTGACAGGTTCGCATAGCTTTCCATTTGACAAGCATATCGTTTTGATGGATATAGCTTTATGCATATTTAATTTCATTGTGGTCAACGGTAATGAATGGCTGATTTTCGGAAAATCGACCAGGCAGCTGTTGTGTTGTCACTTCTCCAAAAATGTGCGGAAGCGGTGACGGCGCCAGCGGACGAGCGGAAATGTTTATATTCACTGTCATATCTTGGAATTTGGCAGTGGAATGTGGGATAGTAAGGAAATTGAGATGTTTCAGTTTTGTTTTTAATTCGAAGCAAATGTTTCTTTTTCTGTTCGACGTGATTAGTCTGATTACATGATGTTTCTTTCGCAAAGTTTGCAACAATATACTAAACTAGCTGTGCTCGCGACTTCGTCCGCGTGGAATAGTGACTTTCGGCAGCATTTTTAATTTTTTAGGCTCTTTTCCCGTTTTCGCAACATTTTTCACTGATGCTTCGCTCCTATTGGTCGCAGCGTGATGTTATATAGCCTAAAGCCTTTCTCGATAAATGGACTATCCAACACAAAAAGAATTATTCAATTCGAACCAGTAGTTCCTGAGATTAGCGCGTTCAAACAAACAAACAAACAAACAAACAAACAAACAAACTCTTCAGCTTTATAATATTAGTATAGATTAAACCTCTAGAGTTGAATCAAAGCTCTCTGGTACAAAATGAATACGTAAGGGAAATAGGTCACCTCTAAACATTTATGTGCCTACCTACAGAACTTCGAAAAGCCTCCGCGAGAAAGTCCCCAAGTATAATTTCAACTTCGCATCAATTTCCTTTGTACGTAGTTCTCGTGTGATCAAAACATTCGCTTCCACAAGATAATTATTTGAATAATCTAACGACGCGACACGCGACGCCGCGGGAACTTTCGCAGCTGGGCGCGCGGCATAACGTCTTGATAAATCGCGGCAAATGTCACTTTTGGCGGGAAACACCGGCCATTTCGTCGTAAACGTCACATTTAATAGTTACGCTCGTGTTCTGCGTGTTGATTTACAATTACGTGTAATTTGTTCGCTGTTAATTGGCCGCGCGCGCCACCGTGCTCAATGAATTTGTGAATTTCTATTAGACGACATTTAAATAATTATTGTTTTTCGTACCAATTTCAGTGTTCAATATCTTTTAAGCCATTGAGCTAATCCATACATAAATTCGTTAACATATTTTTTTTTTACATCTTTTTATGTACCTACATTGCACGCACAGAGGAGTGACGAAGGACGAACGAACGACGGTCGAACTTAAACTATGCCTTATAAACTATATCTTAAGTTTATAAGGCATAGGTTAAGTTCGTATGGAGATCCTTCTACAAAAAGACAAAATTTAATTAACCTATTAATATTATAAACGCGAAAGTTTGTTTGGATGTTTGTTACTCTTTCACGTAAAAACTACTGAATGGATTTGGATGAAATTCGGCATACAGATAGTTTATAACCGGGAATAACACATAAGATACTTTTTATCCCGATATTCCCACGGGAACGGGAACCACGCGGGTGAAACCGGGAACTACACGGGTGAAACCGCGAGCGGCCACTAGTATATAACATGTGTAAGTATGTATAATGTCTCGGCCATTGATTCAGACACGACAAAAATATGTTGAAATGAAATGAAATGAAATGAAATGAAATGAAATGAAATGAAATGAAATGAAATGAAATGAAATGAAATGAAATGAAATGAAATGAAATGAAATGAAATGAAATGAAATGAAATGAAATGAAATGAAATGAAATGAAATGAAATGAAATGAAATGAAATGAAATGAAATGAAATGAAATGAAATGAAATGAAATGAAATGAAATGAAATGAAATGAAATGAAATGAAATGAAATGAAATGAAATGAAATGAAATGAAATGAAATGAAATGAAATGAAATGAAATGAAATGAAATGAAATGAAATGAAATGAAATGAAATGAAATGAAATGAAATGAAATGAAATGAAATGAAATGAAATGAAATGAAATGAAATGAAATGAAATGAAATGAAATGAAATGAAATGAAATGAAATGAAATGAAATGAAATGAAATGAAATGAAATGAAATGAAATGAAATGAAATGAAATGAAATGAAATGAAATGAAATGAAATGAAATGAAATGAAATGAAATGAAATGAAATGAAATGAAATGAAATGAAATGAAATGAAATGAAATGAAATGAAATGAAATGAAATGAAATGAAATGAAATGAAATGAAATGAAATGAAATGAAATGAAATGAAATGAAATGAAATGAAATGAAATGAAATGAAATGAAATGAAATGAAATGAAATGAAATGAAATGAAATGAAATGAAATGAAATGAAATGAAATGAAATGAAATGAATGTTGCTTCTAACTATTATAATGGGCAAGGTGGATGGGAGGAGACGCGTAGGACGAAGGAAGAAGTCGTGGCTGCGGAAGATCCGGGAGTGGTCCAGCACAGCCTCTGTCGAGTAGCTGTTCCGTCTGGCCTTGAACAAAGAACAATTCAAGAAGCTAACTGCCAATCTTCAATCTTGAAGAGGCACAAGAAGAAGAAGAAGAATAAATAATATTGACGACCTCCTTGGTCGAGTGGTTTGTACACCGGTTTTCATGGTGTCGCCATCTCTGAGGTCCCGGGTTCGATCCCCGGTCGGGTCAATTTAGAAATTATTGTTTTTCTAAATTGACTAGGGTCTGGGTGTTTTCTATGTGTAATAAGTATGTATTTAAGTATTTTAAGTATATTTAACCGTTGTCTAGTAACCATATAACGAGTTTAATAACGAAGCTTCTCTTGGGCTAGATAATTGGTGTAAGTGTAGGAAAATTTATTATTATTATTGAAACGGAGAAAATAGCAATGGAAAAGATGAATCCTATAATAATGAAAATGCTCTCATAAAACGGAATGTGGGTTTATTATCATAACTTACAATACAAATTCTACCACCTCAAAAGACAAGCAAAACAATGATTCATATAAAACATCAAAGTCAAATGTGACAAATTAAAAAGAATAATATTTATAACTATACAAATTCTGCAACAATTATTCAAAATTCAAAATTCAAAATTCAAAATCATTTATTCAGTTTAGGCTACAAGTAGCTCTTGTGAATGTCATTATGCCATCGGTTCGTAAATCTACTCTGGGCGGGAGATCTTGTACTAGGAAGAACCGGCAAGAAACTCAGCAAGTGTCCAGCTCTTTTCTCCCTTACAGCGTCAAAAATATTGGAAAATGCCCTATCATAGCAGAACACTTTCCATTACAAATAAACACAAAAAATATATATAAGACAATTACAACATGTAAAAAAACAAAATAAAAAATGTAAGTTAACAAATTTACATCAGATAATTATGTAAAGGTTTCAATTTCCACAATGTCATACAGCACCACTACAGTACTCTAGTAAAAGTCAAAAATTGTTTAGGTAAAACAAAGTCAAACTATAATTAATAATACTAAAAATAAGATAAGTATGCAAGAGCAGACCAGCCTCCACAGGCGGCACCCGTTCACGAGCATGACATATGAATCAGCCATCGCTTCGCTCAACCATATTTTATTATTATTAATATGTATTTATTTAATTGTATAATATGTAATCAAACTTCGACTACTTGACTACTACTACTTTTAATTAAACTTTCTATTCTTAATGTTAATACAGAGTTCTAGTTAGTTAACCAAACAACATTTCAAGTTCGATTTAACATCAGCCATTAATTTTAATTGCGCCCCGTGTTTTTGAAGGCACGTTAATCCGTTGATCCTGGATGAAGTCCAAATATGACAGTCGTAAAAATTAAGCCAGCGTAGTAGGTTATGGCCCCATCTAAATGTTATGTTCATATGGGAAAACCTGACGAATAGGATAGGCTTAAAAGTTGTAAGTAGATAAAATTGCCAATTCCTCAGTGATTGAGGACTCCGAAGTCAATTAATGTTTTATTTCCTCCTGGCTAACTTTTGCCGTCTTACCTTTAAGTGCAAAAATGGTTTAAGCGGCTTAGGCCAATTATGCATTATCAGCAGAGGAAAAAACCTATGTGCAAATAGTAGTTTTACAGTGCCATCTGTTAACGATTGGGGAAACTAGGGATAGGCCGGTTTTGTATTAAATTTTAGAACGTGTGAATTAATTTGGAGTAGCTATCAAAGAATATGAAAAGTGGTGGGTTAGGCCGCTGACGGCCTCTAACCTATTGAACGTCAGTAGCTGATATCAAGCCATAATACCACGTTTACCGGAGCAACTTAGTAGATGTCATGCTAAAATATTTAAAGCGGAAATTTACGTATCAGAGGACGCTAAATATTGCTAATCTTTAGCGCTGAAAATGCTGAGTAAGAATTTAATCGAGTCAGGAGGATGTCTTACACAAGCAATTACGCCGCGTGACTGAAGATAACTTGATAAGGAGGGTTGAGGGGGTGTAGGGGGTTTAGGGGGGGAGAGCCCCAGATGTGCCCGTCGTCGTGAAAAATGAAACCTCCGATATTGCGTTCGAGGTATGCATTAAGATAAGGCGCGGGCTGAGTAAATGTAGATATACTCGAACGGAACAACGTTTTTATTAAAGCAGAGCTTGTTTTCTTGTTTTCTTGTTTGTTTTCGTATTGGTTACCTACTATGATTCAAATTATTGTCGTGCGTCAATATTAATCATTTTATTATTAGAATTCAATGTTTTTCACAATAGTGAATGTTCAAACCTTAATCAAAATTAGACCTAATAACTTACCTGTGAACCACGAATGAATAATTTGAAATTTCATTTAATTTTTCATTTACAACTGTTAGAGATATCACTAAGGATTTGCAAGGTACTTTGGCAAGGAACTAAACAAAAATGCTTTTTGCAGAATTATAATTCTTCTAAGCAAAATAAACTAAAAAAATAAAATAAACTTTCCTACACTCACACCAATTAGCTAGCCCAAGAGAAGCTTTGTTATGAAACTCGTTAAATGGTTACAAGACAACGGATAAACATACTTAAATACACACTTAGTATATATAGAAAACACCCAGACCAGAGACAATTTAGAAAAACAATAATTTCTAAATTGACCCGACCGGGGATCGAACCCGGGACCTCAGAGATGGCGACACCATGAAAACCGGTGTACAAACCACTCGACCAAGGAGGTCGTCAAAATGTATGGTAATTTATCTTATTTTATCCTTAGTTGGTTAGTTAGTATTTATATCTTAGTTGGACCTCCTGAGGTTTCCTTCGCCCTGTCGCATTTCGACCCATCGAGATATTTTGTGCAACCCCATCTTTTCACATAATGCCATAACGCTGACTTACCCAAATTCCTATGAAATTATTATTGTGCTTTCAAACTTTTCAAACACAACACTCGGAACTTTGTAAGAAAACTGTTTATTCTCTTAACAACCGACGTTGATTTTGAAAAGAATAATCTATTTAGGCTTTCGTAAATAAACAAACACTACGATGGAGTTTCGACAACGGCGCCGATCGACTTGCGCAACGCGTAGCTAGACCTTTGGCCTGTTCTGAATCTTACTCCATTGCGTTAAGAGTAACATTTTTTACATGTTAACGCTTGTGCCTGTACTTATGAATCGTTTATTTTGATTGGATCTATTGCAACTCTATAACCACAAAAAAAAGAAACAGCAGAAAGAAAGCTTCACACATACCGCGTTCGGGCACACATTCAACGCCGTCTCCCACCCGGAACGGAACGGTCGCCTCCCCCGTTCCGTCAGCCTATGTAGCCCTTCGAAGGCTATAGGAAACACCAGGGGGTGTTCAGTCAGTACGAGTCTGACATAGTCTATCTCAACCGCTTCAGTTATTCATACATTTTTTTTAAATTCTTAGCTCGGCAAATGACTCCACTCCACCTGATGTTAAGTGGAAATGGAGTCCAGACGCGAAGACAACTGGTGCAGCGTGAAAGCAACGCAGCATCAGTCACCCTCACCCTGCCGGCCCACAAAGTGCCTCTTCACGCCTCGTTTGAAGAACCCCATGTCATAGGAAGGAGGGAAAACGTGTGCTGGTTGACTATTCCATCTTTTGGAAGTGCGACAAAGAAACGAGTCACCAAATTTCTTTGTGTGCGAATGTTCAAGACAGTACAGCGGTGAATCCGGAGAGCAGCACGCGTACTCCTATGGAGGAAGGGAAAAGGAATACATGTATTCACCTCCTCCCATCTCCGCGTTGCTGTAGGTGGGTTGACCTTTTCAGCGCGCAATAAAAAAAAAGATTGCAACGCACACAGGCCCTCTCACCAACACGGAATCTTCAACCAGTCCAAACGCACACAGGCCCTCTCACCAACACGGAATCTTCAACCAGTCCAAACGCAGCTTCCGTGTCCTTGAAAAGGGGTGTATCCCAGTAGTCCCCTCTGGCGTTTGTCCCCTTGGAGGACAACTGGGATTTAGTGAGCATGATTCCTCACAAATCGAACTAACTAACTTCTATTTATATTTTTAAAATTATGCCGACTTGTGAGGAATCATGCTCAAGGGGACAAACGCCAGAGGGGACAGCTGGGATACACCCGTGAAAAGTTGTCTATGTGTGCGTTTGTTCTTACTAGTTGCTTCTCACACCACCATTACCCGATCCGATCTGAACCCCTTGGAGGATCTAGTAGGGCACGGGGACGCGCACTTTTAAGTGTGCGATGCCGTTCGTTCCCTCTAGAAAACCTCCGAAGGAGATTCGTTTCACACGGCTTGAGGTACCCTTTACGTACCTCGCCGCCCCCAAAATAGCCCGGTGACGCTGAAAATGCCATTTGAGGCAATCAGCAACCTCTTTAAAAAAAAACACACCACAGTATGCTACTAACATAATGTTATATGTGGCGATTCAATAATTTTGTTGAAAAGGCAAAGGGAATAACAGCCGCAAGTCGTTCACAACAGCTGGATTCATTTGAATTGTAAACAAAAGGCAAGGAAATCAGCACCGGCGGCGGCGGGGTACTTACTACAGGGATGTCAGCGTTGTGTTCAGGCGACAGCCTATAAGCCAGATAAGTATTTTTTATAACAAGGTAACCAGTTGGCTTAGCCAAAGTAACATTAAGAAAACGATAGCGAAGTTCGAAAAGAATAAAATGTATGGGATTGACATAAGCCGCGCTAAATCACGTGGTCAAAATTATGTCAATCCCATACATATTATTCTTTTCGTACTTCGCTATCGTTTTTTTAATTTTACTTTAGCTGCCGCCACAGGTAAAGGGAAGAAGACCGCAAAAGAGATGAAGAGATGACATACAAAGTCAAAGTTGCAGGAGCGTTTTGGACGAGAACAGCTAGAGACAGAACGCAATGGAAAGCTTTGGAGGAGGCTGTCAACGCTATAGGCGGTCTCTGCACGTAAGAAAACTAACAACACTCACTAAATCTAAAAACTAAAATCATTAACTATACTATAATAACAAAATTCATTTAGGTTCGAAGCCCACTCGTGGAGTATTTATAACACTTTGTCTTTTTCAAAAAATCATTTCTTTAAACACGGCCGCCTCTGTGGTCTAGTGGTTAAGACCACCGGTTTACACCCAGAGGTCCCGGGTTCAATTCCCAGCGTACAATTAAATAGATCATGGGGTACATGGTTTGGTTGGTGGTAGGGCTTGTTTGTCCGCTTGTATGGAGCGCACCGCTCGTCGCCCGCTCCCGCCCCGCTGTTTTCGAGGGCCGGTCTATTTGATTTTACGCAAAATATACTGCCGCTCCCGCGCCGCCGCCGCTGCCGCCCCGCTGCCCACAAAATTCGAGTCTGAGGCCTAAGGGGTCCGTTTTTCCTTTTGAGGTACGGAACCCTAAAAAAGAACTCCAATGATGTTGGATTGAAGACCTAGTCACCATTTCTTCTCTGTCACGAGGATGGCTCAGGATCACAAACGGCAAGGACAATCATAGTAACAGCGTTACCCATAATCTAATTAGCTTACAAATTAATTTCAATGTCATAAAAACACACTAATAAAATAATTATTTATAAATAGTTATACAGACATCCCTAACAGACCGCCATTTGATCTAAATATTATGACGGAACGTAACGGAAATGTGAAATTACATTTATATTAGTTTACGTTACAATTCGACTAGTAAAACCGCAGGTTAGGTAGGTATATTTCTTATCTTCTTATTTAATCAATTAGTGCGATTGGCACAATTAAACAGTGTAGTGTCCGGTTATAATTATAGATCGGAATTCCATTGCAATAATAATTTTTACTAGAAAAAACCTACCAGCCTCAGGAAACTCGAGTGGGAATCGAACCCACGACCTTTGGTCCCGGTCCAATGCTCTGACCGCTGAGCTACCGAGGCCCCAGAATAAACGTTGAATGTTTCTAGTAGTTTGTGATTTACGCTGCAAGCCACCGGTATTACGTCACTGTGAAGTTACTACTCTCACAGTCGAAAGAACACTTTTGGAGTATTAAACAACTAGTAACATTTTATATTGTAACTGTTTACATAAAGTATTGTGAATGCAAAATTCAAATCAATAAAAATACCTTTGCAATGTTAGCATAGCATGGATATTCCTACGTAAGCATCGTTCGTTCCAAATTATGAATAAAAATTAGTTAAATATTTTTTGAAAAATCTCCTGTTATAATCACGTAAATCATATTTCATTATTTTAACGTGCTAAATTTTATCGGGTTATCCATACTATTGGTAATGTTATGACGTAATTCTCAGAAAAAACCTATTTCGATCTATGTTAACAGAAAGATTAAAACTAACTAAGCTGGAGCAGCGATCCAAATAATAAAAGATCATGGCGTCCGATAATAAGAGCCTCCATCTGGGTCAGTCCTGGCCACCTCCTGCCAGTCATCCGAAGGAACTTGAACTTCCCGACCTCATTCTACCAGTGGGAAAAAATAGACAATGTGTTCTAATTGGTTCTAAACTGTTCAATGGTAAATAACCCCGAGTAGTAGTAAAGATGTCCGACTTTACCGAGATCTCAAATTCTTGAGAGGATTTGAAAACAGCCATTGCACTGTTTGGTTTTATTTGCCAAGACACATGCACGTTAACGAACAACGGTTAACAATGCAGCATTATTTCCTTTACATTATTTTACGTGAACATTTGACGAAACACAAACATCATACTTAAATAAGATAATACTGCAAACAATTCTTCACTTTTCCTCAAGATTCATTAATTATTACATCGGAAAAAAAATCCACGATAAAATGTTGTGTTAGGTATTTTCGTTTTATACCTTGATTTCTACCATTTATTGGAGTTTTTCCTTTTGCAGGCTCGCTGAACACCCTATCAATTGTAACGGGCAGGCGGGCGGCGGCGCCCTTGTAACTAGTCGAGTACATTTCCATTGACCTATTTATTCCAACACATGTTTATGGGTAACGTGAGTGACCTGCATGCACCGAACTTTTGGGATTATTTTCATCATCAATACCTTAAAAACCTATTTATATAAATACTAGCTGACCGGCGGTCTTCGTACCGCTTTGATAGTTTCCATGACAGCAAATCAAACAAAACGTAGACAGTTTCCATAACAACAAAACAAACAAATCATTCGTCTAGTTGGTTATACTTTGGCTTTTGTTTTTATTTTGTATTGTTATTGTGAATATCGTGTAATTTTGTAGTGTGTGGCAATAAATGTAGTCTTATTTCATTTCATTCATTTTCATTTGGATGACATCTGGGAAGCAGTGGTCTTGTATTCAATCGTTGATAAAGTAAAAAATCTGTTGCTGCCCCATATTTTTATAAATTAAACATAAAACCGGCCAATTGCGTGTCGGGCCACGCGCAGTGTAGGGTTCCGTAGCCCATCTCAATAATGCGGACTCTGAGAAGAGGGCTTTTTACATTTTATAAGTTGGTCGACTGTGACTCGTAAACTTGCAAAGCCTACTTAGCTGTGATAGTTTTCCTTTTAACTTCGTCATATATACAACTTCCGTGAATATTTTCACGTATGTGGAGGGGGGGGGGGGGGGGGGGGGCACACTTGACTCTAACAAAATTTTGCATTTTAAAGGTTAATAGTTCACAAACGGATGCCTCATTCAAAAAACTGTACCCACAAACCCGCAATATTTTTGAAATTGCTATACAACGACATCCCCACTATAAAAAAAAATGACATCTCTACTTCAAGTGTATATCCATGCCAAATTACAGTTTTCTAGTACTAACAGTCTATGAGCTAGGCTGAGGACGGACAGACAGACAGACATGGCGAAACTAGGCGAAACTATAAGGGTTCCTTGTTGACAACGGAACCCTAAAAAAGTGTCGATCGTCGTTTCACATGCCTGTTTAGCATGAACTCGAGAAATTATTAATTTGGCCGCTCACACATCCGTTGACCTGACTTTGCGAAAGCTACTTAACTTGCACGATTACAACCACGGTGCCTAGTGAGTTTCATTTGACATTCGTTCACGTTAACGAAAACTAGCATCGCATTGAAGCAGCGCCTCCTGGCGACGACGTACCTACGTTAAGACTTAAAATTTTGCCATACTTTTCGTTTTCGTAAACGTCATCAAATGAATACGGATAGTAAACAAACCTCACAGTACCCGCCTGCTCGTTTGCCTCCTTCTAATATAAAAAAAAAACAGTAGACACTGTGAACGCCTGGAAACATTATGTTTCATCCATTTTAACACACGAAATCAAAAAACGTTTGATTTCAGAGTGTAGAATGCTTTTCATTCACCATCCGACCACGTTAACGAAAACTACAATTTGTACTGCATTTGACTGAAATTGTAACCTGAAAATTTTTACTCTCCACGTTTGTCATCAGGGCACCTTGTGTGAGCCTTTGACCTTCGATCACGTTAACGAAAACAAAAACAATATTATGGCATTGAAGCAGCGCCTTCTGGCGACTTAAGACGCGTCCTCACTGAGAGCATTTGGCGTCGAATGTTCGAGTGGTGTGGACGTTGAGCCGAGCGTTACAAAGTTTACACGCGAGCACGAACTTCGGCCGATGTGGACGTCGTCGCAACGCTGTTCGCGGAAATGGCTCGCATTCGAATGTTCACGCAAACAAAATGCTCGAAAGCGAGTACTCAAATAATGAAATTAATGAGTGGTACGTATAAAATAAAATAAAAATAAAAAACGACGGGTTGCACTCCGGGAGTGCCGGCAGAAGTGAAAACTTGAATATTAACGTTGTGCATTTTTGATATTTTGGAATGGTTAGGGAATAATTTTGCACGAATTGCTTCAATTATCAGTATAAAAGTACTATCATTTATGTGGTAGAATACAATATTTATTTATTGCGCTATCGTACACAAACATGACAATTTATTCGCGCAAGCGCCCTGCGCCGCCTAAACGAAACAGCAGGCATACATTTTCGCCGCGCCGTAGAAAGAGAGGGGGATACTTCCTCTCCTACGCCGCGCCGGCTGTCTACTCTCCATCCGTCTTACGAATTTTCGATCAGGTCACGTGTCTTGACGCGAATTTAACATTTTATACCCATTACAAAAAAAAGTATACAACGCCGCTAAAGAAGTTTTCACTTCAAAAAATATTACTGGCCACTTGTAAGCAAGGAACAGTTCCTTGATCGTGACTTTCTTGGTCTATCGTGTTATCGTGTTTTTGTCAATGTCAATTTATTGTAACAAAAAATGTGTACAAATGATATTAAGTATTCCAATGCTCCAAGCTCGGATGTTCGTCCCAAACGTTCATAGTTTTGCACGAAAGTGAATGTTTAGTTCGCTGGGCAGAATTCGTTGTTCGCTGGCGATTGCTCGTTTACAAATGCTCGGGTAAGAATGCCCTCAATGAGGACGCTCCTTTAAGAGAAGAGTTACACTTTCGCTATACAAATTATCGCTTTCGTAAATGTAATCGAATGAATACGGATAATAAGGCACCCAGGAGGTTCTGCTTCAATTCCATATAAAGAAAGAAAAAACATTTATTGACCCTCACATTTAAAAAAAGATAAAATAATATTTAAAAAAAAGACATGAAATACAAAAACAGAAAAGACAAAAAATAAATAAATAACAAACACAACAGAGTGACGAGCCAATCAGGACCCTACCTCAGCATATGACGCTACAGTGTGAGAAAGTCACATCGCAGCGGCGCTGGTATTCTGGCAGGGCCTGTGTGTGAGGTGACGTTCGTAGATACTTATAAATATATATATGTTCTATATGTTCCTAAACCGAAGAGCATGTATGAAGGAAATAATGAAAGTGGACGAAGCGAAACAAGTATGTATGGATCGTAGCAAGTGGAAAAAAGTGGTCTCTGCCTATCCCTACGGGAAAGAGGCGTGATTATATGTATGTATATGTTATGTATTTGTATATATATATATTATAAAATGCACAAACTAAAACACTATCTTAAAAACAGAATATACAAAATAAAAGTCATCGTACAACAATAATAATTAGAAAGACCTTAAATAAATAAAAAATAAAATAAAAAACTGGCAAGGCGGACTGCACACTGAACGCAGCCAAACTGTCATCTGTCATATGTGACATTGACAATATTTTCCCACGTAGCTACTAGCACGCAACGTATATAGGTATACGTCCGCCATCTCGTCTCCCAAGCGTCTCCCATGTGTTTGCCACGAATGCAATTCCAATTTCCTTCCACGCTTTGACAACCCAAATGTTTATTTCAAAGCGCTGAATAACATAAGGACAAGTCCATGCATAAGGAGTGACAAAACAATAGATCCCCCACCTTCACTCACAGCAGTAATAGTGAGGCGCGAACAGTGCCAGGATGAGCCCACGCGACGTGAATAAATTCTCGTCATCAAATGCCAGATAAAACTCGCTCTAGACACCCTATTTGGAAGTAAAAAAGAAAAAGTATTCAATTCGTTCCTCACCTGATCAAAGCTCCGACCAGCGATTCAATCGACTCGATTATTCTCGATAATTCCATGCGCTTTCACTTTATCGCCACCGTGTCCAGTCACTTCACTTCACTTCACTTCGCTTCGAGTACTCTACTTACACTGCAGAATGCAGTACTTAACCAATTTAGAGAATTAATAATTTAACAAAAAGGGACAATTTTGTTGGAAGAAACTATCTAGGTTGTAGGACTTAAATCATTTATTGACTTTTTTGGATTGAATACTAAATTATATTAAGGGTTTTATTTAAATATTAATAAGTCGTCGCTGTCTTTTGCAGATGAAACTTGGTCCCCTGTAACAAACAAATAGACATTTTGATACTTAGTAAAGAAATATAATTGCGTATAATGTATAGACTTGAATTTAATAAATAAATTTAAAACAATACAATTTGTAATAATATTTTATTAGTTGTATTGGAAATATTTGTCACCATACCAGACATGTTTACTATAAAGTTAGTTATATTAATTTCCTAGGTAGGTTGAGCTTGAGTTTTGTTGTAGGTACTTGTAAACCATTTATTATAGGGATATATTATAAAAACAAAATGTTTATTTTTCTCTTAGACATAAAAACACACATATATAATTTATACCTGTACATATTAAATTATACTACTTAAAACTAAACTTATAAAATATATATCTGCTAATATTTATAAGTAAATAAAAATATCCCCCAGATCATTCATCCCCATCAGGCAGAGTACCCAGTAAGCTAGCAGCATTGTTTAAGTCATTCGGCATTCCTTTCATTAAATGTTTATTGGTAAGTAGGTATCTGAGCTTAATTGGAGTGATTTAAGTAACGGCAATAACGGTTCACTTATAATTTTATAGTAATACCTATTTATTGTTTTCTAAAGTTTATGCGAACACTACACATTGAAATGAAACAACATTTACGAATGAACTCGCGTTTATTTTATCATTAATTTCAATTAATGTTTTTCCAAACGTTTCGAATCCTTTACAGGGTCCGTGGTCACAGGGAGCCTGACAGTCGTTTCACTTCGTTCGTCAAAAAAGTTGTTTCATTTCAATAATCCCTGTATTCAGGCACACGTTTCGGCCGAGTTGCACCGGCCGTGATCACGCGCTGACTCTATAATTAATACATAACATTGCCAGCCTTAGATTATTAACATGTAAATAATCTAAGTTGCCAGCACACGCTCGTTGCTTCGTCACATCGTCATGCTGATATTAACTAAAGCCCGTGCGTAAACACCTAGTAGATAATTCTAAGTATCAGAGGAAATTTAAAAAAAAAATCTTTAAAAATGAATGTTTACACTATATGTATACAAAGTTTGGCTTTTATTACGAATAAACGCAATAATACAAAATATTAAACTATTTTAAATGTTAGTTACTTATTGGTGTTTCATCTAAATTTTGTCTGCAAAAACAATAAAATTGTATACGTCTTTGAACTGATATAATACATCCTAATGAAATTAGAGCATGTGTATTTGGAAACATAAACAGTTTAAGTTGAGGGTTGAAAACGAATAACAAAACCTTATAAAGATATAGGTAGGTACCTGATTATCCGTTAAATTAGCAGTAACTACCCAGGACCCCACAACTAGCAGTTACATGGATGATTTGGGGTAAATTCTTTATTTTTAACTAGTATGCAGTAGTTAATTATAGTTTTTTAAAGTTTTGTTCGAAGTAGTTCTAAGTAATTAACGATTATACTTTTAGAAACTTTTAGCTATTCCCTGTCGTCCCTGTTTTGATATAAATGTTTGTATATAATGTATTTATACATTGTATAACCCGTACTATGTTTTGACGATAATATAAAGCAAAAATCTTCAGGGCACAACAATTTTCCACAGGGACCCAACTTCCCATACAAAAGTGGCAATCTCCTTTGCGCACTAGTAAAAAAAATATCCTGTAGTGTGCCAAAAAATTATAACAGTTCCTCTACATACTACAAAAAATGCCTGTGGTCTTAAAGACATTATATTTATTAACCTAAAATTGTATAGTTTTTTTTTAAATTATTCTGTTTCGTGACTATAAACGCGCAAAGTACGCAAAGATTCCGTGCAAGCGAGTTGACACGAGATAGGCACAGTTCACTGGGCCGACACCCATAAAAGCTTCTGAACATGGGTGTTGTATTATTTTATGAAAGGGTATGCTTTGTATTCGTTTCTAACAATTACGCGCACAAAACACTTTGGAATTAGATACTTTACGAGTTAAAATGTGAGTGAAATTCGTGAAAAAAGTTTTTTCAAAAGGGTAAGTTTTGTTTTATTTTATTTTTTAGAGGCTTTTATACTTAATGGTGCATCAGCCTCATTATACACTAACTTATCTAACTAACACCTGAACTAACCGATATATGGTTAAGATATTGTCGTAATAGGGTCACAGATTTACAATGTATACTTACACATAATGAAGAGAGACCGACTCTATACTGTAAAAAAATATTTGATAGGTAGAGTAGAAGTAGAGTATCAAAACTACTCGATTTTGAATCTGTTAACATAGCTAGAAACTAGAAAGACCTCTACACCTAACCTTTTACCAAAGATAATTCCATGACAGAGGCAATAAAGAAAAGTAATTATGTTTTCGAATCTGGTTTCGAAACCAAAGTTTCGAAAGTGGCTGAAGGAAAACAAATACCAAATTTTTTTGTTCACACAAACAATTTAAAAGAGTAAATTGTACAATGTGGAAATTGCGTATACCTTTAGGTGTTATGCTTTAAAAATATGAACAATGATATTCAAAATATTTTACTTAGTAACCACAAAAAAAATGATGTTTGCATTAATTCTCGTTATAAAATTGTTTAAAAAAGGAGAATGGCCAAAAAAAACCCAGGCCCGCCGCAAAAGTTTCATAATACCTCAGATTTTTATTGAAATCAGTATACTTGTTATTAGCTGTCATCATTGCTGAATTTAGTTGCTAACTTGCGTAAGGCTAAAGGTAAATAATGTTCTTTTTACCCGACTGCGTCAGAAAGAGGGTTATGTTTTTCAAAGCTGTCAACAATGGTCATTATTTCTTATGATTATTTATCATATTAGGTAAGCCTGCAGACAGTTAATGGTACTCGGTATTATATAGTACTTAAATGTAAAAAGTAATGTAGTACAATATGTATAAAGATATATTCTAATAATTACAACTGTTATTATCATTAAGCACAGTTAGGTATCCGATAATAATGATATATTAGAATAAATATTATTAACGGGATTATTACCATGTTTATTGTCGTGTTTGAGTATCCGATATTGGCCAAACAAAACGTACAGTAGCCTGCTGAATTAAAGAGCATATCAAAGCTGTAAAGAATAACGATACGCAAAAATCGGCCATTGCTGAACATTTGATCCAATCGGGTCCTAATCACTGGATTGAGTTTTATAACCCCCAGATAATTTCAACAGAACGTCACTACATACCTAGATTGGTAAGAGAAGCGATTGAAATTACAAAATACAAAAATTTCAATCGCGAAGATGGGTTTAAACTGTCGCGTATCTGGAATCCAGTGATTAGCCTATGCAAAGACTGCAAAAAGAACAAAAGTGCCGTTCCGCGATCTGATATGATCAGTGTAGTGTGTCGAGAACAAGTTCGAGTGAATAGTGACTTAGGAGCCAGTGGTACGAGTATTGAGCGCAAAAAACGACTTAGGAAGAGGGTAGATCGTTTTGTCTGCTCATAATCACCCCACCCGCAATAACTTCAGTACATCCGTGACAAACACGACAATAAACATGGTAATAATCCCGTTAATAATATTTATTCTAATGTAAGTGACCATGATAGTTTAAAAAGTTATAATAATGATATAATTGTTAATGTTGAAAATATAGGTTAATTTAATATATACATTTTCATATGTATTGTAATCGTTTATTAAGTCTACAATGACATATGAACAAATTATTATGTACAAAGAACCTATAACTAAAAACCTTAAAAAAAATATATAATATAATAATTAAAATATATTATTAAAAGGAGTCCCTTTAGGCAAGGATCCGAAAATACTGGCAGCGTTCCCCCTTTGAATAGCTAGACTAATTCTTTGTCCGAGGTAGCTGCCAGCTCTTCGGTCTCCTGTGATGTCGACTAACCTTTTTGCTATTTCCTTAAAAAGCCTTAAAGCGCTAGGACCCCACGGACCAAGGGTCTCGACACCGAATGGGACAAAATCATATTCGGAGCCTAGACCCCTGTATTTGCATGCTTTAGCTTTTTCAGCCGCTTCACAAGCCGCACCAGCTCTGTTGTTGGTTCCATGTAGATGGGAAGGGGCCAGCGTGTCAGAACAGGTTGCATCCCATACCAGCACCCGGCCCATCTTCCATGGAATCAAACTCATACCGTCCGGTCTCTTGCCATCGTCTCTTGCAATACCAGTCGGCTCAAGTAGACTTGGCACGTTGACGGTGGCAAGGGACCGGCGTATGATATCGTTAAGTGCGGCATGTCTCGAGAAACGGCCTGCACTTTTTTGGCATGACAGTCCGTGATGTCCTAGCTTGTCGACATCACTGCCACAGGGACATTTATGAGAAGCGCAGACCGGAACCCCAAGCCGTAGACAGGTTGCGATTCGGAGCGTGTCAGGCTCAAGAAATGTTCCTGTATTTGACGATGGGTACGCGTGAAGCCAGTAGCCGGCCTCATGCGTACCCAAAGCCAAAAGTCTAGCACGCGCCGAACCTGTACTACAGCTCAAAAGATTGTCATAAAACAATTTGCAGATTATATCGTCCTAGCTCCTCTGTGAATTTGGAGAATCTGAAAAATTTTGACCTGGGCATGCAATTAAGAAAGCGTTTCTTGCTTCTTCCAAGCCAGCAATCTCAAAGTTTGAAGGGGATGCCCTTAAAATCTTACTTATGAGATTTGCTGAACTATGGACAGAAGATAGGAAGGCTGGTAAAGCGACACTGGAAATTTTGCGAATCCCTAAACCACCATAACGGATGGGTAGGGATGCTTGGGCCCAAGATTGCTCGTTCAGCTGCATATTAAGAATCGATTCTAAGCTAATTTTGATTAAGTCGTCTACTTGTGACAAAAGATCTGAGTGATTCCAAAAGGAGCAGCAACGGAGCACATACGTAAATTTTGGGACGAAAAGACAGAATTTTAAGATGCAAAGTGCATAATGTGGACTAATTTCAAGGAGACGTTTAGCAGAATTTTGAAATTTAGTAATTGAATTATTAATATATTCAGAAATAGATTCATCAAAAATTGGAGAACCTAAAAGGTAAAGGGAATTACTGTTAACTATTTTAATATTTGGAGCCAACATATTAAATTTTAGTTTTACGTCATTTAAATTTAAGTCGCAATTATTTATAAAAAGTTCGCATTTGCTAAAATTAAGCTCCAAACCAATGGCTTCAAATTTATTTTTGATTAAAAAAAGGTCCGAAAGCACAGTATCCACATCACCTCCTAGGGTTCCGTCGTCCAAATACCAAACGTTGAATTTAGAATTTAAATTATTGATTAACGGATTTATAGCCAAACTAAAAATTGCAGGCCCAAGGGGATCACCCTGTTGACAACCTACTTCCGAGGACAGTTCATTAGAACGATATAACAATTTCGTTGGGTCAGCGTAACTGAGAAGAAGATAATTGATATAGATATTATATTATATATACATTACATACCTATTTAAATACAATATCGCTCACGCTTCAGTCCCTACATGGGTAGGCAGAGACAATGGATTTCCATTTTGCACTTTGTAAAAGGTTAACTATATTAATATTGTATTTTCTCGTGATTTGTAGTCGCACTGATTTGTTTTCGCTGCCGAATAAATTCACGACATGTGCGAAGTAAAACGTAATACACTTACTTGCTATACAACAGAGTCGTTGAAGGCATACGATCCATAAAAGAATACTGTTCATGTATACATGGACAAAGAACACTAGAATGCTGTGCACATGTGACGAGCATTATTTACTATCTGGGTTATATATTATATATTGATCACCCTGCCGATAATTTGGACTCTGTATTAGTAGATTTAGAAAACTCATAACAGAAAACTGTTTTGTTTAGTCTGTCGTGGTTTTACCTTTGATGTTGTGCAAAAAACAATTAGGGGTCTTATAAATAAACAAAGAATAAGGTCCGAATAGTAATTCCGTGTTTTCTCCCTGTCATGTAAACGTCATTTCAAATTAGTGTAAAAGAGACAAAACACGGAATAACTATTCGGACCTTATTCTTTGTTTATTTGTAAGGGGGTATGTGTTTGCCTTGAGCGCTACGCAACTTTAATGGGCAAAAGAAGCATGTTAGCCACTGGATTTGGCAAATATGACAACTGATAGTAACTATACTAAGTTTAATCTAAAATCTCAGATATAAAACTTTTGCGCCGTGCCGGGGTTTTTTTGTATGGGCCATGGCCATTCTTTATTGCTCTTATGAATATTATTACTGTACGACTTGGCGTCGGGTTGTCCGCATTGTCCGTAAGTCTTATAAAGAAAAATGTCTACAACCCAACTCTATACCACAATGCTATTTCTTCAGAATAATAACTAAAGCCTCTATACCCGTATCTATACGTTATATTCTGTTTCTTTCCTAAATTAGTTATATATCAACTAATTATATTATTAACAATTTGATCAAATTATCAATTCAACTCGTAGCAGATATAAGCTAATTCCAATCGGGAATGCCTCTTGATCGAGATGGGACGAGATTGCAGGCTGCTAAACTAAATGCAGGTACTTAAAATATATGGACATAAGGGCGGGTATCGCATAGTTGGTAATTACTTAGGTTTGATGGCTGAAGCGGCGAGGGTTATCGGCCCGCCGGAGGAAGCAATCTCGGGCTGTGTGTGTAACGATGTCACTGGCGGGACACACTGGAAACTGGAGGAGATAGCTTTCAGAGTATTGTTTTCTAAAGTAGCCATACTGCCACACCAAAAGATACTGTAAGCTCTTTCTGCGTAAAACGGAACGGACCTGATTAAATTTAAATGAGGGTATACAAGCTACCAACTAATTATGAGACGACCAACACCTCGGTCTCCCTGTGACCACGGACCCTGCAAAGGGTTCGAAACGTCAGAATAAACATTAAATAATAAGTAATGTGTAAAATTAACGCGAGTAGATCCGTAAGTTGTTTCATTTCAGCCCTCAGAGTGCTTATTTCGCGTTTTTTTTTTGTTATTTGCTTTCGAAAACGAGAATGTAAGGCAGGACATTAACTCTGCCTGTTAACAAGAGGCGCTATACCCGTAAAGTCTAGGTATCACCTTTGTCTATAGTTCTAGAAGGGTTTTTAAGAGGATGTTATTTGAATCGTAGTACTGTGCATCAACCTATCCTACCTATTAAATGCAAACAATCAGTCTCGAAATTTCTACGTTCAAAAACCTACGATGAGGTAGATGACGCTCGCACCCACCCACGCACGCACGCACGCACGCACGCACGCACGCACGCACGCACGCACGCACGCACGCACGCACGCACGCACGCACGCACGCACGCACACACACACAAGTCCAAAGTGGGGGGCCAGAACTATCTAACCTAGGGTATATACTACCACGCTAAAAATTGTAAACTTGCTGTATTATGTGTGACTATTGTGACAGAGAAATAAATGCGTTTTATTAATTAATTCAAATACAATAAAGTTGTATATGTCTTTAAACTTATGGTATATTTTCACGTGTTTGAATAAACCTTCCGAACTGTTTATTCAAATATACACTTTTAAACGCGTTCCATTGTTATACAAAGAATTTAAACGGGGATTAACACAAACTAATTAGTAAAAAGGTATCATACCTTTTTACTAATTGTTCAAAATAATATAGTACGTCCTAATGAAACTAGCGTGTGTATTTGGAATAACAGTGAAAGTTGAGAGTTGAAAACGAATAAAAAACCTTATAAAGATATAGATTAGCAGTAACTACCCAGGACCCAACAGCTTGCAGTTACAGGGATGATCTGGAGTAAATTCTTTATTTTTAACTAGTAGTAGTGTCTGTTTCAGTTATAGTTTTATATATCTCTCCTCCTTCTCTCCCAGGTTATTTAAGCGGGGCATGAAAAAGCATTCATGCAGGCCGCCATAGTGTGAGCGTTCGGCATAGCGTGGTAGCGCTGTGATGAACACTTTCACTTCTTGGGCTTCACTGGCTGCTTTTCATCAGGCAGGGTGAGGCCATTTTGGTGTGCCCCAATAAAAAAAATAAAAAAAAATATATCCAAAACTGTTTGATTTCTTCAATAAATATTCAACCTTATGACTAACACATAAAGTTTAAAGTCTGTTGAGGCAATTTAACAGTTTCTGGTAGTGTAATGCGCAGGCGTGTGTTCCTATGTCAGCGAGAATGGCTTTTAAGGACACTAACTGACTAACAGCGATTACACCTTCCTAATTCAGGATCCTAAGTGAGTTAGTGTCCTATTTATCGGATGGTCTAATCGATGCTTTACTACTCTCGACTTTGTATTTTGTTGTATTATTGTATTGTTGTAACCTCAGAACAATAACTAAAGCTATAGAAGGAAGCCAAAATCAGAAGTACATTGATTTAAAAGCTGACAGTTCGTTTCACAATTCTGGTGGTTTACACCTTCGAAAAAACGAAAGAAAAGGGACAATCGATCTCTTTCCAATACATCACCTAGGTTCATTAGTTAAAATAGTGCGAACTGATGAATTTGTGTTGCTATTTTAGTCCGGTTTCTATAGCTTTAGTTATTATTCTGAGGTTATAACCCAATCATATTACCAACTGGTGGACCCGGCGGACTTCGTACCGCTTTGACAGTTTCCATCAAGTGATTAAATTCTCTTCGGTTTCCATGACAACAAAACAAACAAATAATTTTGTGTTGGAAAATTAAATTGTAGTTTTTAGTATATTTATAGTGTGATTCCCGTGGGAATATCGGGATAAAAACTATCCTATGTATTAATGTATTAATCCAGGTTATAAACTATCTGTATGCCGAATTTCATACAAATCAATCCATCCGTTGCAGCGTGAAGAAGGAACAAATATACAGACATACACACAAACTTTCGCATTTATAATATTAGTTTGATGCTTTTTTATTTTTATTATTATTATACTCTTCATTTATTTTAAATCTTACATTAAAGTTTTTTATAAAATATATGTAAAAAGTAAAGTATAACAAAATATCATACAAAATACAACTTTTTTTCTTTTTATTAGAAGGAGGCAAACGAGCAGGCGGGTCACCTGATGGAAAGCAATCACCGCCGCCCATGGACAACCGCAAAACCAGAGGAATCACAGATGCGTTGCCGGCCTTTAATTTTATAAAAGCCTAAACCTAGAACGCCGCCAGCAGCGGACCAGGACTCAAGCTACCTGCGATTAAGGCTGCACAGAAAGAAATCTCCTGACAATGCGTGCCGTGCCAAGAGTGTTGCTTTCTGAATCTGACTCTTGATCCAGCCATCCAGCGAAAGCCTCTTGAAATGTTGGTCGAGACTCTTCGCTATAAGGCCGTTTGCAGATACGACTATGGGGACAATGATCGTCGAATCCACATCCCACATAGCGGTCACCTCGTGAGCCAGGTCCAAGGTACCTAGTGAGCTTGCCCTTCTCGGCTTTCACAAGGTTCTCGCCATGCGGAATGGTGATATCGATGAGCATTGCCTGGCGCTATTATAATTATTATTATAATTTCTTTAATTATTATTTCCTTTATTTTTTTACATATCAATTTACATTTTTAAATATTTTCTAAAAACAAAACAAACATTTAAAAATTTAAAAAAATAGGGGTCCGCCGGCATTGGTACCAGGGTCCAAACTACCGGTGATTAGGGCTCCAGAGACATGAACCTCCTCACAATGCGTGCCGTATCGAGGAGAACTGCCTTCTGAATCAGGCCCTTGATCCAGCCGCCTAACGAGAACCTCATGAGATGTTGATTGAGGCTCTTGGCCATCAGGCCGTTAGCCGTAACAACAATCGGCACGATGACAGCCGAGTCCACACTCCACATGTCGACAACCTCATGTGCTAAGTCGAGATATTTGATTTGTTTCTCTTTCTCAGCTTTCACGAGGTTTTCGTCATGGGGAATGGTGATATCGACAATCATCGTGCGGCGCGCTAATCGATCTATCACCACAATATCTGGCTTATTGGCTACAATAGTCCTGTCGGTGATGACTGATGATAGATCGATCCCAGTACAACGTGACATGGTCATTTTCGAGAACTGGGTCGGGCACATACTTGTAGTACGGTACCTCAGAATCCAATTAAAATTATCATTATTATTATTATTATTTTCAAATTATTTCATACTGTCCCTATGATCTTAAGTGGTCGAAATAAATTCAAAATTCAAAATCATTTATTCAGTTTAGGCTACAAATAGCTCTTATGAAGGTCTTTATGCCATCGGTTCGTAAGTCTATCTACTCTGGGCGGGAAATCTTGCACTGAGAAGAACCGGCAAAAAACTTAGCAAGTGTTCAGCTCTTTTCTCCCTTACAGCGTCATAAATATTGGAAAATGCCCTATCATAAAAGGACAATCACAACACAAAAAAAAAAGAAAAAATAAATAAATAAAATATTTAAGTTGCAAAAATATCACTTACCAGTTTAATTTTTTACAATGTCATACAGTACTAGTAAAAGTCAAAAACCCGTCTAAGAAAAAACAAAGTTAAACTATAGTTAATAAAAATAGGACAAGTACGCAAGAGCAGACCAGCCTCCACAGGCGGCACCCGTTCATGAGTATGACAATAGAATTAGCCATCGCTTCACTCAACCATATTTTGTATTATTTATTTTTTAAACGCATTTATTTATTTATTATTTATTAATTATTCCGATGATCTTATGGTTCCGACACGTAGCCATACAACAGATCCCTACAAGGGTGCCTTGTAAGAGCTTTGCTCTTAATTCGATCACGTTAACAAAAACGAGGCATTGAAGCAGCACTTCCTGGTGAAAAACGGGAAACTTTTGCCAAACTTCGTGTTCGTTGAAGATGAGAAAATAAATTTGCTTATATATTATAAAAAAAACCCCGCTTTCATTACTGTAATCGAACGGCTAATAAAACTCGCAACTTGCACTCCCTTGCTATCCCTCCCGGCCGTGTGTCACTGAGGCACGTCAGCAACGATGTAGGTGCTACATTCCTCCTTTATTGGAGGCCTCAAGATTACCTCTAAGCCCCGAGTAACGAGGGATGACTGGTTGCTGATAATTGGAGCCTGGGTATAAGTTAGGAGCTTAAATAATTAAACCTCGGTAGTTGACGACTCCGGTTTTACCAAATCGGAAGTTTATCAGACGGGAAGAAATTTATGACTGTCTTTACATAATATTATATATATATATGTGTACATACATTCATACCTACTCTTTTGCAAACTTAAATAAGTATTATAAAACGCACTGTTACATTTAGTTACAAGTGTTTTAATAGAAATTTGTAGTTACAAGTGAGTAAAAATTACAATAACCCGGGCGTGAAAAAAACGTTCGTCTTCATAAGGTTCACGAAGGTTTAGTGTCTTTGACATTAAATATGGAGGGAGTTCGGGCGACCAATCAGCGACGAGGAACGAGGAGTGTCGATTTGGATGACGTTTTGTGCTATAGACAACGGCATTTTAATAGGGCGCGTCTTACAGTATTTAATATTTTTTTTAATTTTTTGTATTTTTTATATGTTGTGATTGTCCTTTATATTTTGTGTTTTTATTTGTGATGGAAAGTGTCCTTTTATGAGCAAGGGCATTTTCCAATATTTTTGACGCTGTAAGGGAGAAAAGAGCTTGACACTTGCTGAGTTTCTTGCCGGTTCTTCTCAGTACAAGGTCTCCCGCCCAGAGTAGACTTACGGACCGATGGCATAGTGACATCCATAAGAGCTATTTGTAGCCTAAACTGAATAAATGATTTTGAAATTTTTGAATTTTACTTTGACGACCTTCTTCCAAAAAGAGGTAGGTAGAGAGAGCATCAAAATCACCAATTTTGAGTAAGCGCTCGCCGTTCGTGACTTCGACACCACATTTAGCATAATCAAATATTCGAGGTGAAAAAATAACATCAGTGACAGATTGCTAACCGATCTATCTAAAAGAATAAAATAAATAAATAAATAAATTTTCCTACACTCACACCAATTATCTAGCCCAAGAGAAGTTTCGTTATGAAACTCGTTATGTGGTTATTAGTCAACGGATAAACATACTTAAAATACTTAAAATACTTAAATACATACTTATTATACATAGAAAACACCCAGACCCGAGACAATTTAGAAAAACAATAATTTCTGAATTGACCCGACCGGGGATCGAACCCGGGACCTCAGAGATGGCGACACCATAAAAACCGGTGTACAAACCACTCGACCAAGGAGGTCGTCATCTTGGAACCCTTGCTCCTAATCGTCTCCTACGATATGTACGAGAAGTTAGGCAGTTGAATAACTGATACCTACATTATTTTCACGTCCCAGACCAGCATGGGGTTCAGACTCATACCCCGGTTCGGACCCTTACTGTGATAATACTGCTTTCAGCGCTCACGGTAAAGCCCAAGGTATTGATTTAGTAACTAATTATGTATATTGTCTTCTCGCACGTCCACAGTCACCGCAGGGTGTCAGTTGGCAACAGCCCTGCCGCTAATCGTGCGCCGGTGCATCTAACCTCAATGCGGTACTAAAATAGTGCGTCTGCGCATCATGACCGACGCACAATAAGCGATACAGAGAAGATTCGAATGCAGCAAGCAATATAATATACACTGCATCAATTAAAATAGATATAAATATGATATTGAGCACGTTATCTCGCGTAATGGTAAACGCACTCGGTCTTTACTGAAGATAAGAATTTTCGCAAAGGTCAGCTATCGGATAGGTAACCAACATTTATTATCTCGAGCTCCTCCGTGCTTCGGAAGGCACGTTAAGCTGTAGCCCCCAGCTGCATTAGCAGTCATAAACATCCACCAAACCGAAACTGGAAAGAGAATGTTGCTAGACATTAAAACTATTAATAATTAATGGAATCAGGCATTATTTTGCGGAAATCCATGGTACAAAAAAATGTAATTTAAATAATATGTAGTGTTAATTCCGCTAACTTACTCGTTTATACAGCTTGGATGCAGTACGCAAGCACCGCCCTCCCGCCCGCATGTGCAAACTTTTTCCGGGCGGGAGGGAGGTTTGAGCATTCGTATAATCGAGTGAGTTAGCGGAATTAACAGTACATATTATTTAAATTACTTTTTAAAACTATTAATAGTAACTATAATTATTTTGTTGGAGTTGTCAGAATCACTGTACGAAATCCAGCAAAACAAAAAAGGCAAAAAGCTCCTTCAGTTTTTGTTCCTCCGGACGCAACAAACAGTTTGTACAAAGTCTATTGACATAAAACTACGAGTATATAGGTACTTTCAGGATCTAAGCAAATCCCTGTTTGCTCGGATTTAGACTTACTTGTGGAGGGGGTTGTGGCATCTTCAAATCTATTGACAAAGCAATTAGCTAACAGTACTCGAAAGGAAATTCCTACAGAAAGAGTTTGTTATCTTTATTTCTTAATATATACTAAATATGTTTTTGTTTTTTTTCTCAATAGTTCTGGATTCCAGGTGAATACCATTTCCACCTTCGGCCTCATAGACCAAGACCCAGAAGGCCGAACGACTTTACTTATTTTCTCAAAGACCAAATTTGTTGAAATAAGTAGTGTTAGTATATATTTTCATTTCAGCAGCGAAAGCATTAAAGCGTCTGGCGCAAGTAACCGCGTAAGTCTGGCAGTATTGATTATTAATTTTTAACTATATACTGCAAAACATACATTAAAATCAGCACTGGAGACTATGACAAAAATTTGTAATTAATTTACAATAACAATATATTGGGATCGGGCTGTCATCACGGACAGGACTATTCTAGCTAATAGGCCTGATATCGTGCTGATAGATCGATCGCAACGCCCGCCGGGCAGTGCTTGTCGACGTCATCATGACGCATGACGAGAACCTTGTAAAGGCCGAGAAGGACAAGGCCAGCAAGTACCTTGACTTGGCTCACGAGGTAACCGCCATGTGGGATATTGACTCGACAATCATTGTGCCGATAGCCGTCTGCGAACGGTCTGGTAGCGAAGAGCCTCGACCAACACCTTAAGAAACTCTCGCTCAATTGGATCAAGGGTCAGATACAGAAGGCGGTACTCTTGGACACGGTGCGGATAGTCCGAAGGTTCCTGTCTCTGCAGCCCTAACCACCGGCAGCTTGAGCCCTGCCCTGTTGCCGGCGGTACCCTAGGGTAGGTTTTTTATAATATTTTTATGTTTTGTATGTGCTTTTGTATTTTACTTTTATATTAATATTATAACAAACCTAGGCTAAGAAAAATGAGAAATAAGTATATAATAATAAATTTATTGTTGAACAACTTCACATAAACAGTATACAGTAACATAAAGTTACAAAAAAACAGAGCTTAAAGTTAAAGTATGACTATCTCCTAGGTTAGGAAGACCTGTATCCTGGAGACAGAATTTACGTACCTTTAGCAACTTGTATCTGTAGATTGGTCATCGACCCAAGCTAGCACATATTACCTAGGTTGGGGGAAATGTCTTTTCACATATAGTATGTATGAACTTGTAATAAAATCTCTTTGGCTATACTATTTGTATATGGCTGGTTTTGGTATCATTAAAAGTTTAAATTTTTAAGAAGATAATTCCAAATTCAAATTAGGAAAATGTGTGATTTTCATTTGTTTTCTAATGAAAAAATGCGAAGAAACTTTTTCCCCAACCTATTAAGAACCTATTACGTAAAAACTGAAAATACATAATCTAACACTACTTGATTCAACATATTTAGTCTGAAAAAATAAGTAGGGTCTGGCGGCCTTGGGATCTTGCTGATTCTTGCTCTATCATCATCACTTAACATCAGGTGAGACGAAAACCTCCTTCTGATGTCTTTCGCCAATCGTTCCATGTCTCGATCTTTGGCTTTGACATTGACAAATCGTTTTTTTTTTTACATCTTACGGGTGAGCACTTAGGCTACATCTCAACTGATGATATGTGATGATAAAGCCGAAGGTGGAAACGCACTTTACCCGGAATCCTCAACTACTGAGGCACTGGCTATCTTATCTCTAGCTGCCGGAACACAACAATGCTACAAACATTGATCTTATGTCGACATATTTAGATAAGATGGTGGTAGCTAAGCCCTACCACCAACCAAACCCGCTGGGAATCGAACCCGGGACCTCTGGGTCTAAACCGGTGATCTTAACCATTAGACCACAGAGGCGATTCGTTTGATCACAAGAACATCACAAGATCATCTCAAAAGTTTATCTGTCTTAACATATATAATACACTGCATAAACAGCTATACTATGTAGATTATGAGCGCGAGTTAAAGTTTATGTGACGGACGATGACGCAGCTGTGATGGCCCCTAATGATCGTTCCGGCAAATTAACTCTGAGACGTCTGTCTGAATCGACGGTACACTCTATACGTACTTGGTACTTACTAAGACAACACAGCACAGTAGTGCTATTCTCTAAGCAAAACAGCGTCGACCTCGACATTGAACTCGCTAATAACTTGCAAACGAATGTAGACTTTATTACTATTACTTTATTACTCTAAAAGTAGGTTGAAATTCGTTTGCAAGCTATGAGCAGAGTGAACGAGAGTTCAACTTCATACAAGAGCTCCGAAACGCACGCACACTAGCTCGTAGTTCACCTACATTAGCATACAGAAAAAATCACGGGAAAGGAGTACGGGATGACGCGGGCTGTCCCCGCAAACGCGGATCGGGCAGCGTATGTTGCTGTAGTAACGGAGAATAACAAGTATGTCACAGAGCGCTGCCGATCAGTATACACGTATTTTTCTTGGTCTGGGTGTCGCGATTGCGAGTTTTGTTGCATATAGGTGAGTGCCTATTGAAAATGTCTGGAAAAAAAACCTGTTGTGGGTGAGGATGTCTCAACACACACAACTATAATTCCAATTTGTCCTTTTTTACTTTGACGACAGATATAACAAGGTAAGTTTACAATATAAAAGACACCCAAATTCACACAATAACAAATTAACTATGTGTGACTCAACCTTAGCCGGTAGGTACAGCTCGGTACGTCGATTCAAGGTCACGGCACTATGAGCGAGTTCAACGTCGAGTTCGACGCTGTTGATTGATTAGAGAATAGCGCTGCAGAAAGGGCAGCAGAAGAATTTCAATTGAAGAACCGTGGAAGTGAAAAATGCATGGAATTGATATACCTCCAGTTCCCACAAACGTTGATACATGGACCTAAGTTTGTACAGACAAAACTGTCAAATTTCTTCAATACATTTTCAACCATATGTCTTAGGAATAAAGTTCAAAGTCTATTGAGGAAATTCGACAGTTTGTTGTAGGCTGAGGTGCAGGCGTGTGCACGTCTAAGTTTTGTTTAACGAAAACGAAAATTAGTACGGCATTGAAGCAGCGCCTCTGGTGGAATAGGAGGAGAGTTAAAATTTTGACATACAAATTGTCGTTTTCGTTATCGTAATCGAATGGCGAATGAAACACGCACTAAGCAGCCAGTACAATCATTTTAGAATCACACTTATTTAATATCTTTAAACGAGCAATTATTGTATATATGTTTAAATATAATCTGAAACTCGGAAACGGCTCCAACGATTTTCATGAAATTCTAGCTATTTATAAATTTAATTTTTTGAAAATCACCAAAAAAAGAAATACCGAGCAAACCAGTCAACCGGTTAACCAGGTACTACTACTATAAGACTACTACTACTACTACTAATATAAGATGTAATAATAATACTTAATTATAATATAATAATTTGTAATACCGGGTTCTTAAAGTTTATATCGTATGATTTGGTAATGGCATTCCTTTTTTTTGTAAATGTCGGTACTTCTATAGAAGTGAGATAGTGAGATAGATAGAAGTGAGTAGAAGTGAGAAGATGGAAAAGAATGGACGCAAGAAAGTGCACAGCTTTTCTATAAGCTGTGGCGGTAGCCAAAGTAACATTCAGAAAACGATAGCGAAGTTCGAAAATAATAAAATGTATGGGATGGACATTGACCACGTGATTTAGCGCGGCTTATGTCAATCTCATACGTTTTATTATTTTCGAACTTCGCTATCGTTTTCTTAATGTTACTTTGGCTAAGCCTACTGTGCAGTTTCTTGCGTCCATTCTTTTCCACAGCTAAAAAATAAAAGTCCTGAATAGGTTAGTAGGTAAAACTTGATTGGACGATTTAAAAACACTTTTATTAAGTTTACTTGACTACGACTTAAGTGTTTAGAAATTATTTATACTCGTAGCTCTCTGCTTAACATCAGGTAAAGTGGCTGTCCAATAATATATCTGCATTTTATAAGTGGTTTGTGTAATTGTCAATTTTAGTTCTTATTTTATAACTAGATGGCGTTGATTAATTCCTTCCTGCATCGCGCTATAGCGTACGTAAGTAGCCAATATTTTAAGTTAACTTAATTCGCACTCACACTCATATTAAACATATTTTAGTTTTGTTTCTGTATGGATTGTTTCATTTGAGGACTTTTTAACAGTGGCGTAAAATTTGTCGAGTCATCTTTGCTGCCAGTATTAATAACTAAAGCAATAAAGCTGCGTAAAAATTCCGTCTGTTACGAGTAATTCCATGTTATGTAAATTCCCTGTGCCTACTTACGTAAACTCCCTTTAATATTGTCTTTATTAGTTTAAACTATATCTTACAGTTTTCTGTTAGAGAAAGCTTGAAGTAGTTTAAATAGAATATAGTAAACATATACCATTATCAGCTTTACTGTATATTATATTATAAACTATACATACGTTTAAGTATAAACGAAATCTATCTATCTTTATTATACCAATTATAGATTTTTTCTATTCTATTCTATGACAGATGTTTGATAAGGTTTGTCGTTTGCGATCTCTGGCTTGGGATTAATAAGACTTTAATGATGATAATTTGGTCCTCTAGTACTCTTTCAGTTCATTTGGTCATTTCCCAGTCACTTAAAGTAAAAAGAAGTAATAAGATGGTCGAAAAATAAAATTAGAGCCTAATGAGGTTAGTTCTTTAGAGGTTGAAGCCCTGTGAAGAGTGCTTCCAGCTTATTAAAACAATTCGCCGCACATAATAAAGGAGAATCCACTAAAAACGACTATTTTAAGCCAACACGAAAATTTTCAGTATTGCATGTCGTTAATTAAATACAAAGTGTTTTTTAATTAACTCAAGTAATTTACACACAAAAACCAACTTGGCCTACATTCTGACATGTCACAACTTGAATGACAAACAGAGTGACGTTGCTAAATTATAAAACACTTCCTCATTTGGTTGGCGTGACACGAAAGCAGAACGTATAGAACTTGTGTACTCGTATGGACATGGGAAAAGTGTTAACCAAATTTCCACGATCGAGGCTCGAACCAACACCACCATTGAAGAAGTCTCCTTTGACTTACAAGATGATGATGATGATGATGATGATGATGATTGCTACCACTCCGACTCCTAGTCGGAACGGCACTGGTGCGTCCGAAGATGGCTAGCATAGCCGATCCGATCTTCTTAGTAAACTGGCGTGCGCACTAAGTTGGTAGTGTTAATACATTTGCGCGAGATAATATTATAGGTACTGCGCGTAAACCTTCACGGGGCACAAAAACTTACCAAAGTTTCATCGCAATCGGACGAATGGTATAGAAAAACGCATAAGAAAACGAAAAATATATAGTATAATTATACCGAAATTAAATTAAATTTCGACTAAGTTATGAATAGCATTCTTACAAACCTTAGTGGTTTTCTAATGTTATTTATTATTTAGATATAAAATGTTACTTTTCTTTATGTAAGTACCTAGTAATAATAATAAAAAAACCTATAAAAAATTCCAATTAGTATAAAAATAAAGAGTTTTATTAGTAAACATTTGATAAACGCGACAATAGCAATTTAAAGTAGTTTTAATCATATACAAACTCGTATTGTTTATATACAATTCTTTTTACAAAGCACAATTTAATATCTTATATTTTTTATGCAAGTCTTTCCATGTTGCATTTTAATGTTCCTGTTTTTTTACCTCTCTGGTATGGACAATGTCGCTGGTTGCACAATGATTCCATTTGGTTATAACTATGTATGACATATATAATATTATATGTAATTGTCTAAGTGCCTTACAAATAAACAAAGAATAAGCTCCGAATAGTTATACCGTGTTTTGCCTCTTTTACTCTAATTTGAAATGACGTTTACATGACAGGAACAAAACACGGATTAACTATTAATTGTCTAATGTACTGAATAAAATAAAATAAAATAGCCCTTTTAACCCACCCGATAAGCTTACCTATACGTTTGTGTTAGGAATGGATTCACGTAAGTAGGGTAATGGAGGGATGTGGATAGAACGACGATTATTTTTTAAATTTATTTATTCATTCATCTCTCGCATACAACCCGACCATATATCCGTTCAGCTGCCGAAGGTTTTGTATACTTAATGTTAAAGGTTTATTATAATTGAATGAGGTTTGCAACCCTGGGGCAGCCCTAACGCTGTTTACTCGTCATTATCATACAAAGCGAAAGTTCATTAGGCACGTGACATCAGCACGACGAGGGCTGCCCCGCTCATGTTTAACGCGGGAATGGAGGCAAACAACGGTTTCAGTTAAAAGCCTGAACTAACATAACATAGCCTGACTGGATTGTGTACCAAACTACCTTTTTATTAAAGACCTTTCAGTAAGTTCGTGTGTAAATTGTCGATCTTAAGCTCAACATCCGTGCGGTAACAGAGAAAGAATACAATTCTCCGCCCCTCTCCTCCAGTCAAGAGGCTACTAACGGATTTTAGAGCTCCCATATGCTCCACGGCGTGGTAGGGCTTGCCCCGTCTGGTTAGTGACCACCGTACGCATGGTGTAAAACTCGTCAAGTGACCGCTTATCGGTCGCGTTTCGGGATCAGCCAGAGCACCAACCAGAGCTCAAGTGGAAGGTGCTGCGATGCATTTGGTCTGTTGAGGCTTCCGTCAAACCAGTGCCAGGAAGACCTTGTTAACCCGCCGACCAGGGAGACCTGTAGAAACGGCTGTCCCGCTGGCCGCCCGTGGCACAGTACAGGGGCCCAAGCGAGCCTAACCAGCTCGTGAGGCTGCCTCACCATGCCACGCATAATCTCGGGGTGATCCGTCGTGCTGGTTGGTGACCGGAAGATGGGGTCCCGGCAGCCATTTCCGGAGGTTCGGTGGCCCTTCCGTTCGGCGGGTTAATGATACGCGACTTTAAGCAGATCCCTGGTGATACAGGCCGCCGCACTTTGACCATTTGCATCGCGGTAGCATTTCCTCGATTCACGCCTCCTTTTTTTTCTCCACCATGACAGCGCCTAACACAATAACTGGCCCTACAGCGGTGCACACCCCCACCACAACCATACCGTTTGAGGTCGAGTTCGCTAACATCCGCGGACTCCATGCAAACCTCAATGCTGTACACCACCATCTTGAGACGGCACGGCCAGCAATGTTGTTTTTGACGGAGACGCAAATAATCTTTCTTGTTGACACCACCTACCTGCACTATCCGGGCTTTGTGCTTGAAGAATCCTTTAAAGCCAAAGCCGGAGTTTGCTTGTTTGTTCGGACAGACGTTTGCTGTCGCCGTCTCCGCTGTCTGGAGGTACCTTCCTTTTCCCTCCTTGTGGTACACGTCGACTTGGTCTCTCATAGCCGTGTCTATGATTGCGTCAGCCAATCCCATAATGGCGACATGGAGACAATTCGACTTATGGAACACCTTAGTCGGGTGGCAGATGAAGCGTCGGATCAGTTTTCTTCGGCGGAATTGGTGTTTTTGGGGGACTTCAATGCTCACCACGAGCTGTGGTTAAGTTCCTCCAAAACTGACCATGCTGGTAGAACTACCTAGGCATTCGCTCTCACGCACGACCTGACTCAACTGGGAAACCAGCCCACCAGGATCCTGGGATCCTGTATCCTATATCTGGATATAGTCGGTCACGCGCCCTCTTTGCTAGACCTTTTGTTGACGAGTCGCCCAGTTTTTTACCAAGTGGAAATCCGAGCTCCTTTAGGCTCTTCGGATCACAGTTTGGTATCCAGCAAAGTGCCTCTGACCCCGTTACCGTCTACAGCGGTATCGAAAAGTCAGATTTGGCATTACTCGTCAGCAGAATGGGATGGTATGCGGGACTATTTTGTATCCGTCCCTTGTAGGCTGCTTCAGTGGGAAAGACCCAACAGCTAGTGCGACTGCAGTTGCTTAAGAGATAGTTTTAAGGATGGAATACTATATTCCGCACTTCTATCTCATTAGCAAAAGTAGGCGCAACCGATGGTTCAACCGTGAGCATTAAGGCTAAGTCTTCCTGCCAAGGCAGCAATATGAGAACCTCATTGTAATTTGTATTCCAAGGTAATACCCAGGAAAGCTGTCGAGTTAACTATTTCAACTATTTCATCGTTCATAGTGATACTGGTATTAACCTGCCTTAAATTGGGCATCGTGAATTTCACACATTTAGTTTTTTTTGCATTAAGCAGCAGGTAATTAGTGGTAACGTTGGTCGCCCGTCCCGCCCGTCCCGCGCCATAGGTATATACGTCCGATGACCTTATGTATGACGGTGCGTACATATGACGTGCGAGGGCTTAATGCGCTAAGGTGGTAACAAACGATAGTTTTAATGTTGCCATACAATTTTCATTAAAATGCCTAAAAATTTTGCACTCAACACTATGAGCTTACCCTGTTCGTTCAACTCATGCCTCGTGTCTCGTACTCGGAATTACTCAAGTCATTTAAATATACAAATGAAATCCATTTCTGGTGGAAATGGATCTGAGCGTCTGAATTAATAAAGAATGGACAAAAAGCTGCGTTTCGTTTCAACTCGCGTGGATCGACAATGTAATAAAAGCCAGAGTATACCTCAGAGTTAGGGATGTTATGGTTATGACATTTCGGATCTGGATACGTTTCAGTTACGGTTACGTATACGAAATTATTTCGGATTAAACGATAGTTTCGGATTGTTTCAATTACGGTTTTTAGGTATTTTAAACGAAAAATACAAAAGATTACAAGGTAACGATTTGACAAAAACATCAAAACTGTTATAACGTGTTACATTTAGACTCTGCCCCTATCCGAAATGACTGGGAAACGTTTATATCATCAAAGTTTTATAACGAGCATCAGCGCAAACTACTTAGTATTGGCTAGTGTTCTTTCTTCTGTGGTTAGGTACATAGGCATGCCGTTATACACGTTTTTTAAATCATATTCGGTTAAGGTTTCGGATATTGTTTTCGGACATCCTATTATTTAAGTTACGGTTACAGCGCTTCATAACATCCTTGCTCGGAATGATGGCCGCAATAAAAGCTTTATAAACATAATGGAGCTTTAACAACTGCAACCCTATAACAAGACACCGTAAGGTTCCTATTAAAGTGGTAGCAGTATCATATCAATCCACTGTTCATGATGTACAGCACTTTGAACTTTACCTTTTCATATTAAAGAGTCATATTGCTTTGTCGAGGTCTCTTACTTTCGCAAGTGATTTTTTTATTTCACGTAAGCTAACAATCTGTTTTTGTCTTTCAGCATGGGTTTAATAAACGCTGAGTTAGGTATAGTTTTTAACATTATTATGTTTTACATTACATTTTTAGCACCAACATTTTTTATACTGTGAAACCAATTTTCATGAAACTTTCTTTGATTGAGGCCCGATTTTTCAATCCTCAGATTATGTCCTATCCAAAGAATAAGATTGTCATTGTGACATATTTTCTAAAGAGAATTATGTCAAATTATTCAATGAATAAATTTAAACTGTCGATTGAAAAATCAGCCCTGAGCGAAATACAGAGATCTTGACAGTTAAAACATTTAACAAAACCGTTTGTTTAATTAACTGAATATAATTTATGTCATTTAAAGTCCATTATGGTAGGTTTAAATCGCATGAAATCAATTAAACTCTCAATAAACATTTCTGTATTTCCTATAAGCTACTTAAGAAAACCTACGTAGTACATACCATATCATTTATTCAGTATAGGCTACAAATAGCTTTATGAACGTCATTATGCCATCGATGGGTTGGGTTGACAAATAGAACGATAATATGACTCTTACTTAATACTGTCATTATCATTATCAGCCTATAAACCATCAACGTGCCACTGCTGAGATCAAAGCTTCCCAGATGATAAGTTACGTAACAAGCATGATCGCAACGCAGACACGCTAACCGTTGTGTCATCGATCTTCTATGAAGCCTAGTATTATTCTGAATTAGGTATATGAAGTTTTTTAAAACAGTAGCCAAACTTTCAGGAGCGACCTGGCAAATTAACTCAGTACTTTCTGATGGCTCTTGTCACTCGGCCGAGGTGTAACTTCCTAAAAGCAGCATTACGTCGAATACATTTTTTACACTGAATATAAAATTCAAAACGGTAATTAAAAAGTTTTTTTTTCCAGGAATCTACACCACTCCAACCGAAGACCGTGGAATCGACACGAAACTTTTTTTTCAAAGTTTCGAACACGTTTCAACTGACTTTCGCAATTTCAAAACAGTTGAGGTTTCGAAATGTTTCGCGTTTTTGTTCTTTTGTCCATTTTTTTTAATTAAAACTTCAGTGGAATGAATGCTCACGTCTCGTTGTTTCGTTTGTCCCGGAAACCCTTGCAAGTAGCGGTATAAAAACACAAAAATTACTCAATACTTTACCAACCCGCATTTGGCAAGAGTGGTGACGCAATGATGGAGACCTTTGCCCAGCAGTGAGACATTTACTTACTTATTTTTCCCAAAAATTACATTCTGTAATAATTATATACTTTAGTAATATGACAATGGAGGAGCTCGATGGCGCAGTGGATAACGCGCCCGATCTGCGAGTGCTGAGGTTAAGCAACTTTCGCAAAGGCCGGTCATCGGATGGGTGACCAAAAAAGTTTTATCTCTAGCTCCTCCGTGCTTCGGAAGGCACGTAAAGCCGATGGTCCCGGCTGCATTAGCAGTCGTTAACAACCACCAATCCGCACTGGGCCCGCGTGATGGTTTATGACCCGTTCCTATCCATCCATAGGGAAGGCTCGTGCACCAGGTGGGGACATAAAAAGTAGCTGACGATGATGATGTATATGACAATGAGTATCAATTATTGAGATCTGTAAAATGTCCGACGATACGCGACTACTCTCATCCAGCTCTTGACTAATATAGTATATGCTTATGATGACAATTATGATGCGATGACTAAGTATGTGTTATATACATTGTATAACCATTGTTTATATATATAACCATTGTATATATATATATAAACATTGTTTATTTTGTGAATTGCAGTCGAATATCGACCACTCACCCAGCGAGCAATGGAGAGAGCGATGCTTGGTATTTCCCTACGAGATCGAATCAGAAATGATGAAATCCGCAGGAGAACTAAAACAACTGACATCGCTCGGAGGATTGCTCAGCTGAAGTGCCAGTGGGCGGGACACATAGCCCGGAGAACCGATGAGCGTTGGGCCGAAAAGTTGTGTCGATCCTTGGGGGAGGCATAAGCCCAGCAGTGGGCGTATATGACGCCCACTGCTGGGCTGACGATGATGATCGACCACTGGACGGCTCTCAATAATAAACTGAAAGTCAAAGTATATTTTTTATCTCTTAGTGTAACTGATGTGAAACGTTTGTAGCTGAATTTGGATCGCTGATGCAGACATAGCGTGTTATTTGTATTTTTCATCGACACGAGTATCTAATTGAGCCCAGCAGAGTGTAAAACGTCATCGATTATTAATAGAAGGGTGTTATATTCGTGGAAAGGTCGGGTGATCCTTTTTTAGAACTATAGATGCTTCGTTTTAAACTTGTTTTTGAACCTACGAGTCATGTAAGACTCTCCCATTTTCAATTTTCAACATCCACAATGAGCCATGTTTTACTTATTTTGTGCGAAACGTATATAAGCTCATCACAAACAAACAATGTATTTACCTGAGGTATTTACTATCATCACAAATGTACATAATCACAAGACAAGATAGGGTAACTAACACTTTGTGAGAGATTGAATTATGTGATGGATCTTTTATTTTAAACCTCATGAACCTACAATTTCGGTATGACGGTACCAAAATTGATTTGCACCCAGGTGGAATAAAAGTACCTAAGTAAATATTTATAGGTTTCATTTAGTAACCAAAAAAATTTGGAGCCCCAGTGGAACTAATGTATGGAGTAGTTTTGGAGCTCTGTGTAGTAAAATAAAATTATTTTGGAGCCCCATTAGAACCAATGTAAGGAGTAATTTTGGAGCTCAGTGGAATAAATTAAAATAATTTTGGAGCCCGGTGGAATCAATGTATGGATTGTCGCAGTTATGAGAACAATGGTTTTGGAGCGCAGTGGAATAAGCCGGGTAAACCTGTCTTTCAAAAAAATAACTAGGTTTCTGTCGGTTCCAGATGCCGTGTGAGTTTCATTCGTATGTAATTTGAAGCTTGGTATAGATTTAAATAAAACAGCATTTACCGATAGTACTTAGCTTTTGTTTTACACATTGATATAAATTATACTAGTGAACCCAGCGGACTTCGTACCGCTTTGACAGTTTCCATTAAGTGATTAAATTCTCTTTGGTTTCCATGACAACAAAACAAAAAAATCATTTTGTATTGGAAAATGAAATTGTCGTTTTTAGTATATTTATAGTATGATTCCCGTGGGAATATCGGGATAAAAACTAGCTTATGTGTTAATCCAGGTTATAAACTATCTGTATGTCGAATTTCATCCAAATCCATCCATCCATTGCAGCGTGAAAAAGCAACAAATCTACGAAAATACATACACACAAACTTTCTCATTTATAATATTAGTAGGATTCCTCTCCCTCCTGTGACCACGGACCTTGCAAAGGGTTCAAACGTCAGAATAGAATAATATAAATCAATGTGTAAAATAAACGCGAGAAGATCCGTATTTTTTTTTTATTAAACCTAGGTATTACTAGTGTTCGCTTAAACTTTAGAAAATCAATGCTTGGTAGAGATATTCCGTGTTTTGATCCCGTCATGGAAACTTCATTTCAAATTAAAGCAATAAAGACAAAACACGCACATGTACGGCGGAGTCCAAATTACCATCGTTCCTTCAGATCGCTCAATTTATATTCTACCTTCAATTTATAGGAAAGTTTCAATTAGCACAAAACCAGTTAAACAAACGTATTTTTTTTTAATATTTTTGTTTTGTTTATATAATTTTTAACGTAAATTTTGTTGCAAACAAGTTACAAAAACACAAATGTTGAAAAAAAAAATCTTGCTCGTGGAAATTATTTCAACATTTGTGTTTTTGTATTTTATAAATCTATTAAACTATTAAGATCTCTGAATTGCTCTTGAGCATAGAAAGTTTTGTTTAACTTCATCGTCAGCTAATTTTTTATGTCCCCACTGCTGGGGCACGAGCCTTCCCTATGGATGGATAGGGAGAACGAGCCATAAACCACCACGCGGGCCCAGTTCGGTGAGGTGGTTGTTAATGACTGCTAATACAGCCGGGACCAACGGCTTAACGTGCCTTCCGAAGCACGGAGAAGCTCGAGATGATACATTTTTGGTCACCCATCCGATGACCGGTCGTTGCGAAAGTTGCTTAACTTCAGCAATTGCAGACCGAGCGCGTTAACCGCTGCGCCATCGAGCTCCTAACGAGCGCTATGTGGGCTTATTAGTTTAAAGAATAAAGACTGAAGTTTGTATGGGATTCCGAAATGCAGAATAGCTCCTTCTTTGACGAGCTGAAATTAGTGTCGTAACCCAGATCGCTTACGAAGCGTGTTTTGAGACAAAGCTTTGATCCAGCATCTCCAACGTGGCTACATATCTGATTGTATCTGTGCGGTGCATCGCATCGTTGAGCACGGATGCGACGTGGAAACGCACGGGCTGATAACACATTGACTAACGCGTGTGAAACGACCGTTTATATTAAAAAATCCAAAATGCCGTTTGGGCTGTAGGACGTGCCAAAGAA
The DNA here is from genome assembly GCA_947562085.1 of Eudonia lacustrata. Taxonomy (NCBI): domain Eukaryota; kingdom Metazoa; phylum Arthropoda; class Insecta; order Lepidoptera; family Crambidae; genus Eudonia; species Eudonia lacustrata. The sequence goes on from OX387334.1 coordinate 13,186,436, forward strand.
ACAGACATACATACATACATACACTCGAAAAACATAACCCTCCTTCTGATGCAGTCGGATAAAAACTAACAATTTGCCCGCAACAAAACGGCGGCGGGACAACCGTTATTGTTGTCGTTATTTATTTCATTTTTTTTATACAGAAGAAAATGCAGTACGGCCTAGCCATGGAACGGCACGGCATCGAATGGAAAGAGCAGCCAGGTATGAAACACTCCAAATCCTTCCTAGGCGATAACGCCTTAGGACGGAGTAAGTTCAGCAGGCATATGCAGAGGCAGCAGAAGGCAGGCCCGATTAACCATCGGTGCCTTGACAGGGCATTATGCCACAAAACAAATGCTTCACAGAATGCACCTTTCAACAAATAGTTTGTGTAGGGCATGTGGAGAGCAAACCGAGTCAATGCAGCACCTACTATGTGACTGCGACTCTCTGGCTAGGAAAAGAATGGGACTCCTGGGGTCGGCCTATCAGAAACCGGAGGACTTCAGGCTCTTCGCTCTTAAGGACGCTGCCAGACTTATGGCATCTATCTTTACAGAGGAGGAAGAGTGAAAGGATGGGGTTGCACAAAAGATCCCGATGGGTCGAAGTGCTACTGGGAGGTGGAAACCTCGGCAGGCCCCACTAAGATAAGATAAGATAGCCATGGAAATAGCGCCTATGCCTAGTGTGGGTTTTGTTTAGTACTATCCGTATTTATTCGATAACGTTTACGAAAACAAAAATTAGTATGGCATTGAAGCAGCTCCTCCTGGCGATGATGTACAAGAAGAGTTAAAATTTTGCCATACATTTGTCGTTTTCATTAACATGATCGAATTGCAAATAAAACTTGCACTAGGCACCCAGAGCGACCGGCGGGCGGCGGGTGGCGGGCGGCCGGGGCGCGGCGAGTCTCTCTTCATTGTGCGCATTGAAACGTGTAAGAAATATAAGAAATTCGGTCGCTGATCGCTCTGTTCCGTAGCCAGACCGTAAAGGCATACCACTGTATCCCGAAGACGCAATGGTTATTTAAGACTATACCCCTCTTTACCCTCAAGAAGGAAGGAGGGTACACCCACTAGAAACTCCTGTACTTCCCCTTACTGATAGACCAGACGTCATACAACAAACATGCGTCAATAAAACCTCTTTCATTCCTTTCCAATGGATTCTCATCGAACCCACGGCTGAGAGAGCTTCTACCATTTTTTTCTCTCTAGGTGAGAGATGCCTGAGGTTTGCTGATTGCCTTACACAGCATTTTCAGTTTCACCGGGAAATGAAGCAAAAAAACTACCAAACGAAGCACTGTCAGAGGTTCTCATTGTCACGCACTAGTGCGTGTCCCCTTACCCTACTAGATTCTCCGAGGGGATCGGGTACGAGAGTTTCTATCAGGTCTCCATCATGCCTCATCGCACCTGACAGACACTCTTACTCCACTACACTGAGTCTAAAACCTAGGCCTAGGTCCACAAGCGGTTGGTATTTCAATAAGCTTTGAGCTACTCAATATGTACCCGTGTGTCCCACTGACCTGAATACCGCTGGACGAGTACGTTTATTGCACTTTTTAATGTGGACAAGGGAGACGGCTGAAATACGATACGTACTAGTATTGCCAAAGCTCTGCAAGTGTGAAAACAGTTATAAAGTATGAAACAATATGAGGATTTAAATCACATTTTAGCTGCGACTCCTTAGCACAAAATTGTTCTATAGCATTTTACTCTACAGTATGTTAAAAAAACTCTGGGAGAAATGGCAGGTAGGTAAAGGATGGGTCTAAAATGTTAAACATTTATATTTGGATGATTCAAAAGTGCTTATTTTGCGAAATGGCCCAAGCTAGTCTTCGACAGTTCATGTCGAAGACTAGCTTGAGCCACTAGTCGTGTCTAGCTGTGTCGATCACAAGACTAATGATCGACACAGTGTTTCTTTAATCATTAGAAAAAGGGGTCACAACTGATTTTTGACTTTGAATACAGTCCACCTACTTCCTAGAGAGAGAGAGAGATAAAGAGAGAGAAAGAGAAACATTTATTGACCCACACACATTAATATACATAAAATAAAAATAAAAACAAACAATAGGTCAATCAGGACCCCACCTCAGCTTGTGTTGTTGCGAACGAAGCGTGTCGAGACAACGCTGGTATTCTGGCGGCTGATCCTAGCTGTCATCCAATTCAGACCGCCTGCTTCCTAGCTGTCATCTAATTCAGACCACCTGCATTCTAGCTGTCATCCAATTCAGACCACCTGCATTCTAGCTGTCATCCAGTTCAGACCACCTGCATTCTAGCTGTCATCCAATTCAGACCACCTGCATTCTAGCTGTCATCTAATTCAGACCACCTGCATTCTAGCTGTCATCCAATTCAGACCACCTGCATTCTAGCTGTCATCCAGTTCAGACCACCTGCATTCTAGCTGTCATCTAATTCAGACCACCTGCATTCTAGCTGTCATCCAATTCAGAACACCTGCATTCTAGCTGTCATCCAGTTCAGACCACCTGCATTCTAGCTGCCATCCAATTCAGACCAGCTGCTTCCTAGCTGTCATCCAATTCAGATCAGCTGCATTCTAGCTGTCATCGAATTCAGACCAGCTGCTTCCTACATGTCATCGAATTCAGACCAGCTGCATTCTAGCTGTCATCGAATTCAGACCAGCGGCATTCTACCTATCATCGAATTCAGACCAGTTGCTTCCTAGCTGTCATCGAGAAAATAATCAATAAAATTATTTCTTTGATATTGACGACGAAAACTGGTTTGGAACACACTGGGTCACTAACTGTATCGATTATTGGTAAAACTACCCTACTAAGTTAATTTAACTTTGACTTGTCAATGTTGTTAACTTAAAAGTTCTTGTAAGCACTCTATACCTTGTAAGACCATTTTATACACAAGAAATGCAAATAAATGAATTGAAATTGAATTGAAAATTACCTGCTGTCTTCACCTACAATTTGAATGGCATTCAGTTTGAAAGTTATTCAAACTGTCCTATTTATGCAATATCATATTTTATTTAATAAGACTTCCAACCAGACGTAGATAAAAGAAAAAGCTTTTATTAAGCCACACACTGCAGCTTTCAATAGGGACGAGCTAAATACTCAATGCACTGTATAAAAGGCTATAACCAGGCATCGTTCGCTTTCAATCATCGAGTGAGGTAGTTTTATAAACCAGGGCACAATATTATATATTTTTTTAAATATTTTTTTATTATTGCTCATTATAATGATTACGCCTTAAAATTAGTACAGCATTCAAAACCACTGAGGTTTGTGTTAATGCCGTTTTATCTACATCGATAATACAATAATTGACATAGGTACATTGCATTGTAAAATATATATAAGTAAGTATATAAAATCACAATATTAGTAGGCACCTACCTAGTTATGCAGTATACCGAATTATTGAAACCAACGATTCTAGTGCCTATTTGGACAAAAAAAGTAATACAAATATGGATCGGTAAAGCTAATTTTCGAGATATTAAGTTATTTAAGTAATTCACAAGTTGAGTTGAAAAATCTCAAAGGTAAGGGTAGGGGTCGCAGTTTTACGATGTAACGGAACATCACAGTAACAAGACGTCAATTTAAGAAGGCGTTTTTTCGAAGATACAAAATTCGATGATACGACTTTCGCACTCAAGGTATCCTTGTCCCTGAGACGCATAGAGAGGTATGCTACGGTATGTATTAATCTCAGCTTCTAGGTCCTCTTATTTTGTGGCCAGGGTCTCGATTCTGCTATTTAAAAACGTCTACATTCGGGTATCAGAGGCTTGAATTTAAGCTAAAATAAATAAAATACTAGGGTGTATAATTGTTCTAAAGGTCAAACCTAGCTTGGCATCAAGATTTCTACCGTCGAGTGGTGGCTAACCAGGCGAACACCCAAATAGTTCGGCCAGGCGTTTGTGTGTTGTTGTAAATGAAACTCTAAAAGTATTATATTGGGGTATATCTATATAATACTTTTCGGGCCTTTTAAAAGCCCCGTCGCAGTATCTTGGTAACAAGCCGTACTGCTACCAAACCGAGTGCTAACATGTACCCTGGGAATTAAACCAGTTCCTCTTTATCTTCCCCCCAAACCTTCGAGTACCAGTTAAGACTTTACGGAGATCACACGCGGTCTTCATAATAGTTTGTTTTATTAGCCAACAGTCCAATACTCATGCATGCAATTACACGAATACACAATATACAGGGTGTCCCAAAACTCAATGTCAAGCCGAAACGGGGTGACTCCCGTGATACAAACGAACAATTCTTACTATTGGACCAACTCCCTAACTCGAAACGAATATTCAGCTGTTTTAAACAAAACATCAAAATTCATTCGACCAAAATGTATAGAACAGCTTCAGTTGGTTCAATAGTAAGAGTTGTTCGTTTAAAAAATTTAAACGCCTACCCGACACAGCCAGGAATCGAACTTGGGTCTTCCGCAATCCGGGCGGCTGCACCAGGTAGCATAGCGGTAAATTTTATAAATATTTAATTTAGCTTCAGTGCAGCAGTTAGCAATTGAAAAAACAAAGTGAAAATTTACACAATATATAATATATAATAATAGCTACTAAACACTGTTTTTATTTTTTATTGTACCTAACTCGGCAAATGACTTCACTCCACCTGATGGAGTCCAGACGCGAAGACAACTGGTGCAGAGTGAAAACAACGCAGCATCAGCAAATCAACAAAACTAGATACAAATTTTTGTAAAATCTATTGTTTACTGTAAATGATAACTACTCTATGGGCCTTACAAATAAACAAAGAATAAGGTCCGAATAGTTATTCAGTGTTTTGTCTCTTTTACTCTAATTTGAAATGACGTTTACATGACAGGAACAAAACACGGAATATCTATTCGGACCTTATTCTCTGTTTATTTGTAAGGGGGTAATTGGATACATTATTAGTTTACGTAGGTACTGATATTGCCTCACCACAATAATTTTCCTACATGATAAGGAAAACAACGTGAATTATCTATTATGTCAAGAGTCATGAGAGAAGTATTGGCACATGAATGTATTGGTAGATAATGAACAACAAAGCTTTTATGTTCCTGTTGCGAACTGGATTTCGGTAGTCTTGTGGCGACAAAGAATTGAATCCTAGAATCCGGTGTAGGTTATTCTTTTATAATTTTATTCTTTACTGGTAAACGTGGTCTTCATATCACCAATAAGGTCGAAGGTGGAAGCTCACATTGAGATACCAAAAAAAGAGACTAACAAATATATGCACGCAATCCGATCTCTGACCCCGAGTGGTGCCGGGGATAAAGAATAGCACCACCCCATCTCTTCCCGCGGGTGTCGTAGAAGGCGACTATGGGACCATTCCAGAGGATGGGCAGCAGCGTCTCTCTGTGATTATTTTCACCCTACTGCAATCGCCAACCCGCCTGCCAAGCATGGCGATTATGGCAAATTCCCCTCAAAGGGAGGGAGGCCTTTGTCCAGCAGTGGACGTCTTTTTGGCTGAGATGATAATGATGATGAATCCGATCTGGGTAACTATAATCTCTACAAACTTAATACTTGGTAAGAAGGTTTTGTATAAACTACAGTTATCCTCGAAGAAAGATTTTTAAATATACTTCTAAGCAACACAGGGTATAAGTGTTTATGTAGTCGAAATCGCAAAAGCGGGCTAGATAGTAGATCTGTGACATAGTGCAGACTGGCAAGAGCTGGATGAGAGTAGCCGCGGATCGTGCTCGGTGGCGTGCACTTGGAGAGGCCTATGTCCAGCAGTGGACTAGTGTAGGCTGATGATGATGATGATGATGATGATGATGATGATGATAGTACAGACGCGTGCACATCAACCTATTCAAAACTGTCTGTTTACTGTTTTAACCATATACTTTAAACATTAAGCTCAAAGTCTATTTTTGACAGTTTGTGGTAATTAATGGAATCAGGCGTTACCTTGCGGAAATCCATGGTACAAAAAATGTATTCTAAATAATATTATGTAGTGTTAATTCCGCTAACTCACTCGTTTATACAGCTTGGATGCAGTACGCACGCACCGCCCTCCCGCCCGCAGAAAGTTTGCACATGCAGTAGAAACAATGGGTGCAAACGTAAATGCACACCAACACCGATAGCCCGACACGTGTTTCGCCCCTCCACGGGGCATCCTCAGGAGCTGTTGACTGGTCGAGAGCTGCGCACCGACTGTATATATGTAGTTTGTGGTAGGTTCATGTGCAGGCGTGTGGTGTTCGACAAGAACCAGTGATTGGCACAATTTTCCTTTATTTATTTATTTTTTTTTTATTTTTTTTTTTATATTGCACAGCAAATTACTCCACATTCCAACTGATGTTCATCTATACAAATAAATAAAATTGGAGTGTCTGTTTGTAATATTAAAATAACCGCTTTTTACTAAATGCATATGGATGTATACACGGTAGACGGTACCTACAATTATACCAAAATAATATTTTTTTCAATTTTTGTCTGTCTGTCCGTTTGTTCCGGCTAATCTCTGAAACGGCTGGACCGATTTCGACGGGACTTTCACTGGCAGATAGCTGATGTAATAAGGAGTAACTTAGGCTACTTTTATTTTAGAAATTTATTTATTTTTATTGATCCTACTAATATTATAAACGCGAAAGTTTGTAAGTATGGATGGATGTTTGTTACTCTTTCACATAAAAACTACTGAATGGATTTGCATGAAATTCAGCATACAGATAGTTTATAACCTGGATTAAAACATAGAATACTTTTTATCCCGATATTCTTACGGGAACGGGAACCACGCGGGTGAAACCGCGAGCGGCCGCTAGTATAATATAAATAAATATTAAAAAAATAACTATTCCGCGCGGACGAAGTCGCGGGTACAGCTAGTCATTAATAATAAGAGTAAGCAACTGATGACCTTAGTAACAATCGAATACACTACCTGTTTTACACCAAACTGTCAAAATTCCTCAATAGACCTTGAACTTTATGATTAAGTTATATGGTTGATATTGTATTGAAGAAATATGACAGTTTCGGATAGGTGGAGATGTGCAGGTGTCTGTACATTTTTTTTGCGACGAATACCGGTTTCAAGTACTGGACTGACTGTGTCAAGCGTTGGTGATACTTGGACGCCCAATGTAACCACAGTGCCATAGAACAATTGAATTTCTATTGTGTCTGGTTTAAGAACAACTTTAAGTAGCTAAGATTGTATGAATGCTTTATTGCCGAAAGATAGTAAATACTATGGTATTACTAGATTTTATGTTTTCATACGAAGGAGGCCCTGCAGTGGACGTGTGTAGGCCGATGATGATAATTGGTGATGGTGATACGAAAGACCCTAATATTAAATTTAAGGTGGAATGAGAATGTCCAGTGTCTAATGGTTTTTAGTAAAAAAAAATAAGCAAGTTTAAAAAAGCATTTTTGTTGTTCTTTCTATTAAAAGTGTTACATTAATTTGCGAAAAACTAATTATGTTTAGATCTCTTCGGCGAGTAATGTAATTTAGAACGATTGATTTTTTTGTACATTTTTAAAGCTTTCACAACAATGGTCCTAATTATTTTGATAACATAATTATAACTTTATTATGTAAAGTTTCACCGGAATACTCTACCTTTTTATTTTATAAAATAAAATTTAAGTTGTTGTCAAAAATTGTCTTTATTTGAAATAATAAAGTCATAGTTAAAACAAAACAGTTAACAAAGAGTATTTTATGGAATACAAAAAAATAATACGTTGCACCTTAATGCATGAGGGATGATATGTAATACTGTAGCATCACTTACATTTACATAGGGTCGTCGGTAGGCTGGACAAATCAATTAGGTTCAACAACACTCACACCACAGTTACACTACACCGAAGCACACCAAATTTTACACAATATATTATCTTATTACGTCCCTTCAATAGATCGCAGCATATTGTCCGCCCTCACATTGCACAGAAACACGATATTAGTTTATCCGCCATGTTTGTTAGATTAATTTAAAAGTGCAACCCCGAAATTCAAATTCGGAACACGCCTATATTTTTGATTATTTTTTTATTCGCTATCTCGCCAGTTTTTTGAAGCAGCGTAAGTTTAAGGCTGGTGGAGACTGGGCGTTTGGACGAGCGGGCGGCGCGCGCAATGCTTACGAACTTCCCGCTAACCCGCTAATGCGCATGGCAGTGTTGCCAACTTCGGGACGGTGGCGTGACCTAATTTTGGACTCACCGATATAGGGATGACCCGTCCCGTCGCTGCTGAAACATCGATATAGTGATGACACCGATGCTCATCGAAGTTTGGAGAAAGGGCAGGAAGATAAAATGTCACCGAAATAAGTTAAACATCAGATTTGATTCGATGTTATTTCACGCACAAGTTTTATCTGTTATTCGATCATGTTAATTTACAACAAAATTTTAACTCTTTTTTGTGATCATTCATTTTCGATAATATCATTGAATTGCAAATAAACTGGCATTCCCATAAAGTGCTTACCTGTAGAGGTAAAAATAAATTATACAAATCATCAGATATATCCACATCTTTGGTCGTTGGTTAAGACATAAACATGAACATAAGCATTTACTTACATTTATTTGCACTGACAACCGATCTCAGACCTAAAGATCCCTGTTCCTGAGTCGTACAGTCGGCGGCAGATCAACCTACCCAAATCTGTCAAATTTCTCCAATGAATATTGATCTTTGTAACCAAACGATAAAAATTAAAATTGATTGTAGAAATTTGACAGATTTGGGTAGGTTGATCTGCCGCCGTGTGTACATGTCCGTGCTCAGCTTGGTAGGTTTTAGAGCTTGTCTTGAGTCCGCCTTGCTAGCTACCACCATCTTATCTAAATATGTCGTCAAAAATCAATCATATCGTTGTTTTCTATTTTCGACAGTTAATGTATAATATATCCAGTGCTTTAGTAGTTGAGATTCCTTATTCATCGGCCTTATCATCAACTTAACGTCTGGCGAGATTAAGGCCAAGTACCTACATACTTAACCGTAAGAAAAAATGCAGGAATAAGTATTTTTATAAATATAAATTCTCATCATTTATAACAGTCTTGTAAGGTCACTGCTTGAATACTGTAGTGTTATTTGGTCACCTGTATACGATGTTCACTTTAAACGATTGGAGAGTGTGCAGAAAAGATTTCTTTGGCATCTTTCATTCCGTACGCACCTTGCTAAAGCTTTAGCAACCTATGAGGATCGTTTTAAACACTACAAAATTGAAAGCCTCAAAAACAGAAGACTACTTCTTGATGGCATGTGTCTATATAAGTTGATGAGTAGTAGCCTCGATTGCCCCGATCTCCTTGAAAAAAATCAAATTTAATACACCAAAAAAACTACCTCGTATTACAGGATTTAACATTTTTGTGCCTAAGTCAGTGAAGAGCAATCTAGGTTACCATTCTACATTAATAGGATCCAAAGACAATATAACACCCTGTCTCAGCCAAATAATTTGGAAGTATTAGATATTTTTCAGGACAGTGCCCGCAAGTTCAGACAGATTATTAGAAATAATTACGTAAGCCCCCTTTAAACTTTTAATCATATTTTAGGTATTTTATTAAATTATTGTAATTTTGAGTTTGGTAAAATTTGTTAGATTATTTTTTATAAGTATTAGTCCACATCGCAAGCCGTGGCTGTCTATAATTGAAAACTGTACTTAGAATAAGTTTGGCATTTACCCTATAGGTACATACTGTTTGTTTGATGGTACATGTTTTTGTTGACTGCCCAATAAATAAATAAATATTAAGTGAACATTGTAAATAATTCAACTCCTTAAAGTTTTTCAACCTAGGAAATATATATATATTTTTTAAATAATAAAAAAATCCGATATCGATGTCGCGGTAGTACGCCACTAACTGAATTATTTTGGAAATGGCAGCGCGTACGGTGCAGCACCACGCCCGCCTCGGCTTTATTATTAGAGACAAATGATGCATTGGATGCATTCAGAAACGGCAGGTGCTTGCTTATTGGGAATACCGCCGTTATGGTCTTGTTGTGAAATCACTAGGTCGGACCCTGAGGTCGCGGGTTTGATTCCCAGCGATGGTATTGTTCGCTGTTTGGTTGATTCTTTTAATAGTTAACTAACTATTCCTCCTAACTAGGAAACACAGTCAGCCTTTTATAAAATTATAGCCTTTGTGGTTTAGTGGTAATTCCACCTCTCTCAGACAGAGGAAAAAGAGAAAATAAAAGAAAAGGTTCATTTTTTCATCATCAGCTCATTTTATGTCCCCACTGCTGGGGCACGAGCCTTCCCTATAGGGAGAACGGGGCACAAACCACCACGCGGGCCCAGTGGGGGACCATTGGTGGTTGTTAACGACTGCTAATGCAGCCGGGACCAACGGCTTTACGTGCCTTCCGAAGCACGGAGGAGCTCGAGATGATACATTTTTGGTCACTCATCCGATGACCGACCTTTGCGAAAGTTGCTTAACCTCAGCACTCGCAGACCGGGCGCGTTAACCACTGCGCCATCGAGCTCCTCAACTACGTGTGTCGAGTGTAAAATATTTTCTTTAAGAAAATAAAGAATCTTCATACTTAATATATTATATCTTCATATGTTTTCAAAGTTATATCCCAATTCTGTCATAATTTTTTTATAATACCGATAAGAAATTCAATGTAATACCGTCCTCTATTGTTTCAAGTCTGTTACGACTGTCCGTGTAACTGATGATAACATAAGTTATGAATAGTTTAAAAAAATATATATTTTGTATTATTTCGCAAACTTTTAAAACTAGAAAACAATAGAAAACATATTAAAAATGTGTAGCTTTCTTATACATGTCGTAAAATTAATCAAAGCATAACCCAAAATCCGATGTTATAATATCTTTGTGTAGTTTAATTTAGTTTAGCAGTCATTTATTTATTCCTTTCTAATATTAATACATTTAGGCTAACAATTTAGCTTTAATATGAAATCGGCATACCAAAAGTTGAAAGTCCCTTAAAAAGAAAAAAGATTAAAAAAGAAAATGTGGCAGAATCTTTTAAAGTAATCATCATTTATACAAAACATCCACAACAAACAATAAATACTACAGTATATATGAGATTTAAGTTTTGAGAAAGTTTAAGTAGTATAATAATATAAATAAATAAAAAAACAATGTTATTCTAATTCAAAAAAAACACTAAACTGGGAAATAAACAGCTCGCGAATACCAAGGCTACACAGCGCAGGTGCTACGGCGCGGCGTTGCTCGTAGCCCGTAGCCGTAGCGTCTACGAGACCCCGGGGAGGGCCGCGTTTCGCAGTAATTACTTATGTCACTCTATTTACTTTATTAAAGAGGCTGCTACATGTCAAGGCTATGGAGGCCTTGTAGGAGAGTTATTCAAGGTTCTTCTTAAGTGCCCAAAGTTCTAACTAGGCACAATAAATGGCGTTACTAAAAGTGTTTTGAAAAATGAATGTAAAAATCAAAATTTGGTGAAATATCAGCAAATAATTTTATGAAATCTATAACAACTTATATTAAGTATTACTTACAGTAAGCCCTTATTTTGAAATTAACAGTATCAGTTAAATAAAACGTTGAATTCAGCAGGACATAGTTGAGAAAAAATATTCTTTTGTATATTGTTTTTTTTAAGCCTAATTGAAATGAATGAAATGAACTTTATAGATCTTCTAGCGATTATTCACTTTACTTTAGCCAACCGTACCAGCATTAATTATTTATTTATTGAGTTGTGTACAATACACTGTTTAACACCAACTGATGTACAATTTTCATAATCCTCGCTTACAGAATGCTCCAAGCATCATCATCATCGTCAGCCTATAATAGTTTACTGCTGGACCATAGGCTTCTCTTTGTGCACGCCATGCGCCACTGAGCAAGATCCGCGACTACTCTACTCTCTCTCCCTCTACTCTCATACGCATACCAGCTAGGATGTTTATCCCAAACAACATCAAACTCCTTAGTCACAGTCAAAGTCAAAGTCAAAGTCAAAGTCAAAGTCAAAGTCAAATCAAATCACTTTATTCAACACTAGCTGTGCTCGCGACTTCGTCCGCGTGGAATAGTGACTTTCAGCAGCATTTTTAATTTTTTTAGGCTCTTGTTCCCGTTTCTGCAACATTTTTCACTGATGCTTCGCTCCTATTGGTCGCAGCGTGATGTTATATAGCCTATAGCCTTCCTCGATAAATGGACTATCCAACACAAAAAGAATTTTTCTATTTGAACTAGTAGTTCCTAAGATTAGCGCGTTCAAACAAACAAACTCTTCAGCTTTATAATATTAATATAGATACGCCTTCACAGGTACTTATTAACGTCAAAACTATCCTATTTAATATAAACGCGAAAGTTTGTTTGGATGTTTGTTACTCTTTCACGTAAAAACTACTGAATGAATTTGGATGAAATTCGGCATACAGGTAGTTTATAACCTGGATTAAAACATAGGATTCTTTTTATCCCGATATTCCCACGGGAACGGGAATCACGCGGGTGAAACCGCGAGCGGCCACTAGTAAAAAAAAAAAAAAACTATAAAATTAGTTTAGACTAAACTATTGAATCTACCACCAGCTCGGAGTTTGGGAGAGCCTTCGACCGAGAAGAGCTGGCAAGAAACTCAGGAGGCTTATTTCTTTTTCTCCATCTTTTCAACCAAATTAACAATCATGTAATATAATATACAAATTTACTTTACTTACCGTGTACTGATGCCTATACGTTATACAAGAGGCGGTCCGCAACCCGAACATGCACTGAATAGAATCTATTCAATGTTGTCAGGCATAATGGTCATGTGACGAAGCTGAATTATCATTTCAGTTCAAACATTATCGTGTGCTTTCACTGCAGGGTCTGCGGGGTTTACCTTACCTCCCCTCCCCCGCCCCCCTCACCCCTCTTACCCAGTTCAAACAGTTTCGCAACTCTGTGTGGAATCGCCACACAACTCCTATATTATTCAGTGGCTCTGTTACAGAGGCGGGTAGCGAGGACCCGGATCTTAGACCGGGAGCTACACTTCCATTTATTGACAAATTAATTACAAGATAAAATTTTACTAGAAAAAATCAACCGTGAGCTCGAGTGGGAATCGAACCCACGACTTTTGGATAACCGATCCAATGCTCTGACCGCTGAGCTACCGAGGCCCCAGAAATAAAAATAATAATAGATAAAAAAAATATCGAGTAACTATACTCGATATTTCGAATGTGACACAATAGAAATTCAATTGTTTGTCGGTCAATTGGCTTTTAAGGCGTTGACATATCATTTAAAAGTAGATATCCGATGACTGTCCCACTGCTGGTAAAAGGCCTCCATCATTAAAATCAAGTCATCACTACAATTGATGGGAAATGGCTTAACCATCACGCTTGCCAAATGCGAGGTGGAGATCACAAACTCATAACATCGAAAATTTCGAGGAACACTTTGCCAGACCTCGGAGTTGAACCCGGGATCCTCTTCACTTGGCCACCGAGGTGTTTGCATGCATATATATTTTTTTTCTTTAATAGCCTGTGAGTTTATATGTGTTTAAAACTGACATTCATAAGCGCTGCGCTTCCCAAAACGGACGATAAAAATAATAAAATTACTATTAGGTAATCAAAATGTTCTGCCTTTGGAATGAGTAAATAATCATTTCATTTGCCTGCCCCGTTCCCAATCTTATTTGAAAAAGAATATAAATACATAAATGTCATTATCTACTTATGCACCTATGTGTTGTAAATGGAAGCTTCAATTTTGTACACGTCTAAGTAACATTTATATAACATGACTTTTGTATGTTTTCCTAACAAAGTAAAATAGAAGTAAATAAAATAATGTGCACTAGCTCCTGTTCTACAAAGTGTCAGTAAGATAACGTCACATCTCCTGTCACCGACTGTACTAACGATTCATTGGCATGGCGTATGGCGCGATAACGATTTGTATGAACGGTGGGTTATACATTCATTAAGGTCAAAAGTGGTTTGTCTTCACTTCTATATGTTCTACCTTCTGGAACTGTATCTTGGCCACAACTTCAAAGTTAGCTATCTTCGACCAGTTTGGTGTAGACCTCCTTCAACCCCCTTCACTTCAAAGTTAGTTTGTTTTTTTAGTTTGGTAGTCCCGCCGCGTTATTAATAATTATTTTAATATTATTAACTCTCTTAAATTAATTCGTCACCAGTTTATTATATGTCCTGACTCCTGGCTGCAAGGGCACGAGCCTTCGCTAAGGATGGTAACACCACTGAGAGAACGGGCCAAAACTACCACGCGGGCCCAGTACGGGACGATGTTTGTCCCGGTCTGCGATTGGTCAGGTTTAGCCACTTTGCAGAGACGGCCATCGTTGGGTGACTAAAAATTATCATGTAGACCTCCTTGGTCGAGTGGCTTGCACATCGGTTTTCATGGTGTCGCCATCTCTGAGGTCCCGGGTTCGACCCCCGGTCGGAACTATTTAGAAATACCTGTTTTTCTAAATTGTTTCGGGTCTGGGTGTTTCATATGTATAATAAGTATGTATTTAAGTATATTAAGTATGTTTATCCGTTGTCTCATCATCATCATCATCATCTTAGCCAAAAGACGTCCACTGCTGGACAAAGGCCTCCCCCAAGGACCTCCACAACGACCGGTTTTGTGGTGCTCGCATCCAGCGGCTTCCCGCGACCTTCACCAGATCGTCGGTCCACCTTGTTGGAGGCCTGCCCACACTGCGCTTTCCGGTACGCGGTCGCCACTCCAGGACTATCCCGCCCCAGCGGCCATCAGTCCTGCGAGCAATGTGACCTGCCCACTGCCACATGAGCTTAGCAACTCTTCGGGCGATGTCGGTTACCTTTGTTCTTCTGCGGATCTCCTCATTTCTAATTCGATCACGCAGAGAAACCCCGAGCATAGCCCTCTCCATTGCTCTTTGAGTGACCTTGAGCCTTTTTATGAGGCCCATTAGTGAGCGACTACGTCTCAGTCCCGTATGTCATCACTGGCAACACACACTGGTCAAAGACTTTCGTCTTGAGACACTGCGGTATATCGGACGAGAAGATATTTCGTAGCTTACCGAACGCTACCCAGCCTAATTGGATTCGACGATTGACCTCTTTGCTGAAGTTGGACCTACCTAGCTGGACTGTTTGTCTCAGGTAAACATAATTGTCCACAACTTCAAGGGCAGAGTCCCCAACCTTCAGAGGAGTGGGTACGACACGTGAGTTCGACATAACTTTCGTCTTCTCCATGTTCATTTTAAGGCCCACTTGTTAAGAGACTCTGTTGAGGTCACCGAGCATTGCGCCGAGGTCTTCCAGGGTCTCAGCCATGACCACTATATCGTCAGCAAACCGAAGGTGAGTGATGTATACGCCGTTGACGTTGATGCCGAATCCTTTCCAGTCCAGAAGCTTGAAAACATCTTCCAGTGCAGCAGTGAACAGTTTCGGAGAAATCACATCTCCCTGTCTCACTCCTCGCTGCAACTGGATAGGTTTCGAGCTCTGGTCCTGAAGACGGACTGACATAGTGGCGCTTTCATACAAACACCTCAACACTTCGATGTACCGATAGTCAATTTGGCACCGCTGGAGAGACTGTAGCACGGCCCATGTCTCAATCGAATCGAAAGCTTTTTCATAGTCCACAAACGCTAAGCAAAGAGGCTGGTTATACTCTTCGGTCTTCTGTATAACCTGCCGCAGCGTATGTATGTGGTCTATGGTGCTGAAGCCTTTTCAGAAACCGGCTTGTTCGATAGGCTGGAAGTCATCAAACCTGCGTTGTCTAGTTAACCATTTTTCGAGATTTTTAAGGAAGCTTTTCTTGGGGCTAGATAATTGGTGTAAGTGTGGGAAACATTATTTATTTATTTATTATCTCGAGCTCTTCCATGTTTCGAAAGCCATAGCTGCATTAGCAGTCTTTAACAATTACTGTACCGCACTGGGCCCGCGTGGTGGTTTATGGCCTGTTCTCCATATCCATCCATAGGGAAGGCCCAGTTGCCCAGCTGCATCCAGTTGTGGGGACATAAATGAGCTGGTGATGTTAATACTTATAAGTTTGTATGTTTGATTACTCACGGGATTGGACTAAACGAAGCGCGGAAATTCCAACAGAGTGCCGTCACGCGCACTTCAGTCACTTCACTACCGGTGCGGTGCAGTGATGTGTGTACGTTGGTATGTCACGAATGTTAAATGGAGATGAGATGCGTTTCGTTCGGGCGATCGGAAACGGTCGGTAAAAATAAAACGGCGCGTGGCGGCGCACGCGCGCGCGTAAACAGTGATGTGTGATGAAGACTAGTGGTCGAAAATCGAGCGTAATTTATTTACAATTTTTTTATCCTTTATTTTACAGAGAAATTACAGTTTAAATTGCACATTGTAAAACACGTATACAAGGGTGAGCTTATCTCTAAAAGAGATCTCTTTCAGCCAACCCTAGCTGTGGTGAGAGTCTGCGGGACTAATTAATTTAATGTTATTTAATGACTAATTAATTTAATGTTAAAAAACATTAGCACTGAGTAACATAGGCAAATACTAGAAAAAAATTGCTTAATGATAAATAAATAGTACTACGATTTGTTTGTTTTGTTGTCATAGAAACTGTAAAAGCGGTACGAAGTCCGCCGGGTCAGCTAGTATAACATATATATCTTCTTATATTGTTTTCTAAACTTAACGTGAACACTACACATTGACACTACTCAGACCACAACTATTTTATGAGACGACCAACAACGCAGTCTCCCTGTGACAACGGACACTGCAGAAGGTTCGAAACGTCAAAATAAACATCAAATTATTGTGTAAAATCCCTCCTTCCTCCGTACATACCGCGGCCTACTAATTTTAAATCCATGTTATCGTATATAAATTCTGATTTTGTAAATGTCTTGTGTTCGTACATTATGTCTAATAATATTAAATTATAAATCTTATTTGCTTTACTAACACGTTTAGTTAGTTGGTTATTTGTCATTGTTTTAGGTATCCCAACAGAATCAATCAGTAGCCACCTGTATCCTCAAAATTGGGTCTCAGTGTTAGACATTTTATTTCTTGTACAAGCACAACGCCTATTAAAGTTTTAAGCAGAGTTACGGCCAATTTCAAAACACTAATAACCTGCCCCAAAACTAGACACTGGCTAAATCGTAGCGAGAGCCATCTTTCAAGAAATTGAATTGAATTGAATTCTGTAAAATATACGCGAGTAGATCCGTTTAAGTTTTCAGGTTTCTTTATCTTTGTAATACATATTTATGTTTCTTCCGTACATACCACTAAACTTCTTTCTAGACCGATTTTGATGGAACATTTTGTGTGTCCCAGGATGGTTTAGATTCACAACACAAAAATATTGTGGGATGTGGGTGTTCACTCAAGCGGGCGAAGTCGCTGGCAGGCCGGTATAATTGTACATACGTACATACCTACATGTTATATTTCTATACTTCTTCTCCGTATGGACTTTAACTACTTACTACTACTTTTCACGTACCTATTTATATAAAGATGTGTGTGTGAAGTCACGAAGTCGGGCTCAGTTAGCCTATGAGGCTGACAACTTTAGGGATTCTGAGCAAACCCGGAACGTGGATCAACGGCGCCAACAATTTAAATTGTATTGTGCCTGTATTTACCGCAGCCGAGAGGTTCACCACTGCCAAATGAGAATTGGTGGTCTCAAACCCGGACACCGAGGCCCAAAGAGTTGCAAAACACAAAATTGATATAATTACTTATTTTGTTATAAACAAAAAATATTGAAATACATTAAAACCTTCTTGGTTAATTAAGTCTCTCTTCTAGCACGAAATACTGGTGACCTAGAAATCAGGCAAACGTCACAGATTTCAAAGCATTCCATTTGGCATCCCAATCAAAAAATATTTTGTGTCATCCAACCAACATCTCGCTCAAACAAAATTCACAGTAAAATTACAAAAATAATATTTGGAAACCCCAGAAACGTTAAAGGTAAGTTTCTAGTAGGTATTTCATTTGAAGAATTTGACGTTATGTATTTAGATACCTAGTGACTTAATAATTGTGTTGTAGCTAAAGGAATTTGACCCAAATGTTATCGTTACCTATCCCAATGTTAAAGAAGATTTGATGATTATCATATTGGCACCCTTAGATAAATGATTGGTCTCGCGCGCTCGACTAGATACCGCCGGCGTACTTGTTAAATGCGGCAAAAAATACTACGCTGAAGTCGGCGTACCCGAGTCAGTCGCCTCCGCCTGCTGTCAGTCGCGTTGCAAACTGTGTGTGAGGTGCGCGTATATAGGTACCGAAAGCTTTGTTAAATGTTGGTCATAAGTAAAATGCCAGTTTGCGTAGTTAAACTGTGTAAAAATAATACTACAAGAAATAAGAAGGACAACGTTCTTACACACACTACAATATTGAGTTGCCGCATTCACGGAGCTATTGTTTTTAGGTAGCGCGGTATCTAGTCGAGCGCGCGAAACCAATCCTTTATCTAAGTTGGCACAATTGTTCGACATTTTAAAGCCCATTATTCGACACGTCATTTTTTCAAATTTTCATTTATATCTTACGGGATGACAGCTTGGAAGCAGGTGGTCTCTATTCAATGGTAACTAAAGAATAAATTCAGTTGCATACCCCGACTTTTAATTATAAAAAAAAATCACTGGTTTTTGTCGAACTCCGGTGCAATTGGTCCAACCACTACGGCAAACAGCCAATTACAGAGTAATCATAACATTTAAACACTGATAGATGATGCCATCTTTTGTGCTGAACCACAACTACAATCTTTGAACGTAACCGACTTACAGCGCCATCTGTGTTACGTCACTGGAAACACTTGGTTAGGTAGGTGAATATTTTCAGGTTCTAAAAGCACGCGTCATGCTGAGGAGGTAAAAAGATGGACCCGGTGCAAAGCGCCATCTGTTTGATTCTCACCGCACTATTATTTCTTGGGCACGTCAGCGGATGCACTAAAAAAGTTTATATCGCCTGCCGACAACCGGCGCCTTGCAAGTGAACAAGGTTGGTTTTGAACGTTGATAAGCATGCAGACGTGGTGCATGGTGTACAGCAAAAGTGGTTGAACACTTGTCAACCCAACTAAATAATCGTTACAGGTGTACAACTTACAGTTGTCACTTACGGTTGTCAACTTACAGTAAAACTATTAGGATTTTGGCTACAGTGTTTAGCTACCTTTGCTGTTGACTGCCAAGCGACCACAAGGCCGTGATACCTTTATTTCTCTTTTAAACATAATTCTGCTTTACTACAATACGATGTCTAAAGTTAGACAAGGCTTAAAAAAAATGCTGTTACTTTTTAGCTAGTGACAAAGACACAATATTTTAAACACGTATTCAGCCATTGTTTCACTTAAAACACTATTTTTGTAGGGATACCTTTTGTTAATTTCGTAAAAGTATTTTTTTACTTACTGGTACATAATATAAGACCCACTGCTGTGCTGAGGCTCTAGTAAATGACCAGACAACTCATCTAAAGCAGTTATAGGTAAAACTGTTTTTAACTAGACACGCAACTGGGTCCGTGGCTTACGCCCCCAGTGGTGGACGCACCCGTGGTCGACGCCCCCAGTCAGTTTAATTTACTTTGAAGAAATTTTTAATCAAATGTACTGGCAGGCATAAAAAGCATAAGATTGTAATAACATATCATAACGATTCTTATTAGAAATGCTTTAATTTGGATGTATTGTTTAAAAAAACTTTTAATTATTTCGAATCATAGATTTATTTAAAACAATAAGTAATCTAGTAAAAATTGGTGTTTTAATCACAGTTTCAATAATTAGTCTTAAAAAGTAGTGTAGAGCTACTAACTTTACATGTAAAATGTTCTTTTAAACTTTGTAACAATAATAACTATGGAATAAGTATCCAACTTCTTTTAAACTTTGCAACAATAATATTACAAAATACTTAAGTATTAAAAATTAAACAAATATAAAATAATATAAATACAACTTTACATGCAATGTCACTATCTTTTTATTATTTTTTTAAAATTATGATACGATCTTCCAAGACCGAATCGATGTCGGCATCATATCATTCGATATCGGCAAAATATTTGAAACTAGTTAAAAAAAAAACAACGCATAATATGTTTGATATTTTGTTTAGGTTAAGGTACACTTTTGACATTAACTGTACTAAGTGCAAAAGCACAAAGAAAATTATTCATAAAATTATTAGAATCGGGGGCGTCGACCACGGGTGCGTCCACCACTGGGGGCGTAAGCCACGGACCCACGCACCTTTGGCGTGATTTACTTTCTACATTATTATCACTGTCATCATCTCAGCCATAAGGCCTCCAGTGCTGGACAAAGGCCTACCCCAGGGATCTCCACATTGACCGGTTTTCTACATAATGTATGAAGTTTGACACCAATGTTTTATTTGATGAATTTATACCTATGTCTGCGAACCTAGTTATGGACAGAAACTTACAAAGGTTCCCGTATCGCTTAAAGGGTTATAAATATGATGATCTCGTCCTAGCCACACTGCATCTCTCACTTGCTTAACTACTTGGAAGCCCTCCAGAGCTACTACTGTATGAGAGTGAATTAAAGGAATTTCTAATAAAAAGACATTTTATTTAAGTCTTTAATCGCCGTGGTGGTCACCGGTGACCGACAAACAATAAATGTTCTATTGTCTTGTTTTGCGGCAGTCAACGTGTTAAAGGAATATTTCAATGACACTTAAAAAAAGTATTTGATGTTGAAATTAAATTTGTGTTTTTAATAAAAAATAAATAAATTTGAATTGTAATGTTAATTATTAATAATTTATTTTTTTCTGTTTTACTGATGCCTTTAAGAATGGTATTTCAATTTTGTGTTTTATGTTTGCAAAACCCTAACAGGGTCGTGTACTTTATCTACTTTATACCGGAGCTCGGTGGCCCAATGGTTAGTACGCGTCCGGTCTGCGAGTGT
This sequence comes from Eudonia lacustrata, assembly GCA_947562085.1. Classification (NCBI taxonomy): domain Eukaryota; kingdom Metazoa; phylum Arthropoda; class Insecta; order Lepidoptera; family Crambidae; genus Eudonia; species Eudonia lacustrata. The sequence goes on from OX387334.1 coordinate 13,207,499, forward strand.
TGAGGTTAAGCAACTTTCGTGAAGGCCGGTCATCGGATGGGTGACTAAAAATCTTTCATCTCGAACTCCTCCGTCCTCTTTAAGGCACGTAAAGCCGTTGGTCCTGACTCGTCTCTCAAATCACCAATCCGCTCTAAGCCCGCGTGGTGGTTTATGGCCCGTTCTCTCTATCCATCCATAGGGAAGACTCGTGCCCCAGCAGTGGGGACATAAAATGAGCTGATGATGATGATGATGATACCTTAAAAAACATCTATTGTATTTAGTACACGTAGCATATAAATGGATGAAAAAGATATCTCCAGCGACTCCATCTTGTTGCAGACATTACAAATGGACGCAGTGCAATCTCGTAGAATCTACCCTATACTGCTGGTCTTCTTCCTAATGCTGATCATCGGTGCTTCGGGCTGCAAGAAGAAAATTCCTTGCAGTGGCCGCGCGCCTTGCAAGAGGGGCGCATATAGAAACTGACAGTTCTCGGCCGAGATACGAACGAAACAAGAGTCTCACACTCTTCAAAATTAAATTCGTATCGAATTGCCGAAGACGACATTACATCAATGATCCGTTTCAAGTTCAAGTTTCTCTTCATCTTCCTCTTCTAGGCACATAACATTTACTGACGTTTGTACTCTGAAATCAATGGAAATACACGTTGTTACCTAAAAGCTTCGTCTTTTATTGCATTATCTGTGATCAGAAGGTAACGTTTTGGTCAAATTCCACCCCTTTAGCTCACTCTAGCTCTTCCCTAGTTGGTAATATCTTAGTATTAGTTAGTTAGTTTAGTATTCTGAGGTGGAATGGCTCAAAACGTTATGCTTCGTTCGCAGGAAACATACCTATTGGGAAGAAGAATGGGAAATAAATAGTAAGTCTTCGGAACAGAAGGAACAAAATATTGGATAAGCTTGTGTGAGTATTTGGGAAATCTTCAGCTGGAATACAATTTGCCACATTTTTAAATTGTTATTATTGCATGCAGTTAACGCGAACTCTTCTAGTCTCTAGTTTAGCTTCAACAGCAGTTTTCACGAATTTTATCTTGTTCAATTTTAACTATCTCTCTCGGCACCCTATTTTGTTTATGAATGTTTATGTGGCGTTGATGCTCTTTCTCTACCCCATTTTGTGATAGGGCGTGAGAGTATTTGTTTGTATGTGTTATTTTTAGCCTTTAAATAACAATTATTTAAAACGGGATTAAAATTAGTAAACAGTGTGTCATTTCGTTATTAATTTGTTGCATTCCCAAACTTCTCTTATTTTTTTCTTTGGAAAGACGTTTTGCCTTTTTTCATTAACAGGTTCACTGTCCACAGCCCACATGGGCATTGACTATCCACAGCCACCAGTCCACAGCCCAAAAGTGGACTTGATAGAAACCTAAACTGGCACAAATTTCACAAAAACTTACTTGGACTTGGGGGCATATCTTACGATTTGGCTTGGACTGTGAACCTGATTCATCGATAAATAAGTGATGGTATTACATACATACATTCTTTCACGTTCTTCCTAAAATGCGTAGAGAAAAATTACTAATTTTGAGTAAATTCGCCGATAGTGACCTCGACGCCAAATTCTTTGAGGTGAAATACATAACATCAGTGATAGGTTGGTTACCGATCGCCTGACGTGCGAGCATCTTGGAACCCTTGTCCCTTAGTCGGCTCTTACTACATACACGGTAAGCTAAGCAGCTGAACATCATTTTCACTTCCCAGACCATCCACCATCCCCCATCACCACCATCTCAGCCAAAAGACGTCCACTGCTGGACAAAGGCCTCCCCCAAGGGTATGAGGGGTATTTGCCGTAATCGCCACGCTTGGCAGGCGGATTGGCGATCGCAGTAGTTTGAGGGTAACCTCAGAGAGATGCTGCTGCCCATCCTCTGGAATGGTCCCTTAGTCGGCTTTTACGACACCCACAGGAAGAGATGGGGTGGTGCAATTCTTTATCCCCGGCACCACACAGGGGCCGCATAGACCAGGGGCAGGGGTTCCCAGACCAGCATGGGACAATGACCTTATAAGTAATAAGAGTTTTAGTATTGTGAATGCAAAATAACAATTTAAAACAATCATATAGGTAGGTAGCTGCTGACAAAACATTGAAGAGCCGCTGGTTAATAGCACATTTAACAAGTTCGATGGGTTCGATTCCCATTTGAAGTTCCTGAGACTGCTTGATCGGGGAGACAACAAGCGAATGCGATTTCCTCGTGGTCCCCCCAGGGGAACAACGCAGGGGGACGACGAGTCCGCTACGATTTTTTCTAGTAAAATTTAATGTTATATCTACTAGTAAAGCATAAATAAAGCATGCAAGAATAAAAAATAAAAAAAACAGTATTTTCAAATCAAATCAAACCAAATTATTTATACAGTCGAAATGAAAACAACTTTTACGGAGACTCCCTGTGACCACGGACCCTGCAAAGGGTTCGAAACGTCAGGATAAACATTAAATAAGTAATGTGTAAAATAAACGCGAGTAGATCCGTAAAAGTTGTTTCATTTCAATGTGTAGTGTTCGCGTAAACTTTAAAAAACAATATTTATTTATTCAGTTTTCTTTTTTAGTTTTTATTTACTTATTTATTTTTTATTGCAAATATCTATTTCCATAAAGCTTTTTATATTGGTTTAAAGAGAGACTTGCATGAAAACCACGAATAATGGTGACTTTCTCTCAAGAAACAGTTAAAAACTTTGTGATACTAGATATTCACAAATTGTGAATCACCACATGACCAACTCATGTTATGTCCCCACTGCTGGGCACGAGCCTTCCCTATGATGGATGGATACACAACTGGAAGAACGTGCCGTAAACCACCACGCGGGCTCAGGGCAGTGGTGGCTGTTAACGACTGCTAATGCAGCCGGGACCAACTGCTTTTTGTCCTTCCGAAGTATGGAGGAGGTCGAGATGATAAAGTTTTGGTCACCCATCCGATGACCGGCCTTTGCGAAAGTTGCTTAATCTCGGCACTCGCAGACCGGAATAACGTATATGGCGAAATACGGTTGTGAACTTGTGATAAACCGCGTAAATGACGAGCTGCGATTGTGACCAAAAGCGAGTATGACCAAACGCAAATGTGGCCAACTGAGTAAATTACGAGCTGCGATTGTGACCAACTGCGAGTATGACCAAACGCAAATGTGGCCAACTGAGTAAATGACGAGCTGCGATTGTGACCAACTGCGAGTATGACCAAACGCAAATGTGGCCAACTGAGTAAATGACGAGCTGCGATTGTGACCAACTGCGAATATGACGAAACGCAAATGTTCATACAAAAGTAGGCTCTAAATAAGCAAAATTTAAGTTCTAATGTCGAGTGGCAGGCGGGCTCATATATGAGCGCTAGGTGTTTAACGGAGTATTGGCACGGCTCATATATGGGCGCTAGGAATTTTAGGGGTGAGAGAATAAAATTATTATCATCATCACTACATAGTATAAAACAAAGTCGCTTCCCGCTGTCCCTATTTATGTATGTTTGCTTAGATCTTTAAAACTACGCAACGGATTTTGATGCGGTTTTTTTTAATAGATAGAGTGATTCAAGAGAACGGTTTATATGTATAAATACATGCATAATATAGTAGAGAAACACTGATAATTTTAGAGATTTCACATTTTTTTGCGCTTACATTGCAAACGCTGTCTGAACTCTACGAGATAGATCAAAATAATGTACTACAGTATTGTACACCTTAAAAAGGTCTACAAAAAAGTCAGCAATGGTATATGTCTATCTCTTAGGGATAACCCACAATAATCATTTTTTATCCCTTACTACGAAGCGATTTTAAGCAATACAGCATTAATCCTTATTCAATTAAGTACCTTAAATACATTGTGCATTTAATATGCACAAGGATCAACGTGGACGGAAAAGTTCTTTTTGCGAGTTTTAATTTGCAACATTTATTTGCAACTTTTAAGAGTGTGGTGGATTGAACATTGAACACACAAACAACTTAAAATATAATCTGCAGCCATTATGGAATCTAAGACAAGACAAGGTGGCAGCAAAATATCAACAACAGTTAATTGTCACAAATGTATGACTGCTGTTAGTGTGAAAAGCACAATTCAATGCACGAAATGTAAACACCGATTCGAGTTCGACTGCATTGGTATGTCTGAAAAATTATATCGTATAATGGAAACGGCAAAGAAACAGATCTGGAAGTGCCCAAATTGCCTACAAAATAAAACACAAATAGTACTGAGCACAGATCAACCTAATAATATCACTACGAGGAGGCAAAATAAAAACAAAGCTCTTGGCAATATAGTCAAATCCCCAGAACCAGTCGAGCTACATACAAGTACATTCAATGCTCAAAGCTCAATCGTCCCCCTCCCCTTCGTCCATCGGAGATTCGGATACTTTCTACGACTCCCATGTTATAACAAAAGACAATAATATGACAGATTAATTATTGTGTTCGTTCACAGAAAGATTGTCCAGAAGTGTGGGACATACAGTAATTAATAATACATCCGTCGATTATGAATTGCGAGATGAAATTGAAACTTTAAAAATTAAACTTATCTATACTGAGAACGAGTTAGAGAATAATATATTACATCGACAAAATTAAAAAGGATAAATCAATTCTAACAGATCCAAAGAGTATAGCTACCACTTTTAACGATTCTTTTATTGCCCTTACTGATGCCGCCTGCAGTGACAATAACAAAAAAATGGTAAATAAACAACGTGTACCAAATTCTAATTTCCTAAACCCTTTGACTGAAGCTGAAGTACGGAAAGAAGTAATGCTGTTAAAACCCACTAATTCAGTAGGATACGATGAAATCTGTACAAAGGTTTTAAAGAAATGCATTGACGATATGGTTTCTGTCTTAACCCATTTAATAAATTTATCTTTCTCTTCAGGTGTCTTTCCTGAAGTTCTCAAGCAGACAATAATAAAGCCGTTATATAAAAAGGCAACTGTGATGAAATGGATAGCTACCGTCCTATTGCATTAATATCGATACTGTCAAAAATTATTGAAAAGTGCATGTATAAACAATTAATTGAATTTTGTACAAAATACCATATTATAAACAAAGAACAGTATGGTTTTCAACAAAACAAGTCCACGACGTTGGCAGTACACAAACTTTTAAATACGCTATTAACAAGTATTAATAATAAATGCTTAACCACTGCTGTGTTCGTTGATTTGTCTAAAGCTTTTGACCACGTTTCGCACATTGAAACTTGAAACCATCGGTGTCAGGGGTCCGGCTTTTAAGTGGATAAAGTCATACCTTGATAATAGGCAACAGTGTGTTATTATTAACAAATTAAATAAAAATAATGAAATTGAATCTTATTCATCAAATTACAAGAATAACGAATATGGTGTACCCCAAGGCAGCGTGTTACGTCCAATTTTATTCTTTCTGTATTATATTCTGTATATCGCGGGACGGGTTAACGATATCACACAGGTAACCAACTATAAATGTATTGCATTTGCTGACGATATTTCTATTATAGTGACATCAAATAATAAAAACTGTACAAACAACGAACATCTTGACATGCATAATTTAAAAATAAATCTGACTAAAACTAACTATATCCAATTCAATAATCACAAAAGTATCAAGCTTGCCATTAATTATAAAAATGTGAAAATAGAAGAAGTAAAGCAGACGAAATTTCTAGGATTGACTGTAGACCGTGACCTAAATTGGAAAACTCATATTGATAATGTTTGTGTAAGAATCAATAAGTTCTTGAATGTGCTGAAACAAGTCAAGAATGTAACAAATGTAAAAACAGCCATTTCTACTTACCATGCCTATGTAGGGTCTTTATTACGATATGGCTTAATTATTTGGGGTAATGGTACAAGTGTCAATAGAGCTTTTATTGCTCAGAAGAAATGTTTAAGTTCCTCCACTTACATCCTGTCGTGAGTTATTTCCGCGCCTAGGCATATTAACTCTGCCATCGCTCTACATATTTGAAGTATGTGTATTTGTAATGCAAAATAAGAAACTATTTAGGAAAGCATGTGATGTGTACCCCCTAAATAGCAGAAGTCCAAATAGATTGGTACTGCAAGAGAAACCTCAAACATTGCAGTATTTCAAGAGCTGTCTTACTATGAGTGTAAACATTTTTAATAATGTACCAGACAACCTTAAATGATTAAATATTAATCAATTTAAAAATTGTTTATATAAATGGCTATTGACCGTAAACTTTTATGACATAAAGGATTTTTTAAATAAAAGACATCATATGTAATAGAAATTGGGGGAACACTATATTAATTTACTATCATGATATTTAATTTAATTTTTGTGTGACATTTATTCATTATACCTAGTTGCTTATTATTTAATTCAATTGAAATTGTAACAATGTCGAATTGTATTTGCGTGCTTAATGATTAGGCGAATCATGATGTACGTAAATAATGTTACCATCTGAATAACCATGCATTCTAGCAATTAAAGAAATTTGAATTTGAATTTTGAATATAGATCAATATGGCCCTTTAAACCATGTAATTTAAATTAATATTTTCGAAGATATTACAGATTTAAAATGCAGGGACATAGCGGTTGCGTGTATCAGCATTGCACCCGTGCGAAGCCGGGGCGGGTCGCTAGTTTTATTATAATTTTAACGCTTGTGTGGCCGAGCGGCATAGCGCTCGTCCCGATACCCGAAGGTCCTGGGTTCCGTTCCCAGGTCGGGCAAAGTGTGTTTCTGATTTTTCGATGCATAGCCCGGGTTTGTGATCACCAACCCGCATTTGGCAAGCGTGGTGATTAAGTCAAACCCATCATTTGTAGTGATGACTTGACTTTTTAATTTATTTTATTCTGACTTTGCTAACCCTTTGCAATGTTCGTGATCACAGGAAGACCGGAGGACAAAACCTTTTCTCATTGTGTGTAAGCTCGTCTGAAATGAAGTTGAATATTTTAAACGTTCTTCATCGAAGCTCATTCCGCAAATTATAAGAAACTGTTATTACAAAATCGTTCACGTTACACAGTAGACTGACAGTGCGTAGTGCGAGTTAAATTGCCATTCCTTTCAATGACGTTACCAAAAACGAATTTTCTATAGCAAAATTAACTCTCTCCGTTTGATCAATGATAGAAATGTCAATAGTTATATATCGACAAAACATATTTTGGTTAGTTGTTGTTTGATCAGTAATCACCATCATCATCTTCATCTCAGCCACAAGACCTCCACTGCTGGGCAAAGGCCTCCTCCAAAAATCTCCACAACGCAACCAGCGGCTTCCCACGACCACCGCACGACTTTAACAGATCGACCAGTAATTGAAAGGTCAAATGTTTCGTCGACCTTATGTTAAACGGTGAAATTAATTTCGATATCCCGTGGTAAACTCCGCTGCTTAAATACGATACAAATTCACGTTTTCGTTATCGTCTCCCTTCCTCCATAGGAGTACGCGTGCTGCTCTCCGGAGCCACCGCTGTACTGTCACGAACATTCCATCGCACTCAAAGAAATTTGGTGACTCGTTTCTTTGTCGCACTTCCAAAAGATGGAATAGTCTACCAGCACACGTTTTCCCTCCTTCCTATGACATGGGGTCCTTCAAACGAGGCGTGAAGAGGCACCTTGTGGGCCGGCAGGGTGAGAGTGACTGATGCTGCGTTGTTTTCACGCTGCACCAGTTGTCCTTGCGCCTGGACTCCATTTCCACTTAATATCAGGTGGAGTGGAGTTACTTGCCGAGCTATGAATAAAAAAAAATAAAAAAAACGTGGTCGAATGGCAACTACGCACTAGGCAAGCACCCCGATAAAAGAACTCTGGAAACTAGAATCTTTTACAACACTTCCTATAGTAGTTGGTTGGTAGTTATCTAAATCATGCATGGTGACCACGCCATCTCTAGAGTTTGGCATCAGGCGGGTGTTTCGCGTGCCTTACTAGATACTTCGGGGCCTTTTCCCGTACCTAACTTGATCCTCCGGGGCGCGTATGGTCGGGTAGCGAAACCCGAGAGCGCCTCTAAAAAGTGGAAATCTTTGATATTCAGCTTTGTTTCAGACGATGCTTGCGAAGCGCGCTGTCCTGCTGATCTGGCTGGCTATGTGGCTTGTGCATGTGGTCACTGGGTGCGGCGGGACTAAGAAAGTCGTATGCAATCCAAACAATGCTCCTTGCAAGAAATAAAGTTCGTTTACAATCTAATCCAACAACAATAATAAAGCCGGACACAATATTCGTACGTATATTTCGTGCTGTAATCGTGTAATATAGCCTGTGTTACTCAGCGCTAATGTAGCATTCTAAAGGTATAATTCCGAACTGCGCTGCACGCAGCAGTGTTGCCGCAGCAGTGCTGCCGCAGCACTACTGGTCCCCATATATTCTCTATAAGTTTATATGAGATTACATTCCGAGCTACGCAGCAATGTCGCTGCAGCAATGCAGGACCAGTAGTACTGCGGGCAGCACTGCTGCGGCAGCATTGCTGCGTGCAGCGGAGTTCGGAATCATACCTTAATGGTGATAGTAATTTTTCAGTTTGTGGATAAAACATAGTACTTTGTAAAATCGGTCTTGTAATAAAGATTTAATCAACACGGTTATCTATTGTGTCTCCGAAAATTAATATCCATAATCTAAGGTGTCATAACATTTGGCATTATGGCTATGTCCGAATGATTACTATACCGTCATATATAATATGACGTCTTCTAAAATGGGAATCCCTAAAAAAATGCCCTAACATTGTTTGTCATAAATGTATAAATGTACAAATAGGCATAAAATCCTTTTTAATAATGGTTTTAGGTCCTAATAGTAATATTCTATAAAAGTTGTATGTAGGAATATACTTTTTTTTAATGCATAACCTAATCTCACTAAAAAATTTGAAATTACTTTTCTGCACTCCTGCACATCCGTTCATGCAGCCATGCAGGCCATCAAGCTAGCACGAAGCATACAGCATGCAAGCAAGCATGCAGCATGAAAGCAAGCAAGCACAGAGCAAGCATAAAGCAAGCAAGCACGCAAGCAAGCAAAGATTGCTTGGCTTGGTCACTAACCTAACCTTTAGACGATACTACCGCTTTAATTTTTTTTCTAGTTGCCCCTGAATTGTTTTTAAATTAGTTATAAGTCGTCTCAGTCTCTCTGTGATCGATCACGGACCCTGTGAAGGTTTTCAAAGTAATTTTTTATTAACCCTGTTCCGAAAATCTAGTACAATTAGTTCTTTAGGAACATAGTTTGCAAATAATACTCAAATCAGGGTAGAATGGAGGGCAAGAGATCCCGTGGTCACCAACCAGATGGACAGACCTACAAGAAGTGTACATAGTATGACAAAAATAATTAGGTAAACAATATTATAGAATTAGCATTTAATTTACACGAATTGAAAATACTTAACAAAAGAAAAGAAAGACGAAAATCTTTCTTATTATAACAATAACAATCGGAGAAATTACAAAGAGTTTCGACCTCCGTAGCCGAGTGAGTGGCTTGCACGCCGGACTTTGGACGGACTTGGGTTGTCTAATATATGTGTGACACTTGGTAAAGTTAGACTATAGTTAAAGTTCATATGGAGACGGAGCGCAGAAAGATAAAATGTATGTATAATGTTGCGGGCTCCGTAGTTAAATAATAACACAACTGGTTAATGTATCGGAGTATAATTTCTGACTAGTTTTAATATCTAAAAATACAAGTATATATAATAATCTATAAACAATGAAATTGGTGGGGGAGATATGTTGATTGCAGACAAATCACGAAACAGGAACTAAAAAGTTTTGCTTAATTTATATAACATTTTCTACTACATTATTACATCACGTTATAAATTATTTACCACGAACGTTACGTGCTATGAATATTGTGCTGACGGCACATTAATTCCCCCTTAGAGAAAAATAATAATAATTATGGATTGCAAATAAAAATTCAAAGGATATTTAAAAATGCGGATGATTTGAATCTGTCAATTTCAAACACATATATTTTTTAACTGTCATGGCCATTGCTACTTTTTTCCATTTTTATCTGTATGTTTGAACTGTTCTGTCCCAAATAAATTTCATTTCATTTTCATTTTTACTCACAAGTCTCTCTGCCGAAATAGTAAGCATCCTTCAATAAAAATTACGGTCGAATTTCGACCACTGGGCGACCACTAGAATGTATTTAATATTTTAAGAGAAAAATGTTTAAAAACAGATATTTCTGTGCGAATATTTTAAAACCGTGTTAGCACTTTTGCGAAACGAGTGCAAAGGTTAGAATATATCAAAATCCGAATGGTTTGATACTTCATCATCAGTGCCATCTTCATACTGAAGTTTGGAGATCTACAAAGTTTTCTGCGATCTCATACATATTTTGTTTTAATCGGCAATAACAAAATTCAGTCCACGGTTTGATACTGAGTCGTTATAAAGCCTACATGTGATGGTATGGTACAATAATTTTTAGTGGGTATGCCCTCTTCTCCCGAATCGTATGGAGGCGGATGCTGGAGGGAGAGTCACCACATAACCAGGTGGGATTCCCGAGGCTGGCTGGTATCCATGTAAGAAGGATTTAATAATAAATAAATTGTATTGTTCAATACCATCACAAAAATAGTAAACAACAGTAATATAAAGTAACAAAAAACAGAGCTGAAAGTTATAGTATGACTCTGCCTCAAAGTTTACGAAGACCTGTATGCTAGGAGACAGAACCTTCCCTTTTTTGATGTCTAAAATACTACTTTTATCTCACAACATAAAAGTGAATGGATGTCTAATGATGTAGCATTTGTGTGCGTGTGTTTGTTTGTATATGTGTGTGTGTGTGTGTGTGTGTGTGTGTGTGTTCCGGCACTTTGTTTTTTTTCTTTTAATTATTATTTTTTCCTTGCATATAAAATCATGTCTTGGAGATATTGGAGGCTGATGATAATGTTCTTCCAGATACTACTGGCGATGGACACAGAGCTGTTCCAGGAGGTGGTAGTGCTGGTGGTGACACTGCTGCTGTCGTACCTCGAGTCTTGCTTCGGCTGCACGCGCCATGAGTACGTGAGCTGCGACGGAAGCCGCGCGGAGTGTAAGAAAAAGGATTGAACTGAAAACCGGTACTGGAAATCAAGAGCGTTATTAAGAGTTTAAGGTAGGAAAATTTAAGGATAACAATACTTACAAGATAAACTCATACTCACTAGAAAACATCAACTTGTCTCAGGGAGCTCGGATGGGAATCGAACCCACGACTCTTGACCAATGCTCTGACCGCTGGGTCTCGGTAACTCAGCAGCTTAGTTCCTACTCTAGCATTGTGATTGCAAAATTCAAAATAATAAATCAAATATCTATTCCAATTCAATGCCACGAAACTAATACCAATGGTATAAGTTTACTGTCATATTTATTTTGTATTCCAAACGAATACCACTTTCAAAACGAATACCAAAACAAGTTTATTATAGACTAGCTGTCCCGGCAGACCTTGTTCTGCCCTATTTCTCTGAAACAAAGTTACATTAATTTTTTATGTTAATAACTGCCCGAGATTTCGTTCTGTCAAAAGTTATTGGCCTGTCGCAGTCTAATAGAAATAAAATAACATTGAAAGACTTTAGTAATATCTAATGTGATGATATTTTTATTGTAATACCTTATGGTACAGGATATTTTTTGTTTGATTTATTTGGCGCGTAAATAAATAAATCTGACCTCTAATCAACTTGAAGGCATACCAAAGATAAACCTAACGCGCCTTTGTTTTGTTTTTGATTGACGTGAAATGTTTGACAGCTGGGGACAGAGTGGTTTGTGTGGGAAAAGAAAATTGTTGTTATTATTAATTTTCTCGTATTTTTTCGTTTTTTCTCTCCATAAGAACCTTCCTCAGACTTCATCAAACACAAAAAAAAAAGAAATCACCCAAATCGGTTCAGCCGTTCTCGAGTTTTGCGATTAGCAACACATTCAGCGATTCATTTTTATTTATATAGATTAGGTACAGTTAAGAGCGTTTACGCAAAGTTACGTTTTAAATTTGCAGACAAAGTAATCAAAAACAAAAAATATAATCCACGTTTACTTACTTAAAAAATAAAAAATAAATGCAACGGCAACCGCACGCGCACGCTTAAGAGCGTTTACGCCGCACACTAGCGCCACTAATGAAAAAAAAAACATATCTAGTAATTAGAGATAGAAAATCAAATTATGCTCAACAAACTATTTGAATGAAGTAATTTAGCATTTTTACAGCACCTAATGAACAGCTCACATGTTATGGTTTAGTTAAATAAGACGTTACGGCCACTTTTAACTATAACGCCATATTTAACTAAACCATAACATGTCAGGTGTTCATTAGGTGACGTAAAAATGCTAAATTACTTCATTCAGATAGTTTGTTGAGCATAATTTGATTTTCTATCTCTAATTATTAGATATGTTTTTTTTCATTGGTGGCACTAGTGTGCGGCGTAAACGCTCTTAAGTAAAAATGCTTTTGGTTGTTCATGGTGTTGTATTTTCACAAAAAGATTTGAATCAAAATAAATACCAATATTTAAGTATAATGTATACGGAACACAAAGGGTGGTCCTATGTGGCGGCCTGCGTTCGCCACACAATTTCTTATCCTCACGTATGGTTAAAGAGTTTGTAAACGCATTCCTAATCACGTGTAGATCTGATTAAGATAAGACACGACATCCTCCCTCCAACATCTACACAGTTTATATTGTATAAATAGTCTTGTAAGGTTTAGATAATAAGTCAGTCACAGTGTAGCCACTGTAAACCGCACATACCTTGCCTACGGAACATCCCACATTCGTCATAGTAGGATCTCGTCACACCAAGACAGGACCGATCCGATCCGAACCCCTCGGAGAATCTAGTAGGGAACCGGGGTCACACACTAACTAGTGCGTGATGTTATTCCCCCTAGAAAACCTCTTGACGTTGTTTCGATCACATGGCTTGAGGAACCCTTTAGGTTTCACACCACCCCACATTGTGTAATTTCACGAATCTAGCGGTACTTAATTCAATTTAGTTTTAATTAGGGTCATTTCCTCCCAAATCAATATGTATGTATTTTTGTATGGTATAATAGGATATTCAGTTACTTGTATTAACGTAATAAAAGTTATATTATTGGGGGAGCACCAACAGAATCCTAGAGATGATAGCTAGGAGACTGGACTCGGCTTTATATCCTACCTATACCTATTTACTTTACTTATATACTAAACGATATTTTTGTATTACTAACATTATAACCCTAAGACCAATGCTACTAACACTATGGACTGTTGTTGTCTGAAAATAAATGTTTATTATTATAATTATAATAATATTAATAATAAACACTTTACTGTAATAAAAGGCTTGGATTGTATTTTTTGTAAATAACGTGTATGAACTAAAACTAATGTTTTTTTGCCATAATTAATCACTTTCATCATCCGAAGAAATCTTTGGAGCCTTATAAGTTCATCATCATCATCAACATCTCAGCCAAAAGACGTCCACTGCTGGACAAAGGCCTCCCCCAAGAATCTCCACAACGACCGGTTTTGTGCTGCTCGCATCCAGCAATAAGCATTTTATAAGTTCAATTGTTTTTAATATACGTTATAAAAAAGTATAATAAAGAAAATGATTTTTAAAAAAAAATTATAAGTGGCACAAATAGGCGCAGCCAAATCAAAGTTTATCTTGTAGAGGAAAAATTATAAATATCATTTTAGACGAGATACATGCGGATACATTTATTGTTTGCTGTACGTGTACGTGTACGTGTTCCCTGTGTGGTGCCGGGGATAAAGAATTGTACCACCCCATCTCTTCCCGTGGGTGTCGTAAAAGCCGACTAAGGGACTATTCCAGAGGATGGGCAGCAGCATCTCTCTGAGGTTACCCTCAATCAACCTACTGCGATCGCCAACCCGCCTGCCAAGCGTGGCGATTACGGCAATTACCCCTCATATCCTTGGGGGAGGCCTTTGTCCAGAAGTGGACGTCTTTCGGCTGAGATGATTGCTGTACGTGAACTTACTTATGATATGGAATAAGTACTTATATTTGAGGCCTCCACGATGATAAAACAACAATAAAAACCAAAAAATTTAACACTTTATACTCGCAACCATTAGTTTGACGGCAATGAACATAACGCCAATAAGGGTAGTAATGAATAAGTGCTATTTGAAGGTTTGCCATGTGTAACCTAATGTTACCAGAGAAAAAAAAACTTGGTAAAATTATCATGCCTGGTTATCTAGGGGTAAATGAAGGTATATATATAATGATATTGATTTGCAGCAATTTTTTTAATAAAGTACTGCTAGATTCCTCTTTCTATATTTGACACACCTACATACAGACATCCGTACAAAAGCTAATCTTAATTAATCCTAACTCATCATCATGATTATCAGCTCATTTTAATGCCCCCACTGCTGGGGTACGACCGTTACCTATAAATGGAAAGATAGAACGGGCTATATATCATCACGCGGGCCCGGGCCATTGGTGGTTGTTAACGACTGCTAATGCAAACGGGACCAACGGCTTAACGTGCTTTCTAAAACACGGAGGAGCTAAAAAAATTATCATCTCAAGATAATTTTTTTAGTGAATCACCCATTTTTTATCTAATGTTAGTGTCTTTATATGCTTTAGTGTGTTTCTTTAAAAATAAATGCTTTTTTTTCTTTCTAAGTCAAAGTCAAATATTTTTATTCAAACAAACTTTAAAACATTGTTTTAACATCACGAAGAGCCAAACAAGAAAGTCAGAAAAAATGCTAACCTTTTTTTTTGAGAGAGATTGCTGATTGCCTCAAACGGCATTTTCAGCGTCACCGGGCTTTTTTGGGGGCAAGGTACGTAAAGGGTACCTCAAGCCGTGTGAAACGAATCACCTTCGGAGGTTTTCTAGAGGGAACGGCATCGCACACTTAAAAGTGCGCGTCCCCGTGCCCTACTCCGAAGGGTTCGGATCGGAACGGGGAGCGGAACCACCCGAGGGCGCCTCTAAAGGCTAGGACCTCGGCTCGGGTAGACCGGGCCGTGGAGGAGGAGAGAAGCGCCCAGGTACATGTCTGTACCTGGTATAGAGCGCGTGTGAACCGGTTCTACGTACCCTTGTTCTACGAGTACGGTTTCTTGGGCCTAAACTAGAGTGCATGTTTAGTGTATTCTGTAAATGTGTAGTGGCATTTAGAGGATCGGGCGGGGCGGAACGCTAAGCTAATACGAAGTACTAGTACAGCGCATTCGGGCGACGACGATGCGACGACGCGGATGCGACGTGGTGGGTCGGGGAACAGCAAGTCTATACCATCTATAAAGTGGTAAAGTTTGTGGCTTTGTTCGTTTGTTTGTTTGTGGATAATCTTTTGAACTACTGGTCCAATTCCAAAGAATCTTTCCCTGATATAATGCTACATTCTCTGGCATATAGGCTTCATTTTATTTAAAAACTAGCGACCCGCCCCGGCTTCGCACTGGTGCAATGTAACACGCAACTACTATGTCCCTGCATTTTAAGTCTGTAATATCTTCGAAAATATTCATTTATAAATTACATGCTGTGAAGGACCATATTGATCTATATTAAATGCACAATGTATTTAAGGTACTTAATTGGATAAGGATTAATGCTGTATTGTTTAAAATCGCTTCGTAAATAAGCCATTATTTCTCGTAAAAAGTAAAGGATAAAACATATTATTGTGGGTTAATCCTAAGAGAGACATCATATACATACATCGCGGACTTTTTTGTAGACCTTTTTAAGGTGTACAATACTGTAATACATTATTATGATATATCTCGTAGGGTTCAGCCAGCTTTTGCAATATAAGCGCTAAAAATGTGAAACCTCTAAAAGTATCAGTGTTTCTCTACTATATTATGCATGTATTTATACATATAAACCTTCCTTAATTAAATCTACTAAACGTTATTATTAATAGTCAAAAATATTTTTTATATTGTTATAATAAAATTGTTTTTACGTTTTTTAATTTGTATAATTTTTATTGATTATATTGATTTATAGTTGACATTATATTATTATTATTTGAATGTTTTTAAGTCAGTGGCATAAAATGTTTCTTTTATTTGTTTTTTTAATTTATAATTTTAATAATTATTGATTTTATTGTAATTTAACATTTGTATGCCTTAAAGGCCAAAACATGTTAGGACATCACTAGCTAGTAACACCTGCACAATGTGTATACTCATGTTTTAACAAATAAATATATCTTTATCTTTATCTTATCTTTATCTTCCTCTTGATAAGTATTACTTTTTAAACTATCATAGTCACTTACATTAGAATAATTATTAATACTTAACGGGATTACTACACACAACAAAAAACACTAACACGTTAATAATAATAATTATTCTAAGTGTTAGTGCTAGTTTTAAGCCATCGGTTGCAATAACCGTTGCACTGCACTAAGGCACTGCTGCGTGCTGCCGCTAAAAAGTAGTCAAAATCAAAGTAATGAAAAAAATCAGTGCTTGTCAGCCTTCCGGTAGCATAATGGTCAGTGCAGATGCCCGGGTTGTGGAAGGCCCAGGTTCCAGGATTCCTGGCTGGGTCGGTCGGGTGGGCTTTTATTTTTATCACTATATTTTATGTGCCATTCAATGAAATAAGAACTCAACATTTTGCTTATCGTAATTCAACATTGTAGGACTTAAAAATACAACATTATGAGAATTCTACATTCTGGGGTTCAACTAATTGAGAGTTCTACATTCTAGGAATTCAACATTTTAAGAATTCAACCTAATGGACCGAAAGGTATTTTATAACTAGCGGCCCGCCCCGGCTTCGCTCGGGTGGACATTACTTTTAAAATATAGCCTATGTTACTCAGCGCTAATGTAGCATTCTAATGGTGAAATATTTTTTTGAATCGGTCCAGTAGTTTTTGAGTTTATTCGTTGCAAACATACAACAATACAAAGCTTTCCTCTTTATAATATTAGTATGATAATTTTTAATTCAGCTTAAGAGCAGCAATTAGCAGTTTAAAAAAATCGCTAGTGTAATATAAAAATCACCGGTGTGATTCAAAAGACGCCCTGTTCATTCCAGATGTTGTTCATCAACGAGTTCATGTTGCTGCTGTTGCACATCACCGTGTCGGTGCTGGAGCTGACGCGGGGCTGCCCCAAGCGGGTCTGCAGGCCTTGCTCCGATCGCCTATGTGAGAAGCCCAAGATCAGACAGCGCAATCTTATATTGAAGGTACCGTATCCACTTTTACAATTTGACACTGTTCAAGACTGCACTGTGCAAGTTAGAAATAATTTTAAGAATTAAATTCAACTGCAATGCATAGAGAAATATTTAACTGTATTAACAGTTCATTACAGTAAATAGTATTAAATAAATAAAAAAATAAAAATGTTTTATTTTAGACAATTATGTAGTCCATAAAATATATAAAATACAAGTATTGATTATGAATGTTTAGTGTATTTCTTAAGGCCTGTTTTCACTTTGATTAGTGCGAGTGCAGATGATTAGTAATTGCGAGTGTTTAGTGCAGGTGTGTAGTGCAAGAAGTGTCCAATTTTGTCAAGTGGCTGTGTTTAGTAAATTCAGTTGTTAGCGTCCGACGCCAAACGCTAAACACTAAACACTGCTGTCCAGACGTTGTGTAGTGCAGCACAGTGCAGGCAGGCTGCGAGTGAGGGGAAAGGGAGGGCGCGCGGGACGCGGCTACTCGCAGTCCACTCGCAAAAAAATAGAACCCGCGTCTAATCACTTTACTACGCAGGTTACTAATCACTCGCACTAATCAATCGCTGTCCACACGAGTTTACTCCTAATCACTAAGCACTTGCACTCGTCACCTGCACTAATCACTAATCAAAGTGAAAACAGGCCTTTAGGGTCATTTTAAATTTGTCACTCATTTTGAAACTGTTTACCTACGCAAGCCTATGCTACTTATCTTGCTTCCTTTTCCTCTGATCCTTCTTCTTAATGCCCTGGTTCCTTGGGGTCGGCGCAAAATGTCCATTTCTTCCACGTTCCGTTTTTGCTATGTATGGATATGGTATAGTAGTCGCAGACGGGGACAATCATCAACCAAGTGGCCGTGACTAGCTCAATTAAATCCGCACTCTCTTTGGTTGGTGATTGTCCCCGCCTGCGACAACTATCAATATTCAATGTATTTATAAATACTCATTTATTATAGATTTTATTATTTAAGTATAGGTATCGGACAAGGAAATATTTCACGTTGCATTCAATATTGCTCAAATGAAACTCTGGGATCGTAGAGCTTGTTTTTTTTATTTTCAGATGTTTCTCTTTGCAGTTATTTTTTATGTTAGTCCGGTTTTTACGAGTATATAATTGTTATTATATAGTTAATTTTACTTTTTTATTTTCAAGTGCTAATTGCTGCACTGAAGCTAAATTAAATATTTATAAAATTTATAAAAGCTTAGCTAGCCTTCCCGGTAGCATAGCAGTCAGTGCAGCCGCCCGGATTGCGGAGGACCCAGGTTCGATTCCTGGCTGGGTCGGGTGGGCGTTAAATTTTTTCACTGTATTTTATAAATTTTTATAAATATTTTATATAGTGGTTTTAGCAGTCGGGTTTTTTGTTTTATTTTAATAATTTTTTAACATGTGTCGAGAACTGGTCTTTAGGTGTCGAACACTGCTGCCACTAATCTATAAAAAAAATTACAGGAATAACTTCTCTAAACCTAACGATGGTACCAAAGATATTGCTCGTCGTGTTTCAAATGATCTGCATGTGGCTGGCGGAGACTGTCGGGTGCAGAGCCCGCCGCCGCGAGCCGGATTACTGTCTGCCCTGCACCTACAAGGGGCCTATCATCACAATCCTTCATCCCAAGCAGGTATACAACAACCTCGACAGCACAGTGGTTAACGCCTCGGTGGCATAGTGGAAGGTCCCGGGTTCAATTCCCAGGTCGTGCAAAGTGTTTCGGATTTGACGATGCAAAGCCCGGGTTTGTGATCACCAACCAGCATTTGGCAAGCGTGGTGATTAAGCCATTACCCATCAATTGTAGTGATGACTTGATTTAGGTTATGCAGGCCTTTGCCCAGCCGTGGGACAGTTAGCCTATCTATTCACTAACGGGCCCGGTCTACAATTGCTAAGTTTAAGCAACTTCGCGAAGGCTGGTCATCGGATCGATGACTAAAAATGTAATATCCAGAGCTCTTTCGTGCTTCGGATGACACGAGACGTTGTTGGTCCCGACTGTTGCAACCACCGCACCGTTTTTTTTTTATACTTAGCTCGGCAAATGACTCCATCCTACCTGATGTTAAGTGGAAATGAAGTCCAGACGCGAAGACAACTGGTGCAGCGTGGAAACAAACGTAGCATCAGTTAACTTCACTCTGCCGGCCCACAAGGTGCTTCTTCACGCCTCTCTTGAAGGACCCCATATCATAGGAAGGAGGGAAAACGTGTGCTGGTAGACTACTCCATCTTTTGGAGGTGCGACAAAGAAACGAGTCACTAAATTTCTTTGTGCGCGATGGGATATTTGAGACAGTGAATCGGTGACTCCGAAGAGCAGCACGTGTACTCCTATGAAGAAAGGGAGAAGGTGGGATGAGGTCAAAGAGCTCTTCAGAGCACTCGCCATGGTAAAAGCGGTAAAACACACCGTGTTTTATGGCCCGTTTTCTCTATCCATCCATGGGGATAGCTCGTGTCCCAGCAGTGGGGACATAAAATGAGCTGATGAAAGGTACAATACAACATGTAACATTGACTCTTCTTCTTCTTAATCGGTCACTCTTGACAGAGTGGTCGTGGTCAATAAAGGGTCGCCCTTAGTGCTCGCAGCAGTTGCTGCCCTTGCAAGCCTTCTCCACCGGTCTCTGTTGGCCGCATGGCGAACGCACTCCGTCATAAGAGTCCCAGTGACGGACTTTATGGTGTCAGTCCATCTCGTTGGCGATCGGCCGCAAGATCTTTTGCCCTCGACTCTGCCCTGAATTACAAGCCGCTCCATTGAGTTGGTCGGTAACATTGACTGCACACCCTGAATGTAGTTTGTTATGAAACGTGGTGGTGGTGATTAAGCCATTAGGTCCTGCCGTCCGATTCGATTATTTGACCGCCCTATCCCATGGGCTAGGCAGGTGAAATATCTCGGTGTCACCCTCGATAGGAAGCTTACGTTTGCACCCCATCTCAAGATCGTCCGTAACAGGGCCGCGTTCTTTTTAGGTCGGTTATTCCACCTTATAGGCAGGAAGAGTAAGATGTCTCTTAGAAATAAGACGACAATTTACAAAGCCTGCATCCGCCCAGTCATGACCTACGCTAGCGTAGTTTTCGCGCATTCTGCGCCCTCCCACTTGTACCCCCTACAAACCCTACAAAACCGCTTTATGCGAGGCGCGACGGGTTGTCCGCATTACGTTCGTAACGTTGACCTCCATCGCGACCTCGATCTCCCAACTATCAAAGATTTCATCAAGGACGTCTCCCGACGTTACTTCGATAACGCCCCCCACCACCCTAACCCGCTTGTTGTGGCGGCCGCCAACTATAAAGTTGAAGGCCTTCCCGCAACAAGACGGTACGCGTCTAGGCGTCCTAAGCACGTCCTACACGACCCCGACGACCCAATCACAGTTGCGAACGCCCCCCCGCCCGATCCTCCAAATGACAGCACACTTTTACAGAATACACTAAACATGCACACTGTTTTAGGCCCAAGACACCGTACTCGTAGAACAAGGGTACGAAGAACCGGTTCACACGCGCTCTATGCCAGGCACAATCATGTGCCTGGGAGCTCCTCTCCTCCTCCACGGCCCGGTCTACCCGAGCCGAGGTCCGTGCCTTTAGAGGCGCCCTCGGGTGGTTCCGCTCCCCGATCCGATCCGAACCCTTCGGAGACTCTGGAAGGGCACGGGGACGCGCACTTTTAAGTGTGCGATGCCGTACCCCTCTAGAAATCCTCTGAAGGTGTTTCGTTTCAACACGGCTTGAGGTACCCTTTATGTACCTCGCCGCCCCTAAAACAAGCCCGGTGAAGCTGGAAATACCCCTCGGCAACCAGCAGTCTCTCTCAAAAAAAAAAAAAAAGCCATTAGGTACCATATCTTTAAACATACAATATCTTTTTATCAAATAAATAAATAAACTCTTCTACACTTACACCAATTATCTAGCCCAAGAGAAGCTTCGTTATGAAACTCGTTAAATGGTTACTAGACAAAGGATAAACATACTTAAAATACTTAAATACATACTTATTATACATAGAAAACACCCAGACCCGATACAATTTAGAAAAACCATAATTTCTGAATTGACCCGACTGAGGATCGAACCCGGGACCTCAGAGATGGCGACACCATGAAAACTGGAGTACAAACCACTCGACCAAGGAGGTCGTCCATGAAATGAATGGTTTTTCATAAGAGTATAGTAAATGCTATATTATGGCAAAACTTCCAGGATTTTCACTTTACTCGATGCTTTGCACCTACAGATCCCAGAGAATAATTATATTTAGTAGAAACCATTTTTTTTTATTATTTGGTAAAAAAAAACAGATATTAAATCAAAAAATTGCAATACCCTAACCGGGTTCATGTTTACGTTTCCAAAATATTCTATGTACCTACATATCACTTTTACACTACAGATAGTAATACCCGATCCGATCCCTCGGAGAATCTAGTAGGGCACGGGGACACGCACTAGTGCGTGATGCCGTTCCCTCTAGAAAACCTCCGAAGGTGATTCGTTTCACACGGCTTGAGGAACCTTGTAAGTTTCTCGCTGCCCCCAAAAAAAGTTCGGTGACGCTGAAAATAGGTTATTCGCAAACTATCTCAAAAAAAAATAATGCAATATTGATTATTGACTTGATTTAAATAATTAAAACTATTTTAACGTACGATTCGGTATACTCGTATTACTGTAAGCTCACTGTTGTATGTCGATTAAGGGTGCGCCGACCAAAAAATGCCAAAAATGCATTTACGGTTAAGTAGATATAATTGAAAATACTATCGTATAAAATTAACAAAATATATATTTAGTATCATAGGGAACGTGTTTACAATTTGCCAGAACCATAAATTCATAACACGCTATAGTTTTTTCTACAATATCATTTAAAGTTGAGCAAAAATCATGAAAACGAGTGGCGGCGTTTAGTAGATTTCTTATAGTTTATCTAAATTATTGTACCTCTGATTTTGTCTAATGATTAATGGATAAACTACAAATTGCTAGACTACATTTTCGATTCAACAAGTGGTTATTTAAATAATTATTTTTTATTAAGCACCTTAAATTCCCCATACAAAATTAGTATGGCCGCGCGGCATCAAATAAATATGGACGACGACATTTCAAATAAAACATATGACACTTGTCACTTACGGACGGCGCACCCTTAATTATTGAAACAATATTTTTGTTACAGAAGAAGAAATAATTCTGCTCCCTCCTAATGTATCGTCGCTTGCTGTTGCTGTTTCTCCACGCCTGCCGCTGGGGGGCGCTAGCGTGCCGACGCAAGCGCTGCCCCTCCTCTTGCTTGGCTTGCAACTACGACAGACCCATCATAGAAGTCATCTACCCTAAACAGGTTACACATATTAAAAAATATAAATATACTTATTCTTTTATTTTTTTTAAATTTTACTAGTAAAAATCAACCAGCCTCAGGTAGCTCGAGTGGGAATCAAACCTTTGGAGAACCGGTCCATTTCTCTGCCCGCTGAGCTACCGAGGCCCTAGAATACATGTTGAACTTTTATAATAGTTTGTGATTTGCGCTGCTAGTCAGCAGCGGTATTACGTCACTGTGAAGTTACAACCACGTTATAACCCTCACAGTCGAAAGTACACTTACTTATATATACATAGATAGCATTGTAAATGCAAAATTCAATATAATAAAAACATTTTATATTTTTATTTTAAGTCACAGAATCCCTAATGCGTCTTTATTTACCAGTTAAGGGCTGGCTCGCTCGAGACTTCGTTCGCTTGAGTGAACACCTGTATCCTATAGAACCCTATGCAGTACAGGGTTCAATTATATGCATGTATTGTACATATAAGCCTTCCTCTTGAATCACTCTATCTATTGCTGAAAACTACATTAAAATCTGTTGCGTTGTTTAAAAGACATAAGCGTACAGACAGCGGGAGCGACTTTGCTTTAGACTATGTAAAGATTCTCCGATCAAGTTAAAGAAAACGATGTATGGTATAGAAGCAGTGCCAACGAAAGCGTGAATTGGTGTGGCAATGTTGTAACTCGCCTCGTCGGAGCAGAGAACAGCAGCTGCGTTACTTTCATGCATATCCTTAGTGTGATGACGGAGGAGTGCTTCGGAAGGCACGTAAAGCCGTTGGTCCCGGCTGCATTAGCAGTCTTTAACAACCACCGCACCGCACTGGGCCTACGTGGTGGGAAGTTTTTATTTTTTATATCTACGGATAAGCAGAGTGCCTCATTTGATGTTAGGTGATGATAAGGCCAATGGTGGAAGCGCATTTCACCCGGAATCCTCAGCTACTGAGGCACTGGCTATCTTATCTCTAGCTGCAGAACACAACAATGCTACAAACATTGATGTTATAGCGACATATATAGCCCTACCACCAACCAAAACGAGTACACAAACATGTACTCCCCGCTGGGCATCGAACCCGAGACCGTAGGGTCTGAAACTGGTGGTCTAATCCAATAGCTAGACCATCAGAGGCGGTTTTGGCCCGTTCTCAGTTTTATCCATAGGGAATGCTCGTGCCCCAGCAGTGGGGACATAAAATGAGATATGTCGAGACGATACTAATTGCTCTTTCATTAAAAAAGGTGAATGCTTTCAGCAGAAATAATCCCTGTGAAATGCGGAACAGAAAAGTAAGGTCAAGATATATCTTCTGTAACAGACCAGGGTCGACACGATCTTCGGAATACCTACCTTTTTTAAAGTAATTATGTGAGAACCTTGTTCGTTGAATAAACAAAAAAAAATGAAATATTTTTAAAACTATTTGTTTCATTCAAGTTAACCAAATAAATATATTTTTTTTTGCTTTTGACTAAGCACTTCTTCCATCTCAGATAACAGGCGAGGCCATATTTGAAGCATGTAATAAAATAATTATATAAAAATACGTACAATACAAGAGAATCTTTTTTCAAATAGAAGCCTCCGATTGTTATCTCATAATAATAATATTGACGATATACGGAGGAATGCTTCCAATATCATCAATTAATCAAGTAAGTTTTAATTATATTGCAATAATTTTACTTGTCAAATTTAGTACCTATGTAAGTTTCAATGTTAATAAAGATTATTTCTATTTTATTTCTAATTAAAACTTACTTACTAGCTTTTTATTTGCATCAATACTGTATTAAAACTCTAAATTATTATTTTTTTATTCTTCCTATATTTCGTAATCTAAATCATCAGAAAAAAATATCATTTCGGTTTTACAGTCACATCACACTATCACACTAATATTATAAATGCGAAAGTTTGTGTGTATGTCTGTATATTTGTTCTTTCTTCACGCTGCAACGGATGAATGGATTTGGATGAAATTCGGCATACAGATAGTTTATAACCTGGATTAACACATAGGATAGTTTTTATCTTGATATTCCCACGGGAATCACACTATATATATATACTAAAAACGAGAATTTAATTTTCCAATACAAAATGTTTTTTTTGTTGATTTTTTTGTTTTGTTGTCATGGAAACCAAAGAGAATTTAATCACTTGATGGAAACTGTCAAAGCGGTACGAAGTCCGCCGGGTCCACTAGTAAAAATATAAAAAAGGAAATATACATAAAAATTTACTCAATACATACACGTTTATTTGCATTTCTTGTTTACAAAATGGTGGTACAAGATGAAAAATGGTGCAACTAAGTGGACTTAGGATTTATATTTAATTTAGTGGTCGTTATTTTCCTCTGAGTTTTGTTTTAGACTTGTTACTACAATGATGACAAAAAAAGCCAAAGTAAACCATTTTTATATTCAAATGAACTTAAGAATAATAGCTTTGGAATTTGGCCGACAATTATTTTACCTACAACCCATTCAGGGCTTATATTTGTAGCTGTGGAGAAGAATAGGCGCAAGAATCTGCACAGCTTTAATAGCAGTAACGACATTTACAAATAATAATATAAAAAAAGTAAAATAACAAAAAAATATTTGCTTTACAATGACTCTACCACCGGTTCGGGATGCACGTTTTTCTGAGAAGAACCGGCAAGAAACTCAGCAATTACTCTTCGGGGTGACTGGTGCGAGTTTGATGTGCCGATCGATCACGTTAACGAAAACGAGAGTTTGAATGGCGAAATTCTAACTACTCCCTGTAGGCTAGAAATCGTGTAAACTTTCGTTGTACTCGCTCAATCCTGTCAACATGACACTGGTAGTGTAGGCTCCACACAGAGGAGGCATGTTCTAGGTGGCTTCGCACAAGGGCATTGTACAGGCATCGCGGTGAAGATGGATTTTTAAAATCTTGACGTTCCGTTTGATAAATCCCAGCATCTTGGAAGTTAAATATTTTGTTGGCAAAATGGTTGGTTTAATGATTAATTCCGATCAAACTCCTCGGTACCTTCAACATCACCATCGATCAGGATTTCTAAAATATGGCACGATGAAATCACAATTATACTTTTTTGCCTTTTAAGAACGATCCTGACCCTTTGACCGAATCGTGTCATGTAGATCTCGTAAACTAGTCTCCGCCTGGTCCCGTTCAAGAGCTCCTGGTACTGTGAGGAACGCCTTATCCTCGGCATCAGAGAAGTTATCAGTGCGAAGTACTCTTGGATCGTCAGCACATCGAATCTGAAAGGCACGAACTTGTGCTTGAAGTAATGGTAAACTGCTGCAAAAACTGTCGAGAAGGTAGGGCTCATAGTTTTGACAACCTCTTTGATATTTCTGTAAAGACCCA
Organism: Eudonia lacustrata; assembly: GCA_947562085.1. Taxonomy (NCBI): domain Eukaryota; kingdom Metazoa; phylum Arthropoda; class Insecta; order Lepidoptera; family Crambidae; genus Eudonia; species Eudonia lacustrata. The sequence goes on from OX387334.1 coordinate 13,233,573, forward strand.
AGAGGATGTTGAGTATGTTCTGAGTGGGTTCGCCGAGGATGTCCCTCAGAACGGCTCTCAAGTTCTCCGCGCGGCGCTGGTTGAAGGGAATCCGCGGGCGAGGGTCCCGGCTGGCCTGCATCTCATGCCGCCGTGCTAACTTGTCACTGACATACGTCGCCACCATCTCACATACGTTCAAAAAGTTTTGGAATGTCACTTCAGACGTATCCAATCGAATGAAAATATTTTTGACAGTTTCGATCACTCTTTCGACTATACCGTCGTCCCTTAATGCCTGAATAAGTTTTTTCAAAGTATTCTTTCTCGCTCTGTCTGTGGGCTTTCCGCTGGTAATCTCACTAAATATATGAACTCCTGCTATTTGTATATCAGCAATTGTTTTCACGTTGAAAAGCCTACATAAAAGCTCAAAATGTGATTCGGTAGCGATTTGCTCGGTTTCGTGATCTGTTTTGGTGTTTTTTCTATTATTCTGGGGAGGTTGTTGTCCATCACCCCCACTACTTACACCATCACCGCTGGTCGATGTTGAAGAGTTATTAGAATTCGACCTTATATTGGATGAAGATTTGTTTGAAGACGGTGTGTTTGACGACGACGACTTCTTAGCGGTGACTCGGGCGACATAACTTCTTGAATACGATGGTTTTATCTGCTTCGCGATCCTGCGCATGCCGGGGCCCGCCGCCGCAGCCGCGCACGTCGCCTGCGTCGTGCTCTTGGCAACCACCACCACGGCGTCCTTCACGAGGGACTTTCCCATCGCGGCCGGCAGGTTACCGGCGATGCTGCCGCCGATAGCGCCGCTGATCGCATCGCCGCCGACGTACATTCCGGTCTTCAATACCGATTTCATCGGTATATTGCCATTCCATAGATCTTTACCAACGTCCTTTAACCCGTCGAACACTCCCTCCGCCTCTTGGTTGACGAGGGAGGTGACGCCGTCGTAGGCCGTGCCCGCTCCGATGGCGCCGCCGACCATGCCGGCCGGCCCGCCGACGAGCGCGCCGGCGGCGCCGCCCGCCATCACCGCCGTCGTCCTGGTCGCCGCCTTCATAGCTCTGCCAGCTTCATAACTGTCAAAACTCAACAAGTGGTACGCGGCTTTCACATGACCGAGCACCGGTATGCCATTTATAATATCTCCGAACACCATCTTGGGTCAGTTAAGATAGTAACTACCAGGTATGGTTGCGGGAGACGCCAACGTGCGGTTGGCGCGGACGCGGCTCTTTCGCCTCGTCGTCGGAGTCGTCGGAGACGTTCCGCCAGCGGCTGATGACGGAGTCAAGTAGAGCTGTGCTTTCGTCGAGGCCGGCTTGCCGAAGTTGCGTATCGCAGCCGAAGTTCTCGAGCAAGAACTGTAGAGAAGAGCGCTCACGCAGGACGACGTCGTCGAGCCCCGTGCGGAAGGTGCAGCAGACGCGCTCCACGTGCGCTCGCAGCGCCGGCGCCGCGGCCAGCAGCAGCGGGCGCAGCTCGCCGCGTTCGCGTTCCGAGAAGGCCGCCCCGCCCAGCGCCGCCTCCCACACTAGCGCCAGCAGCCGGCTGGTCGCGACGTAGCTTCTCCGCGCCGCGTCGTCGCCGCTGTAGTCCGCACGCTTGACCTCGTGCAAACACTCTGTGAGTTTCGCCTTCACAGACATTCCAACCCGATGACTAGATCTGGAAGGAAATATATTTTAAATAAATATTTGTTCATTATTGTCATACATTTGCGATAAGGATCAAGATTATTAAAGTAGTTTTTGCTTTGCAACGCTTGGCCTTCATCTTGAATGAGTGCACTTCGTCTGGGACCCTTTACCTCTGAAAAACTGAGAAACTAGCTATCTGGCTCCTAACTGACATAACCTTCCTTTCCTAATAGCTTTAAGTGAAATTCTATTGTTCTTATTTGTAAATAATTATCTTTTCATTTGCTTGCCTATATCCTATGAGAAAATACAGGGTGTTCATTTGGGCTCACATAAAGTATAGTACAAAAAAAAACCTTATCTAATTACTGATTTGTGTTAATAATCAATACTTTTTCGAATTCTTATAGTAAATCATTTTCTGAATCTATCTGTTATGAACTCCACACAGAAATCACTATTAATACTGTGCTAGATCTCTTAGTGCTGCCTGCTGTATTTAATAACGTTTTCATTCACAATAAACTATTTTCAAATCATAAGAACAGTTAACTTGTTTTTTAAAGATTTAAAAAAATAGGGATCACCCAAAGATTTTAGCTTCAGCAACAATTTTGTACGGGATGGCCGTACATCTGTTGCTGGGGTTATGCGCCAATAAAAGAAAATTTCTTCAGTTGAATCAGCTAGGGTTCTTGATGGGAGATAGCGTCGAGTGTTTCGTCCGCCAGAGTGTTATCGGAGAGTGCATGCTCCATATTTTTTTTATAGAGAGTTTGCTGATTGCCTCAAACGGCATTTTCAGCTTCACCGGGCTTGTTTGGGGGCGGCGAGAAACTTAAAGGGTTCCTCAAGCCGTGTGAAACGAATCACCTTCGGAGGTTTTCTATAGGGAACGGCTAGATTCTCCGAAGGGTTCGGATCGGATCGGGGAGCGGAACAACCCGAGGGCGGAAATACCGGAATAAAATACACTGAAATATTAAAATTATTGCCAGTGGGCTGCAGTACAATCTTTATTAAAAATAACAAAAAACACAAATATAAATTTAAACATTATAAACGAAACGACTGACTTATCTACTAACATGATTATAAAACTGTAAACAAACTTATTAACACATAACTATTATCTTACTAACTAGCTTATCTATAATCGTCGTGAACACCGCTAGTTAACGGTAGGCTTAGCCAAGAGTAGATAAAATGTATTGCCGAAGTAACATTAAGAAAACGATAGCGAAGTTCGAAAAGAATAAAATGTATGCGATTGACATAAAACATCACATGACCACGTGATTTAGCGCGGCTTATGTCAATCCCAATCATTTTATTCTTATCGAACTTTGCGTTTTCTTAATGTAAGTATGTTGGCTAAGCCTACTGAATAGTGAACTGAATAGTGACCACCTAGGCTTCCTAGCTGGCACGTCGTAAAATTTCTATGAAAAAGTCAATGTTTTATTTTGGCGACGAAAACTGTGTCGATAATTGGGCTTAAAGGCGAGCACTAAACGTTTATGACAGAAAATACCCATAGTATTTTCTGTAATACATAAAGTATTTTCTCGTTAAAAATGTGTCAGTCGATGTGTCTCTTCACACTATGCACACAACGTATGCCAAGGTAACATATCATCATCATCATCAGCCATATGACGCCCACTGCTGGGCATAGGCCTCCCCCAAGGATCGCCACAACGATTGGTCCTCTTGTGGGGGGAGGGGGTTGCCATAAACGCCACGCTTGGCAAGCGGGTTGGCGATCGCAGTATGACCTACTGTTTGAGGGAGGCGCTGCTGCCCGTCTCCTGCAGGCAGTTTTCCATTTGCCGCCTTCTACGACTCCCACGGGAAGATAGGGGGTAATGCTATTCTAAGCCGGCATCACACGGTACATATACCACACAGGTAACATATAGGTTCAACGTGCTATTATTAATTGAGAGTGTTAAAAAAATTCCACTAGCGGGATTCGAACCCGCACCTCGTGACTTTCACACTTTTTCAAATTGATGAGAGGAGGGAACAAGCCAGGCTGACTTAAAACAAGCTCTACCGCTACCACCAACCAAATAGAGTACAAACATGCCCCCTCGCTAGGAATTGGTTTGAAAGAATTAGGACTTTGAAGTTTGTTTGGGGTACCGTAATGGAAATGGATCTCATCTTAAGTCACTAACAACACAGAAGAGGTATCTAACACTCAGAATGTCACAGAAGCAACACAATTCACAAAAACACAACTACAGACAAGCTAAAGGGAACAACACAAGACACAAATCCTATTAATATTAACGCGAAAGTTTGTTTGGATGTTTGTTACTCTTTCACGTAAAAAATACTAAATGGATTTGAATGAGATTTGGCATACAGATAGTTTATAACCGGGAATAACAAATAGGATACTTTTTATCTCGATATTCCCACGGGAACGGGACCCACGCGGGAGAAACCGCGAGCGGCCACTAGTTACTTATAATACCTTCCCTTCAACAAGCAGACATAAACAGACATAGGTCTCCAAGGTCAACTGTATTATATTCGTACTTTGGTGTACAACAACTGTTAATTTAAATAGATATTATTATCTTAATATCATTATACTGTTCACTATAATTGGTTGCGCCAGTTGGTGACTTTTAAATTTGCCGCGCAAAAAGAGTTAGTACACACGGCGGCAGATCAACCTACCCAAAACTGTCAAATTTCTACAATCAATTTTGAACTTTATCGTTTGGTTATAAGGATCAATATTCATTGGAGAAATTTGACAGATTTGGGTAGGTTGATCTGTCGCCGTGTGTACCTATGCATTTTCCGCTATCGTAATATTTTCATATTTGATAAAAGTAGTTTGGTGCTATATTAGCTTCCTTTACCCACCCCCTCCAATACATACCACAATAAAGAACGCCGCACGCCAACGAGCGCGCTGCGTCGGCGGCAACCGCAAACTAGTGCAACGACAACGTTTGGAAAAGATGGAAGCCCGCGCCTGCGCTTAGAGGAGATCTCCATTTTGATCATCTGATAGCTATTACCGCGTTAGGAGTGTGAAAACTGTGAGAGACCACGCGCTGGTGGTCCAGGTCCATGTGCCAGCCAAGTGTTTCCACCGGCCGCCAACCTCGTGCCGGTTCAGACTGTTCGCCCGCCCGCCGCACACGTGTGCCGCCTGCCGTTTGCTGATCAAGGTATGTCCTGTGCCACTTCCTCGAACTGCCTACTCATTGCCCTTGTCGCCATCCCTCGCAGTTCGAAACATCCCCTGGCCTAGTATAAACTATAGCATCGCCCGCGCCAACATTTTGTAGTCCTTCTCGCCTCACCATTTTGTGTTCCAAATCGATCCGGATTGGAACTATAGTTGTAGAATCACCACCAATAGTTAAACCATAATGTAAACTGTTTTTCTTATTTAAAACTTATAATGGTAATACATACAAAAGCCGGCCGGATCAGCCGCCTATTTCTCGTTCAAAACAATGGAGCACTGTGAACTGCGCAGGCGCACGGTAAGACATAAACGCGCGGCGAGCGTGCTTGCGAGTCGATGAGTGTGGCGCGGGCGCAGCGCAACGTATTTATACCCTCTAATGCTAGCTACGGCCACACTATCGCGATAACGCGAAGATTTGCGTTGTCGCGTCACGTCTGGCCAAACAATTCGTCCTATCATTGCAAATACAAATGCCCTTCGTGCCGCTGTCGGTAAATGCTACGGCCAGACTTGAAGGCGAAGATTCGTGTTGTCACGATAAAACTTCATGTTCGATCTACGACAAAGTACTTGGCTACATCAAAAAAAACTAAGCTACGTCGCGAAAATTCATTTCGCGGAAAAAATTGAAGAGGCGCATTTTTTTTAAGTGCTAATGGCTACACTTAAGAGCGTTTACGCCGCACACTAGCGCCGCCAATGAAAAAAAAAACATATCTAGTAATTAGAGATAGAAAATCAAATTATGCTCAACAAACTATCTGAATGATTTAATTTTGCATTTTTACGTCACCTAATGAACACCTGCAATGTTATGGTTTAGTTAAATATGGCGTTATAGTTAAAAGTGGCCGTAACGTCTTATTTAACTAAACCATAACATGTGAGGTGTTCATTAGGTGACGTAAAAATTCTAAATTACTTCATTCAAATAGTTTGTTGAGCATAATTTGATTTTCTATCTCTAATTACTAGATATGTTTTTTTTTCCTTAGTGAAAATAGAGAGAGGCGGTTGCGCTATATTACATGTCAGCAAAAAATTATTTACTGCATCTTTATTATTAGAACAAAATAAATAGAAGGGTAAAGAAGAGAAATAAAAGGCGATGATAGATGTTACCTATACACAAAAATTCATAATTTTCTATAAACTCCAATCCATAATTAACACAAATCAGAATATGCAACACGTTCAAACCGCTCGGCGCTTCGCAGTCAACTAAGCGTGCAAAGTGTAACCAACCGCAAGAACTTTGTCACGATATAACCTTTGATGTGCAGCAATTTACCGACAGCGGCGCGAAGGGCATTTGTATTCGCGATGATGATTCGCGATAGGACGAATTGTTTGGCCAGACGTATCGTGACAGCGCAAATCTTCGCGTTATCGCGATAGTAGTCCGTCTTTATCAATAACGTAACCTAGATATGTGACGTTATTTTTGAAAAATTCACATTTTTCTTTCTGCAGTCGAAGCCCTACGTCTCTTAGATGTTTAAGGACTTCCTGAGCCTGTTCAAATGTGAAATATCATCAGGACCAGTGATACAGCTAACATCAAGCCAACAACTCACACCCTCAACTCCTGGAAGGAGCGTTTCCATAGCTTTTTGAAAATATCTGGTTCGTTGGCTAGTCCATACACGAGACGGGTGTATTTAAACAGCCCCTTCGATGATCGTGGTGAGCTCCTGACAAACCTCACTTAAGACGAATTGATTATACGCGTTTTTGAGGTCTAATTTACTGTACCGTTCCCCACCACCTATTTTAGCAAATACTTCCTCGATCCTTGGGAGGGGATATTTATCAATAAGGAGATCCCTATTTAAGGTAACAGAAAAATCGCCTGCTATTCGAACCTTACCGTTCTCTTTGAGGTCGGGTACAATGGGAGTAGCGTATTGAGAATGAGTTACCGGTACCAAAATACCTAATTTATCTAAGCGCTCTAATTCCTGTTCCACTTTACATTTTAATGCAAATGGTAAAATACGAGGCTTAAAAAATTTTGGGAACGCATTTTTTTTAAGCTGTAGGTCTACCTTAAACTTATTGAAGGTACCCAATTCGTCACGCCATAAATCGGAATATTGTTCCAGCAATTGTTGTACATTACTTGTTTCTGTAATTATACTTATATTATTACTTAATCTAGAAGTTGAAAGGCGCAAATTGAAAGGCGGACATAAAATCACGACCAAGTAATGGGGTCCCCCGTTTTCTACTACGTAGATTTTTAATAGTTTGGTGTGATTATTAAATGTTACATTTTCCATAAAGGCGTTATTTTATGTCCGTTATATAACCACATTTTTATATCACCTTTACATAACCTATAACTCAAAAACAATTCATCATAAAGTTTTTTTGAAAGAATCCAATTCCATTAAAATACATTTATGACCTAATTTGACAGATAATTTAATAGGTTTGTCCGTCACATACCTCAAGTTAAAATTGTGACACTCCTTGCAGCAGGCTTCGCCCTCATCGTTTACGGAATTGTTATCGATGTTATATACTCGAGCACTTTTATTTTTATTACCGCACACTTTTTTAAATGGCCTTTTACACCACAGATTTGGCACCGATAATTTTTAACATGACACTGGTTTTCGTTATGATTTTTCAACCCACAAACACTGCAACGAACACTTTGTACACGCTGGTTAGATCCTGGTGACGACGATCTACCGCCACGAACTCGATCACGACCAACCTCATGTTTTGAGCAAAAAATGGGTTCTTCCTTGTAGGTGAAAGCAACATCTTTAATTAATGCTTTCGCTTGCGTTGCGCACTCGGCCTGCTCGGCCATCTCCAGCGCCTGCGCCAGCGTTAGTTTTGAGGCATCTTGCTCAAATAATCTATTACGCTCCGGGCCAGCACCCAGACCAAGGACAAAACGATCAGTTATGAACGTTTCTAAGGCAGTGCCAAACTCACAGAAGCTTGCGAGTCCCCTCAATCGCCACAGTCTCCGCCAAACCACTGAAGCTGGAGATCCAGCTTCAGTGGTTCACCAAATGGTGAAACAAGGGACGAGCTTGTTGCTGTACAGAAGAAATTAGGCTGACGAAATAACGCAGTCTGGACTCTTCAGCGACAGATTCCATACCTTTCTACCCCCAGACCCATTAGAGGTATTCTGTACGAGCTAACATCAAGGATCCACTGCTAACATTACAGATATCTCTCTTACTAACCAACCCTTTTTATTTACCCCCTCGTTTTGTTATTGTTTTTTATGTTTTTCTTTATCAAGTAGTTACTTTTGTCGACCAAACTGACCTTAGGACTCCTGGTACCCTTATTGTCTTAGCAATAGTGTTGTTTAATCATACTTTATTCACTAGAACTGAAAGTCCACACTTATTGTATTGTTATGTTTAAATATTTTCATTAAATTATCATATATTGTTGTGTGGAGCGTTTATTTTTATTTTTGTAGCCCTCCCCACAGGAGAAGTAGAAGAACCACATAACATTTGGCGCCCGAACAGGGACAGGAGATTCAGTAACATTTTTTTTATTGTTCTTATTCAGGTCTATTTTGCTCAGTAGAAGTTGGTCGACAAGGGTAGCTTCGTACTAAAATTAAAAGTCAGATTTTGGCATTGTGTTTATTGTGCCAATACAATATTATATAAAACTAGTATATTAACATTACAAAACAGATATATTTGTAACCTAGGTTGATTTGGTCGATTTTTTGCATTTATTTACAATCAAAACAGTCATAATGTTCTTTATTTACTTTTTAACCTATATGTTCTGTTTGCCTGTCCAACTAATCTAATTTTATTTGATTTGTTCTAACTATCCTCATTTTGTTTTGTTTTCACTTATACAGCTCAAATCATAGCATATTTTTTCAAAACACACTTATCTTAGCCCTAGCCTTTTTGAAACCTAACTTTTGCAAACCTCACAAGTTAAAACCTAACATTTTGCGTTTGTTCGCCAAGGGTCAACTTAGCAAAACGTCCACTAAATTTCATTACTTCGCTATTTGTCAATTTAGCGATCGGTCAACTTAGCTACTAGTCAACTTCGCAAACGATCCACTTCGCGAATGGTCTACTTCGCAAACGGTCCACTTCGCGAATGGTCTACTTCGCAAACGGTCCACTTCGCGAATGGTCTACTTCGCAAACGGTCCACTTAGCTATCGGTCAAAATTAAAATAGAATAAATAATAACAGAACGAACAATGCTTTGGAAGGATGGCACCATCGTTTCAACGTTAGGATGCCACTCAAACCAAATTTGTTTTTGTTTATTCAAATTCTGCAAAAGGAAGCAAATTACCAAAGCCGAAAATTGTATGCAAAAAATGTTAATCATATAGGTATTGAGAAAAAGAAGAAAGTGATATTGATTTTTATAGAACACACAAAAAGTATTTGAAGAGACTGTTACGAAATGAAGTAACACCAGTTAGTTTTTAAGGTTAATAAAAAAGTGAGACTAAATAAAAGTCACCTAGTAAGAAATTCTATTTTATGCGCATATTACCTATACCTACATAATTTTAAGCAAATTTAAAATAAAGTCTCTGTTAACACGTTGAGTGCGAAACCAGGTCTAAACATCTTGTATACGTCTCGCTTACAGTGCGACTAAGGAAAGTATAGACTTCCTTGTCACGCGGAAGGCATAACTTTAACTTAGTTCGGTATAGGAAAGAGATGAATATATATCTAAGATGTATTCTAAAAATAGAATCCAATGGTGTACCTATCTTAATACCAGGTTTTTAGCTCATATAGCACAGCAGCAAAAAAATTGTCACAAATCTAGCAGGGTAAAAGGTACAAGTTAAGGCATTTGCTTAGGCGGGAAGATTGAGTGTTCTAGTTATTTGACCCGAACTTAAACTTTAAAGTTTAAGTTTAATTATTTCCTAAAAGTTTCCCTTGATTGGTAAGGTTAAAACAACTTTCGAAAACGAGCATACACAAACACACACGCACATATTCCATTATGCTTAAGGTTAATAGCAATAAAAAATTGCATTAATAGTAAATAATGAATTATGGATATTATTAAAATAACTACCTATGTACAAATAACTTTTTATAATCTACCTAGCTTCTCATTGTTCATTTTCAGCGTCTTAAATTAAACTTGCACCAAGATAATAATATATCGCACTATAATAATTGCTACCTATGTGTTCTTTGAATCTTTATTTACTTATATATAATTAGCTGTGCTCGCGACTTCGTCCGCGTGGAATAGTGACTTTCGGCAGCATTTTTAATTTTTTAGGCTCTTTTCCCGTTTTTGCAACATTTTTCACTGATGCTTCGCTCCTATTGGTCGCAGCGTGATGTAATATAGCCTAAAGCCTTCCTCGATAAATGGACTATCCAACACAAAAAGAATTATTCAATTCGAACCAGTAGTTCCTGAGATTAGCGCGTTCAAACAAACAAACAAACAAACAAACAAACTCTTCAGCTTTATAATATTAGTATAGATATCGCTAATCTTTATGTAAAGTTTTGAGGTAAGTGACAAAGAAAAACATTTTTTTAAACGAATTTATTACCACAACGCAGCTTCTTACACCAAACAATTCTACGTGAAGAATTACTCGTAAGCTCACGATAGCCAGCCTTCGTCATTGACGATACCTAACGTCGAAACATTGTTCGTGCTCCCAATTTTAATATAAACAATATCAAGTTACGTTAAACTACGATACGATGGCGATACGCTTACGATACCTTAGCATTCGTGCTTCCATATATGATTCCTTTTACGTCCGGTAGGGGCGCTGCTCAATTCTCATACAAATTGTTGACGATGACGATGCGAATACTTTTTCGAAAATTGTTCGTGTTGTGTACTTACATGTCAAAATGCGGTATTTTTGTAGAGGTACCTAGTTCTACAATAGACGTTAAAAGCGCAAATGACTTTTTTACTAATATTTTTATATTTTGTAGCAACTACATATAAGAGAGCTTCCACGGCCGCTTACTAGATGGCGCGCTCTGATCCTGCATCTGAATCGCGCTATCGGTTTGTCTTGCGGCATAATATATAAGAAGCTGAAAACATCCGCTTTGTGTATTTCTGACATCCATGGGAAGATAAATTTTTGGCGATTTCTTAATTTGTACAGTTGCTTCCAATCCCACGGAACTTCTGGGCGATTGAGAAATCTTTTAAGCTATAGATTAGGATGATGGGAGCATTGGGAAGGGAACGATTGCTTCCGAACCCGATTCTGGCTGCTTGGGAGAGATGGGTCGTACCTACTAGGTAAATTTGATACTAGGTGCACCTGTTCCTAGTATTATCTAATACTCGATCCAGATACCTATTCTACCTAGTCCACCTAGTATTAATAGTTTCACGTAGTAACTGGTTAGACTAGACGTCGACTAGTGCTGACTTAATCCATGTAGTTAGTGCCACATATGGGCAGAGGCGGAACTTATTGCTTAAAGTTTTAGTCACATATGCTTTTAACTTTTTTTTCAAAGCTTTTAACTTTTTCTTGCTTAAAAAGTTATACTGCCAGGAGAACACGTAAAAACAAGTTTTTACCGGTTAGTAAACAAGGAGTGAGCAGGATGACAAAACACAAAAATATTAATAATACTTTTGTCATTCGGAACCTTATGATCATACAAATAGGACCTAAATGAAATTGGTTTCAAACTCCACAGTATCACGCAATCACTTCAAGCACCTGTTCTTCTAGGAACTAGTCTTGTACTTACCTACCTATGGAATCTAATTCCGTGGTGTTAAAGTCGAAAACCGTGAAGTGGAAAGAAATACTTGGTGTTGTCAATACGACAATACGCGAATACGTGTACATGGGAATATTACCTCTAATGTTTTAGTGTAAGGTCGAAAATCGTGTAATTTACAATAATACTAGGTAAACCAACCTCAATATTACACTCACACGCATTTATACACATTGACACAACACAATCAGATTCACACCTATTCTGTAGTTATCATTCGACAAAATTTCATCTACTTACCTATTTTATTTTATTTTTCTTTTTAGACTACCTACCTGCGGTAGGTATGTCAACATTTTTAGTAGCATAATATGTTTCTATAATTGGCTTATGTTTAAATAACATCTTCTGTACCTTGTGTTTAGTTAAATGCTGTTGAAACATTGTTGAATAAATAAATACATAAATCACATATATTTATAAAAGTAGAATAGGTGCCGCCTAGTATTGAAAAATACCTAGTGCGTGGATCTGTTCTGGTAAATACGTCTCACCTCTACTGCTTGGTCTACCATACACGATAAAAGTTAACGACGCGACGACACCACCATTTCTTTAACTCTCTTCCTAAAACAATGCAATTTTATATTTTTACGAAGCACAAATTAAATTGAGCTATCGTGGTTCAATTCGTGGCTTCAATCGTGGTTTGGGCGGGCTGGTTAGAACCACGATAGCTCAATTGGGAGAGCACCTGACCCGGTATGTCAGTAGGGTGCAGGTTCAAATCCTGCTCGTGGAAATTTTTTCAACATTTGTGTTTTTGTAATTTGTTCGCAACAAAATTTGCGTTAAAAAATATATAAACATTTTATAAAACAGATTACGGAAAACGAAACATAATTCTTAAATTTATAAATGTTACATTTACATTTTATATTTATACATGACTAGCTGACCGGCGAACTTCGTACCGCTTTGACAGTTTCCATGACAAAAACAAATAAAACGTTGACAGTTTCCATGACAACAACTAAGTTGGAGACGGTTCCATTATATGGGACCCTAATACTGTGAAATATATACAAATTATCGAAAAATTACATGAAAAATTTGCTCGTTTTTTATACAAAAAGAAATATGGGTTCTATCCCTTTTTGTATCCATCCTTGTTTGTAGCTGGTATGCTATACTAACCATGCTATACCCAGCCAGGAATCGAACCTGGGTCTTCCGCAATCCGGGCAGCTACACTGACCGCTATGCTACCGGGAAGGCTGACGTAAGCGCTGATTATTTTGTTACAGCTTTTTAAATTTTTTGAGTGCTAATAGCGGCACAGTGCGCCATCTATTCAACGGTTATTGCAACCGATGGTTATGCAGGTTCATCTTTGCAGATGAAATACCACAAATTTCACACAAATTTCGTTAAAGTACAACTGCAAAAATAACATGACTGGCCTCGCAGGTAAACTTGAAACAAGAAAATTCTGCCCTCCAGTCATTTCATGAAAAGACTAGGCACTTCTATTTTTGTGTTGGCTGTTTTGTTTTCTTTTTACATACATATAATCATGCCTCTTTCCCGTAGGGGTAGGCAGAGACCACTTTTTTCCACTTGCTACGATCCATACATACTTGTTTCGCTTCGTCCACTTTCATTATTTCCTTCATACATGCTCTTCGGTTTCGGGTACTCTTGACCTGGCCTTTTTCCAAGACGTCCCCGATTTGGTCTCGAAACGTCCGCCTAGGTCTACCCCTTCCAAAACTTCCATTCACACTCCCCTTATACACTTTTTTCGTCAATCGTTCTTCATTCATTCTCTCGACAAGAGATTCATTATTTTTCTTTTTAGATAAATATTAATACCTTGCTTAAACAGAGAACCCTACAATGTGTCTAGTGATTAGAGAAACAGGAAGCTTCTGCTCAGGCAGTGCGCTGTCTGTCCGTCTGTCACCGTTTTTGCGGTCGTTAGCGAAGACGCTCGCATGCGATGCAGTCTCGGAAAAGTTTGGGAGATGTAACGTTTGAATTAGGTACTGGAGATGAATGAATGTCAAAACAGGCTTTGGTCTTTTGTTGCAAATATACACTGTGAGTTTTAAGTGGTTGTTTTCTTTTTAACCTGCGTTATAAAATTATTATGATAGGATAGGATATACCAAATCTTGAATAATGTGTCAATTGAAATAATGCACCCACATTTTAGGTTTTGACTCAGGCAAGACAATTTACTAAATAAGCAGATAGTACTTACTGATAATTAGGAACCACTTTTTGTACTAGACACAGGAGTGGTACCTAATGTACCTTTAGAACAAAACAATGTTATCTTCAACATTATCTTCAACAGATACTACACATTTGAATGCATGACATGTCTCAGGAATTTTGTTTATTTTTCTTTACAGGAGTTAAAAAGGGAAAAGGTTTTTTGTGGAAATCGTTATTTTTAAAGTAATAACTATCAAAGTTAATAATTTTATCGATCTATAGATTTTTCAATAAAAATAACGTGTTTAAGCATTTTCCGAAAAACCTAGAACAATTATAATTTGCCCACGTGAGTAAAGCCGCGAACAAAAGCTAGTCTTTATATATAAAACAACTTTGTTCAACAAAGAAATGTTTAAATATTATAGGTGGCATACTAAATTACTAATCAGTGATGCATATAAAATGTACATGAAAACTTTACAGGATGACATGGTTACTAATCCTGCAAGATTCTGGAATTTTGTAAAGGATAAGAAACAAATTAGATTCTCAACAGGGTCTTTTACCATTGGTGAAACTAAGGTGACGGGTCAGGCTGCTGCTGATGCGTTTGCCAATTATTTTAGTTCGGTATTTCATAATGACATGCCTTGTCTAGACCCAGTTCAGGCCGCCTGTGCAGCCCACACGGTTATGGACTTAACCAGTATATCTATCGGGCAGGTGAGTGCGAAGGACTTAAAGCTAGCATTAAAGCATCTTAAACTTAAATCATCGGGTGGCCCTGATGGAGTCCCCGTGTTTCTGGCCAAAGACTGCATTTCTGTTTTGCTAATTCCTCTTCTCTACTTATATAATCTCTCTTTACGGAAATCAAAATTTCCCCAATGTTGGAAACTTTCGAAGGTAGTTCCAGTGCCTAAAGGTGAGTCTGGAACTGACGTAACAAACTATCGTCCTATAGCTGTGCTCTCGGTCTTTGGGAAAATTTTTGAGTGTATTCTTAACCGTCAGATTATGAACCAGATTAGAGATTTATTGCATAATAGCCAGCATGGTTTTCGCTATGCTCGTTCTACTACCACAAACTTGGTAACTTTGGTGGACTATATTCACAATGAAATGGATGCTGGGAGGCAGGTGGATGCTGCCTATTTCGATTTCCGTAAAGCATTCGATTTGGTGGACAATGATATTCTACTGGACAAACTGGCAAAGATAGGATTTGTACCTAAATTGTTGAAGTTCTTTTGTAGTTACCTGGATAATTGTCAGCAATTCGTAAAAGTTTGTGGTTATGAGTCAGACTGCTACTACACCAGGTCCGGAGTCAGTCAGGGAAGTACTCTCGGGCCTACGTTATTTTTAATAATGATTAACGATCTCCCTAGGGTTGTTCGTAATGCCAGATGTCTATTGTTTGCTGATGATTTGAAATTATATCTTGGTATACAAAATGAAGAAGATGCGATGCTCTTGCAAAATGACATTGATGCGGTGGTAGATTGGAGCGAACGCAATAAGCTGCCTTTCAATGAAACCAAGTGTAGTATAATTACCTTTACCCGTAAACGTTTGCCTATAGCTGTTAATTATGTAATATCTGACACTCCTTTGGAGAGATCGTTTGACATTCGTGACCTGGGGTTAGTTTTGGACAGTAAATTAGACTATCATAAACATATGACAACAATCTGTAAGACTGCTAATAAGTTATTAGGTTTTATTTTAAGAACTGCAGCTAATTTTGACAATGTAAAGGTTGCTAAAGTTTTGTATAATGCATATGTTCGTAGTAGGTTAGAATATGGAGCGATTGTTTGGGATCCATATGAAGACAAGTATATAGACTTATGATAGAAAGAGTGCAACGGAAGTTCGCCAGGTGGTTATATAGGAGAACTTATGGCTACTACCCTTATTTGTATCCATCACTTTTTGTTTCTGCCATGGTTGACCTAGAAACCTTGTCCTTCAGACGTATAATGTCTACTATCGTACACTTTCTGTCAGTACTAAATCATAGGATTGACGGTCAATTGAGCCTTAGGGTTCCTGTGCGTTTAGCCTGTGATGGTTCTGGTATGGTGGCACCGCGCCGCCGCCCGCGCCTGCTCGTGCGGCCGGTGCTGCGTACCAGGAGTGCTGCGCATGCTCCTACTGCGCGGGCTCTATGTCTCATAGGGGATATACTCGCTCGGCACGAGGATCTTGACCTGTTTGCAGATAGCTTGATGTGCTTATGTAACAAGATCCATATGTATCTTAGTATTGCTTAGTATGACATAATAATTTATTTAATTTTAATGTTTGTTGTAATAGTAATATTCTTGGCTTGACGTTGATCTAGGATGATTACTATTGTATATATATAGCTTGACGTGCTTTTGTGATGTGATCCATTTATTGTATATTAGTATTAGTTAGTATGACATGATAACTTATTTAATCTTAATGTTTATGTTGTATTAATTTTATTATTGACTTGACATCTATCTATTATGACTGCTTTTGACATTGTGTTTGCAAATTTATTCATTTGATTTCAATTGACTTTTGTTTTGTATTGCTTTATATCTATTGTTATTATTATTAGTATTTATTACTTTGATATGTGTTTAAAAGATTTTAAATGTAATTTTAATGAATGCTTGTAAAAAGGTTTTGCTTGTTGGCGCTTTGGTGAATGCTGTAAGCCAGTGAGTTTTTTCTAGAATAAATAAAAATAAAAATCTTTTGTGCGTGTGTATGTTATTGAACTCCTTCTAAACGGTTGGACAGATTTGGATGAAATTTTGTGTGTGTGTTCAAGTGGATTCGAGAATGGTTTAGATTTACAATTGGAGCCGGTAGGTGGCGTTGCTTTAGGGGTCCATCAAAGGGTACGGGTGTTCTTAAGCGAACGAATGATTTGTTTGTTTTGTTGTCATGGAAACTGTCAAACTGTCATTGTACAATATGATCCAGATATATTATATACTAATATTTTTAACTTCATAAAGACTGAATACGACCAAGTGTTTACACAAAAAACAATAAAAATTACTCATAAACTTAAGTTCTGTGACTGGGCCACGTCTGGTATATGTATATAAAAGTAGAAATAAATTGTATGAGTTTATATCATCTCAGCCAAAAGACGTCCACTGCTGGACAAAGGCCTCCCCCAAGATGGGGGGTATTTGCCATAATCGCCACACTTGGCAGGCGGGTTGGCGATCGCAGTAGGTTGAAAGTAACCTTAGAGAGATGCTGCTGCCCATCCTCTGGAATGGGCCCTAAGTCGGCTTTTAGGACACCCACGGGTTGAGATAGGGTGGTGCAATTCTTTATCCCCGGCACCACACAGGGGTATGAGTTATATAGTTTAAGACAATATAGCCAAAATGATATTTTTACGGAATATGTAAGAAAGTATTCGAAAACGTTTAAAAGAGTGTGCATATTAGCTAAATCGATTATATTAAAGATCCACTGGCTAGACCATTAGAGGCGATTATGGCCCGTTCTCACTGTGCTGTTTTTATCTATGGGGAATGCTCTTGCCCCAGCAGTGGGGACATAAAATGAGATATGTCGAGACGATACTAATTGCTCTTTCATTAAAAAAGGTGAATGCTTTCAGCAGAAATAATTCCTGTGGAATGCGGAACAGACAAGTAAGGAAAAGATATATCTACTGTAACGGACCAGGGTCGACACGATCTTCGAAATATCTACCTTTTCTATAGTAATTATGCGAGAAACTTGTTTGTTATATAAAAATATAAAAAATTAACGAGCCTTAAAGTAGGTAGTGGCATAAGATGTGTAACATTTGACATCTCACCTTAGTAATAAGCAATTTTAACATTATAATCTGAAACTTATCAATGATCTGCACTTTATTGAGACATATCATCAGTAAATATTTATTAATATAGTTTAAAAAACGTCTATTTTTCTAGTCTATCTACACACGAAATGGTTGAAATCTATATTACAATATAAAATAGAATATAGAATTAACAATGACGTATATTTTTTAACTAATTATAAAGAGAATGCAGTAAATCCTCATTAGAAGACATTTGCCATATCAAAATGATGACACAATATGTCAATTAAAATAATATTATTAACTGCCGTACTCAGAGACGTCAATTAAGTTTTAATGACAATTAAGTCTCTTGCTGTCACTTTCTTATGTATAGTGCTAAATAGAGAAGGAAAGACATTTAATTGTCACTAAAACTTAAGTTCTTAAATTGTGCGGCAATAGCACACTGACGATCACATTTCTACGAAATCACTCCCACAAATTATTGTATACCGCATGACTTTTTTTCCCGTGAGGAAAATAAACGTGTGAGATATGTAAATGATATAGGTGACGATAGCATGATCAGATCACTTAAAAAAAAAAGTTTAATAAATTTTTTTTTATATAAATTACCTATCCTCATAACTATCTAATTCTAAGTAAATTTTGATTAACATAACATTTCAAAAAAGAATATTAGAAAAATAATAATAAAAATACGAAACCGACCAAAACTCAAACGCAGATCCACCCTACTTTGAACACGCTAAACATCAATGAATTCGCCCGAGTTTAATGGCGGGAACGAGTAAGTTACCTATTTCTTTGTTGCGCAGCGCACACTTGTTATTATTATCTATTTCACCGCCGCGCGCCGCCCGCGCCGGCCAGGCGGCTCCTTTCTTCAGTCACGTGTCGTGCCTTGTGACATCCCGACCACAAAGTAAAGAAACGGAACAGAGACAAAGCTTCTAAGGAGCATACGAAATTCTCACCTATTTTTTTTTACTTACTCTAGATATTTTTTTATAACTTTTGGTTTTTAATAATTTGTTATGCCTTTTGATAGAATGGTAAATTCTGAATCTGATTAAAAGTCTTTTCAAGTAATCAATTGGGAAACAATCACATGGCATATTAAATGTTGTACTCGTTTCTGAATATCATTACCAATATTAAAAATATTTATGTTTAATTCCCGAGTTCCTATGGCCATCTTTCAGCTCAACCATCAGACTCTGGTTACCATCTAGCACCAAAGTACTCGTCAACCAAGTTCCTATGGCCAACTTCCGGTTTCATCATCAGATCAGCTCCATGTCATACTGATTTTGCATTGTCATCCGATTTACACATGCATGCAAAATTTCAGCTCAATCGGTAACCGGGAAGTGGAATAAATTTAACTTGCAAGATTTGATCACAAGCAAACATCGGGACAGGTGAAACTAAATAAAAGCTTGTAAAAATAACAATTAACTACGTAACATACCTACATAACATACAGGTTTGTGCGACCTACTTAAACATATCTAAAATTTTAAATAGGTATAATCTGGTTTTAATTTACTTACCTAGTAGACTTCTTGGGATAATCGAAATATGAAATATCTTTTTTTTTCTAGTATTATTCATACAAACGGTACAGTAAACGACCATTTTATAAGTCCAGAACTAATTATTTACACTTACACTTTATAACTATTTACCTACGACGGACGGCGCGGTTGTATGAAGCTTTGTCTCTGTTCCGTTTCTCTACTTTGTGTCCCGACCCGCGCCCCACCCCCGCCCCTACGGACCTAGCATAGAAATTAGGATCCCATTTTGCATACAATTAGTCTGCCTTTGCGCATTAGCCGGCGTGACTGCGTGACCGTATCGGAAGCATCGTTCGCTCGCCGTAATTACGTAGACGTACGTTATAATTATGAATCAAACGAACTTACCTGGTGAAGTTTGATTCCAATTATGCGAGGGTCTCAACCGAAGACGATTACTTATTACATGCAGCAGTACATGAGATGGTGCTATCTTCGTCACACGTTTAGATTTATAAAATCCTAAAAAGTAAGTTTTTGATTCCTGTGCCTCATCCACTTTGTACTGGCAACCCTGCGTCACGTGACTTCATTGTTTCAGAGAATTTTTTGTGTTATACTTACACTTTTTTTTTTTTTTTTTTTGGGTTGGGTGGGATGGGCTGACGTAATCGTCTTCGGTTGAGACCCTCGCATAATTGGAATCAAACTTCACCAGGTAAGTTCGTTTGATTCATAATTATACTTCGGGTCTCAACCGAAGACGATTACTTATTACATGCAGATGTTCAGAGCATTGTAATACTAAAATAAAAATAAAAAAGTTGATAATAATAAATATTAAATAAAGTACGAAAATTAAGTCATTATGTTTAATTTGTTATACAAAACTTATAACTTCCAATTGGACTTAAAAGATTAAAGTTACATTTATCGTTGTCTTAATATATTAATGAAATAAATGCAATTAAACTTTTCTTAATCGATCATGTGCCAAATATGGCATTTACAAAATCATCATCATTTGTAGCTATGACGTTTCTACAATAGTATTTAAGAAATACATTTGAGGTAGTGCTCCAACCCGCAGCTTTGCGAACCACCTCCAGATTTACCCCAGATCTGTGAGCGGCAGATGTAGATGCCGAGCGAGTACTGTGAGCTCCAAATAAAGAAATGTCGATACCGCTGTCTTGCAATACGTTTTTAACCCAATGTGCTAATGTTTGAGAACCAACTTTTCTGTGAGGTTTTCGTACTCCAATAAAAAGATGTTCTTCAGGACTGTCACGTCTTAAAGCTCTAGTTTTGTCTATGTAAGTTTCGACAGCCAGCGCTGGACATATACTTGGGTTCTCACGAATATAGGGCAATCTGATGAGAGGTTGGCAAACGCCGGGTTTAGAAGTTTTAATTAAGTCGGTAATTTTAATCACAATTAAATCGTCTTGTATTAATACATTATTCAATTTGATTAAGCTAATAGACTGCATTCTTTGAGCAGAAGCAATAGCCAATAAAGTGCAAGTTTTATGAGACAAATCAATCAATGAGGTATGATCGTAGGGATAAATATTGGAAAGATGGTTCAACACGACATTTGTGTCCCATGTTGAATTGTATTTTGGATTTGGGGGAGCAAGTCTGTATACACCTTTTAGAAAGCGATTAACGCAGTCATGTGATGTTACTTCTTTCCCTAAAATAATAGACAATACAGACCTATGCGTATTTAAGCTGCTATACCTAGAACCTGACATAAACTTTTAAGTTAGAAAAGATATAACTTTATGACTATCAGCTTTATAAACTTCTAAATCATTATCTTTACAATAAAGCCACCATGATTTTATCGAACTATTGTACTGAGTTAATGTTTTCGGTGCAAGAGATGCCATCATAATGTCTAAAGATGCCTGTGGTATACCATGCCTTATCATCGACTCCCTGATAATTTGGCTGCCACCAGGATAAGGCTCGCGTGCAATGGATGGCGCACTCTGAAAGGAGAACATAACAAGGATTCGTCAGGACCGAAAAACATTTTTTCAGATATAACCAGTTTGGACCACAATGGATACCAAGGCTGCGATGGCCAGTAAGGTATCACTACAAAACCGGTTGCTTTATCAGATACTATTTTTTCAAGGACCCTAGTCACTAGGCAGAACGGGGGAAAGGCGTAGAAGTTAATATTGCGCCAACAAAAGGTAAAGGCATCAACTGTTTCAGAATACGGATCAAGTTTCCATGATGCATATCTTGTGCATTTATAGTTTTGAAAACTGGCGAAAAGGTCGAATTCGGGTTTTGCTAAAGCTTTTATTATTTGTAAAAATGCAAGGTTTGAAAGTTCCCATTCTGTATCTATATTAACCCGCCGTGACTCCCGATCTGCTATAAAGTTATCACAGGACTGGATGTAGGATGCGAACACAAAGATGTTTCTGTTTTCACACCACTGCCAGATCTTTCGTGCAAGGTCATTTAAATGCAGGTACTGAACGCCGCCCATTCGGTTTATGTATGCAATGGCAGTGGTGTTATCAATACGTAATAAAATATTGCAATCTCGTAAATCCCTGCTAAAAATTTTTAAACTATAGAACGCGGCTGTAAGCTCAAGAGTGTTTATATGTAGGGTCAGTTCTGTTTCTGTCCAATTGCCATTTGCTCTTTTACTGCCGCATGCTGCACCCCAGCCAGTGTTTGAAGCATCACTAAAGATTTCAAGTAAATAATCGTTATTTTTACGTATTGGGGCAAATGAATTTATAATATTATTCCTCCACCATGAAAAATCTTGATTAAGATGTTTTCCTAATTTCATTTGTATGTTATAATTATCAGAATAATTTAAAGCTAAGAACTTCTCTCGTTCAAACAACTTGGTGTACATCCAACTATAACTGACAGCTGGACATGCGGCTGTCAAAAAACCTATGAATTTAGCTAAAACCCTAATAGTACAGTCGGCGGCAGATCAACCTACCCAAATCTGTCAAATTTCTCCAATGAATATTGATCCTTATCACCAAACAATAAAGTTCAAAATTGATTGTAGAAATTTGACAGTTTTGGGTAGGTTGATCTGCCGCCGTGTGTACATTTATATTTAGACATGAGTTCTGTTGCTCGTTTCTTTATTCGTTGTTTCTTTTCAACAGGTAAAGTTATAATCATGTCTGTGGTATTAAGAGCGTTTACGCCGCACACTAGCGCCACTAATGAAAAAACAAACATATCTAGTAATTAGAGATAGAAAATCAAATTATGCTCAACAAACTATTTGAATGAAGTAATTTTGCATTTTTACAGCACCTAATGAACACCTCACATGTTATGGTTTAGTTAAATAAGACGTTACGGCCACTTTTAACTATAACGCCATATTTAACTAAACCATAACATGTCAGGTGTTCATTAGGTGACGTAAAAATGCTAAATTACTTCATTCAAATAGTTTGTTGAGCATAATTTGATTTTCTAGCTCTAATTACTAGATATGTTTTTTTTTTCATTGGCGGCGCTAGTGAGCGGCGTAAACGCTCTTAAATATAAACCCCAAAAACTTGCAAACTTTACTTGGTATCAGAACACTTTTTTCTTTGTTTATAACAAATCCTAATGACTCTAAAAAGGTGCTTGTAGTCTTAACATTCAATAGGCACTTATCATAAGAGCTACCTATACATAAAAAATCGTCTAAATAGTTTATTGACATAAAACCCGATAAACGCAAGTACCCTAAAACCGGTTTTAGTAATTTCGTAAAAACGAATGGAGCAGTGCAAAGGCCGAATGGAAGAACATTAAATTCATATAATTGAGACCTCCAACGAAATCGTAGCTTTTTTCGATCGTCTTTATTTATAGAAATTAAAAAATAAGCATCTTGAATATCAATTGTTGCCATAAAATAGTTATAATTTAATGATTTAAGTGCAGTCCGATAGTCCTCCATCTTGAAATGTTCTACTTTAATGAGTTTATTGAGTTCTTTTAAATTTAATATAAATCTGTGGGTTCCGTTCGGCTTAGGCACTGTAAATATAGGCGAAACAAATTGTCCTTCACAAAATGTGCAAGATGATATGAACTCATTACGTATCAGATCTAAAATACATTCATCAATAATTTCAGTTTGAGATTGTGAGTTACAGACATTGTTTTGGGGTTCAATTGTTTGTACAGGTTCGTCGAGGAAGGGAATTTTATATCCTTGAACCCAATGCAAGATACTATGATCATCAGTGAGCTCACACCATTTGTCATAAAAATAAGTTAAACGACCAGCAATGGGTACCTTTGGGTCCTCGCTTAACATCTCCTGGTCGGCTGCCGCGCGTAGTTGGCGGGTCGGCGGCCCCGCGGAGCCTCCAAGCGGCGGCGGTTTCTCGGCGGTCTGTGTTATGCTGGGGTCGACCGCGGCTCGACCGCTGGTGCTGCTACGCGTGGCGGCGCCCCCCTCGAGTTTAAAGAGCCCCTAAGCTGTGTTCCTATTGGGGCCCTATATGCAGGACGTTGGACTCTTTGTTTGATTTCCGAACCAGTCCTGTTTATGACTTTTGACGACTTAATATGTTCAGATAGTGCAGACCCGAAAAGATGCTCGTCTATGTTTGTATTTTTAACAGTATCTCTAATATTTCTATTTATTGTGCTTAGGGCCGCATACCTTCGTGACTGAGACTCCTTGTAGTGGGTGTCACATACGAGTCTGCCAGCATCACTCAAACATTTAATAATTTCTTGAGGTAATTTGCTATTTGATGACAAGGCCCAATTTAACACTTGTCCTATAGCAGCAAGACTACTGGCAAGTTGGTTTTGCTTACATTGACTGTAAAAATCTTTCTTGATATTCGTCTCCAACAGAGCTGCTTTGATTTCCAAATTAAGTTTTGGAGCTCTCATGGTAGGGCAGTTTTCTGGTAGTAAGTAAGATTTCATTAAATCCAATTGAGTATCTTTGGACAGACCATTAGCCAAGATATGAGTCCATCTTGAGGCGATATCCTTATGTAAATTTTCTCCATATTTTTTTTGATTTGTAGGATCCTCTCCAAGCAATGGTAGAATATCTGGGTCCAATGAAAATACGTTTTCATCAACATGAGGCATTGCCTGATCGTCATCCACGTTGACAGCTGACGGACCCGGTGGCGCAGTGGGCGCCGACGAAGGCGCAGGCGCTGGCGCTGCAGGCAGCGAGGACGGCCCAGCAACCGGCTCTGCTTCCTCGGGCTGACCGTCGTCATAAACATCAATGACATCGTCAAAGATGTTTTCCCCTACGGACAGGCAAAATCATATTTTTATACGTATAATTGAATACTTAAGTTTACGTGGAGCAAAGTGGAGCCTCAACACTGTAAAAGTGGAGTCGGTATGTCCTCTACACGATTTACGTGGAGTAGAAAGTCCTCAACACAGTTAAAGTGGAGTAGGTATGTCCTCTACACGATTTACGTGGAGTACGTATATTCTCAACACTGTTAAAGTGGAGTAGGTATGTCCTCTACACGATTTACGTGGAGTACGTATATTCTCAACACTGTTAAAGTGGAGTAGGTATGTCCTCTACACGATTTACGTGGAGTACGTATATTCTCAACACTGTTAAAGTGGAGTAGGTATGTCCTCTACACGATTTACGTGGAGTACGTATATTCTCAACACTATTAAAGTGGAGTAGGTATGTCCTCTACACGATTTACGTGGAGTACGTATATCCTCTACACGATTTACGTGGAGTAGAAAGTCCTCAACACTGTTAAAGTGGAGTAGGTAGGTAAATGCTCGACACTGTTTACGTGGAGCAAAGTGGTGTGTTAATTTAATGACGTGTATGTTTATTGATATTTAAGTTAAATGAAATTACCTATTGTACCTCTATATACCTCTATGTTTTTAAGTAAATCGTTTTTGTTTTAAGTATTTCTTGTTGCAAAGTAATCGCACTAGAACTATTACGACAACCGAAGAAAAATTTAAAATAAGTAGTTATGAGGGTAGATAATTTTCAATGACAAAGATCTAAATTCTTATTACTTACATTATACATTATACATCTTATTATTACAAGACATTAATTACTAGATGACTAGATAGTTAATTTACCTGTTAGATCTACGTTATGTTCCAATTCGTGGTTATAGTAATATCGTTGGTACGACTGTTCACTGTCTTCCGACTCCGATGATAAACGCTGTCGTTTACGTAATTTTGATTTTAGTTTCTTGACTTTCCGGAGAATACTATCATAATAATCACTATCTCTCGACTTCAAACGTTTAAGTTTTCCCATTTTTTAACTCAAATTTAATTCCGTTACGAAAAGATCGTGTGATTCCGATAACACAAAAACACGTAATGAAGTCACGTGACGCAGGGTTGCCAGTACAAAGTGGATGAGGCACAGGAATCAAAAACTTACTTTTTAGGATTTTATAAATCTAAACGTGTGACGAAGATAGCACCATCTCATGTACTGCTGCATGTAATAAGTAATCGTCTTCGGTTGAGACCCGAAGTATAATGGCTTACGAATATTCAAATGTGGAATACCTAGCAATGGTTAGGTGTTATATTCGGTCTAGTGAAAGTTTAGAAGCAGCGCGACGAATGTACGCAGAACCGAGCCATTTACAATCTTTGCGGAACAATGGTATCTTGGCTCCGCGGATTCCTAGTACAAATTTAATTTTGAGAACCTACCAAAGGTTGTTAGACCACGGACAGTTTAGACTTACTAGTCATGCCAGAGGCAGAGGACGTCCCCCCTTGGATGTTGATATCGAAGATGCCATATTAGATTATTTTGAACGGCACCCAAGGAGAGGCACTCGGCAAGCAGCTCGACGGTTTGGTGTAAGCCAATATACAGTATGGAAGCTGTTAAATTCAGTGAATCTGCATCCGTACCATTTTACACGTGTACAGGCATTACATGCCCCAGATCCCGGACCCCGCATGGAGTTTTGTCGCTGGCTGCAGGAGCACGCGCAAGCGAATATCTTATGGAGCGACGAATCCATTTTTACCCGTGTGGGCATTTATAATGTTCATAATGAACACTGGTGGAGCCTCCGAAACCCACATAAAATAAAAGAAGACTCGCACCAAATCAGGTTCAGTGTCAATGTGTGGGCTGCGATAATCCACGATCGCATTATTGGGCCAGTCTGGATTGAAGGACGATTAACAGGTGTTACATACCTACAGATGATTCAATCTGTCATTGACACTGTTAGACGACGTTCCCCTGACTTATTTACGAGGCCTCTACTTTCAACACGACGGTTGTCCCGCCATTACGAACGATCTGTCCGCCAGTATTTGGATGCTGTTTTCCCTGATAGATGGATAGGTCGTGGCGGGCCTGTGAACTGGCCCGCGCGTTCACCGGACTTAACGCCGCTAGATTTTTATTTGTGGGCCGAGTTGAAGCGGCTAGTGTACACTGAGGAAGCACAAAGTGTTAATGACTTAAAACAGCGCATAATAGACGCTTTCGGTATTATAAAAAGTGATAGAGACACTCTTCGTAGTGTAACAAATAATTTGAAACGACGTGCTAGTTTGTGTTTGGATAGAAACGGCGAACATTTTGAGCAATTGTTGAAATATCGTTAAAAGGTACGTTTTAATTAGTAGGTAATGTAAAATTAAATACAATCAGTGTAATTTGTAAATAAGTTGATTCCAATCTTTTAAGTACGCCTCAGATGTCGTAGTGGTACTTACCTACTACACCGGTACAGCCTGTTGTAAAAATAAGTTAATAAGTCATACGTACTCATTTCTTTAAACTTAACAAAATGTAGGTACTATGCACTGCATCTTTGACGATCCTAAGCCCGTAAAAGTATGAAGGGAAGATTGAAATTTACTTTAAAATTCAAAGAATAAGACGAAAAACATTCGCGAATTTTTGTCTCGCTGGGTTTTTCTTGCAAAATGTCGTACATTTTTTTAAATGAACGACACACGAATTTAAATGAACGACATTTAATTCATTCAATCACACGCAGGGCGGGCGCCGGGCAGCGCGGGGCGGCGCGTCTCCCGCGCCGCGCCCCCGCTACCGTTTTACTACACTACCTACGAATAATACGCATGCATTATTGTATTCTAAATTTATGCATTTTTATGGAAATTCCAAAATTTAAAAAATCTGTTGTATTTTAAAAACACACTTACGTATAGAACTTGTTTTAGGTACAAAATACACAGTTCTTTTTTCCTGACGGTAAAAAAAGTCATCCAGTATAATATAGAAGGCGAGCCGTTCTCACTGTTACGGATCACACTGTGCGACCCTACTTCCGTCCCTTTTCTACGAAATCACTCCCACAAATTGTATTTAAAAATGGCGAGCGGAAAGATGTTACACATTAAAAAAAATTAATATCTTTAAAATACTCAATTATTAGTTTCGTTCAAGTTAACCACTCGTTATATTTTAGATTTAAAAAATATCAATTTTTAGCTTTTGACTAAGCATTTCTTCCATCTTTGATAACAGGCGAGTCCAGCAAGGTTAAGAGAAAAAAATAAAGCTTACAACATTACATGTAAAGCATTTAATAAAATAATTATAAAAACATATAAAAATACGTCCAATACAACAGAAATATAATCTTTTTTTCAAGTAGAGGCCTCTGATTGTTTTCTCAATATTGATGATAAACGGAGGAATGCTTCCAATATCATCAATCAGTCAAGTAAATGTTAATTATATTGTAATAATTAAAACTTACTTGCTTTTTATGTTTTCAACAATGCTGTTTTAAAATTGTAATTTTAATTTATTCTAAATCTTGAGAGAAAAATATTTTTAGTTGTAATAAAATATAAACATATAATTATGAAAATATAGATAGTCACTCAATACACTAGATACTCACACATTTAATTACATTTCTTGTTTACAAAATTGTGGTTTATTAAGTGGCCGTTGGATTTATATTTAGTGGTCGTTATTTTCCTCTGAGTTTTATTTTAGACTTGTTACTACAATGATGTCAAGGTCAAAGTAAACCATTTTTATATACAAATGAACTTAAGAATAATAGCTTTTGAGTCGGCTGACAATTGTTTTGCCTACAACC
This sequence comes from Eudonia lacustrata, assembly GCA_947562085.1. Lineage (NCBI taxonomy): Eukaryota > Metazoa > Arthropoda > Insecta > Lepidoptera > Crambidae > Eudonia > Eudonia lacustrata. The sequence goes on from OX387334.1 coordinate 13,261,843, forward strand.
CATTCAGGCTTATATTTATAGCTGTGAAGAAGAATGGGCGCAAGAATCTGCACAGCTTTAAAAGCAGTAACGACATTTACAAATAATAAAAAAAAAATGTAAAATAACAAAAATTAATACCTTTACTATGACTCTACCACCGGTTCGGGATGCACGTTTTTCTGAGAAGAACCGGCAAGAAACTCAGCAATTACTCTTCGGGGTGACTAGTGCGAGTTTGATGTGCCGATCGATCACGTTAACGAAAACGAGAATTAAAAATGGCGAAATTCTAACTCTCCTCTCTTGTATGCAGGAAGCGCTACTTCAATGCTATACAATTCTCGTTTTCGGTACACGTTCGAATAGCAAATAAAACCCGCACTAGGCACTCTGAGATGCGTCCTCGCACTAAAGATTAATAAAGATAAATCAATATGAATTCTAATGTCGTAGGGTTAATGGCTCCAGTGTTCTCCAGCACTTTGAAGCCAGTGCTCGACAGCTTTTTGTCTCCAAACATTAACATATATTTTCGTTGAAATATTACGAGATGACAGCAAAGTAGCAGATGGTCGGTATTGTTTTCTAAAGTTTACGCGAACACTACACATTGAAATGAAACAACTTTTACGGATCTACTTGCGTTTATTTTACACATTACTTATTTAATGTTTATCCTGACGTTTCGAACCCTTTGCAGGGTCCGTGGTCACAGGGAGACTGAGGTATTGGTTGTTAAATAAGTTATGTGTAAAATAAACGCGAGTAGATCCGTAAAAGTTGTTTCATTTCAAGATGGTCGGTACTCAATTGTTGCTACGGACTAAAACAAGTTGCTGACCCCTGTTTTTAATGATAAAAGGAGAAGAATGTCGGTGACTGGTTCCTGTCGAACTTCCTTATTATGAATTAAATAACAATGGGGACACAAAAGGAGCTGGTGAATTAAATATTTTGTTGGTAAATTAATAATTAATTCCGATCATACTCCTCGGTACCTTCAACATCACCGTCGATCAGGATATCTAAAATATGACACGATGAAATTACAATTACCCCGTTTTGGACTTGAAGAACGATCCTAACCCTTCGACCGAAGCGTGTCAAGTAGATGTCGTACACCAGTCTTCGCCTGGTCCCGTTCAAGAGCTCCTGGTACTGGGGAGAAAGCCTCACCCTCTGCATCAGAGAAGTTATCAGTGCGAAGTACTCTTGGATAGTCAGCACATCGAATCTGAAAGGCACGAACTTGTGTTTGAAGTAATGGTAAACTGCTGCGAAAACTGATGAGAAGGTAGGGCTCATAGTTTTGATGACCTCTTTGATATTTCTGTAAAGACCCAAGAGGATGTTGAGTATGTTCTGAGTGGGTTCGCTGAGGATGTCTCTCAGAACGGCTCTCAAGTTCTCCGCGCGGCGCTGGTGGAAGGGAATCCGCGGGCGAGGGTCCCGGCTGGCCTGCATCTCATGCCGCCGCGCTAACTTGTCACTGATATACGTCGCCACCATCTCACATACGTTCAAAAAGTTTTGGAATGTCACCTCAGACGTATCCAATCGAACGAAAATATTTTTGACAGTTTCGATCACTCTTTCGATTATACCGTCGTCCCTTAATGCCTGAATAAGTTTTTTCAAAGTATTCTTTCTCGCTCTGTCTGTGGACTTTCCGCTGGTGATCTCACTAAATATTTGAACTCCTGCTATTTGTATATCAGCTAGTTTTTTCGCGTTGAAAAGCCTACATAAAAGCTCGAAATGTGATTCAGTAGCGGTTTGCTCGGTTTCGTGATCTGTTTTGGTGTTGCTTCCATTATCCTGGGGAGGTTGTGGTGGACCACCCCCACTACTTACACCATCACCGTTGGTCGATGTTGAAGTGTTACCAGAATTCGACGTTGAGTTGGATGAAGATGTGTTTGAAGACGATGTGTTTGAAGACGATGTGTTTGAAGACGACGTGTTTGAAGACGATGTGTTTGAAGACGATGGTTTTGAAGACGATGGCTCATCCGGTTTTATCTGCTTCGCGATCTTGCGCGTGGTGGTGCCCGCCGCCGCAGCCGCGCACGTCGCCTGCGTCGTGCTCTTGGCAACCACCACCACGGCGTCCTTCACGAGGGACTTTCCCATCGCGGCCGGCAGGTTACCGGCGATGCTACCGCCGGTAGCGCCGCTGATCGCATCGGCGCCGACGTACAATCCAGTCTTCAATACCGATTTCACGGGTATATTGCCGTTCCCTATATCTTTAGCCACGTCCTTCAACCCGTCGAACACTCCCTCTGCCTCTTTGTTGACGACGGAGGTGACGCCGTCGTAGGCCGTGCCCGCTCCGATGGCGCCGCCGACCATGCCGGCCGGCCCGCCGACGAGCGCGCCGGCGGCACCGCCCGCCATCACCGCCGTCGTCCTGGTCGCCGCCTTCATAGCTCTGCCAGCTTCATAACTGTCAAAACTCAAAAAGTGATACGCAGCTTTCGCATGACCGAGTACCGGTATGCCATTTATAATATCTCCGAACACCATCTTGGCTCAGTTAAGATAGTAACCACCAGGTATGGTTGCGGGGGACGCCGACGTGCGGTTGGCGCGGACGCGGCTCTTTCGCCTCGTCGTCGGAGTCGTCGGAGACGTTCCGCCAGCGGCTGATGACGGAGTCAAGTAGAGCGGTGCTTTCGTCGAGGCCGGCTTGCCGGAGTTGCGTATCGCAGCCGAAGTTCTCGAGCAGGAACTGTAGAGAAGAGCGCTCACGCAGGACGACGTCGTCGAGCCCCGTGCGGAAGGTGCAGCAGACGCGCTCCACGTGCGCTCGCAGCGCCGGCGCCGCGGCCAGCAGCAGCGGGCGCAGCTCGCCGCGTTCGCGTTCCGAGAAGGCCGCCCCGCCCAGCGCCGCCTCCCACACTAGCGCCAGCAGCCGGCTGGTCGCGACGTAGCTTCTCCGCGCCGCGTCGTCGCCGCTGTAGTCCGCACGCTTGACCTCGTGCAAACACTCTGTGAGTTTCGCCTTCACAGACATTCCAACCCGATGACGAGATCTGAAAGGAAATATATTTTAAATAAATACATATTTGTTCATTATATAATGTCATGTCATCATTGTAATTAGGATCAAGATTATTAAGTAAGTAATAATTTTTGCTTTGCAACGCTTGGCCTTCATATTGAATGAGTGCACTTCACCTGAGACACTTAAACCTCTGAAAAACTGAGAGAAACAAACTATCTGACTCCTAACTGACGTAACCTTCCTTTCTTAATAACTTTAATTGAAATTCTATTGTTCTTATTTGTAAATCTCTTTTCATTTAACTGACTATTTCCTATGGGAAAATACAGGGTGTGCATTTGGGCTCACAGAGAGATAGCTTCTTCGAATGCTTATGGCAAATAATTTTCAGAACATATCTGTTATAAACTCCACACTTAAAGCACTAAGTATGATGTAAACCTCTTTTGTGTTTATAAAGTTCTTCGCAGGTGAATAACAGGCAGTGGCGACACCATTCATGAACCAGCGGTTTTGGGTTCGATTCTACTGTATGAGCCTTTGCTTGACTCGTACACTAACTTGATTGATGTACTTTTGAAGGATCTTGATAATAACAACACTCGAAAGATAAACTCTTATTGATAGATTTTGTTCAGGATGGTGCTGAGTCCTATTTATTGTTTTTTGTTTGTTTTGTGTGTTTAAGCGTTTTACTATTTTATTGTCTATGTTGGTTCCTCTTTGTTTTGTGGACACGTCACCAATTTAGGCCCCTCCAGAATACCAGCGTTGCAACGGCTCTATGTCGCTGTAGCATGTACTGAGGCTGGGGCCTAGTTGGCCACACTTCCTCTGTCTTTGTTTTGTATTGTTATTGTGAATATCGTGTAATTTTGTAGTATGTGCCAATAAATGTATTTCATTTCATTTCATTTCATTTCATATAAATGTAATTAATGTGTGCACACAAAGAAAGGATACTTTGAACTCAATTTGTTATACTCGTAGTAATATTAATTAATTACAGCTCGCATTGCAATAACATTTCGATCGCGTTAGCTTATTAGAAAGCTGTACCTACTTTGTACAAATACTGTGCTTGATCTCATAGTGCTGTCTGCTGTATTTAATAACGATTTCATTCACAATGAACTCTTGTCAAATCATAACAAAAGATAACTGATTTTAGCTATAGTAACAATTGAATATGGACCACCTACTTTCTAGCTGTGTCGTCTCATAAAATTTCAATAAAAAAAATCTATGTTATGTTTTGGCGACGAAAACTTTGTCGAAAACTGGGCTTGTAGTGCCGGGCGCTGGTGCCATTATTATCATTTATTCATTCGCATAATATTAGATTCTCAAAATATGAGATTCTTAAAATACTTACCTATTAGAATTTATTAGATTATCAAAATAGCAGATTCTCAATTTAACCGTAATGGGACATTCAACGTGGGAAATTAATATTATTTATTAATAGCTACCCCCAGACAGACTTCGTTCTGTCAAAAGTTAAATAGTAAAAATCATCTACGTATTTTTTTTTCTTTATTAAAACTTTCCGTGTGTCATCATAAAGGAACATACGAAAAAAAAATGCCGAATTGGTCGAGCCGTTCTCGAGTTTTGCGCTTAGCAACATTAATTTTTATTTATATAGATATTATATTATTATATAACACTACGAAAGTTTGCCTAGCTAATTTATTTAGGGATATTTCCTATATGTAGATTACTATCCAGATGACATGACTCATAAAATTATATAAAACTTATTTGCCACTTGTAATAATTCCTACTGGTATAGATAGGTATAGATAGTAATTAGCCTATAATTGTCCCACTGCTGGGCAAAGGCCTCCATCATTGAAATCAAGTCATCACTACAATTGATGGGTAATGGCTTAATCACCACGCTTGCCAAATGCGGGTTGGTGATCAGTATCACAAACCCGGGCTATGCATCGAAAAATCCGAAGTACATTTTGCCCGACCTGGGAATTGAACCCGGGACCTTCGGGTATCGGGCCGAGCGCTCTGCCACTCGGCCACCGAGGCGTGTTACTGGTATGAGATGTGAGAATTATTTATTAAAATGATAAAGTTGTGTCATTTTGTCATTTCACTACAGATCATTTGTTTTGATAATTTGAGCAATAGTGGATTCAAATTCGTGCGAGGATAGTATTTATAAACAATCAAAAAACAAGCCCGCCCTTTTACATGCCGGCTACAAGTACATTGTTGTATGAAAAATAAGTCGGGCACTACAAACTGTACATCAATTACGCTCAACTGTAAACATGAGGTACCTAATACGTGTGGGCAAGCATACCTGTGCGCGTGATTTTGAACGGAGTTTGATAGATTCAATAATGGACAGATGCAAAAAAGAGGTAAGTAGGTATGTGATAATTTTGAATCCATTCCAAAAATTTATAATATACATTTTTTTTAAAACGACTCATTTAAGGGTAAAGAATATGCTACTCCGGCATTTACTTCTACGAAAAATTCACTATACAGAACCCGGGATAAATTCATGATCATTGGAAATTCAAAATGGTCAAAGTCAAAAAATGTAAGATTGCCGCAACATCTTGTAGAAGATTTCTTTTTATTTGATGACTCCAATACTAAAAAATAGACGTCCGGAATAGGTAGTAGGTTAGTAGGTAAAATTTTTGGACGATTCAAAAGCACTTTTCTAAAGTTACGTTTTGTAGCGTTACTTATTAATAAAAGCTATTACTCAATACAGGAATTTCTAGCTGACAAATCTTTGAAATAATTTAGACATGTTTTTCTTATTTTATTCTTATTTTATTTATGTTATTTTATTTTTTTACTTAATTTTTGTATTTACGTAATATTGATAATAATGACATTTGTTGCTTAATTTTGACATTTTATTGTTTATTAATACTTTTAGACTAATAGGTACATTGTTGTGGACTGTAGTTTTATTTTTATTTTATTTTTAAACCTGTATTTGTATACCTTAACTAAGGTGGAAATGTAGTGAGACTTATATACTCATGACATCATTACAATACCTGTTTCACAAATAAATATTCTGATTCTGAAAAAAGTTTATTTGAATAAAAATATTTGACTTTGACTTTGACTTTGACTTTAACACTTTTTTAATTTGATGAGAGGGGGGAACAAGCCAGGCTGACTTAAAACAAGCTCTACCGCTACCACCAACCAAATAGAGTACAAACACGCCCCGTCGCTAGGAATTGATTTGAAAGAATTAGAACCATAGAATATGTAGGTGGGTACTTATAATATTAGAACTTTGAAGTTTGTTTGGGGTACCGTAATGGAAATGGATCTCATCTTAAGTCACTAACAACACAGAAGAGATATCTAACACTCAGAATGTCACAGAACCAACACGATTCACAAAAACACAACTACAGACAAGCAAAAGGGAATAAAACAAGACACAAATTATAATACCTTCCCTTCAATAAGCAGACATAAGCAGACATAGGTCTACAAGGTCTGTATTATATTCGTACTTTGATGAACAACAACTGTTAATTTAAATAGAAATTATTACTTTAATATTATGATCACTATAGTCAAACCATAATGTAAACTGTTTTTCTTATTTAAAACGTATATGATATGGTAATACATACAAAAGCCGGCCGGATCAGCCGCCTATTTCTCGTTCAAAACAAATGGAGCACTGTGAACTGCGCAGGCGCACGGTAAGACACAAACGCGCGGCGTGCTTGCGAGTCGATGTGTGTGGCGCGGGCGGGCACAGCGCAACGTATTTATAACCTCTAATGATTACTTGCGCCCGCGCGTTAAAGATAAACTATGGTGCACGGAAAACCCAATGTAAAGACAATATACAGTCGAGTACTTTGATATTGTATACATTTCAAAGCTGCAATGTTAGTGTTGTATATAATGTCAGTGTCTATTTACTTCTAAAGTTGACGCTTTCGTAACACAACGGTTAAGCAACCATTTGTTTTGAATTTTTAAGTAAATTAGCTGCTTAGCTTAGAGAACTTGCGCTCAATTTACTTATATCTTATACTATTAAGAGGAAACACTAAGGTCGACTGAATTGAAAAATATGTAACGTTTCGTAGTCCTCTTATTTCTCCTCCAAAACTGGACCGATATAATTACTTTTTTCATTAAAAATTAAAGAAAGGCTGTGTCCCTATTTGCTGTTTTTCATAAATTAATTATTAAAAAAGATAAAAACCTTAAAAATTGACTAGATTTTCCGCTGTGTTTCCCAAATTTGACGAGATTATATAAAAAAGCAAAACATAGGGACACAGCCAAAGCCTTTCCTTAATTTTTAATGAAAAAAGTAATAAATCGGTCCAGTTTTGGAGGAGGAATCGGGGGACTACGAATTCTACATATTTACAAATTTTTCAATTCAGTCGACCTTAGTGTTTCCTCTTAACCTTTCATCTGCTTGAACTAAGGCTTGGACGGTAGTACTATTAGTTATTATGTGGCTTAGTGCCAGATTCGTCCCACAATCAATTAAATTCTAATGTGTCTGTATTTACAGCAGATGACAGATTAATAAAGAAGAAAAGGTTATGTGTTTGTTTGTATGTTTGAAGAGGGTAATCTCTGGAAATACATAATCCAATTCCAAAATCTTTCACTGATAGAACCAAAACTATGCTCGCGCAATCCCTTCTTCTTCCTATACTTGACTACGCCGTCTGCTACTTGGATGTGAAACTTAGAACGTCTGCAAAATCTGGCCATACGTTTTATCTTTGGCTTACGAAAGTATGACCATGTCTCTCACTTTCGTACTAAATAAAATTAGCTACAGATCAGATATCGCCGTAATATGCACATCCTTTCCAATCTCTATAACATCCTAAACGACCTTAATTCTCCTTCTTACCTTCGTTCCCGTTTTTAACTCCTGCCCCCACCTTGCCGCTCAAGACGTGCTTGTTAACAAAGACGCTTGAGATTTCTAAAGTCAATACCGACTTCCTCCTAAATTCATTTACAGTCAAAGCAGCGCAGTTATGGAACAGGTTTCCTACGGACATCCAGGATAGTTCGTCCATTAAATCCTTTAAAAATAAAGTTAAGGATCACTTTCTGTCACTTATGTCATCGCAATAGACTAGGCACCATATCGCACTGCCAATATACTGTACTGTTATTCAATACGGCAAAATCTCCAATATCAGTATTTTTTGACTTGCAACAGTATTGTATCGATATCTGTTGATTATTGTTGCGATATTATATCCATGATTATTATTATTATTATTAATATTGTATATGTTCATATTTATGTAGTATTATTATGTAAGTAGGTATGTTTATGAAGTTTTTTAAAATATTGTAGTACATGTATTGTATATGTTTGTACTTAATATTGTTATTCTTATTTGTGATATTTTTGTTTGCACTTTTGTCGCTTCCTTTTAAACATGATGCACCTTAGGTTGGCTGGAAGAGATCTCTTTTAGAGATAAATCCACCTTTGTTCACCATTGTTTGTAAACTGTTATCTATACGTGTGTTTTTGTGCAATAAAGAATATATATAGATTTAAGTAAGCGCAGTGTGGGCAGGCCTCCAACAAGGCGGACCGACGATCTGGTAAAGGCTGTGGAAGCCGCTGCATGCGTCTTCCGGAGAACCGGTCGTTGTGGAGATCCTTGGAGGGGGCCTTTGTCCAGCAGTGGACGTCTTTTGGTTGAGATGAAGGTGACAGGATGCTGCATTCCTTGCGGGTCCGAAGTCGCGGGTAAAGTGCTAGTGGATACAATGTTGACAATCAATAAAGTCTATGTCTGTCTAATGCAGTTATTGTGTTATTGTGTCTTATTATAATTAAATGTGCACATTGCTATTTACAATGACAATTGTTTGTAGGTAAACCTACTTATCAAACGATAGGCATACATAATAGCGATGATGAGTTTTTGTTAGATTCGAATATTCTACCTTAATAATGACCTCGACATATTACAATTACTTAAAGTATTTCTGTAAATCGATCTCAATGTGTATACATAAGACCGTTAAACTATGCCTGCATACACAATGCATATGCCTCATATGCATATTTATGTCTCACTAGCGGTTCCCGTTCCCGTTTGATTATCGGGATAAAGTATTCTAAGTGTTAATCCAGGTTATAAACTACCTGTATGCCGAATTTCATCCAAATCCATACATCCGTTGCAGCGTGAAGGAGCAACAAATATACCTACACACACACATACACCCAAACTTTCGCATTTATAATATTAGTGTAATAGTGATATTATATAGTGTGATTTTACGTAGATACATAGAATTATTTCGATTATTAGTGATATTGTATTTATTATTTTATTTTATTTTTTTACATTAGCACGGCAAATACCTCATTCCACCTGATGTTAAGTAGAAATGGAAACCAGAGTCCAGACGCGAAAACAACTGGTGCAGCGTGAAAACAACGCAGCACCAGTCACTCACCCTGCCGGCCCACAAGGTGCCTCTTCACGCCTCGTATGAAGTATGTCAGTATGTGCCATGTCGTAGGAAGGAGGGAAAACGTATGCTTTGTATGTACCACGTTAGATGATACCTACATAGTTTAATAGCTTTTATAAGTACCTATTGTATTAATTTAATTTATTTTAATAATAATATTATGTCAGGCCTAATTTAATGTAAATTATATTATCCTATGTACTAACATAGTTCTTAAGTCCATTTGTTACTAACTCTATGAGTCCTTGTTGCTTGAATAAAGAAATCATATTATTATTATTATACGTAAATACGTATAATAAATAATAATACTTACTTACATAATATATTATATAAGTACATATAATACGTACTTAAATAAGTACTCGACGGTACAGTCACGAACAATGTAACTCTTAAGACAATGGAATAAGAATCAGAACTAGTCAAAAGTGTATACATGTCATTGCTCGTGCCTGTACATTTTAAAATTTTAATTGGCGCTTACGACTTTTGGAGCGCTACGACACCTATAACTATTATATTGTTCAGGAATACATTGACGCATGCAAATCTAACTTATTGGAAACTATAACATAAGGAATAGAGATAAAGTTCAAAGTGCATTAAGGAAATTGGACAGTTAGTGGTAAATAGTGTATGTAGATGGATAAATGAATGGCCCGCCTCTCGGAACGGAATTGTTATAAAATGGATTTGCAACGCGCTGCGATAAAGAAGCCACAAAATAAGAAGACGACGCAGAAGTCCTTTTGAAATCGATTAATTTGTGATGATACCCATGTAACGTAACGGAAAAAAAATGTAAGGAAAGAGAATATTTGTGATTTGTGTGTTCCGTCAATAAATATCGCAATATATTATATCTACACTAATATTATAAAGAGGAAAGCTTAGTATTTTTATACTTTTGTATTTTTGTTTGCAACGAATAAACTCAAAAACTACTGGACCGATTTAAAACATTCTTTCACCATTAGAATGCTACATTAGCGCTGAGTAACTTAGGCTATATTTATTACTAGAAAAAATGCTTACTTAATGATAAATAAATAGAAATACGATTTGTTTTGTTGTCATAGAAACTGTCAAAGCGGTACGAAGTCCGCCGGGTCAGCTAGTATCACAAATAAAAATATAGTTACAGTACAGAATTTATTTATTTTTTGGTTGTTTTCTTCGGCCCCTGCTTTGGGGCCGGTTCGGGCGTCGAGGTCTGGCCTCTTTACCCGGGTCGTCGTCGTCTCGGTCGACATCGGTCGAACCGGATCTCCTTGGGGGCACGGCAGGGGTACAGATGTTCTTTTCTGTTTCTTATTTTTTGGCAGTTTCGTTTTGTAGTGTTTTTGTATTTTTTTTGCTTTTTACAGAATTAGGTAAATCAATAACTAGACACACCAACAAGAGACAATTTATGATAGCAATCAACTTTTAAAATATAAGGGTGGCCATTGCGAGTTCCATTCGACATTAGATACAAACGAGAATTTATATGGCAACATTTTAACTCCCCACGGAGGGTCTATGTTAGGGCTGACAACCATACCGTTACAAACAGTTATTATTCTGTTTTTCACTACCTACATTATACCTTTTACTGTTGAACAAAAGTAAAGTATACAAAATACTGTTTTCAGCATCAAAATGCTTAGCACCATAAGTGTTAGACTTAGACGGTCACACAATTTCTTTTATTTAGTCAGAGGGCGCTCATTGCAGCGCAGCCACAAACAATTACAATAATGGAGTTTCAGAACGAATCTGTCTGTAAAATACTGTAAAACAGTAATATAATAAAACAGTATTTTAGAAAAATGAACAGTATTTTACTGTTCATTTTTCTAAAATACTGTTTTATTTTCATCTCAGACCTAAAATACTTTATTTCTTGGAAAAAAAAAATTGGCAACCCTAGTCTACGTGCGCGTTGCTCGAGCGGTATGTGGAGCTTCCCTTCTGCAGACTCGATAGTTTGTAAAGAAGTTCTTGTGGAATATTGTGCGAAGGTCATGTAGGTACCTCCGCACACTTACATCTCTTTGACCTTGTTCATGAAATTACTTGTACAGGGGAGCGATTTTTGAACCGGTGACTAACTTTCACGCTAATAAATACTCCTTTTTCACTTGTTCAAAGTCACTGGTAAGTGGTAAGTGGTACATTTCGAAGAATGCTGAAAATATCGTGGACGGATACTTAGAGTAAGGAATGACACCGTGTTGCACAGTAGGAGGGACAGCCTGGAACTCCTGAAAATTGTAAAACGGATGAAGCTGCAGTATTTAGGGCACATTATGCGTAGCAATAAGTACTTACAGTTTCGTACAGCTCATACTGTAAGGACAAATACAAGGCCAGAGAAGACCAGGCCGTAGGAAGGTGCAATGGCTACAGAACCTCGCCGTGTGGTAGGTACAATCTGAGTGCTTCAGAGATTTTTCGAGCCGCGACATCACGTGGGTATGATGATAGCCGACCTCCAATAGGATGGCACATGAAGAAGAAGGTAAGTAGTAACTAATATATGATATCGAAAACTCGAACGGTATGTATTCTAATTATCAAATTGTAAATAATGCAAAAAATCCACAGACCCTGCAGTTCCCGCAATCTTCGGAGGCATTGAAAATGAATTTAAGAATAAAACAAATTTTGCGGAAAGAATTTTTATTTTTTTAACATGCACATAACAAAAATCTTGTTACATAGTTCAATGAAGCCCTGAATGAAATACAATAAGAAGTCAAATAAGAAATTACAATAAGTGCCTTCATGGCCTTGACTCGAAGTTTACAAGTCAAAATCTAGAGGTTTTCTTGTGCCACTGAAACATCCAGAATCCTTGTCAGTTGTAGGTGTATCTCGGTCATCGTCGCTGTCGTCATTGACGATGGCGAATTTCACGAAAGACGATTTTTTGGACCGTTCAGCGAAAAATCTGGCATCTTCTGTCATTTTTAACGATTTCGGCCATTTTTCTGGTATCGGTAGATAGCACAGACCGTCCACAGTAATGCCAATCGTCAATCGCGTTTTCCTCATTTTTTCGATATATGTAATAGTAGTTTTTTAATTAATTACTTAATAAAAAAATATAGATTTTTTTTCCCGCCTTTTTTTCAATTTTCTAAATTTCTCAAAAACTATCTAGCCAATTTTTAAAATTTTTTCACTATCGGATCCACAATTAAATTTTGAACCTGGGGATACTTGTTTCATGGCGAAATCTTAATTATCCTCGGAGATATAGTGAAAATAGCGTATGGGCCGAAAAGGATTTGATAGACATTTTCAATGTCAAAATATTATATATTTCATAGTGTATTTCATGTCACTTTTTACCAGGTAATTTTGAGGAGCTTGCGCCTCCCGGGCTGCGAATGATGTGATGCGGCGTTCTTGCAAGTTTAGCAATGTTTGCAATTCCGTGCGAGTTATTCGTCAACTCGCACACTTTAAACTCGCACAGGTGTGCGAGATGGCACCTCTTGCTACCGCATCAGTGGCCGAATTATAATACCTCGACTTTCCTCCATTCTTCTGTTCTGATTGTTGTCTTCTGGGTGCCTAGTGCGATTTTTATTTGCCATACAATAACGTCAAACCAAATGCAGGTTGTTTATCCCGATCCGATCCGAACCCTTCGGAGAATCTAGTAAGGCACGGGGACACGCACTTTTAAGTTCGTGATGCCGTTCCCTCTAGAAAACCTTCAAAGGTGATTCGTTTCACACGGCTTGAGGTACCAGTTAATTTTCTCGCCGCCCCCAAAAAAGCCCGGTGAAGCTGAAAATGCCGTTTGAGGCAATCAGCAATCTCTCTCCAAAAATTGGTTATCATACACCCGTGCTATATTATTGCCTGGTCTGAGTTTTGTTTGCTATCCGTGTTCATTTACATTTACGAAAACGAAATTTTATAAGGCAAAATTTTAATTTGTCTCGAATGTCGCCAGGAGTCGCTGCTTTAATGCCATACGCTTTTGCGTTTTCGTTAACGTGATCGAAGGTCGAATGAACACACAGGCATTTTGGAAAATTGAAGCCAGGTCACATGAATAAATATACTTACTCATGTGGCCAGGTCCGCCGTGGTTGCTCTGCCGGTGGGGTTACGACGATTGTCATAAAACATCTGTTTAAATAATGTACCTATCTCTGACACCCAACCATTTAGAGACACCAAAGTGTAATAATAGGTATCTATATTTCTAAATCATAAAAATTCATGACAGAGGAATAGGTACTAAAAAACTAAAGAATTACGAATTCACTAGCTTTGTCTTCTTAAGTATTATATTAATTGAAAGTTTATTTCTATCATTCCTTGTGATGCCCATTTTTACGGGAATATTAATAAAAGAAAAATATAAATATTCTCTTTTCTTATTTTGTTTACCATTAGCGTCATGAAAATTAATCTATTGTTTTTTTTTCTAATTATTTAATTTAAAAGGACTTTGCTAGATTACCTACTTTCTTGTATGAACTCATCTGACCTAAATTTTTATTATGTTTAATGTGACATCGAGTAAGCCGGCCGTTATTGACGGCGGGTTCACTGAAAGTTGGTGATTTTGATGCTTTGTTTTGTCAACCTCTTTTTGGGAGAAGGACATGAGAGGATCATCATCAGCTCATTTTTGTACCCACTGCTGGGGCACGCCTTTGTATTTATGTAATGTATACGAACACAGATTTCACAGAATCATTAAGGCTATGTGCCAAATAATCAGTGGAATTAAAATGAACGTTTTAATAAAATACATTAGATAGAGCGCTTCTAAGAATGAATTGAGAAACTTTATTTTAGATTAAACGATATTGTCATGTAAATTCTACCACATCACTACCTACTGTATGTTAGTTGTCGATTCCGAGAATAGTGAGTAGGTGTGTGTAGTTGGGATAACACTACACTAGTAGAGCTAATGCACACCACCACACCCGCCAGTGTACAATACAATACAGCTGGAGTGGCGTACGTGACCGGGCGGGCATCGTGGGTTATTCCATATGGGAGTGCGCACACGCAGTTTGTTTAGAATATTTAAAAAATATTCTTTACGGATAAGCATTGGGCCTTGAGAAGCTCGGTGGCGCAGTGGTTAACGCGCCCTGTCTGTGATCGCTGAGGTTAAGCAACTTTCGCAAAGGCCGGTCATCGGATGGGTGACCAAAAATGTATCATCTCGAGCTCCTCTGTGCTTCGGAAGGCACTAAGCCGTTGGTCCCGGCTGAATTAGCAGTCGTTAACAACCACCATTCCGCAAAAATCTGAGCCACTTACGTTTTGCAGACGACTTAATTATTTTCTCTGAGAGCCCAAAAACATTGGAATTAATGCTACAACAACTAGCCGACGAAAGTGACAAGGCAGGTCTAACAATGAATTTAACTAAAACAAAAATTATATCAAACTCTACACAAAAGATACCTACCATAATAGTGAATAAAGAGCAAATAGAATATGTACATGAATATGTTTACTTAGGACAATTAATATCTCCGAAGACTGCATGAAAAAGGAAATAGAAAGAAGAATAGCTTACACCTGGAAACGATATTGGTCGCTTAGCGAAGTTATGAAGAACAAAGAAATGCCGATGAAAGAAAAAATAAAGGTAAGGTACTTGATACAAATAAGGCCTATGCTCAAATAAGGCCTGTCGATTAAAATATATTTACATCAAAAATACTTCACAGACGCATAGACGACAACTCCACGACTCGGCAAATAGTGCTCGAAAGGCCTGCTCGCGCTCACATCGACTGTAGTGGCCGGTCATTTGTGAAGGACCGCCATTTTCATCGCGCGTTATTAATTTGTCGTAATTCCTATCGAATTTTAATACGTTATTCTCTGAAGTTTTGTTTCAAGTAATGTATACGGATCACGATATAACTCATCAAAAAGTTAACTATTACTTTAAATTGTAATTTTTAGAATATGCGAATTAAATACTGCTTATAACATTTATAAAGTACAATGTATACACGGCGGCAGATCAACCTACCCAAAACTGTCAAATTTCTATAATAAATTTTGAACTTTATTGTTTGGATATAAGGATCAATATTCATTGGAGAAATTTGACAGATTTGGGTAGGTTGATCTGTCGCCGACTGTACTAAAAAAGAAAGCCTAATACCAAAACGGGCTACGAGGTACGAAGAAAGCTTGAGAGCAGCAATTAATGATGTGCGTTGTGGGCGATTGTCGACTATCAAAGCTACTTATTACGTTCCAATGCCCTATTTAGTTACCTTGTTTAATTAAGGCCAATCAAAATATATTTCATTTTTCAATATTTAATAATATTTTTGAGAAGATTATGTTAATTTGCTCATTTTTGTTTGTATGGATATATTTTTCTTTATATTATTCTTTATTTCTTGTTAATATGCGACTTCAAGCCTGACATTTAGTAAAACAACTCAGAAAGTTGTTCAAGGATCTCATTTAAACACTTGATACAAGGCTCAGTAATACATATTTTTATATAAATAAATTAAAAAAAAATGTTTCTCACACTCACACCAATTATCTAGCCCCAAGAAAAGCTTCCTTAAGAAACTCGAGAAATGGTTAACTAGACAACGAATAAACATACTTAATATACTTAAATACATACTTATTATACATAGGAAACACCCAGACCCGAAACAATTTAGAAAAACAGGTATTTCTAAATTGATCCGACCGGGGATCGAACCCGGGACCTCAGAGATGGCGACACCATGAAAACCGGTGTGCACGCCACTCGACCAAGGAGGTCGTCAACAAATATAATTAATACTCTAGTAACAATAATCCTATAATTTAAGTATATAGGCCTTGTTAAGTCACTATGTTTTTAACAGGCCTAAGGCTAAGGTTTCAGAATTACCTCTTTTTTAATGGGTTTTGATAAAAGATTTATAATATGTTTTCCTAATTACTTAAAATTTATAAACCAAAGAATAATGCCTTGCTTTTATTTATCACCTTCTTCGAATAATTTATCAAGATATGAGTGTTTGAAATAAGGTAGGCCTTATTTGTATCACTTACCTTATATAATATGTGTATTTTGTCTTGCTTGCTAAGTGCTTGCTATACGGGTGGGCATTGACAGAACAACTGGCAACCAAAATAAAAGCCTGTCAAACGGAATTGAGAGAAGTACAATAGGTGTTAAAAGAAAAGACCGAGAAAAATTAAAAGACATTAAAAGTCATTTTAAATTCAAGAATGCATACATAACATACAAACAACAAAAGTGGAGATGGATAGGACATATGACAAGAGAGAAAAAGGAAAAATGGACAAGGCTAATAACAGAATGGTACCCGCTAGACTGCAATAGGAACAGAGGAAGACAAATTATGAGATGGGAAGATGATATCAGGAAAATAGCGGGTCCAACATGGAGTCGAACGGCAAGGGATAGAATCAAATGGCGATCTTTAGAGGAGGCCTTTGTCGGAAGACCGAAGAAGTTATTAAAATAACTGTGTGTGTGTGTACAATATGTATAATATGTAGTAGGTGTGTGTATGTACACACGGCGGCAGATCAACCTACCCAAACCT
This sequence comes from Eudonia lacustrata, assembly GCA_947562085.1. Classification (NCBI taxonomy): domain Eukaryota; kingdom Metazoa; phylum Arthropoda; class Insecta; order Lepidoptera; family Crambidae; genus Eudonia; species Eudonia lacustrata. The sequence goes on from OX387334.1 coordinate 13,278,910, forward strand.
GTCAAATTTGTCCAATGAATATTGATCCTTATAACCAAATAATAAAGTTCAAAATTGATTGTAGAAATTTGACAGTTTTGGTTTTGATTGATCTGCCGCCGTGTGTACGTTAGGTAGCCAGGCGTAATATGTACTAAGTGTGTGTACGTAGGTTAGGTAGCCAGGCGAACTAACAAGCCCTGCCCTACCACCAACCAAAACGCGTACACAAACGTATACCTGCCGCTGGGAATCAAACCCGGGACCGACCTCGGAGTGCCGTCGTACCACTAGTCCACAGGACCGGTTTACTAGGTTTTTTTTTGTATTAACGGGTAAGCACAGTGCCTTGATCTCACCTGATGTTAAGTGATGATAAGGCCAAAGATGCAAGCGCACTTCACCTGGGATCCTCAACTACTGAGGCACTGGCTATCTTATCTCTAGCTGCCGGAACACAGCAATGCTACAAACATTGATGTTATGGCGACATATTTAGATAAGATGGTGGTAGTTAGCCAGGCAGGCAAACAAGCCCTACCACCAACCAAACCGAGTACACAAACATGTACCCCCCGCTGGGAATCGAACCCGTCTAAACCGGTGGTCTTAGCCACTAGACCACAGAGGCGGTTAAATAAACAACCAAAGGTAACAAAAACAACGCCTTCAGCGTATATACTCAGTTTGCTTTATCACTGCGTGTGTGCGGTTACCCTTAAAATATTCCTATTACAAACAAGCCATTGGGAGAAACTGGAGTTATGGCATATATTTTCACGATTGAGCTTCATTAATTGTGAAGAAAGACCTCCTTTCTTAACTTTATGGTTTTACTGTGTTACTTAGCAATGTTGTTTTTTTACATGTCTTGTTTGTCACTTTAAAATATATATTCTTTGATGCTTATTATCGTAGAGCTTTAATTTATTAGTTTAATTCCGTGCGTTTATTTATGAACTAAATAAAACTTCACATGGTAGCAGAGCGTAGAGTTCAAGTGTAATAAATAAAATATGAAGTTTTCAACGTAAAAGGAATTTAAACAAAACGGGTATGTCAACTATACGTATTAAAGTAGGGTTGGAAGCCCTCGATAAAGAGAACTATGACACCTGGCGCATACACGCCAGAGAATACTTAATTAAAAATAAGCTATGGAAAAATGTGTCAGAGTATCCGAAAAAAGACGCGACACAAGCCCAACTCGACGAAGACGAACTAGCGAAATCAGAGCTGATGCTGCTGATAGCACCTGGTGAACTGAGGCAAGTTAAAAACTGCAAATTTGCTAGAGATGTCTGGATAACCCTCGAATCAATATATGCAAGCAAGGGTCCCGCTAGGAAAGCTACTCTTTTAAAACAGTTAATTTTAGCAAAACTTGATGAAGGCGATGATATACGCGAACACCTAAATAGAATGATGGACACAGTCGATAAATTAAAAGACATGGACATAGACATCAACAGTGACCTACTTTCTATAATGAAGTTGTACAGCCTCTCTCCTAATTATGAAAATTTCAGAACTGCAATCGAATCTCAAGATTCGCTGCCAGATCCTGAAAAGCTAAAAATTAAAATTATTGAAGAGAGTGATGCTCGTCGCCGTGATGTCCCTGGTACAAGCAATTCCAGCAGCACTGAAGAAGTTTTCTACGCCTTTTGCAAAATCTGCAAAAAGAAAGGTCATGACACATCAAAATGTTGGTCGAAAAATAAAAATACCAGCAAAAAGAATAGAAAACCTAAGAACAGTTCATGCACACCAAACAAAAGCGAAACAAACCTCTACAGTTGCTACTTTATTAGTGAAAAAACAAAAGAAAGCTGGATACTTGACAGTGGATGCACATCGCACATGACTTTTTCGGACAAACCCTTCGTTGAAATTAACAATATATCAAAGACTTTACGACTAGCGTCAAAAGACCAAACTGCAGATATAAAAGGTTCAGGTCCTGCAGAAATTGAAATTAAAGAAGGAAGAATATCTTTAACTGATGCACTTTATGTACCAAGCTTGTGTGCTAATCTCCTCTCTGTTGGAAAAATTACTGATAAGGGATTGTCTGTCTTATTCACGAAGAATAAAGCAATAATTAGAGATCATAAGCGAAAAGTACAAATGGAAGCATTAAGAGAAGAAGATGGCCTTTATTACCTGAAAACTAAAAATAATAATATTAGAAGACATAAAGCTAATGCTGCAGAAGCAGAATGTAAAGATGACCAAAAACAATGTGAGCCAACAGATATTAAGCAATGGCACTGCAAAATGGGACATATGAATGAAAAAGACATGAAGCTCGCCTTGAAGAATGAAACCCTAATTGGACTCAATTTTGACAAGGATAGTTCTTTAGGAGAATGCGAAATATGCATACAAGGAAAACTGACCAGAGTTCCCAGCAAGCCATCTGACAAAAACACCTCACGTACGACTGAACGCCTTGAAATCGTCCACAGTGACGTGTGTGGTCCATTTAAGCAACCTTCCCTGAACGGTAACAGATACATCGTAACTTTTATCGATGACTACAGTAGATACTGTCGAGTATATTTCATTAAAAATAAGAACGAAGTGTTGCAAAAATTCATAGACTACAAAGCAGAAGTCGAAAACTTTACAGAAAATAAAATTAAATGCTTACAAAGCGATAATGGTACAGAATACCGAAACCAGAAATACGACTCGTTTCTGAAACAACACGGAATAGCAAGAAGGTTATCAGCTCCATACACTGCTCATCAAAATGGCATCGCGGAAAGGAAAAATAAAACCCTAATTGAAAAAGCGAGATGCATGATGCTGGGATCAAAAGCCCCTAAGTGTTTATGGGCAGAAGCGGTTTATACTGCTAATTATTTGTCAAACCGGAGCATTAATCAAAATATAGATAACCAAACACCATTTGAAAGATGGGTGGGAAGAAAACCCTGCGTAAACCATCTCTACGTATTTGGTGCTAAAGCATTCGTCCTAAAGAAAGGTAAACGTGAAAACAAATTTTCGTCAAAGGCTTTACCTGGAATGTTTGCTGGCTACTCCGAAGTCTCAAAAGCGTTCAGAATCTATGTGCCATCAAAGAAAAGTACAATGATTTCCAAAGATGTTCGTATTCTGAAGAAAATGTTTTACGATAACGAACAAAATTCACCAAACCTATTGTCAGATCACAAATCAAACAAAAATGAGTTGTTTTATGACATCGTCGCAAATGAAAACGATATAGACAACATAGAAGATCTTGATGAACCAAATGAAAACGAACCATTTTATGACATCATTGAAATCGACGAGAATGGAGAAAACTTATCAGATCAAAACCATGAGATAGAACCTGTTGTCGATGGGTCCATACAAGAGCAAGAGGAACGGAGGCCATACAATCTCCGTAATAGGTGGGAGATAAAAATTCCGAAAGGACTTGAGGACTATGTTTTGGCAGCGATGAATACCGAAAACGAAACAGAACCTCAAACATTTCAAACTGCTATCAACAGCAATGATAAAACTAAATGGTTAGAAGCCATGCAAAGTGAAATGAAATCATTAAATGAAATGAAAACCTGGGAACTAGTCACCAACCTAAAAATCGCAAACCTCTGTCTTGCAAATGGGTCTACAAAATTAAAAGAAATCCTGATGGTACTATCGAGCGTTATAAGGCAAGACTTGTAGTGAAAGGGTTTTTACAAAAACCTGGAGTTGACTATCAGAAGACGTTCAGTCCAGTCGCCCGACTAAGTACGATAAGAGCTGTCTTGGGGATAGCCGCTCAAGAAGACCTGGTGCTGCAGCAATTCGATATTTCTACAGCATTCCTGAACGGAGCTGTAAACGAAGAAATCTATATGAAGCAACCAGAAGGATTTGATGATGGTACTAAGAAAGTATGTAAACTGAAAAGAAGCCTCTATGGTTTAAAGCAGGCTCCACTATGCTGGAACGATTGCATATCAGAGTACCTAATAAGTTCAGGTTTCAAGCAAAGCGCTAAAGACCCTTGCCTTTACCTACGTAAACAAGTTTTGATTGCGCTTTACGTAGATGACGGTTTAGTTGCTTCAATTAATGTAAAGTCTGGAAAAGAATTTTTAGAAGAGTTACAAAACAGATTTAAAATAACTACAAAACCGGCTTCGTATTTCCTCGGACTTGAAATAAATAAAACCTGCGAAGGCAAAATAACTCTTAACCAAAAGTCATACACTGCGAAGATTTTAGAAAAATTTGGAATGGCCAACTGTAAATCGACTCCAACCCCGGCAGTAAAATCTGACAGAGATGAAGAAGATGATGATTTAGATTCTTCCTTTCCCTATCGTCAAGCCGTCGGAGCTCTAGCGTACCTGATGGTCGCTACAAGGCCAGATATAAGTTATGCGGTGAGTGTGGCATCAAGAAACTTAGAAAAACCTACAAAACTTGATGTAATTAGAGTCAAGCGAATTTTTAGATACCTTAAGGGTACCATAACAATGGACTTGTTTTCGCTAAAAGCCGGGAGAAGAAGCTAATATGTTTCAGTGACGCTGATTTTGGTGGCGACACATCTACGGGACATTCAACATCGGGAATGGTTTTCCTGTTCTCTGGCCCTATTATGTGGAAAAGCCAGAAGCAACCAACAGTTGCAATCTCGTCAACAGAGGCGGAACTTGTAGCTCTAACTGAAGCTGCGAGAGAAGCTCTATGGCTAAAAGAACTCCTAGAGGAATTAGTAGGTGTGATTGAGAAGCCAGTCATTTACGTCGATAACGAGTCTACAATCAAGCTCTCTGAGAATCCATCTTATGAGTTTCACAAAAGAACGAAACACATAAAAATAAAGCACTTCTTTATTCGAGAATGTCTGCAGAATGGTGACTTCGTTATTAAGCAAGTTTCTACTGATCTCCAACTGGCAGACATGTTTACTAAGCCCCTTTTCGGACCAAGGCTAACTATGCTAAGCCACAGAATTGGACTACAAGACTCCATTCTAAAAAGTAATGCGGGTGTGAAGAAAGACCTCCTTTCTTAACTTTATGGTTTTACTGTGTTACTTAGCAATGTTGTTTTTTTACATGTATTGTTTGTCACTTTAAAATATATATTCTTTGATGCTTATTATCGTAGAGCTTTAATTTATTAGTTTAATTCCGTGCGTTTATTTATGAAATAAATAAAACTTCACATTAATTCTGCCAAGTTTTGGTATTTATTGGGGTTTTTGGAATGGTATTTATTGTTGGCTGCAAATATCGTTTACAGTGTAGTCGTTTGTTATCTTCATCGTTCTTCTTTAACTTACCTATGATTTGCAACAGCTGATCTCAGGCCATTCTCCATAAACCAATACAAGTTATGGATTTTAACGACTGCTTTAAAGTAGATTTAAATTAAAAACGATGTCTGCCGTTGGATTACTGACGTGAACCCGTGCATAACACAATTAATACCATGCGTTAGTTAATTAATACCATTAGTTTCTGAAACTGATATTATTTGTGTTAGTGCAATAATAACAATCTTTTAAAAATATCACCATCACTATCAGCTCATTTTATGTCCCCACTGCTGGGGCACGAGCCTTCCCTATGATAGGATAGGGAGAACGGGCCATAAACCACCACGTGGGCTCAGTGGGGATTGGAGGTTGTTAACGACTGCTAATGCAGCCGGGACCAACGGCTTTACGTGCTTACCGAAGCACGGAGGAGCTCAAGCTGATAAATTTTTGGTCACCCATCCGGTAACAGGCCTTTGTGAAAGTTGCTTAACCCCAGCACTCGCAGATTAGGCGCCTTAACTGCGCTATCGAGCTCCTCATACAAAAATATACATTGTGATAATATCTGCTACACACTAACAAATTGCACGTAAATCTTTGTTGTTTAGTTGTTTATAAATATCTCAAAAGAATAAATAACGTAGGCGACAGTAAGTCTCAGTCATTTTACTAAGAAATAATTCAGCAAACAACTCGTTACCAGGAAAGCGACTAATCTTATCTGACGGGTTTTATAAACGCTCTCATTCAGATTACTATAAATGTATGTCCTGATAAGTAGATACTGTAATTACCTGCCTCTTTTAACTACCTAATGGTTAGTTAGTGAAACGACCACTCTCAGACCCAACTCGGGTTCGTCTCCGGGGGGGACACATGTTTGTTTGTAGGTACTCTGTTACAGCTTGAATGAATTTGTTGGCCAAGTCTATATATACTATATATACAATGATATTTTTAGTTTATACGAAATCTGAAAACCGTTTGTTCAGAATCAGTAATAAAATCGATTTCAATATTTTTTATACCATGTTACATTTTGACGAAATAATATTTACAAAATCTCAAATAAATTATTCCCTACTAAAAACACACAACCGGGCAGCACAAAAAGCTTGTAACTTCGTGAGTTTTTAAGATATTATATTTTTTTTGTACGTATTCTTTAAATGAAAATATTTGACCCGTGTTTCGGTTTTCGTATAAACTAAAAATAAGGTTGTATAAAGTTTACAGGGATTTTGAATGTAATTAAAACAATTATCATCAATCATTATTATTATTATTATTATTTCACAGTAATGTTTTTATATAGTAATGTTTAATAATGTAGGTATTTATATGTTTTATTGTATTTCAATTTTAAATTTAATCTCAATATGTTTTTTAATTAAGTTTTCAATGTTGTTTTTTTTAATTCAATTTTCAATGTTCTTTTAATTTATTTTTCAATGATTTTAATTATTTTTTTAATGATAATTTATTTATTTTTCAATTGTATTTAAATTTAATTTTTCATACATATATTAGGTTAAATAGCTATATTTGCTTTTATAAGCTTTATGGTACAAGCTGTGGCTTCCATTAAGTAATTGATTTGTGTTTAGCTATAAGTATTGATTGTTATTTTTTCTTAATGATAATGAGAATGAAAGAATAAAATACAAGTTTTGTTGGAAGTCCTTAAAATAAATAAATAAATAAATATAATCTAATTTAAGTAATTTAATTTGATATTGTAACTTTCCATCATTTTTCTTTTTATTGTATAGGTACTTAACTTAATTGTCAGATTATTATCAAGTACTAGCGGCCGCTTGCGGTTTCACCCGTGTGGTTCCCGTTCCTGTGGGAATATCTGGAAAAAATGTGTATAAAATGTATCCTATGTGTTATTCCAGGTCATAAACTATCTGTATGCCGAATTTCATCCAAATCCATCCATCCGTTGCAGCGTGAAGAAGTAACAAATATACGAACGTACATACACACAAACTTTCGCATTTATAATATTTGTAGAATTAGTATACATTTTTGACATGTATAAGTAATTTTATTTCTCAATTTGATTTATATTTAATTTGCAGGTTAGTATTTTGATTATTTTAATTTCCGATTATATTAATTGTATTGTTGTTATGGAATAAATGAACTATGAACTACTCATATTGGTTTGTGGTAGGACTTGCTCAAGTCCGTCTGGCTAGCTACTAACATCTTGTATAAATGTCGCTACAGCATTAATCTTAGTAGCATTGTTGTTTCGAAACTTAAGAGATAAGATAGCCAGTTCATCAGCAGTTGAGGATTCCAGATGAAGTGCGCTTCCATCTATAGCCTTATCTAAGAAGCAGCAGTGCTATTCTCTAAGCAAAACAGCGTCGACCTCGACATTGAACTCGCTCATAAGCTGCAAACGAATGTAGACTTTATTACTATTAAAAGTAGGTTGAAATTCGTTTGCAAGTTATGAGAGTTTAACGTCGAGTTCGACGCTGTTTTGCTTAGAGAATAGCGCTGCAGATAAGAAGCCAAGATAATTGCCAAATACAGTCAGACTTATGCATAACTGTTCTATATGTTTAAGGCAACGAACTTCTCACTTAATTTTTTTTTGTTTAATTTTATCGATTACACCTCGCTGGGCAAGTGGCAATGCGCTTGGTCTGATACCCGAAGGTGCCGGGTTCCATTCCCAGGTCGGGCAATGTGTTTCCCATTTCTCGATGCATAGCCCGGGCTTGTGATCACCAACCCGCATCTGGCAAGCGTGGCGATTGAACCAATACACATCAATTGTGATGACTTGCCCACGCTAGGGTCATGCTGTTTAATTCCCTTGTGCGGAGCCATCTCGAGTACAGGTGTATTATCTGGAACCCAATGTATAGTGTGCATTCTCAACGGGTTGAAGGAATTCAGCGTGCGTTTACAAGGCATTTGGCATATATATCCAGTGGCATTTCTCACCGATGCACGTATGCTCAGCGTCTGGACTTTTTTAGCATTCAGCCACTTTGTACCCGTCGAAAACTGTATGATATGGTTTTTCTGTACAAGGTTGTAAACCACAGCATAAGATGTCCGGATATTCTTGGACGCATAGGTTTGAACGTACCTTATAAATTGCCGCGTCATGCTATTACTAAATTATTTTCAACGCCACTTGTAAAAACCAATCTAGGTCATAATTCTCCAATAGCTAGAATGTGTAATGAATATAACATGCTTAATGGTAGGGTAGATAATCTGGATATATTCCACGATTCTTTGCCCTCCTTTAAGAAAAAGGTGCTGGAACTACTTGCATAGTTTTAATTATTACATAGGGTTGTTTGGAATGTTTTTGTTACCTATATATATTTTTTATGTCTTAATTTTTAATTATTTTTTGTAACTTAAAATTTTGGTGTTAGTTATTCTTTAAATTGTAGTTTTAAACTAAATTTGAAAATCTTGTTAGAAGAAGTTATTGGCAAATGTTGTACGTACCTATTATAGGTGTACATATCAGTATTTGTCCTCTGTGTATGTAACCATGTCAATAGTAAATAATATGTACACTGTTGGTATGTCTAATAAACAAAATAAAAAAATAAAATAAAATGACTTGATTTCAATAATGGCGACCTTAGCCCAGCAGTGGGACAATCATAGGCTATTTACTTTTTTTTACTTTGTATCGTTTTACATGGAACCTTAAAAATCGATCTAGTAAGTGGGTAATAATAAAAGTAACAAATGAAAATAATAATGCCAATATATTTATTTACACTCAGTTATAGTAGGATCTTATTTTTATTAATAATACATACAATAATAAAATACTATCTATCTGTAATATCATAAGAAAAGAAATAGTTCGCGGAATCATATTGCGTAGGTATTCATTTATTTATTACAAAAATAACCTAAAATATTAATATTTAAATTAAAAACGACCAACCGCTGAACATTGCATATACTCAAATACACTATTTATTTTTACAAATCTCTATTCTAACTTTATATAAACTATAACTTCCAGTTTTCAAAATAACAATACTCTAGAAAATGTATTTTTATAATATTATCATGGAATAAAATTGCTTGTTTTGCCACGAATGTATAAAGGTTTGATTATCTATCTTCTTATATGATTGGCAACACTTGAAACAGATCACCTAAAATATATCTTTTTAAATGATTTAGACAGTGACAACACTTTAAAATAATCTTCTATAAATTGAGTGTTGCCATTCATCGACAAACAAACACCATCATAATTTAACTGTTCTTAATTAAGGTTTATATTTATTCCTTTTATTACGGTAAGGCAGAATTCTCATAGCAAATGACATTTTAAACATAAGCATTTTAAAAATTACATATTTTAATGAAAAAATTATTAAATTTTAGAGCAGCTTTGTGGCACATACGTAGTTTGTTTAAAGAACAATAAAATCATCAGTGACGCGGTTGGTAATGTATGACGAAATAAAATGCTATGAAAACTCTTGTCACTTTTAGTACTTGAAAAATTATAATATATTTTTTATTGTGTACTACACAACCGTCTTTTAACAAACAGAACCAGCTTTACCGCCGGACGGTGCGGACTTATGCCCGTCTTCGCCAACGTCACCAATGTTTTAGGTAGCCTTAGGTGACAGTTTTATTCAGGCGACCATCATCTATAATTGCTTACACCTAAATCTTAGGTTGAATATATATAATAATTTTATATGAAAAACAAGTGCATATAAACAAAGGCCCACAAAAGATTTTGGTGTGGGTGAAAGCAGGCACCAATCCCCTTTAAGTAAATAACCTTTCTGCAGCAGTCATCGAGTTATGCTCTCCATGTGAGATGCAGTCACAAAACATCAATCTCATTTACAACAAAAAAAAATGGAAAACCAAAGACAAAAACTTCAGAACATGATACATGATATAACATGTTATCTCATGGATCCTATTACACGCTTCGCGATAAGATACTCGCGATAAGATACTCGGAATAATAGGACAGTTAACAACAACGATAATTCATTCCAGAACATTCACTGCTTTCACAAAACGCAGGCTAAAGTTAGACAATGCTTAAAACAGATGCTGTCCCTTTTAGCTTAACCTTTTAGACAAAGACACAATATTTTTTAACTTTAAACACTGTTTTGTAGTACAGTCGGCGGCAGATCAACCTACCTAAATCTGTCAAGTTTCTCTAATGAATATTGATCCTTATAACCAAATAATAAAGTTCAAAATTGATTGTAGAAATTTGACAGTTTTGGGTAGGTTGATCTGCTGCCGTGTGTACAAGGGTAAACGCATAAATGACATCACGTAACAGTTCTTTAAAACAATAACCTATTTTTTGTTTGACATATGCTTGAATTTTTATAACCTAAAAAGTTTTAAATAAACAATCAATTGACAGAACACAGTAGTGACGTCATAGTTGGCCATTCCCATACAAATTCTATAAAAAAACCGTCTTGACAGATTAAACTAGTCAACTAGGTACCCAAATTAAATTTAGTCAAAAATGTGTCACTTGGAATGGGAGCAGACTTTAAGTCCCTCGTGTGCTTGCTGATAACCCGACGATTGGTGAAAATACAACTCCGATTTTACTTTTATTTATAAACATATTGCAAATAGTTAAAAACCATTTTCTACGAGGGGGATTTGAACTGTTACACACACACTATTGGGAAATTACACTATAATACTAGATTGCAACATTGGATTGGCCGTACGATATTGAACCTTTGCCTTTTAAAAATACGATTTTATACAAGATGATCTTGGTTCAAAAATGAAAGTTATATCTACTCATAATTCGCAGAAACTGAATGTTATTGATCTCTTTTAATGAGCTTCATGTACGCTCATTCGTCCATCGCAAACCGACACAACTTCAGAGTATATAATAATGTATTCGTCGCCGGTAATTTGGTGTCATAAGGCCGATTTACACATGGCAGTTACTAGCAGCTAACATTCTAAAGTATACACGACACCAAATTCGTGTATAAATATAAGAAAATAAATTTTAATTATAGCATTCTAAAATATACACAGGTAAGTTTTGTATGGATGCGACCAGGGGTGCGATTTATGGATTGATGACAAAAGACTATAAATACTGGAACTCTCGTTTTCGAAATCACCGATGACTATTTTATCACTGAAAGTACCTAAATAAAAAAAATGAAAAAAAATATGATTGTATTAATAGTATATTAACAACTTCCCTGTCCCATGAGCCACATGTGATACATAACAATTGATTAATTTATTGTTTTAATTTTTGGACAGCGAAGTTGTTAAGAGTAATTTTTAACAGGATTCTTACCATGTTTATTATTTGTGATCATGGTAAGAGTCCTGTTAAAAATTACTCTATTGCAAGTAGTTTAAATAGTGATTTATATGTAACATTTACTTTCAAAATTACTGGTAAGAATAAAAAATCGCACCCCTGGCCTTGTATACTCTAGAATTACGTAACTACACGCACTATACATCAAAACAAATCAAAATAGGTAGAGTTTTTTCTAGTAGTCATTATTACGTCATAACCAGTGATCGGATAATCGGATGCATATTTATTTAAAGTTAATTTTTGGCTAGGAAATTATGGAAGCGGCTTCTTAAAACATGTTTTAAAACATAAATCCCGGGATTCCAGAAAATTCGGGAATGCAAAACTATTCTGTAACATGGTGTGGAAATGACTTTTCTAGCATGTGTATTTATTTATTCCGAAATCCCGGGATTTTTTTAGATACAAAAGTGCATTACATAACAGCCAACACCTTAACTTTTATATACATCCGATTATCCGATCACTAGTCATAACGTTGTAAATAGTATGGATAACCCCATATAACAAAAACAGTATGAAAAAATATACTACAATTTTTTATGAATTTCAAGTGATTATTGTTTTTTAAGGTACAGACTCCTGCGCATCACACTATCCAAACCTTTAAATTGTTTCAATAAATGTTCAACCATATGACATAGTAATAAAGTTCAAAGTCTATTGAGAAATTTTGACAGTGTCTGTTGGTCTGATGGACAGGCGTCTGTACATTATTTTTCATAAAAAATATCTTAACAATTTTTTTTAGGAATCGGTGTATCCATGCTATGTCAACACTGCAAAAACCTACTAAAAAAACTGTACCCACCCCGATCTACGTTCATCAAACAGTACGCCCGCCGACTGTAGACCAGTTCGGCAGATCGGCGCATGCGCACAGCAATGCCGGCAAATGGCCGAACGCAAACCGGCGCTTAATAGTACGGATGCTATAGCAATGTGCGGATTTCCTTGTGGATGTGGCACAAGTAGTCGACGTAGGAGGCGCTGCCGTCGACGCCGCGGTCTTCCACCAGGAAGTGCCTGAGCACCGCCTCTAGCTTGTCGTGTTGCCGCATCACGGTTAACTGCAACAGATTCAGGAAGATATAGCTTGAGAGTGACTAAATACGCGGTATACACCACGTGCTTTACAAATAAACAAAGAATAAGCTCCAAATAGTTATTCCGTGTTTTGTTTCTGTCTAGTAAGCGTCAATTCAAATTAGAGTAAAAGAGACAAAACATGGAATTCGAAGCTTATTTTTTGATTATTTGTAAGACCCTTAAACCTTTTAAAAAATATGAGATAAAGGAACAGTGACATTTGTTTTGTGATTTTTAGGAAGATTTAGACCCAATTTTTACATACTCCGTTGTTACAAGATACATTTTTTTTAAATAAAAAAAATCAACCTGTCTTATGAAGTTCTCGGTAGTTTTTGTTAGCTCAGCAGTCAGAGCTTTGAACCGGTAATCCAAGGGTCGTGGATTCGATTCCCAATCGAGCATACTGAAACTGGTTGATTATTATAATAAAAAAAACTCTTGTAACTACACACAGGGTGTTTGGTAATACCTGTTGTATAATCCCGAACATGGTAGATAGGGCACAGGTCGTAGAATCCCGGAGAATTTTAAACATACCAGAAATGCACCTTTTTTAAGAGAGATTGCTGATTGCCTCAAACGGCATTTTCAGCGTCACCAGGCTTTTTTGGGGGCGGCAAGGTATGGTTGAAACGAATAACCTTCGAAGGTTTTCTAAAGGGAACGGCATCGCACATTTAAAAGTGCGCGTCCCCGTGCCCTATTAGATTCTCCGAAGGGTTCGGATCGGATCGGAGAAAAGCACCACGTGGCCGTGGCCTGTTTGTTACTAAGTAAAATTGTTAAGTGACAACCCTAGGTCCAGCTGATACATTGTTCTTGTTCTTCAACTTCATGATTCAAACAAAACATGTCAGGGTTGAATAAAAATAATGTAATAAAATATATTTGAGGATTTGTATGGAAAAGTAAATCTTCATAAATATGATTATGCATAAAATGTTTATATAATTTTTAACGCAAATTTTGTTGCGAACAAATTACAAAAACACAAATGTTGAAAATATTTCCACGAGCAGGATTTGAACCCGCACCCTTCTGACATACCGGGTCAGGTGCTCTCCCAATTGAGCTATCGTGGTTCTAACCAGCCCGCCGAAATTATTCTTTTTGGTTGCATGGATATGTCTCGGGATTATACACCAAACACCTGTATAGCATTGTGAATACAAAACAAAGCTAAAAATCACATCTCTATCCCTAAAACTGCATGGAAACGTCCCCGCAATAATATTTTTATTATTATCATATTGCCACATTAGAACAACAAAAAAAATCTGTAAACAAACAGTAAAATTCACAATCCAATCTGAAAACACGAATTAGCGCCCATCAAAACCTCAAATCACAATAACACAATACACATTTGGGAGACAAATCACTAAAGCTCTAAGGCTCATTAAGTGTATGGTTAAGGCTTATTATTGCAGTTGTGCAAACGAGACGCCTGTAGCGGCGTATATATGTATGTATGTATATACACGCGTCTCGTTCCCACAGCTGCTATAATATTACTATTAAGGTAAGTAAGTAACAGTAAGGCCTCTGTGCGAAGTAGCTAAGCGGTGTGCGCGGAAAAAATCCACCAATAGGATTACTACATTTCACACCGCAAAGAAAGGCAGCAATTCTATTGGTTGGTTTTCCCTTGCACACCGCTAAGCTACTAGTAGAAATCCCTGAACGACTCCAAAACAACATATAAAAACTAAAAATAATATCATTTAATGGTGGCACTTCACATGGCTATTTGTATTCGCGTATTTGCCATATTTGGCAAATAATTGCCATGTGTTGTAGGGCAATTATTTGCCAAATATGGCAAATACGCGAATACAAATAGCCATGTGAAGTGCCACCATGACGATATATGGTTCTAGTATCAAAGCGTGAGTGTCTGTCCCTTAACTTTAAGATTGGAGAAAAGTCGACCTTCTGTACTAAGTAACAAGTAAGCCCTTCGATCGATCGATTATATTATATGCTACCACACTCTTATCTAAATATGTCGCCATAACATCAATGTTTGTAGCAATGTTGTGTTCCGGCAGCTAGAGATAAGATAGCCAGTGCCTCACTAGTTGAGGATCCCGTGTGAAGTGCGCTTCCATCATTGGCCTTATCATCACTTAACATCGGGTGAGATCAAGGCACTGTGCTTACCCATAAAATATAGAAAAAAAAATATGTATAAGAGTAATAAATAATAAAAATATTTAAGTAATATAATAACAGTAATAATATTGTATAATCAAGAGTCAGTTAATTTACAGTTCAAGGTTCTTATGTGCAGTGAAAAGTTTAAGAGACCTTAATATAAGAATGTGTTAATAGAGGCCTACAGCGCAAAAGCGGCCTAACCCACCACTTTTCATATTCGATGATAGCTATTCCAAAGTAATTCACACGTTCTAAAATTTAATACAAAACCGGCCTATCCCTAGTTCTCCCAATCGTTAACAGATGGCACTGTAAAACTACTTTTTGCACATAGTTTTTTTCCTCTGCTGATAATGCATAACTGGCCTAAGCCCGCTTAGGTCATTTTTGCATACGGGTAACACTAAAATTTAGCGGTATCTATAGGCTGACATGAAAGTTGCTATCAAGTCATTAAACGTTAAGTTCATTTTCAATAAATATTGGTTTTAGTAATGGCCTAACCTTATTAAGAGTAATAAAATATTATTTAAGATTATATTCAAAAGTGGTCTAAGCCCCAAAAATAATCTAAAAATGCTTATTTATACCAAAATAAACTACTTCATTCCAAATAATGTATCATAGTAACTGATTTAAACATGCATCTAGACTAAAACAAACTATTAATATAAAAATATAAATTGATTTAAAATTAATGAAAGTACAATCCCCATTATCTTTATACCATTTATCTCAGGTTTAGGCCGCTTTTGCGCTGACGGCCTCCAGATAAACATGATAATATTATTTATTGTAGTACAGATATAAGCATATATATCTATACTACAATAAATAATATTTACATGTTTATCTGACATATTTTTAAATACTGTAATAAGAAAACTAACATCAACAAACCGAAGTGAGAAAACGAAAATAAGATAAAAGCCAATTGTAACCAAAACAACCACCACCCAGAAACCCAGACACGTTAAGCGAAGCGTTTGTTTTATTTCAGTTTAATAATAGCCAAAATAGAAAAGAAAAATCCGCAAATTATTTCGACGATGTTGCTGTTGCCCCAAGCTATTTCATGTTGCCCCAAGACGTTGCCTTCTGCCCCAAAATGTAAACAATCTGGCTGAAACGATCTCTTTCCGCCCCAAGCACTTTTCCCTGAGCGAAGTATTCTGCCTCAGAGTTGTGCAGCTATTTTTCTGCCCATAACCTGCCCTATACAATCTTTCTATAACCCAAGCAAGAACATAGAGTGCAAACTCCATACAAACGGACTATTTGTAAACAAATGCCGCTGCCGCTCGTCAGACAAAGTTATCACAATGCATACTCGTTTAAGACATGGCATAACAGAGGTACGGTAACGCATATGTACGTCGGTGACAGTGAATGCGTCAGTGTAGGAACATACTATGCCGAAATTACGCGACTGAAGTTCGGCATGATTACGCCTGCAATGCTATTTGAATTACTGACGACACAATACTGAAATTACGTTGCGTTATAGCGTACAGCCTAACTTCGGTCGGGCGTAAGTTCAGCGGCAACTTATTCTATAGAGCACACATTATATGCGACCGAAGAACGTTTCGATTGCCTACGAAGATCCGGGGGCGGGGCGTAAATTCGGCACTTATGGTGTGTCATATCAGCCGAATACGTCGGAACGTAAAATCAGCCGCGGAACTTCGGTCGCGTACCTTCGGCATAGTGTGTTTTTACACTCAAAGTTAGCGACTGCAAAAAGACACAAATTTGTAATTTATAGGGGTTTATAGGTTATTTTATATTACAGGAGAGCAAGAAGTACTTTATTTCCGTTTGTATAAAGCTTGTACGATCGACTTATGAAAACGGCTTCCGGCTTTGGCAAATATTTATGAAGTAGTTAATTATCAAATTGTAATATCATGCCATATAAACGTCATTACAAATTAGAGTAAAAGAGACTATACACGGAATAACTATTTCGAGCTTATCATCTATTTATTTGTAAGGCACCAAAAGTTTTTTCTTCTTAATAAACCTTTTAATACAATATTATAATTACAAATGTTCTAACATTGTTTTTCGAAAGTCGACCGTAAACCGTATGCAGTAAAGTCCTCATTTCCCAAGCTTAGACCTACAGCAGCTGTTGGACGGCCTTGTGCGTCTCGAGCAGGTGTTCCGTGTAGGTGGCGCTGCCGTCCAGCCCGCGGTCTTCCACCAGCAGTCGGCGGAACATCGCGTCGCGCTTGTCGTACTGGTGCACTATGTCCAACTGTACACCGCCAAACGTTGTGATTGTAGTCACATTTGACGCATTCACTACCACCTTACGCCCAGAGGAAATCGATGGCACAGTAAGAAATGGGCGTAACTATCTGCGATTGCTAAAGTTAGGCAATTTTTGCACATGCCACCGGATATGACCTAAAAATGTATCATCACGAGTTCCTCCGCGCGCCGGCAAGTAAAGCTGTCGGCCCGGCTGCATTAGCTATCCATAGGAAAGGCTCAGCAGTGGGGTCATGAAAAGTTACCACCGACGCACATATGCGGTTGCCGTATGTACCTTTGCTTGTGTTGAACGCGTACATGCGTTAGTTGTACATGTGACTTTATACCGATATATTATAGGTAGGAAACGGCAGTGAATGCGTCAAATGAGCGCGCCACATGCTGTGCTAAGAAAGAAACGTGGCTTTGTAGCGAGTCATATAAAAGTACACCGAAGAGAGATCCTATAAATACAAAATTATGTAAGTGTCTCAGGTAAAACTACTGTGCTTGTCAGACTTATAGTGTAAGCTAGATTGACCCTTATGCTAAAGGTGTTAAAACCTTACACATTACTGTTAAGTATGTCAATGGGTATACGCAGTCGCTTGAAACGTCACTATGGAGTCAATATGATATTAGTTTTTTTGTTTCATTTAAATAAATATAATAGTATGTTATCTAGAAAGAGTGCAATTATCTCAAGTGGTCAAAATATTAAATAAATCAACGTTACAGCGTTGCACTTTAAAAAAAGTATATTTTGGCCCCTTTCATTAATTTTTAAAGCTATTCATGTCACCTGTATTAAAAATATATTTTTATATCGTTTAACCATACAAATATTCAATACTTATACATATAACAAGTAACAACGACACCTATTGCCCACAGACCGCCCAGAAATCAGTAGAAGTCAGTCTATATCACCTCCCGTTAAAAAGTCTGAGTGCGTCTTCCCTCGCTAAGTCTTCCACTAGGGCGCGCCTGACTTGTGCTAAGATTTCGAAGTCGTCCCGTTCATGCACAACCATCAACTGCATACAGAAAGGCTTTGGTCAATTAATGTTTATGGCGCTCTGCAGACATACCAACTTTGAATTCCGTTTCTTTTTAGAGATAATCAGAATGATTTATTGACCATATAACAAAACAGGACAGGGCGCTATGGCGCTCATTAGGGGAGGCCTATGTCCAGCAGTGGACTAAGATAGGCCGATGATGATTATGATAACAAAACGTTTTTAGCAAATCACATGCACATAGACATAAGACAAATAATCGGACGCAAAGAATAGCACCAACCCATCTCCTCCCGTGGCCGTCGTATAAGGCGACTAAGGGAGAGTATAAGACCCCGTGCATATCGAACAGCACCCTGGGTCGTACCACCACTAGAATTCCCAAGGAGGGTTGGTGTCAGGCCGGCGGCCGGCCGTAAATACATTGCCTAAACTTTTGCAATAACGGACGTGGAAGAAACGGTCATTTTGTGCTGACTCCAAGTAACATGGGACTAGTGGTGCGAGCACGGATCTTACCGATCGATAAATTTATCGGTCGACAAAACCGTTTATCTAACGAATTTTATCTACAACCGCTAGCACGGGACTCGGATCGGTAGGTTTTATCGTGTTCTATTTTAGCGATATTTAAAAATGGCAACACGGCAAGTTTATCGTCCCATTCGTTCATCATTCATTCGAATCTTATATTTTTAAATGTTAGTGATTAAATTATCTTTGTTTTGTGTTCTGTTTCTTATCGTGTAGGGATTTTAAAATAATTTTAATATCATCCATTTATTTATTTAATACTATTTTACTATGTCGGAACCACCAAAGTATCACATTTTCTAGCTAGTCGCTTAAAAAACATCGTAGGTACCTAATATTTACTTATTTTTATTTTATTTTTTGTAAAAAGCCGTCGGCAATTAGGGCACTATGAGCAGCGGTGCTGGGAAATCGAATGTAGACGGGCAAAAGACGACGCACAATAGCTTCAGAGACCTCCTTTACAACTTTGCTAACTGTGCATTGTCCCAACGCCAAGTTATATTCTTGCCTAATGCACCACTCATAACTACCGACGGCATGAAACCGCACAGCGGTGAGGACTGGCAAAAAGTAGATTGTTGAGGTTAGATTAAAAATGTGAAATAGGAAAAGAAAAAACTAAATTCCTGCTACTTACAAGTTACAACAACATGGACGGGCAATCCGTTTGATCTAATCCGTCGGATGGCGCCCCAAATGCTTTCGGTAACCACAAAGGCTATTTCTCGGGATATGCGAAACAACCTCATGAATCAGAATCCATGGGGTTGTTTCTCTGCCTCCGATGGCGCCGGACAATGTTAGTGTTTTCGCGACGTCGTTGTTGCGTCTCTTCTGCAACCAGCAAAAGGTGACCGAAATTCATTTTTTCACGACCGCCCAAGAAAAGTGCAATATTAGTAACTTTCCAATGGTGTCGGAAGCGTCGATAACTTTATCTACCAACTTTTAGATGCCGATAAATTTATCTACATATCGATATAATTTATCCACAAGCAATGTCACTTTTGAGTCCCATGCTAGCTTTTAAACTAAATAGATAAAATTTACAGATTATATCTACGGGTCGATAAAGCAAGTCCCATGCTGCCGATGTTAATTTGTCGACTTGAACTGTCAAATTTTATCGTCTAATGTCACTTTATCAGTCAATAAAAGATCCGTGCTCGCGGGGCAGGGCAGAAAGAAGAAGATGTACATATACATAGACGTGCACATAGAGTTTGTTGATAGCCACTGGGCAGCGAGAGACTTAATGGGTTCCTCAAGCCGTGTGAAGCGAAGTACCGTCAGAGCTTTCTAGAGGAAACGTCATCTCGCACTAGTGCACGACCCCGTACCTACAGATTCTCCGGGAGCGTAACAACCCGAGGGCGCCTCTAAAGGCCTTGGCGGACCTCGGTGGGTAGAACGGGTCGTGGTTGATCTCCGTACGGGCAACTTGCAACTAGCTGTTTTTATATAACCTAAAAAACTGCGCAGTCTTCAACTGTAGTTGCAAGTTTCGATGATTGACAAGTCTTCAGTTGCAGCAACTAACAACTGTTAATAAATAATAAATAAATAAATAAACTTTCCTACACTCACACCAATTATGAAGCTTCGTTATGAATCTCGTTAAATGGTTACTAAACAACGGATAAACATACTTAAAATACTTAAATACATACTTATTATACATAGAAAACAGCCAGACCCGAGACAATTTAGAAAAACAATAATTTCTAAATTGACCCGACCGGGGATCGAACCCGGGACCTCAGCGATGGCAACTCCATGAAAACCGGTGTACAATCCACTCGACCAAGGAGGTCGTCAAATTTGTACTACTTGCGTGAAGTTGCTAGTTTCCCCAAATGGCAAGCATTGACTGTTGTTGTTGTAGTTTATTTAGAATTGTGGCAACCGTATGCTGCAACTGGCAACTTTTAACGAAAACGTTTAAAAAGTTAATAGTTTGTCTAAATTGATAGTCTTTTCTACTTAAGTTGGTCTGTCCGATGAGCGACTTAAAACTTCCGGTCAAAGTTCGCGATTTACAAAAAAATGCCTTATTACATTGAATTACGTTTTAATTTCGTTTGTTTCGACTGTTCGATGAAGTAGTTACTGTAATTTACTTAATTTCACGTCACTTGGCGTGATTGATGTTTGGTGTCAGTCACGTGTCTCATAATAAATAAAAATACATTATTTAAAATATAAATTCTATTAATACTCTAACTAGCAAAGTTTCATAAATACTTTATTGCAATATACAAAGCATAATAAAGTAAATTCGTTAAGGGTGCGCCGACAAAAAAAATGCCAAAAATGCAGTTACGGTTAAGTAGATATAATTGAAAATACTATCGTATTGAATGAACAAAATATATATTTAGTATCATAGGGAACGTGTTTACAATTTGTCAGAACTATAAATTCATAACACGCTATAGTTTTTTCTACAATATCATTTAAAGTTGGGCAAAAATCATGAAAACGAGTGGCGGCGTTTAGTAGATTTCTTATAGTTTATCTAAATTATTGTACCTCTGATTTTGTCTAAACAATCATCAATGGATAAACTACAAATTGCTAGACTACATTTTCGATTCATCAAGTGGTTATTTTATTAAGCACCTTAAATTCCCCATACAAAATTAGTATGGCCGCGCGGCATCAACTAAATATGGACGACGACATTTCAAATAAAACATATGACACTTGTCACTTACGGACGGCGCACCCTTAAGTGTTTCATTTCAAAGCATAAGAAATAAGCATGCCAATCATGCAACAGCCAAGGATAAAATAGAGAAGAATGACAATAGTTAATAGAATTTGGTTGGTCTACATAGTTCAACGTTTTTAAACTAGAGTAACTTTGTGAACATGGTTTTCTAATTGATTTAAATATTTGTAATTTCCAATAAGTTCTTTATTAAAAAGAAAAGCCCTTGCTGTATGAAAAAAACTGTTTTTTCTATCACTTTCTCCCCTCTTTCAATGCCCCAGGCAAGGACATGTGTGCATGACCAATTTTTCAATAGTACTTTTTACCATTTACTTAACCTTTAGCATTTCGTCTTCTAATCGTCGGCATCATCAGCGAGCGCGAGTACCGCCTCACTGGTGGCGTTGGCCAGCTCGGGCAGCTCAGCGACCTGCTGCAACCTGATATAGTATACCAACCTACCTAGTATAGTTCCGTGGTCTACCCGCATGGCGTTGGTTAGCATCACCTGCTACCACCTGCTGTGAGTATAGTGCCGTGGTCTCACCTGCCATGATCCGATCCAGGGGTTTAGATCGGTTTAGATCGGTCTGATCTGAACCCTCGGAGAAGCAAGGGAACGGGGACGCGCTTAGTGCGCCTCTGACGGTGTTTCGATCACACCGCTTGAGGAACCCTTAAAGTTGGTTCTTGCTCGTGGCGCTGGAAATGCTTCCAGAAGAAATCAGTAAACTTTTTCCTTAAAAACCGGTCTTACCCGCATAGCGTTTCGTCTGCGAACCCTGGCATCATCCACCAGCGCGCGCACCACTTCGCTAGTGACGTTGGCCAACTCCGGCATCCAGCCACCTGCTATCCACCTGCTGTGAGGATAGAGTAGTCTCAACCCTACAGCGTTTCGTCTCCGCACCCTGCCGTCATCTACTACCGCTCGCACCGCTTCGCCGGTGGCGTTGGCCAGCTATGGCATCCAGCCACTTTCTATCCACCTGCCATCCACCTGCTATCCACCTAAAAAAACAGGTCTTACCCGCATAGCGTTTCGTCTGAGAACCCTGGCGTCCTCCACCAGCGCGCGCACCGCCTCGCTGGTGGCGTTGGCCAGCTCCGGCAGCTCGGCGACCTGGGTGTCGACGTGCTGCGCGGACGCTACTCCGAACACGTCGCGGACGAACTCGGCGGAAGCAGCGGACCCAACCCATAGGAGCATGTGGACGCCGTTCTCTGTGTAACAGACGGAGGTATAGGTAATGAAACTACTTTGACAAAGTGTTGGAAACATTCCCCGAGCGGGATTCGGACCCGCAACCCATGACATTTTTTTTATATATCTTACGGGTAAGCATATGACTTTTATGTCACCTGATGTCAAGTGTATTTTCTTTACATATAACGTAGGCCACCTTATCCAGCTCGACAGCTCCACACATAGATTGGTTCCTAAAGGCGGTGAACGGGTGCTGCCTGTGTACTCTTGTTCTACAAGTACGTTGTATTGGGCCTAAGTGAGTGAGGAAGCGTGCATGTTTGTGTATCATGTGAATGAGTAGTGGCATTTTGAGGATCGGGAGCGACTGTCATGGGATCATCGGAGTCATGCGAGATGTAGTGTACTGTAGTGATCGGGACTGCTTGGTTGGGCGAGCCTACTGGCAGCCGTCGCGTTCTGCGCTTGAATGTAGTAATTTATGAAGACGCGGAAAAGATAAAAAAACAAGAGAAGGTCTCTCTCGTTTGACATCCGCGCCTACGACAACGTCTATTTGGATTATATTCTATGTTATTATAAAATACATATATCATAAACGCTCCAAGAGTTTATTTTAACAAACGCCCCCGTAATATAAGAGATTACAACCCCATCGTCGGTTGTAACAGTACATACCCAGCAGGTAGACATCTTGTCTAGCTCGACAGCTCACACATCGATTGGTTGCTACAGGTAGTGTTATAAACCAAAGGGAGTCCGTCTTTTGCGATCGGGATGATCGGTCGACGAGTGTGCACGACGACGGTTGTGTGTTCCCGTTCTCATTACGTGTTTTTTGGTATTCATTATATGATCTGGTGGTTTTAGTGACCTAAGTAGGGTTCTCTGTGTATCTAGTTGTGACAGTTTATGCGAGTGTTCCCAAAACTAACAAAGACCAAGGCTCATTGCTGGGCTTTGGCCAACGCGATTGACATAAGAAGAGCGCTCTTCCCGCCACCGCCGTTATTCTGAAGCTGATGAAGGGACACTTGCTATAAATAGATTGTACAGACGCCCACACATCAAGTAATCTAGTCAAATCTATCATACCATCGTGAGAGCCAAGTCAATTGTCAATGATCCTCTCCAATAACGACCTAATACGGAAGAAAAGGATTTTTGACAAAAAATATAGAATACACATAGGATCAAGAGAAGACTGGAGTGTAGAAACTGATGGCATCACTCCATCGGCTCCAGAAAGGAGTCGACAAAGCTCTATGGATTCGGCGTGCACATTAAATGTGCAGACGGGACAGAGAACCAATCCTTTGATGAGGGAATTTTCCGGACCAATTCAAAAATCACAATAATAAAACCATTACATAAAAAAAATAAGAAAACCGACCCAAATAACTATCGTCCAATAGCTCACCTGCCTTCCATTTCAAAAATTTTTGAAAAAGTTATGTGCAATCGCATCTACAATTTCTGTGAAAAGTACCAAATATTTGACGATTTTCAGAATGGATTTCGTAAAAAACGTTCGACCGTTCTGGCAATCTTCAAATACATCCGAGAAATCCTTAACAAAATAAACAACAAAGAATATGCAATAGGTGTTCTATTGGACATGACTAAGGCATATGACAAAGTACAATTTAAAATATTACTTAATAAATTATATGGAACAGGTATCCGGGGAAGGACTTATGATTGGCTTGAATCGTATTTAAAAAATCGAGAACAGTTTGTAGATATTGAATACTACGATCACGACTTAGGAGAAATAAAAACAGTAAGATCTGAACGAAAAATAACTAACGCATCAATCCCCCAGGGTAGTGTCATAGGATGTTTATTATTTCTCATTCATATAAATGACCTCCCAAAAATCATGCAAGAAACTTGTGTGCTGTTCGCAGATGATGTCTCCCTACTGACCTCGTGTAACAATAAAAATGTAAATATAAATACTAAACTATCCTCAATGTTAGATAAAACAATAAACTGGATGAAAGATCATAATCTCGAAATAAACTTTAATAAAACTAAAATCATTAGCTTCCACCCGTCAAAAACCCCCCTTAGACATAAATTTCACATTTAATAACTTAAAATTAGAAACAGTTAACCAATTTACACTACTGGGCATAATAATAGATACTAATTTAAATTGGAAATCACACATACAAAAAATAAAATCACAATTATCATCTTTTGCATACGCTCTCCGTGAGGTCAAAAAAACCACAAACATAGAAGCAGCCCTAACAACATATTACGCATACGCGCATTCGTGGCTCAGCTATGGGATCATCATGTGGGGAAATAGCACAGACGCCCCCAACCTCTTCACTATGCAAAAGAAGCTTATTCGTATAATTTTCAACATTCAAAATACAGAAAGTTGTAAACCGTTCTTTGAAAAATACAAAATACTTACTTTGCCCTGTATATACATTTTAGAAATATGCAAATTTGTAAAAAAATACCCTGAATTTTATAAACGAAGAGAGAAATTAAACTTAAAATATACACTACGATACAAAAATAAATTAACACTTCCTACTTCCTGCCTAAAAATACACGCATCAGGACCTCTAGTAATGTCCATTAAAATATACAATAAATTGCCCGAAACAATAAAAAATATGACTATAGAAAAAAGTTAAGCAAAACAACTAAAACAATTATTAAATAATAAAAACTACTACTACCTACGAGAATTTTTAGATGATAAAAACCTCAAATAATATTTTTATCATATTAATCAATCAATTAGTTAATTTATGTATAAGCTAAATATATAGATTTATCTATACATAATATATATAAACATAATAATCTAAGAAATAAAAAAATTGTGAATACGAGCATAAGGTGACTCCTCGCCTCTCCTACTTGCCGTGCCCTACAGGGTCCATAAATGTGCCTACTTATATTTTTAACTTCTTTGTAACTTATGGAGTGCGATAAAGATATGAATATGAATATGAGATGAACAAGTCGATACCGTTAGGAAGATTCGCCAGTGTCTTCCAGACGAAAATATATGCAATAATGGCATGCGCTGAGATGGCCGAACACCTTACTATTACAGGAAAGATGGCTATCTACAGCGACAGCCAAGCGGCGCTGAAGGCACTAGGCAAGGAAGAGACGACATCAGCAATCGTCAGAGAATGCAAGGAATCATTAAAAAGGCTGGCCGAGAGAACGGACCTGACGATAGCGTGGGTCTCCGGACACGAGGGAAACACGGGAAACGAACAGGCCGACGAACTAGCCAAGAAGGGAGCAAAGGAAAAGTTGGTGGGACCGGAGCCCCGGCTGCCAATAGCGCATAATATCACCAAGGGAATAATAAGCCACAGTATCACAGCAGAAACCAACCGAAGATGGAGGTTCTCGACTGGTATGAGACAGTCGAAGATCTTCATTAAGGGAATGGACATGAAAAAGACTAGCAAACTTATGGGACTCTCCAGAGAACATGAGGCTAGTCATAGAAATCATAACAGGACACTGTCGACATCTGACAGTGATAGGAGTGAAAACCGACCCCATATGTCCGGAGTGCACGGAAAGTGAGGAGACTAGCTGAGTGCCCTATGTACTCACTGATAAGATGGGAGCTCTGGGGTCGGACACATTAGACATAGAGGACGTGAAGGATCTGAAGGTGGAGCAGATAGCTACCAAAATTTACCAAAGAGACCAAAAGATTCGATGGGGCGCCGTGAAAGCTGGATCAACCTTAGCCCTCAAAGGGAAGTACGGAGAAAAGGATGAAGTGGCCCGCAAATAACGCGGGTGGATCGTCCGTTCGGCTGGCGATGTCCCCATAAGAAATAATAATCTTGAGAGCCGCGCATTTTTGGCAGCTCCAGCGTTTTTGATTAGGTTAGGGCAATGTGGCTACTGCGCTTCATGTGACCGCAGCAGGTAGACGCCGGCATCGGCCATCTTGTCGACGGAGGCCCGCAGCAGTTCGTGCAGGGGCAGCAGCGGCGGGACATGTACGCCACGGATAACTCCACGCATCGATTATTTGAGGCTAGAAAACCGCTCCACATTTACACTTGGAGAAACGCCTTACAATTTGGACGAAAACCGCTCAACTTATGCATCTCGGGCCAGCGTCTAACGTACCGAGCGCGTGAACATATACACGCCTGTCTATCGCACGTACTGCGCGTCGACATGCAGTCTTCTTGCTTACAACGCGTCATCGTCTCCATGCAGTAGACGACGAGTTGCTAATATTTCTTGTTCTGTTGCTCAATATAATTACCATTCTTCATTATTCGTGTGTTGTGCTATCGATATCGACCCTGCTACACACTACTTTAAAGTTTATACTGACACCCCCCACCAACCTAACGGTTATAAAGTTAAAGGTGTCAGACATCCTTACGCAAGCACAAGGGACCATCTACGTCAGGTCATAACGCCAGATCAGAACACGCCGGTACGCATCCTTCATCCTGTATTTTTAAGACTAGTGTCCTGTGGACACGTTTAGTCCACTACCTAATATCCAGATAGGTTGCCGGAGCTGTAAGCTCAATCACTTCTCGTGACCGATACTACAGTGTTGTCATAAAAGTTAACCGTCGGGTGCGTGCCAATAGTTGGGTACAGGTGTGTACGTACCCAGCAGGTAGACGCCGGCGTCGGCCATCTTGTCGACGGAGGCCCGCAGCGGACGCGGCTCCCGCGGCAGCTCGTGCAGCGGCAGCAGCCGCGGGTACGTGTACGCCACCGACAGCTCCACGCCCGCCGCCAGCGCGCGGTACATCGCGCAGGACCGGTCGTCGCACGTGATGTCCGGACCTGGGGCGAACACCAGGGGGATTGTATACGACGTGTAACAGAAAGGTGTGCTCAAAATTAAAACATCCAAATCGTATCCGATCTAGGTCTTGCATGCAGAGTTTGTGATGCAATTTTTAATAAAATATTTATATAGTGACTTTATGACGTCACATCAAAATAAACAATATAACTTTTTAAACTGTCATGGTCACTTACATTAGAATAAACAAGTCACACGGTCCTAGTGGTTTAGTAACCTCTGTGTACTAACATTTATGATCACCGCTGCTTGCTTATGCGCGCCTGACGCGCATGACTTCACTAATATAAATATTTGATTTACAATTGCTTGACAAATTAAAGTTAATAATTATGTCTCAGTAACAACACATACGATGATAATGATGATGTTCCTGTGTTTTAAATGTGTATGTGTATTTCTTCTATTTCTATTTCTATACGAGATCTAGATCGGATATACTTTGGATCTGTTCATTTTTACCACACATTTCTGTTACACGTTGTATAGATAGATGTATTTGGACACTGTAAAAATAACAATAAGAATAAATTGCTATTGCTATTTAATAAAATATTATGTAAGCAAACGCTAACACACACTCAAAGACAAATGTTATTTTATAACTTTTACGTATTTAGTCTTAAGTTTTACACAGCAAATAAATTTATTCTTATTTTTATTCTTACTGTACACGCACACCTAAAATACACAATTACAAAACAGAAACAATAACATTTTTTTTTTTGTGTTTTCGTACATGAAATTTATGCGAGAAGTTTCTGGCTCCCGCCCACGACGGCCGACTTTTTCTAGGACCTAAAATCAGACCGATTTTTTTGCGACGGTTTGAATATTGTTTTGGTGACCGTCTTTTCGTAGGAAGTGTGTGTTGCAACTTAGAACTCCATACGTTTCATTTATACCAACCAAAAAATCGGTCAACGATTATCGGACGTGGGGGGGGGGGGCACTTATACTTTTTGGCCGAGGGAGACACATGCAACGTGTAACAAAAAGGTGTGGTCAAAATGAAAAGATCCAAAGCGTATCCGATCTAGATCTTGTATGTAGAGTTACTAAGACATAATATATTAACTTTAATTAGTTATGCATTTTTTAGTTAAATATTTCTGTTGTGACGTCACATCAAAATAAACAAGTCACAGCCCTAATGGTTTAGTAACCTCTGTGTACTTACATTTATGATCACTGCTGCTTGCTTTATTAATATACGTTGTATACATTTCAAAGTACATAAAAGACTGTTACTCACCCCCAACAATAGCATTAGATCGCAACAAGCAGCTAGTATACAGCGGCAGTAGCTTCATCGACTCGGGCAGTACGAGCTGACTCTTCCGTCGACAAACAACATTACGTGTTCTATGATGTTAACTCACCCCCAGCGAGTAAGCAGATACTATACAGCGGCAGCAGGTTTATCGACTCGGGCAGTACGAATTGTCCTTTTTCACGGATGTCGCGGAGACGGTACAGTCAACAGCAAAGGTAACTGATGATTGGTCAATTTTCAAAATATGAAATCAGTATGAAAATCAAAACTTTTTAAACGCATATCGAAGAACCTTCGAGTGTCTACTAGTACCTGCAGATTTTGACTGTAGTTATATAGAAAATACCGACTTACACTATCGAAATTTAATTTTGAAATATAGTATCATCTACTTTTGCTGTTGACTGTACATCTCCATCGTAGACGACTCGGTAGAAGAAAACGCAGTTTGCGACACACTCTCAACTACAATACATACTCGTACACTATGGGTCTTACACATAAACAAAAAGAATAAGCTTCGAAAAGTTATTTAGTGTTTTGTCTCTTTTACTCAAATTTAAAATGACGTTTACATGTCAGAAACAAAACACGGAATAACAATTCGGACTTTAATCTTTGTTCATTTGTAAGGCACTAGGAGACTTCTTGGCGGGAAAGTGAAGAGTCATGTCTGCGGTTTTGTTTTATTTTCTAAAATTTGTGTTATGTCGAATATTAATGTGAAATACTGGTGGATTATTAACCGTTAAGTGTTCGTGAGTGTGCATGAGGGTTGGTTTGGCAAATGAAACAAAACAGTGCAACGGCACTTTTCAAATTCTCTCAAGAAGTCGCGTGAGGACTCAGTAAAGCCCCACATCTTTACTGAGATACTCGAGGGGTTGGGGTGTATATCATTTCTCACTTCTCATTTCTATTATCATTCATCATTATTATGTAATAAAGGAATTGTATATTTAGGTATGACTTGTAAGAAAAATTACTTTGACACTGGCTAAATGTGCTAATCGCACGAAGCCATCAACTAAAGGAAAAAAAAAGGCACTAGGATGTTAAGAGCGTTTACGCCGCACACTAGGGCCGCCAATGAAAATTATAGTATATATATAGGCGTTATAGTTAAAAGTGGCCGTAACGTCTTATTTAACTAAACCATAACATGTGAGGTGTTCATTAAGTGCCGTAAAAATGCTAAATTACTTCATTCAAATAGTTTGTTGAGCATAATTTGATTTTCTATCTCCAATTACTAGATATGTTTTTTTTTTCATTAGTGGCGCTAGTGTGCGGCGTAAACGCTCTTAACTCACCGCCAGCGAGCGCGTCGGATCGCAGCAAGCAGCTGGTATAGAGCGGCAGCAGCTTCATCGACTCGGGCAGGACGAGCTGCCCCGCGGCCGACGGCGACGCGCAGTGGCGGCGGTACGCGGCCAGCGACCGCGCGCACCGCGACGACAGCCCTTCGCGGCACGCCCGCCCGCCCGCCTCGCGCAGCGACCACACCGCTGCCAGGTGACACAACACTATTTATTTATTTATTTTATTTAATAGGACAACCAACAAAATTAACACTAAATTAAATTAAAGTTGTTTTTGTACAAAAAAGGACTTAAGCTAAGTGTCATCTTACTTAAAGGCTGCCACGGCATGCAATGTGGACTAAAATATACTATTTAAACACTATAATTATTCAAAACAAGTATACAATTAACGAAAAAACAAATACAATTTATGATAACCTACTTATATATAATTTTACGCAAATATTATTGCAACAAATTACAATTTGAAAAAATACAATTTATTACAACTGTTCAATAATTATTAGGCGTTACTTCAAGGGACTGCAGTATTTGACGCTTGAATTTCTGTGGTTTGTCTGCGAAGATGTCAGTGTTAAGATGCTTGCAAAGATGGTTATATTGCCGCTGTAATCTATTCATGGTGACGTGGTGACCCACATTGGTCCTACTGCCTTTTACAGAGAAAGGGACATACCTGCCGACTCGCGCAAGCTTATACGGTACATTATATTTATTAGCCGTAATAGAAAGGGACAGTCCGCGATTCCGTTAACTATTTTGTAAAGTAGTGTGAGATCTAACTATATTAATATACTTTATTGTATTTATTTATTTTAAACTTTTGCAAAAAAATATGACAATGCCTGAGGCATTTTCTACTAGTCAAGTTTCTAGTAGTCAGAGGGTGGTGCAGAAATGACATGGGAGGTGCAAATTTTGAGAGACAACAAAAGTGGAAAACGGTAACAAAAAGATTCAAACTTTAAAATATATACATAAATATTTTATAAATTACAAATACATAAAATATTTTTATTAAATATAAATATACCTACATAAATAAGTAATTTATAAATAATTTAAAAATCGGTCGTTAGTGATTGTACACCAAAAAGAAAAAATCATTTACCAAAAACACTAAATACCTACCTGGTGATCTGTATCAAACAACCTTTTGATGGACATAAAAGATTTAAGTTTGAGGGAAGGGCTCCATGAAGTTATACATTAACTTACTTAATAAATAAAAATAATAATAAATTCTCAATAAACTACTCATAGAAACAGTTATAATTACAAATTTTTAACGATGTGTATGTATGCGCGAAAGGGACCTTATATGTGAAGGGGAAAGGGACATTATGAACCTGAAGGTTCACTCTACTGGCTCGCTGCATACCTTGCTTGCTGAGGAAGGTGACACAGGTGTCCAGTTCCATGCTGCGGTAGGCGTCGGCCAGCTGCTGCGCGACTGCCAGCGCTAGGTTAAGGATGCGCAGGCGCCGCTGGCCGCAGCGATGCGTGTACAGCAAAGCCGCCTGGATGTAGACGCCGTCTTCACCGGTTAACTTGTCATCGTGCTTGATCTCGATGCCGATTGCTTTGTCCGCGTCTGTTTATTATTTCACAACTTTTTAGAAAAAGAAAGAATACACACAATAGGTGCTTGAGAGAACGTCAAAGAACAATTTTCTCGTTTTTGATTACATATCAATACTTTTAAACATACATAATAACTAATGAACTATCTATATTTTTCCTTCTGGACCTATTTACCGATGGAAAGTCAAAGTCAGAGTCAAATTAATTATACTTTTTGTGAGCGACGTGAAATTTAAAGGGTTCCTCATGTTGCGAAGATGTAATCGAAACATCCTCAGAGTTTCACCTTCCCCTGCAAGATTCGATTTCGCTTTTCGGAACGAGAGAGGAACAACTTTGCACTCACCTCACCGCCAGCTCTACGTCAGTGGTGAAGAAATGAGCCAGAAAGAAAGAGAGTTGTCTAATAGAATAAGTTTAACACACTACACTGACCGATAGCTGCTAACTCCACATCCGTAGTGTTGGACATGAAGAAGTGTCCGTAGAAGTCGGTGGCGCGCA
The DNA here is from genome assembly GCA_947562085.1 of Eudonia lacustrata. Lineage (NCBI taxonomy): Eukaryota > Metazoa > Arthropoda > Insecta > Lepidoptera > Crambidae > Eudonia > Eudonia lacustrata. The sequence goes on from OX387334.1 coordinate 13,311,074, forward strand.
CGCCGGTGCTGGCGCGCACGCGCATGACGGCGTCGTGCGCGGTGGGCCGCGACAGCACGCGCCGCACGTCCCACGCCAGCCGCGGCCCGTCCACCTCCGCCTGGCTCAAACAAACTTGTTTAATCAGCCTATCTATCCCATTGCTTACAGAAAGATACATATAAACCATTTCTGTAGTTTCTTAAAGTATGTAAGCGATCTGTGTGGGCAGCTTGAAGCGGTCAGAATCGACTGCTGGGAGCTGCGACTAGATAATGAGCCATTTACAAATATAATAAATAATAATCTTTATTTATATAAATTAGAAGTTAGAACCGATCGTTGTGGGGATCCTTGGGGGATACCTTTGTCCAGCAGTGGACGTCTTTGGCTGAGATGATGATGATGATATAATTATGTACATGTGTATGTTATTGAACTCCTTCTAAACGGCTGGACCGATTTGGATGAAATTTCCTGTGTGTGTGTTCAAATGGATTCGAGAATGGTTTAGATTTACAATTGGACCCGGTAGGTGGCTCTGCTATAGGGGTCCATCATGGGATACGGGTGTTCTCAAGCGGACAAATGATTTGTTTGTTTTATTGTCATGGAAACTGTCAAAGCGGTACGAAGTCCGCCGGTCAGCCAGTAATAATATAATTTATTCATCATTCCAAGTACAAGGTATTCTCTTATTCTAATAACGACGCACATTTTTTTTCAATACTAAACCTTATCCCCCGTATTAATAAACAAAGTGTAAGCTTGGAGTAGTTACTCCGTGTTTTGTTTCCGTCATGTAAACTTCATTTCATATTAGAGTAAAAGAGACAAAACACGGAGTAACTACTCCAAGCTTACACTTTGTTTATTAATAAGCCCCTTTGAGATTAACGTTGGCAGCTGTGGTAGTTTAAACTGTGTCACTGCTGCCAGAAATGCAATATGCATGGAACCGCTCAAGTACCGCCGCTCCTAACCTGCCTCCTAACCTAACGCTGTAACCGCTCAAGTAGAGTAGTTGCGACTGCTGCGGGCGGTCAGCAGCTCGATGAAATGGCATCTTCGCTACGACTGCTAAAGCGGTCCGTGCATTTTATTAAAAAGCGCTAATTCTTTTTATTGTAACCTAATGTAAATATTTAATAATTGTTTAAAAAAAAAATATATTTCATCAGTAGAAACTAAATTATGCTGTGAATGATTTTATTAATATAATGTTTTATGTTTTTTTATTTTTATTTATCTATAGTATTTAAGAAATTTATTATGTTACTATGCTGTTACCGGGTTCGTGTAAGGACTTAAATTATATTTAAAACACCGATGTAACAACCTACATGAAAGTGCAATAAATATTTGTGATTTGTGATTTTGGGGTTGGCTATCCAGCTGCGGATTAGGGACACCCTGCTACACACTACTTTAAAGTTTATACTGACACCCCCCACCAACCTTACACTTATAAAGTTAGGTGTCTGACATCCTTACGCAAGCACAAGGGACCATGAAATGAAATATATTTAATTTGCGCTTGAGAAAGGTACATTTTTGGTCTTATTCTAGTTTTCTTCTCTTTCTCAGCTGACAATGTAGCATGCAAATAACTTTAAATGACAATGACTAAATATTCCAATTAATTACATACACATAAAAATACAAAATTAATACTCCAAAATGTCAAATACCAATTAAATTACATTATAATAAAAATACAAAATTAATTACTAAAAATTGTTGTACTAAATATTCAAAAATATGTCAAAAATATGTCAAAACAGTATTATAACCACAGCGAAGCGGCCTAACTTAATCTGTGGAGCTTGTAAACTTCACTTCTCTATGGTAGTCCATGCCATAGAGGAAAAAAGAAAAGTTTGTGAAAAGTTACAGTTGTCAAAAGTTACTAAAATATTTGCAATTCAAATAAAATAATATACAGAAATAAAATAATAATAAAAGTCAAATGATTTTTCAAGTTTGGTCAAGGTGAATAGTATTTTACAGACATCAAAAGAAAATAATATGTCGTTAACTTATAAGAAAAATAAAACTAAAATATTTGCTTGCACACATCTAGGTACACATCTTACATTTATTAAGTGTATGTGTAAGAAAATCTTTCACTGAATAAAATAGGTGTGCCATAAGCCATTTATGTAACTCTGCTAGAAATTGTTTTACAATAAGTTTTCTAATTGTTTCAGGCAATTTATTAAAAATACTTATGCACATCCAGAAACAATTCTTTTGCATACGAGTGCTTTTTGGAACAAAGGCCGACATCAACCTTTTTCCATTTCTAGTGTTTCGGGGATACATATCTTGTGCTGTTTCAAAATAATGATGGTTAAGTTTGACAAATTTGGCTATTTCAAAAATGTATAGACATGGCAGGGGTAAGACTTTTAACCTTTTGAATAAGGGTGCACATGGCTCATCTGGTGCAGTGCCACAGATTGCCCTAATACATTTTTTTTGAGCGATAAATGCTTTATTTGTGTCTGTGCTGTTTCCCCATATGATTAAACCATAACGGAGGATGGACTCAATATATGCAAAGTATGCTGTGAGTGCTGCACTTTGAGAGGCTACTTTAGTGAGTTTATATAGTGCAAAAGTAAATCTATTTATTTTACAACATATGTTTGTGATCTGTTGCTTCCAGTCCAACTTATGATCAATTTGTATACCCAGAAACTTAGTTATATTTGTGCCATGTAGTCCTAGTCCTTGATAGTGTACATTTAACGTTTGATAAGGTGTATTATTAAAATTCATGAAATAAGTTTTGTCAATATTAATGAAAAGGTTATTTAAGCCAATTTATTATTAAGTTGATTGTATTGTTAATTTCATTACTATGGTCATTTAATGTCAATTTCTTACTTGTAGTCACTATGATTGAGACATCATCCGCAAATAAGATGCAGCGGTGCTTTGTCAGTTTTGGTAAGTTATTTATATAAGTGAGGAACAAAAATGGGCCCAAGACACTCCCCTGGGGCACCCCAAACTTGATTTCTTTAAACTCAGATAGATATTTTTCGGTTATATTATTTTTATCGAGTTTAGCTACTTCAACGGCTTGCATCCTATTGCTCAAATAAGTTTTTAGCCAATTTAGTGCCGGCCCCCTAATGCCGTTGTTTTCCAACTTTTTTAGTAGGGTGTCATGTAAGCAATAATCGAACGCTCTAGACATGTCAAGGAAAAGAGCTGTTGTGTACCTATTTTCATTTATGTTCATTAGTATTTCATTCACTAGGTTGAATATGGCATGGGTTGTGGATTTCTTTTTTTGAAATCCGAATTGATCTTGATTTAATATACCATACTTTTCAAAAAACACCATCAGTTTCTCAAGTACAATTTTTTCATAAACCTTTGATATGATTGAGATTAGTGTAATGGGTCTGTAGTTGTCAACTACTGTTTTTTCATTTTTTTTATGCAAGGGTTTGACTAGTGAATACTTAAGCCTGTCTGGGAAGGTCCCAGAGGATATTGATAGGTTTATAAGAAATGTTAGAACAGGGGCTATTTCTTCATTGCATGCCTTCAGAACCTTTGTACATATGTTGTCATACCCTTCAGAGTTTGTGTTTTTGAGGGACTTAATAGTTTTTCTAACACAGTACTCATCAACAGGAGTCAGATAAATGGAATTTATCAGATTACTAGTTTTCCCATGCAAGTCATTATTTGTTTTCGCATGCGTGACACCTGTGATATTGATAAAATGGTCATTGAACTTATTGGCAATTTCTATTGGATTATTTATATTATGTTGATTATAGTCTATAGTGTCAATATAATTGTTACATGTCGGTTTGGTATTTGTCTCCTCGTGTATAATTTTCCATGTAGCTTTGCATGTGTTTTTTTTACTATTATTAAAGATATATTTATTATTTGACTGTTTTTTTGCCTGTAGTATGCATCGTTTTAGTATTTTTGAGTATGTTTGATATTTCTTTTTTGTGTTGTATGTTTTCCTTTTATAGTGATTAAGACGGTGCGCTCTACTTGTTGCACAGCTTTTTTTAATACCCTTAGAGATCCAGTGCTGGTTAGAGTTAGTGTTTATTGTGACTTTGCAAACTGGGAAACATAATTTATAAAGTAAACAGAACCAGTCATGGAATTTATTAAATGCTTCATTAGGATTACTTTCATTATATACATCTGTAAAAGTGAGGCATGAGAGATGTGTTTTGAACTTAATGATATTTTCGTCAGAATAAGCTCTCTTAAATGTATGTATTTGTTTAGCTATTTGTGGTTTTCTTTTGATGTGGAAACTAAGTATCTGTGCAGTGTCATGGTCAGATAACCACAACGGAAGGATTGTGCTCTTTGCACCTTTTATATTACTAAAAATGTGGTCAATGCATGATAAGCCTCTTGTTGGTTGGGTTATATGTTGCTCTAGATTATAATTATTTAATATGCCTTTTAGTTTGGTGGTAATGTTGTTGTTTTGTAAAGTGTTTATATTAATGTCCCCAACAATAATTATTCTTTGTTTGTGATGTTTATGTTGGTATATGTACAATAGTTGTTCAAATTTTTCTAAGAATAAATCAAAATGTCGTTTATTTGAAGCGGTTGAGCTACGGTATAGGCAAACAACTATAATATTGTATGATGGAATAGAGATAGAGCAGCATTCAAAATGAAAATTCACAGGAAGCTCATCGAAAATGTTAACTTTATTGTATATAGTCCCTTTTTTTACCAATATACATGTGCCCCCTCTTTTTTTATTTCTTCCATAGTGTATAGCTAGTACATAATTATGCAAAAATATATTCTTTTCCTCTCCATTCATAATAAAAGTTTCTGTAAAGCACAGCACCTCAGGACATAAATGAGAATCAAGCTCCGCTAGGGTTATCTCAATGATATCTTTTTTAGAAAGCAAACCTTGTATGTTTTGGTGTAGAATTACAAAATCATTATGCTTATTAGCCACGAAAACATTTTGTGCTTGTCATTGTTGGTGTTATACTATTTTTTGTAATATTAATCTTAGAAAAATAATATGGTATTGTACCCTTTTTATTTTCCAAAGCAGTTGAGGTGGATATAATACCTTTTTTATCGAGTATAGAGTTTTGCAATGATTTTCTTAATTTTAATCCGTTTTTTACATAGTCATTAACATACTTTGAATAGTCGATTTCTACATTTATCTTCAGGCTAATTTTCTTTTTTATTGATGTTATATTTTGGTAGTAATGCAGTATTTGTTGTATGTCAATATAGTTACAATTATAATAATTTTTTATTAGACGATTAATATGTGTGTTTAGTATGTTAATATTTAAACAATAGTTATATCTAACACTTAGTATTAGTATCCTGCCCTTCTTCAATTTACATAATGTATTACACAAACTCGACATAATGGTATAAGGATTTTTATCATTAGAACCTACCGAAAGCACCAGTATATCATCATCTGACATAGTTTCAGATATAGATTCACAGCTTGATAAGACTTGAGAGCTTAACGCATACGGCTTAACTATACTAGTAACGTTGTAGTTGTCATTCCATTTTCCGCACCTCGCATCTCTTATCTCATCAGCTAGACCGCAGATTTGTTGATCGCCTACTATGTAAATATTATGTTTATTTTTATTACCACAGGTGCCCTCTATTGAGCGATTAGATGGACTAAAATCCGCGACCTGATTTGGTAAGATGATACTGTCAGGTTCAATTTCAGAGTTCTTGTCATGTTTTATTGATGGCGTTGCGCAAAATTTCGCTTCTTGTTCGTCGTGTTCAAAATCCAGAATAGTCTTGTTTAGGTTCTTTCTGCTTCTTCTGAGGGTTACATTTTTCTTTTGGCTTGAGTTACAAATTTCTGTCAAAAATTTGGTTTTTTTTTCTTTATTTTGTATATTTTTTTTTAATTTAGTATTTTCTAATAACATATTTTCAATTTCATTTTCTGCAATTTGGAGTTTCTCCTTAAGGTCTTTATTTTGTTTTATTAGGTATTCTTCTCTCTTGCTAGTCTCTCTTCGATATTTATTCTTCTTAAATCTGGGCAGCTACTGTTTAGTCGGCTACTTTGTGACGTTGACATAATATCTTTGTATTCATCATCTGTTAATGATTCAAAAGAGTTTGTCGTAGATATATTTATTCTGAAGTTGTCATTTTTATTTTTATCTATACATTTGTCACATTTCCAGTTAAGTTTATTTTCTTTAGTCATTAGGTAGAATCTTTTGGTCGAAACATTCCCACAATCAATGTGATAATTATACTTACAAATCGTGCATATTAAGTATTCACGATTTGTAATTTTGCTATTACAGTTATCACATTTTAGCGCCATCTTACGGACTAATTTGGTATTTAATGTAGAATTCAATTTATAATGCTTTATAGCGTGCTTTTTATGTCAATTTGGTTTCGCGGGAGTGTGTGTATTTTCGTGTCTATGATTGTTGCCAGATGTCGCTAGGAGTAATTACTAAGTGCATGAAATCTGACAGCTGATGAGTCAGCTGTCGTCTGTTTACTTATTTGAAATTTGCAAACGATCATTAGCACTTTATTTCACAATTTTCTTCTGTTTACACTGTTAATTCTTGTTTTTTTATGATGGACATAATTAATTGTTTACTTTTACTGTGTTTTTATTAAGATCACTTCACTGAGATTGTTTATTCTACACTTTAGTTGTAATTGTGCTTGGCGGACAGCAATGATAATTACGAAGAAGTTTAGATTATGTTGCATTAAAAAGTTTTTGTAGATAACACTGGTACCACTGTATTGTTGTATGTTAGCTCTAATAATACACTTTTTTAACTGATTTACGCTTGTTTTGATTTTTAATGAATTTTTATACACAGACTAGATCTTACTCGTGGCAAGTAGCGCCATCTACGTCATCTACGTCCACTACTACTACCATCTACGTCAGGTCATAACACCAGATCAGAACGCGTCGGTACGCATTCGTCATCCGGTACTGTTAAGACTAGTGCCTCGAGCTAGTTGTCCCGTGGACACGTATAGTCCACTACTTAAAATCCAGATAGGTTACCGGAGCTGTAAGCTCGCTCACTTCTCGTTGCATTAACGTCCGTTCCCTATATTCTATCTGTCTGTTGTTTTGTTTACTGGAGTTAGAAATTTACATACATACATACATACATGTAATCACGCCTCTTTCCCGTAGGGGTAGGCAGAGACCACTTTTTTCCACTTGCTACGATCCATACATATTTGTTTCGCTTCGTCCACTTTCATTATTTCCTTCATACATGCTCTTCGGTTTAGGGTACTCTTGACCTGGCCTTGTTCCAAGACGTCCCCGATTTGGTCTCGAAACGTCCGCCTAGGCCTACCCCTTCCAACACTTCCATTCACACTCCCCTTATACACTTTTTTCGTCAATCGTTCTTCATTCATTCTCTCGACATGTCCAAACCAAAAATAAAAAAAAATGAAATTTGACATAATTTATAGGGAGCTTATGTCAAATTTATATCAATAGTAGGCAAAACAACAGATAGATAGGTTAAAAAAAAAAACACAAATGTTGAAAAAATATCCACGAGCACTTGCCTACTTCTTAACTGATCTTTAGTATTTGTAAAAATATTATGATCGGATGTTAATGACGGTAGTTGTTAACATTGAATGGGCGCCTTTGGCTTTCAAAGTAAAAAGTAAATAGTGTTGAATAATTTCGGCGGGCTGGTTAGAACCACGATAGCTCAATTGGAAGAGCACCTGACCCGGTATGTCAGAAGGGTGCAGGTTCAAACCCTGCTCGTGGAAATTTTTTCAACATTTGTGTTTTTGTAATTTCATCATCATCATCATCATCATCTCAGCCAAAAGACGTCCACTGCTGGACAAAGGCCTCCCCCAAGGATATGAGGGGTATTTGCCGTAATCGCCACGCTTGGCAGGCGGGTTGGCGATCGCAGTAGGTTGAGGGTAACCTCAGAGAGATGCTGCTGCCCATCCTCTGGAATGGTTCCTTAGTCGGCTTTTACGACACCCACGGGAAGAGATGGGTTGGTGCAATTCTTTATCCCCGGCACCACACAGGTTTTTGTAATTTGTTCGCAACAAAATTTGCGTTAAAAATGATATAAACATTTATAGATAGATAGGTTATTGGGAACGGGCGTAAGAGTACAACTCGCAGCTACCACTGCTCACAGCTGCGGAGTAGTGCAGACTGGTGACGAGGTGTGGCGGCGCGTACCGTGAAGTAGGTGTACTTGTGCGTGTGGCCGCCGGTGAGGCGAGGCAGTTGGCCGATGGTGGCGGCGTCCACGTACGCGTTGTTGCACACGAACAGCTCCACGCTCACGCCCGCCGCCGAGCACGCCTGCCCGAGCTCGTTGTACGCCGTCGTCTGCGGCGCTGGACAAACGAAATCAACTTTATTCAATACTGGCGGCCCGGACATTTTTATTTTTTAATATGAACTATGTTACTCAGCGCTAATGTAGCATTCTAATGGTGAAAGAATTCTTTAAATCGGTCCAATAGTTTTTGAGTTTATTCGTTACAAACTTACAAAAATAAAAAGCTAAAGCTTTCCTCTTTATAATCTATTTTTATTATTTATTTATTAACAAAAAAGCTACAAGCAGATTACAACCGCAATGAGTAAAACTATAAAATTATAACTGGCTAGACTTAAACTTTGTAGCCATATCATGACTCATCACAATATTTTACAACAAATTAGTATAATAATTTGTATCTTGGTCATTTGTATCTTAATATTTTTTAAATAAGTATTAAATTGTAACAATATTACAATTATAAATAATGGTGTGGTTTTTTCATGGTATTTTAAACCCTATGAACCTACCTCGAGAACAAAAACGCGGTCGAGTTCAGTGCAATTACTCAAACTCAACAAGTAGAATTTTCTAAATGTTAGGGTAACGCTCCAAGAAGTCTGGTAACTTAGCCATTAATAAGGTAACTCTCCAAGTGGTAAGGTAACTCACCAACTAGTAATCTAACTGACTAACTAGTGTAATCACTCATCGACTGGTATTATCACTCACTAACCAGTGATGTAACTCACCAACTAGTGGGGTAACTCACAAACTAGTGCAGTAACTAACCAACTAGCGCTGTAACTCATCAATCAGTGCCATTGCTGTAACTCGCTAACCAGTTTCTTAGCCTTTCATCTGCTTAGTGCCAGATTCGTGACATAAACCATTAAAATTCTATTGTTCCTGTATTCACAGCAGACGACAGGTTAACTCACCAACTACCACCACAACTCACCGAGTATCTGCTTCTCCTTGTCGGTGCCGAGAAGCTTCCTCTCCTCGCGGTTGTTGAGCTTGCCGGGCGCGTTGAACGTGGGCAGGCTCGTGTGGAACACCAGCAGCTGGCCGGATGTGTCTGCGGCCTTTAGGGCCTCTAGGCCGGCCTACGAATAAAACATTTTTGTTTTAAATTTTTGACACTGATACTCAAAATAAAAATAAAATTACAAATCAGTAAAGTTTTTACAAATTCACAAATTGTAAGTTAAAAAGTCAAAGTAAGTTCTTAACTTACTCAATAACTTTATTTGCCTCCCTCTAACATCCCGAGCGCTCATATATGAGCCGTGGCAATACTCCGTCAAACCCCAAGCGCTCATATATGAGCCCGCTCGCCACTCGACATTAGAACTTAAGTTTTGCATATTTAGAGCCTACTTTTGTATGAAGAAGTTCAGCTATAAACAAACTAGAATAAATAGTTTGATCATGTAGAACTAATAAACTATTTCGGTAATCACATTTATTTTGATACCTGCCGGAGGAAATATATCAATTAGTAAATTGTCGTTTACAGAATGATAAAATATGATCTGGTTGCAACAAATTCTTTATTTTTGTGAACATCGACGTTAGGTATTCGCCATTTTGCGAATTACGTCATACTGCGGGTGCTGACATTAGTTTTGTCATTAGTTTTGTTCCGGATCTAAAAGGTTAAGGCAAATAAAGTTATTGAGTATTGTTATACTCTCATTAGCTATGGTCCCACGTGGAGGTAAGGTCAGCTTTCCTCGTCTTTCGACTCAACGTTCGTCCTTGACGTCGTCATCGGAAACTTAGCACTCTTTAGTGTCTTTTAACACGACATCTCTCCACCTTCTCTTAGGTCTACATCTAGATCGTCGGCCGTGGATAGACAGTTGTAGTTCTTAATCTAAAATATTCAGATGGCCTCTTGTTTACGTGACCATACCATCGCAGCTTACTCGCCTGTAGCTTATCAGCAATGTCTAAGGCTTCCTCGCACGTACTACAGGTTCTATCAAACCTGGTGACACCGCACATCCACCTTACTTCATGCGGATAGTGTGAGAACACAATCCACCGTCCACCTCAAGAACATCATTTCGGTGACTTGAACGGTATACACGTTCTTCTGCGTTGAAGCCATCGTTTCGTCGACTGATTTATTTATTTATTTATTATTTGGACGGTCAACAAAACATATATACGAGCGAAAACAATGATATTGTTACAAACATACGCCTCATCTAAGTATAGTTTTCAATTAAAGACAGCCACGGCATGCGTTGTGGACTTTAAAATCATTAATAAAACTAAACTAATTAATCTAAAATCTAATAAAATATTAATTACAGTGATACCATCAACCATACTGTGTATTTGTGTATTTTCGTTTTTTGTATACAATATGTTCTATTCTTTTCTATTCATACACCTAAAAGACGTTAGAAAAACCTGGAACAGCTGCTGCAGCACTGTGCAACTGTTTTCAGCCCTGACGAGGAAACCTTCCAGAACCATAAACCTAAAGGTGCCATAAACTCCTCACCTGCACCGCGGGCAGCAGTATCGTCTCCGTCTCCTTGTTATCCTGGAACATGGTCGGCAGCTGCTGCAAAAGCTGCTCCATAACGGTTCCACTGTCTTCAGCTCGGACGAGGAATCCTTCCAGCAGAGGGACGAACATGTCTCCTACATCGCCGACGGATAGCATCTGCGGCTGGGCTAGGGAACCCTGGGGGTCAACAAGAGTTTGTTTCTCTAATTCAATATTTGTAAAATAAGCGCTTCGAAAGAGGTCCGAGAAATCAGAACAGAAATACTATTTTAGGTCAAATATCGAGTATAAATATTTTACGATTTTAATTCACTTTTATTTACGAGATTTAAGTTTTATTTATTTATTTAATTAATTAACACGGTTGTAATCACATTCAAGCCGAGGACAGGGCGCTATGGCGCTCATTAGGGGAGGCTTATGTCCAGCAGTGGACTAATATAGGCCGATGATGATGATGATGATGATGAATCACATTAATTACATTAATGACATTAATTTATAATAAGCTATTCATGATATTAAGCTCGAATGTCAGTTTGACCTGTGTATAAAACAAAGTAATAACGTAATGTTCGATCAAAATCCTACTAATATTATAAATGCGAAAGTTTGTGTGTATGTGTGCCGTCAGCACAATATTCATAGCACGTAATGTTCGTGATATTTAATAGAGATAATTAATAACGTGATTTAATGTAGAGACATTTTATGTAAATTAAGCAAAACTTATTAGTTCCTGTTTCGTGACTTTCTACAGTCAACTAATCTCCCCCGCCAATTTCTTTGTTTATAGATTAATATATATACTTGTATTTTTAGTTATTAAAACTAGTCAGAAATTATACTCCGATACATTAACCAGTTGTGTTATTATTTAACCACGGAGCCAAGGCAACAATTGGTGACCCCGACAAAAGCCTGGAAGAATCGCCCAACGACAGCCACGCCCGGAAGAATCGCCCGACATAGTCACGCCCGGAAGAAGAACAACTACATCACACTGGTACGAATTAAATAACATTTCTGGCTCATTTTTACAATGGCTCCCACACTACCAACGGGCATCAGGAGCAGTCTTCTCACAGAGACACCGGAGATAGCAGCAATTTCCATTGGTGACCGCATTCCCGATTTTTGGACAGACTCACCACGGCTATGGTTCACCCAGTTTGAAGCGATCGTCGCACCTCAGAAACAAGGCGACGATTACAAGTACAACTTGGTCATCGCGAAATTGGGGAAAAACGAGATACAGCAAGTTAGCGATTTACTCATTAATCCACCGGCAGAACAAAAGTACGATGGCATTAAACAACGCCTAATAAATTGTTACGAAGAAACAGAGCAGAGGCAATTCCAGAAGCTTCTTGCCGAAATGGATCTCGGCGACCAACGGCCGTCTCAGTTGTTACGCCGAATGAAGCAGATAAGCAGTGGAAAAATGAATGACGACACAATTCGACTATTTTGGTTACGTCAATTACCTTCGTCAGTAACCACGGTGTTAACCGTCACAGAAAACCTTTCACTGGATAAGATGAGCGAGATGGCTGACAAAATTTTAGAGAACTCCAGGCTTAACTCAAGTTCAAGGTCGTCACAAGTAGACATCGTTACGCAATTAACATCGCAAATAGCTCAAATGCAGTTGGAAATTGCAAGTTTGCGTAGCGAGCACAGCCGACGTAGCTCATTTCAGCGTAGACGCTACGACCGACCGCGATCTAGGTCAAGAGGCCAGTCATTGTCAAGGTCCGCATCGAATGAAGTATGTTTTTATCATCGGCACTTCAAGCGTACTTCAAGCTTTAAAAAACAACACCATAACCTCTGTCCTTGTACTGGAATGTCATAACACTCTCCAATCCATAGCAGAGGCAAACAAAGTAACTTTGCAATGGATTAAAGGACACAGCAACTCACAGGGTAATGACGCCGCTGACGAACTGGCCAAAAGAGGATCGATGGCAGCAGTTTATGGACCGGAACCACTGCTGCCCATACCTCAGGCCCAGATAAAAACGTGGCTGCGCAAATTAACCGAAGATGAACATCTAACAGAATGGAGAAACAGTGTAGGTAGCAGGCAAACCAAGAATGCAGTTCCGGTGGCATCAAAAAAAGCTTGCCCGCAACCTCCTTAGATTAAACAGGGACAGGATCCGTAAAATCATCGGTATTATTACTGGTCATTGTCCCTTAAACAAGCACCTATTTACGATAGGTGTGACCGACAGCCCTCTATGCAGAGGATGCATGGAGGCGGAAGAAACGCCACAACACGTGCTCATGGAGTGCAGGAGTGTGGCAGACGAACGGGCACGGTTTCTCCAAACACCCAGAACGCTTGCGGAAGCCTGCAGCAGCCTGAAAAGGCTGCAAGCCTTCTGGGATAATCTGGGTTGGTTGGAGTAGGCAGAAGGTACAATACGTACAATGGCCAAATCGAATGGCTAAGTGCGGATACAGCCCAGTATAACTAAACTAAACTAAAATCATCGGCATTTTAAAAACCGCGCGCGTAAGTGCATACAACCGTGCGCCTGGGAAGCTGGCAAGCAGTCGGAAAACTAACTACAGTACGGACACCGGCGGAAATCTGTACTGTTAATCCTTCAAACCGCCTTACCGTCAGAGATACTGATAATGACATAAGGTTTTTGGTTGATACAGGAGCAAATATTTCGGTTATCAAGAGACCACATAATATTACAGAGCAAGTTGACAGTTATAATTTATACGCAGCTAATGGCACCCCTATCAAGACATACGGTGAAAAGACGCTTTCGCTCAACATAGGGCTACGACGCCCCTACCGCTGGACTTTTATTATCGCAGACGTAAATATGTCAATATTGGGCGCAATTTTTTGGAACATCACAAACTTTTGGTAGATATTCATGGCATGAAATTGATTGATAAGCTAACACAATTATCAACTCCAGCCACTGTTTCTCGAGCGGAAGGATATAGCAGCGTCACTACTATTAACTCCCGCCTTCCGGATAGCGTTAGGCGGATCATTGAGAAGTACGCAGACGTGACCCGCCCGACAGCATTTAAGTGCAAACCAAAGCATGGAGTGCAACATCATATTGTAACGGAAGGCCCTCCAGTATATGCTCGTGCGCGACCTCTACCCCGGATAAATACCGGGTGGCCAAGAAAGAATTTCAAACAATGATGGAGATGGGAATATGTAGACCATCCAATAGCCCCTGGGCCAGTCCTCTGCATATAGTAAAGAAAAAGAATGGCGACTGGCGACCGTGCGGTGATTATCGCATGCTTAATAAAGCCACAGTTCCAGACAGATATCCATTGCCAAGGTTAACAGATTTCACGTACGTCGCACAAGGACAGTGTTTATTTAGCAAAATTGATATCAAAAAAGCTTTCCATTGCATTGAGGTTGCAGACGTAGAAAAAACAGCGACAATTACTCCATTTGGACTATTTGAGTTTCCCAGAATGCCGTTTGGTCTATGTAATGCTGCACAGACATTTCAAAGGTTTATGAATTCAATATTTGGCGACTTAGACTTCGTGTTTACTTACGTAGATGATTTACTAATCTGTTCTACAGAATCAACGCATGAGGAACACTTGGAGATTATATTTAAGCGACTTCAAGAGAACAGCATTACAATAAACTTGGAATAGTGCGAATTTTGGAAGAAAGAATTGGATTTTTTGGGCTACCACATTTCAAGCAATGGTATCAGCCCCACAAGTGAGAAAGTGCAGGCGATCAAAGATTTTCCTAAACCTAAAACCATTAAGGAGCTTAGAAGATTTTTGGGCATGGTCAATTTTTATCGAGGAAGCCTACGTTTAGCTGCCCAACATCAAGTTCCTCTCAACAACTATTTAAAGCAAACAAAGAAAAATGACAATTCTATTATTCAATGGACGAAGGAAGCGGAATCGGCATTTTCGAGTTGCAAACAAAACATTCTGGATGCCGCAATTTTGACGCACCCTTCTCCAACAGCTGAACTTGCCTTATTGACTGATGCGAGTTTAAAATGTATGGGCGCCGTGCTCCATCAAAAATGTAAACAAGGTTGGAAGCCGATAGGATTTTACTCAAAAGCATTTACTACAGCTCAGATGAAGTATTCAACCTACGACCGGGAGCTGCTAGGAATTTTTGCAGCAGTCCGATATTTTCAACGACTACTAGAAGGTCGGCAATTTATTATTTACACGGATCATAAACCGTTGGTTCATTCATTTTCAAAAAAGCCGTCACTAAATGACACACCACGTAGAGTGAGATACTTGGAATACATTTCGCAATTCTCTACCGATATACGTCACATTAGCGGTCACGACAACGTAGTTGCAGATGCACTCTCAAGGACAGTTGATGAAATAACTATACCGTCCAACATAGATTACAAAGAGTTGTCTATTAAACAAAAGTTAGATCCCGAACTCCAAGAACTTATTAAAAATCCGAGATTAAAAATGATTTTGGCCACATCAAATAAACACGGAATACCGGTGTATTGCGACGTTTCTACGGGAAAAACAAGACCGTTCTTACCTCAGGAATTCAGAAAGACCGCATTTGAGGGCATACATTGTTTAAACCATCCCGGAAAAAATACATCGAGAAAAATGATTAATACAAAGTTCTTTTGGCCTAACATGAATACGGATATAAACAAATGGTGTGAGTCATGTTTACAATGTCAACGTTCAAAGGTGCTTAGACATACAAATTCGCCACTCGGAAAGTTTATGCCTGCTCAACGTTTTGCTCACGTTCATTTAGACGTTGTAGGACCGTTACCTGTATCTCAGAATAAAAGATATTTAATCACGATGATTGACCGATGCACTTCATGGCCCGAAGTTTTTCCAGTTGAAGACATTACAGCCGAATCAGTCGCACGCCACGTTTACGGAGGATGGATATCGCGATTTGGATGTCCTGAGATGATCACAACCGATCAGGGGAGACAGTTTGAGTCAAACCTTTTCAAAGAATTAGCCAAGCTAATGGGTATTCATAAGATACGGACTACTACGAATGGCATGGTGGAACGTTTACATCGAACGCTAAAGACAGCATTGATCGCAAGAGGCAATACAACCAACTGGATGGAAGAGTTACCAACCGTTTTATTGGGACTTCGTGCTTGTTTTCGTCAAGATACTGGTTTCAGTGCCGCCGAATTGGTATATGGCGCCACGATTAAACTACCAGGAGAATTTTTCGGTTGCGAACAACAGGAAACGTTTAACGATTTCGTTACCAATCTGAGAGAAAATATTACAAAAGCAATATCTATTCCCAAAAGAGAGAGCTCGAATAACAATACTTTCGTTCATCCTCACTTGTCAAAATGTTCACATGTGTACGTGAGATGTGATCGTTTGCGTCCTAGTCTCAGTCCTCCATACGATGGTCCGTATCAAGTCATTGACAGAAGTGATAAAAATTTCGTAATATTGCAAGGCGACAAACGCGTAAGAATCTCTATAGACAGAATCAAACCAGCGTTCGTACTGAAAGCCGATCAAGAACCACTGACAAAGCAGATAGTAAGCACACGACCAGATAAGAACGTTGTCACACGAGCTGGTCGTATCTCTCGACAGCCTGTAAGATTCGCTTTATAATCACGTTCCCGAGAGTGTTATAAGTCGCACCTATCATATTATGTCACACATTTGCGTTCAGAATAAAGAAGTATTATCGGCGCTAGCGAACAGAACAAGACGCGGAATCAGCATTATTCATTTACGCGCAGTCTGCAAGGTTGAAATTACTATTACTATACCACTAAGTTATTGTTCGTAATTTTAATTAGGGTTCTTTGCATTGTTTTTATTAACCAGTTGTGTTATTATTTAACCACGGAGCCAAGGCAACAGTATGTATGTTCGTATATTTGTTGCTTCTTCACGCTGCAACGGATGGATGGATTTGGATGAAATTTGGCATACAGATAGTTTATAACCTGGATTTAACACATAGGATAGTTTTTATCCCGATATTCCCACGGAAATCACACTATAAATATACTAAACACGACAATTTCATTTATTCCAATAAAAAAATATTTGTTTTTTTTTTGTTGTCATGGAAACCAAAGAGAATTTAATCACTTGATGGAAACTGTCAAAGCGGTACGAAGTCCGCCGGGTCCACTAGTATTCAATAAGTAGCAAGTACATTAAAAAAACATCAGTATTTTTTTTAAATTCGATATAAACATAGCATTGTCGGAATGGAAAATAGAAGTTTACGAATATTTACCTTAATGTTATAGAAGTGGACTGTTGAACTGTATGTGATGAATCCGACGCGCGTCCAAGTCTGCCCGGTCTGGGGATCCTTTGGGAGAGCCTGCAATAACACGAAAATATTAATGCAAAAAAAATGAAAACGAGCCAGCTAAAAAAATAAAATAATAATAAAAATAAATGCCAAAAAGTCTGAAAATAATTAATTTATTAATGATAATAAATACATAAGTTCATAAGTAAAACCAACGATCTCAGATCCCAAGATCTATGGCTCGATTCCCATCCATCCATTCCACCCCATCACGAAGTTCTATTCTAAGTACTAGTGCAAGGATGGGCAAACTACGGCCCGCGGGCTATCTCCGGCCTGTGAATGATCGAAGTCCGGCCTGCGACCATCACAAAAATTCAAGTGCATGTGTGTTCATAAAATGCATACGTACCTATCAATATTTTTATTTCACAAAAAAAAATATTTATTGAAAATATATAGCAAAAAATTCAATAGCCTGGCTCGCCATAAATTTTGTTAGTAAATATTGTCACGCGAATGAAAAACTTTGCCCATCTCTGTACTAGTAAAAGTTTTTTTTTTTTATTTGCGAGATATTCGCTGCGCCTCCCGCACTACTTCCCGTGGCATGCGTTATACTGACTTGTAAGCTAAGACAGCCTTAATGTGTGTTTCCGTACGTAAGTACTTATTTCAAGGATACTGCCGAGATAAAATACTGTACTATACTAATTTATACTTGCAGTTTATATAAGTATACAGTATTCTATTTCTATTCTATTCTATCTCGGATGGTTACAATGGTTACCAGGAAAAAACTGCTTTTTAGCGATTAGGCCGCCATTTGCACAGCTTTTTGTATTGTTCTCTTTATGTCTTATACAGGAGTAAGGCCCAATTTTTCAATCCTCAGATAAGTTTTAACCAACGGAAAATATTGTCAATGTGACATATTTTCTAAGGAGAATCTGTCATTATGTCAAAATTATTCAATGAATAAATTATAACTGACGATTTAAAAATCAGCCCTAAGTAACATTAAGCAGATTTAATTACTAGGAAACCACTTTATTTTTACACCATGTACAGTCAAAAGCAAAAGTAGATGATGTTTACTAGATTTCAAAATTAAGTTTCGATAGTGTAAGTCGGTATTTTCTATATAACTACAGTCAAAGTCTGCAGGTACTAGTAGACACTCGAAGGTTTTTCGATAAGCGTTTAAAAAGTTTTGATTTCCATACTGATTTCATATTTTCAAACTTGACCAATTATCAGTTATCTGTGCTGTTGACAGTACCTGGCTCTGCACATCAACCAATTCAAAACTGTCAAATTTCTTCAATAAACATTCAACGACAACTATATACCATATACACAAAGTTCAAAATCTATTGAGGATATTTAAGAGCGTTTACGCCGCACACTAGCGCCGCCAATGAGAAAAAAAACATATCTAGTAATTGGAGATAGAAAATCAAATTATGCTCAACAAACTATTTGAATGAAGTAATTTAGCATTTTTACGTCACCTAATGAACACCTGACATGTTATGGTTTAGTTAAATATGGCGTTATAGTTAAAAGTGGCCGTAACGACTTATTTAACTAAACCATAACATGTGAGGTGTTCATTAGGTGCCGTAAAATTGCTAAATTACTTCATTCAAATAGTTTGTTGTAATTACTAGATGTTTTTTTTTTCATGAGTGGCGCTAGTGTGCGGCGTAAACGCTCTTAACAGTTTGATGAAGTCTGACGTGTGCAGACGTGTGTACAATAAAGAATAATTTAATTTAATTTAATTTCATAGTCACCTCGATGAAGTCAGCGACATTCTCGCACACTGTCTGCAGCAGGCCGTTCTTGACCGCGTTGTAGGAGACGTCGATCACGAACACCACCGCCGGCGCGTTCGGCAGCGTGTTGTTCTGTAGCCAGGAGGAAACAATCAACATTTATTTTATTTTATTTTAATACGGCACAGTAACAGTCTAATTGACAAATTCATTAGTATTAAAAATAAAAATGAAGTAATTATACATATAACATTATCGGTCAATTGATCCATTATTGCTATGCACAGCATTCAAGAAAAAACAGAAAACATAATAATAATATGTGAAAGCTTAACAACACTTTTTCAATATTTCAATACATGCATACTGCGCCTCACTCTCATACAGTGCCCTCATTCCCGTCATGAAAACCGCAACGATAGTCATTGAAACTGTATATTTTCGTATACACAATCGTCAATCGAGCCGATTTTATACTAGTTGGAACGGAGCTCCAACCATCCGTATTTAGATCTTTAAAATCGAATGCTAATAGGAAAATGGTTTCAAAGCCTGTCGCTACGATGTCGTTACGGTATTTTTTGTTATGGGAATCGGGGGATAGTTCCACAGAATAATTATTTATTTAATATCAGCTTCTTGGCACGACCATTTCGGTTGCATAGATTAAAATTGTAAAATATCCGTTATGTTAAATTGTCATAGATGCTCCGAAAAAAATGTATCATTTCATTTCATTTACTTGTCAATACGGCAAAAAACAACGCAACAGGTTTTGGCAACACATGTAATTTTATCTCGATAAAAAACGGTTTTAGTCCAAATTTTGGGCATTTGGCAAAATTCAACAGATAGTTTCTTAGCCTTACCTTAAACTTTATTTGCTTTAGCACAAAACGATAGATAAAGTTAGACAATGCTTAATACAGATGCTGTCACTTTTTAGCTAACATGTTAAGACAGGAGACACAATAGTTTAATGTATTTAGCCATTGTTTAACTTTAAAAATACAGTGACAAAATTCAGCGCTTACGTCAGCCTTCCCGGCAGCATAGCGGTCAGTGCAGCCGCCCAGATTGCGGAAGACCCGGGTTCGATTCCTGGCTGGGCCGGGTAGGCATTTAATTCTTTCACTGTATTTTATAAAATTTTATAAATATTTAATTTAACTTCAATGCAACAATTAGCACTTGAAAATAAAAAGTAAAAATTTTACTATAGCGTTGTGCAAAGATGAATCTGCATAGCCATTGGTTGCAATAATCGTGGGATAGATGGCGCACTGTGCCGCTATTAGCACTCAAATAATTTAAAAAGAAGTGACAAAATTCAGCGCTTACGTCAGCCGTTCGATTCCTGGCTGGGTCGGGAAGGCGTTTAATTTTTCCACTGTATTTTATAAAATTTTATAAAAAAAAATTATGAATATTTAATTTAGCTTCAGTGAAGCAATTAGCACTTGAAAATAAAAAGTAAACATTTTAAAAACACTGTTTTGTAGGACAAGGGAAAGTGACTCAAATTTAGATCGATAAAATAGACCCCAAATGCTAGTTATGCCTATCTAAACAGTATACCATAAATAATTATTTGAAAGTATTTTTATTTTTATGCTTTTGTCCAGCAGTGGACGTCTTTTGGCTGAGATGATGAAAATTATTATTACTATGCTAAACTCGTTACGCCAAAGCAGTTTATATGCGAATCAGAATAAGGATTCAAAAATTTTCAAATATCTTCATTTTCTGTGTTTGTAAACTATTATATTGTCGATCATATCCGTCGTAGGCGCACATAAAAAAAACACGCTATCGCTTGCCGTTTATAGCCGACTGCGGGACCCAAAGGCGGTGGTACCAACTCACCCTGCAGTACTCCTTGGTGGCGACGATCTCGTACGCGCCGAGGCCCATCTCGGCCGGCATGCGCCCGTACTGCTGCATGCTGTTAATGTACTGCGTGTACTCCATTGGCACTGGACACGCGAGAATTAACCTTATTATTATAGTGTTACGGCAGATATGCCCTATATGTACGAGAAATAACCTTGCTAGGACATGGTAATGGGTCTTTTTTTCCTTATACTAGTGTTTGCACACACAAAAATTAACTTTTCACTTCTCATGCTCGTAAAGTTGTTCTTTATGTCGAGAGAAGGCTGCCTAAAATGGGTTTTTATGCTCTTGTGCATAAAGTAATTTCTTTTAAGACTAAGGCAATTAGGCCTTACAGCCACATACACAACACACCTTCATTTAATTGATATATTTTTATGAGATTTAGGTTATATCTTAATCTAATTACGATATATGTATTACTATCTAAATACAAAATTACGATTAATACGAGTGGTCATTTACGTAAAAAAAATATAATGCAAATATTTATAATAACTTGGCATTACGGCTCAGACCAGTCGAACGTCGCATAGTTAAAAATAAAATAAAAAATTAAGAAAAATTGTGTGGCGGGAAGCTAATTATTTGTCATTTAATTACATTATAAAAATTAATTAAATTTTCTTGTATAAGTTTAATCCTTGTTTTATGTCCTTGCTATCGAAGTGAAAAGCAGAGTGTAAAACTAGAGTATAAACCCATTTTACCCTCGACGTGACTATCCACCCTCGCCGTACCAGCTCGGGTGGCTATATGCACGTCTCGGGTAAAATGGCTCGTTTTATGCCCTTATTGTACAATCTACTATTATTACTACAAAGCTAGGGCTAATTTCTACTTGATTAGCCAGCGTTAAAATTATTTGAGCGTTAAAAACCTATTGAACATTTGACAATGCACTGCGTGTACTCTTTTGACACTGCACAGGCGAGAATCAACCTTATCGATACACAATTAGGGTCGATCTCCCCTTGTACACACGCCAGCACGTCATACTACCACAAACTGTCAAAATACCTTAATAGACTATGAACTTTATGGCCATGCCGTAAGGTTGAATATTTATTAAAGTTACTTTTAGGTGTTAAATTGCACTTTAATTTGTTCTCAGACTTCAATCAGAAGCGCACCCCGATCGTCTCGCCATTAAAGTTAAAATAATAAAACAAGAAAGACCTTTCTAGAGATTTTGATAAAGAATATACCTAATATCAAAGTTTGTGTACTGGGTGCCTAGAGTGAGTTTAGTTTACTGTCCGAATTAATTCGATTACGTTTACGTAAACGAAAATTAGTATGGCATTGAAGCAGCGCCTCCTGGCGGCAAACGAGAGGAGTTAACATTTTGCCATACAAATTCTCGTTTTCGTTAACGTGATCGAATGGCGAATGAAACTAGCACTGCACCCTGATGAAAAGATATCTACGAGTAGATATAATATAGTAAAAGTAAAGTAAGTAAACAGCCTATAGCTGTCCCACTGCTGGGCAAAGGCCTCCATAATTGAAATCAAGACATCGCTACAATTGATGGGTAATGGCTTAATCGCCACGCTTGCTAAATGCGGGTTGGTGATCACAAACCCGGGCTATGCATCGAAAAATCCGAAATACATTTTGCCCGACCTTACTCTTCCATTACTATTTCCATTACATATCATTACTATTACTTTCTTGTATGGAGCCATACCTGGGAACCTGATAGTTAAGGAGTTATTGAGGAACAAAGTCAAAACTTTTTTTTACTGTATTTGCGCAACCTGTTTAAAAAGGTTAGTAGTAAATTTTCTTCTAAAGGAACATTAGTATTTTTCTTGCATTTTCAATTAAAAAGAGACGTTTTAAGTTACAAACCGCAATGAATGTTGAAGGCGAATTGCAAATTGCAATATGCGTGTCATAAATAACACCTGTTTTTGGTCATAGAGGCGAGGATTTTAAATCTATGTGTGTAAGTTTAATCTATATCCTTACCTTCCGTGGTAGCTTTACAGAAGGCGCATTTAAAATGTCTGCCCGCATCAATAAACTTCATATTCGGGCACATGTACGCTTTGCAGCGGCTGCAGCGCACCGGGCCCATCGTCGTCGAGTTGGTGAGCGCCGCGAAGTCCAGCAGCGGCGGCTCCAGCTCCGACCCTACTGTCTCCGCCATTGGGCTCAACTGGGGAGTGTCATAAAATGAGAACCAAGGAACATGGACACTGAATAAAAGAAACAGTGTCTAGTAGAGATGATGTCGACGATGCGATCCGTCATTCATCTTATAGATACTCGAAAAACATATGAACAAAAAAGCAATGGTAAGTGATCAGTAAATAGAATTTTAACATTGCTACATCATATTTAAAAGAATGTAGTCGCAATATAGGTTGTAAAAAATACGGTTATTTAATAAAAATTAATTCAAAGAACAATTACAATGTATAGTCGACCATGAAATTGCTTTATCACTTTTGACAAAAACTTCCATTACAATAAAATTTCGCTAAGGCTCATTGTGAATAATGGCAACGTATATATGTCACTTGGTCTTTTAAACAAAAATAGAACTTGTTGTTTTAATATATGCAAACAAAATTCACTTCTAAGGCGGTAAAGCAATTTCACTGTCGACTATACACTACATTAACTACAAGAACACATATACATGCTACTGTGAATGTTCACATTTAAAGTAAAATAAGTTTTAATGTGTAAGTTTAGGTCTTTTCCATTTTTATTTACCTGGTAACTTTTTATAAGTAGTTTTTTTAAGATAACCAACTAAATAAAATAATAATCGACTCACCACCAAACAGAAAGGCATTGAAGTCTGCTTTAGCAAGTCCGCCGTCACCGGCACGCTGTACATTGAGCTTCTAATGTATCGGGGGCCTAAAAAGCAAATAATTTAATTACTTTCTACATATATCACAAAAACACCAACTTTTTAAGATTTCTTTAATAAAAACCTTTTTCTAAGAAACAAAACGGTTATAAATTAAAATAATATATTTCAATTATTTGTTTTATTGCAAACTAACGATATTAAATTATATTGTAATCTACAATATCATCATCATCATCATCATCATCTCAGCCAAAAGACGTCCACTGCTGGACAAAGGCCTCCCCCAAGGATATGAGGGGTATTTGCCGTAATCACCACGCTTGGCAGACGGGTTGGCGATCGCAATATATCGATATTATCTACAACATAATGATGCTTAAAATAGCATAAGAAATTCAATTTTAAATTCAAATTTCTGTTTTAATATATTTAGTATGCTCTTGTATACAAAATATATTAAAATTACGGTTATTAATTACATAATTCTGATTATTATTATTATTTTCAATAATTATTTTTGCATAGGTTTATTTATTCATAATTTATAACTGGTTATTTACTTGATGTAATTTATCTATCATCTACAAGTTATTCAATTAAATGGCGATAACTTGTATAATGTTGAAATAATAATGTTCTTCATTAATGTAATTACTACAAGTGCAAGTTGAGAGTGAGCGAGACAGCACTTACTAGCGTTGCCCTTGTCGTCGACCACGAAGTCCGTGGTGACCAGCGGCGGCACCAGACCCTTCTCGTTAGTGACGAAGATGCCACCGCGGTTTTGCTGATCGTCTGCCATCACTTGGATCTATACGCAATATATAAAGTTTCAACTAAAGCAGAGTGGCTTGTGCTTTTTCATTGGATTTCAATCTTATCAAGAGTGCATAAAAGTTGAAATTATTGTGGCTCTTTATTTGCCACAGCCTTACGACACTCTTTGTCAGGCAGTTTTCGTAGTTGGTTCCGCGTCGTACGCGTACGTATGCACACACCCTTGTGCGATCTAAGATACACAACACTTATTACACGTTATGTACATGTTATGTACTGTTTGTTGCCTGAAATAAATAAATCTATTCTATTCTATTCTATAAAGATATTAGGCTGCCTATAGAGGCACACGTACAGACCACAGGGTCTAGTGGTTAAGACCACCGGTTTAGACCCAGAAGTCCGGGTTCGATTCCCAGTGGGGGGTACATGTTTGTGTACTCGGTTTGGTTGGTGGTAGGGCTTGTTTGTCCGCCTGGCTAGATACCACCATCTTATCTAAATATGTCGCCATAACATCAATGTTTGTAGCATTGTTGTGTTCCGGCAGCTAGAGATAAGATAGCCAGTGCCTCACTTGTTGAGGATCTGGGTGAAGTGCGCTTCCATCAATTGGCCTTATCATCACTTAAAATCAGGTGAGATCAAGGCACTGTTTACCGGCAAATATTTAAAAAAAGTAAGAAATAAATAAATTAGTAAATGGCTGGCAAGCTGGCACGCATACTGGTACTTAGCATACAAAATGAAAAACTTTAACACTGAAAGTAAGACTTTAAATAAGTTGTTTTATCATATTATTATCTAAAATTTTTGTTACTTAAAACATTTAACTTCTATCGTTAATCCTCAAGATCTACTCACCGGACTGGGCATGTTATCAGGATCGAGCCTCTTCTGTGGCGGTTGCTGGAACTGTTGCCCCGGGTAACTCGGCTGCTGTCCTGGAAACTGCGGCTGCGGGGGGTAGCCCGACTGCGGTTGCTGCTGGTAGCCCGGGGCGAACTGCGGCTGGGCCGGCGGCATGCCGGGGTAAGGCCGTTGGAGCGGCGGCGGCATATGCGGGAGACCAGACATCGGCGTGTACTGGTTCATTTGCTGAGGCTGAGGAGGCATGCCAGGCTGAGGAGGCAAGCCAGGCTGTTGAAACTGTGGTTGCTGAGGCATGCCCGGTTGCGGTGGGTGCCCTGGTTGCTGTGGTAGCCCAGGTTGTTGTGGAAACCCTGGCTGTTGTGGCAACCCAGGTTGTTGTGAAAACCCTGGTTGCGGTGGTAGTCCGGGCTGCTGGGGCATTCCTGGTTGCGGCGGTAGTCCGGGCTGGGGGGGCATTCCTGGTTGCGGGGGTAGACCGGGCTGCTGAGGCATTCCGGGTTGAGAGGGTAGGCCAGCCTGCTGAGGCATTCCCGGTTGCGGTGGGAAGCCAGGTTGCTGAGTAAGCCCCTGTTGTGGCGGGAATCCAGGTTGTTGGGGTTTGCCCGGTTGCAATGGTTGCTGCTGAGGCGGCATTCCCGGTTGCGGAGGCAGTCCAGGTTGGGAAGGCGCACCGTACTGTGACCCTGACCCTGATGGTGGCATACCAGGGTGTTGCGGTTGACCTGGTTGCCCTGGTAATCCGGGTTGACTTAGCCCAGGTTGGCCAGATTGCGGAAGAAAACTGGGTTGTCCGATATGCCCAGGTTCAGATCTTGGTGGTGGTATTTGTCCAGGTTGTGAAGCTGGGGGTCCTGATGGCCCTTGTGGAGGCAATCCAGGCTGGCCAGGTTGTGAAGGCATACTCATGTGTGGTGGAAGACCAGGTTGTTGTGGACCTTGAGGTTGAGGAGGCATTCCAGGTTGAAAGCCTGGTTTTGGTTGGCCAGGTGGCATCCCAGGCTGTCTGCCCATTGGTCCCGATGGAAGACTCTGCGTGTGGGGGGGAACTTGCCCATGTCCCTGAGACTGACTAGGTTGACTCATTGGTGGACCTTGGGGCATTGAAGTAGGAGGTCCTTGAAATTGGTTTGGCGTCTGACTTGGTGGTGGAATTTGTCCGAAACCGTGTTGAGGTGGCTGGGGACCTGATGGTGGTGCTGGCTTTTGCTGCATTGGATGTGGCATAGGCATTTGGGGGGCGCCACTGATGGGTGGACGTCCAGGCGGCATTTGACCTTGCTGCCTTTGGCCGGGGGGTAATTGACTTGGGCCAAAGTTAGAGGTAGGTGGAAAGTTGCCTCCGGGTGGAAGCTGACCAGGAGGTAACTGTGATGTAGGAATGTTGGGGAAACCTGGGCCGTTTACGTTCATTGACTGCATCTTTTGGGACATGTCGTTTTGATCAAATGGCTTGGGTGGCATCTGTGGCCCATTCAGTGGCATCTGGCTGTACACATTCGCATTTTGTACTCCGTTAAACTCTTGAGAGGTTGGAGGGAAGCCTAGAGGATTGCTTGGTGCATTGTTATTTTGCCCAGGCGGTAAGTACTGTGGATTCATCATCTTGCTGGAAGCCAGACAACCTGAAATGGTTGATTGGATGAATATTAAACAATTCTATAAAACACATTGGTTTAATCACAAAATAATTTTAATTGTTTTCTAATTTATCTATGTCCTCACAAACATTAGTTTTGTTACAATACTACTTATTGCCTTAAAATATAACATGAGTTACATCTGCCATGGTCCTATGACTTCCTATGAAGTGAAACTCATAAGATATCATACTCAGTACAGTTTAGAGTAAACATTGATAAACGAAACCAGAATACCATTACAAATAAAAGATAAACATAACTTTATAACATAAGTTTATAAGTTTGCTTGCTGGCAGACCTGACAGTGTCCTACAAAGACATTGGGTATCCGCTCTGATAAATCCCCAGACTGAGTCCGTGTTTCAAATTAATTAATGAATTGACATAACAACATATATGATGATAATATAATAATATTAAAAAATTTAATGTAATACCCAATATGTGTTTTGATATTTGGGATTTTAATTTAATTTTTAAAAAAAAACTATGAATAATTGATGTATGTATACAAATATTTGTACTTGTATATTATATTTTATTGTTATTTATATTTGAACTATAAAGTTATAAGTAACTGTTCACTAACAATTTATGGCTCTTTGTTAACTGAATTATGAATATAAATAAAATAAATAAATAATAAATAACGGTGAAGATATAAATACTTTTGTTAACATTTATTATCACTTTTTTCAGCATCATAGAGTACCTATACACAAATACATATTATTGTTTGGTTTCATTAGTATTGGTATTTTAGTTTAATCATCCAACTCATACCGTTGACTTTACAAAATTATAAGTACACACAGCGGCAGATCAACCTACCCAAAACTTTCAAATTTCTACAATCAATTTTGAACTTTAATGTTTGGTTATATGGATCAATTTTTATTGGAGAAAATTGACAGGTTTGGGTAGGTTGATCTGCCGCCGTGTGTACAGTAATTTTCTGTAAACATTTTGCTATGTCAAAATATGTATGTTGGTAGTAATAAATTGATCAATAGTTTTTAACTCATCTAAATCTCAATCTTATCTAAAATAAGTAGGATCTAACCTAAGAACAATCCAGTTTTATTGTGGTTTCTTAAAGTAATTACAAGATCATGTTTGACAATGAGCATTTTATTGACCACATCATTAGTACTATTAGCACAAAATTACAATTGAAAAACTGTTGTAAAGGCATACAATATATACTACAGAAAAAAAGCATTTGCTAAATAAAAATAAATAGGTAACCAAGAAAGTTATTGCTGTCAGTGCTATAAGCAAATGAAACAAATGAAATAGAGAGCAGTGTTTTGTTAACTAAATATAACAACAAACAAACAATTCTAGGACTAACTCAACAAAAAAACTGTCATTATTTTAATCAAACAATATGTAGCGAAATAAACAACTTTATGAAGCAATTGTATTGATAAATTACTACCATGATGATTAAAACCATAGTAACTAACGATATATTATCATAAAAGAGCTGGAATTGTATCATTTGTATCTTTAATAGATAAGGGCTTGTATTGAGGTCCTTATTCCAATATCATTACATATATATGGTTAACACAAAAAAAAAATCTACTCTATCAAGCAAAGTGAAGTGGCTGAATTGCAACTAATCATTTTTGTATATGGGTCAAGTTTTTATTTATTAATTAGGTAAAACAAGTCTGAATGTGCTAATTACAACACACAGAACATTCACAAAAAAAGACATGCACATACAGAAACTAGTGAGATTAGGTAGTACTTACGACTTTGTTTTAGTTATTTTTCAATTTAATCAAGTAAGTAAACCGATAAAATCAGAATTATCCCCAAAATTGTAACGAAGAAATTTTGACAGCTGCCATGTAACTTTGTAATTAGCTTTCACGCGACAACAACACTAAACTTGTCCCACCACGATTTTTGTTAGTAATGATTTATGAACTTAAATCTTGAAATACTTACAGCTTCAAATTTATTTAATAACGAAATACTGCAAGAAAAAATATAAACAAGAACCACAAATCACGTAAACCCTCTAGGCCACGTATTCTGACAGGCGGAGTTGTCAGTTGTTCACCGCTTATGTGGAACTTTTGAAGTTTCACTAAAACAGCGTGAAATGGAATGTACCTTAAAACTTGAAAAAGCATTTTTCGTAATAATGGGAAAGTTAAAATACTTTTCTATACTACAAAATGTATATTTTATAAGATCACTGAAACAAAAATGATTGTCAAATTATATCATTTAAACATTTTATTTGTTTTGCATACGAGAACTCTGCTTGTAACGAATAAGTTATATTTATCATGGCAATAAAAGCAAAGAAATGTCACGAAAGTATGTAATTACAGATATGAGCGTTATTTGTTCTACAGTAAGGTCCACAGTTATTAATGATCAAAAATGAACTTACCTGTTATTATTTTATTATAATTTTACACCACCACCACAGAATACATAATAGTCTACTGCTACGTTTAGGTTAAAATACGAGTGTGCTTTAGACTCAGAATAATAACTAAGCTTCTTAGCTTCTTTTAGCTTAACTAAGCTAATTCTTAGAAACCGGACTAAAATAGCAACACAAATATACATGACATGTATTTATATTATTATCACATTGTGATGTATTGGAAAAGATAGATTGTTCCTTTTCTTTCGTAATTTCGAATTGTTTACTTCTGAATTAGGCCGGGCAGAGGGCCTCAGAGATCTTATTTTTGAGAGTTCATCTGATGACCGATGACAACAATACCAAAAATAAAAACTAAGTGTCAACCCTTAGATGAAAATCATTCATCTAAGTGTCAACCATTTGTTGCAATCCAAACTTTTCTAGCCTTATGTTATTATGATAGAACATGGATAGAACGGAACTAAACATAGCTTTGCACGTTTTTTGTTATAAACTTCCTTCTATAGCTTTAGTTATTGTTCTGAGGCTTTAGACCACACGACTGAAGTAAAGCTTCTTTAGCTCCATACAATTTTATTCACTTTAAAGTAAGTAAAAGTAAATAGCCTATATACTGTCCCACTGCTGGGCAAAGGCCTCCATCATTGAATCAAGTCATCACTACAATTGATGGGTATTGGCTTACTCACCACGCTTGCCAAGAGCGGGGTTGGATTCACTTTAAACCTTTTAATTTAAGTAGGTACACATGACCACGGCATGAGGTTGAAAATGTATTGAAGAAATTTGACAGTTTTGTATAGGTTGATGTGCTGGCGTCTGTACCTACCTACCTAACGATTAGAGCAACAAACACGAGCTGTCAAACGAAACCGAACAATAGATGTCATTTGTGTCTGTAAAATTGTTTATGAATGCGTGTCAGTGATGTATGTCATGTCGCTTTTTACATTAATATCGGTATCGATAATATTAATTAGTAACAGTATTAATTGAACTAAAATAGGATGGGATTTTGCATGGCTGAAACTACGATTCTTTAACCTTTTAGATCCGGAACAAAACCAATTACAGCACCCGCAGTATGACGTAATTCGCAAAATGGCGAATACCTAACGTCGATGTTGACAAAAATAATGAATACCTATGTTGCAACCAGATCATATTTTATCATTTTGTAAACGACAATTTACTAATTGATATATTTTCTCCGGCAGGTATCAAAATAAATGTGATTACCGAAATAGTTTGTTGGTTCTACATGATCAAACTTTTTTCTAGCTAAACTTCTTCATACAGAAGTAGGCTCTAACTAGATGACATAGAGTCGATCGCTCAATTGCCAAAATTTTAAACTGAAGTTAAAAAGGTAAACGCACAGAGAATAAAGTTGTTGGGGGGTTTGAGTGTAGAAATTTTAGTTTGTTTATAGCTAAACTTCTTCATACAAAAGTAGGCTCTAAATAGGCAAAACTTAAGTTCTAATGTCGAGTGGCTAGCGGGCTCATATATAAGCGTTTGGGGTTTGACGGAGTATTGCCACGGCATATATGAGCGTTTGGGATAGAAAAACTCAGATGATATTTTAAATAATTTATTCAACATTTCTCATTCTCAACCTTTTCCGATAAAAACCATACATGATTTTTATTTATTTATCAAAAAACTTACACTATCTTTACAGGCTGTTTTGTTACAGCATGTTGCGGCAATATTATTTAAATGATCTTTCAGGCCAGGAAGTTTTTGAATTTCGTCAAACAAAGATGCTAAGATTAGTACTTTATTTTTAGTGCGTTTATTTTGCGCCCTCAGGTTTCGAATAATTTGCTCTTTCTTTTTAATTATTTCACGCAACTTAGTGCATTTAAACATAAGCTTCTTTTTCGATGGCGTCAATTCTAGTTGAAAAGAGGTCGATGGTGTGGACTGTTGCAATAGTAGCGGCGGAGTAGATCTAGAATGCGATGACGATGGTACACATGTAGATGCCTCTGATACAATATCTCTGTAAACGTAGGACGACACTGTGCGTCTAGGCTTTATCTTGATCTGTGAAAAAGAAAGAAATGAGTGGCTATTGAACTCATAGTATTTACAGTATGATCTAGTCTCAAACTAAGAGAACAGTGTAATATGGAAACGGTAAGTAGTAGATAACTTATAAACATACCTACTTAATAGCTTTTGTAAAAACATAATTAAAACATCCAGACCAAGGCATGTATGTTTATGTATGTTCATAAACACAATGTTGAATGTAGGTACATGGTGCTTAGTAGACATTACTATCAAATGAAACATCAGCAGAAGAATAGTATTATTTTATTTAAGCTTACCGGAACAAACTCAGTTGGGATAGCAGATTTCATCAAAATTCGTTTCGCTCCACATGTCCGGAAATATCTCTCTTCAAAATGCTTACTGCATATACATGAACTTTTCTTAGGAATCCAGTTTAGACGATCAATTAATCTAAGCCATACATTTCTGGTATCCAAGTTAGTAGGAAATCTGAAAGATACATAAATTACTAATGATAGTACCTACCTATTATAACAGTCAAAAACTGATACCTATGGATCGGCTACTTAGCCATTTAAGATACTTATCTTAAATGGGATTATATTCCCAGGTGACTCATATCTAAACGTCACATAGGTACTTTAACAACAGTAATAGGTATATATTTGTTTACTGCGTGATAGACAGTGGACACGAAATATCGATAACTTGATGCAGCCTTAGTATAAAACGAAAATTATTTCTTTACACAAAATATTCGTAAATTCTGCATTATGTGTATTCGATCTTTGCTTCTTACATAAATAAATGTTTATAGAAGAGAATTATCACACTTAGGTAGTGCTTAAAATTCGAAGCGCATTGGCAAAAATAAATCCTAGGTCAGATGTTGATTTGGAATAATTTACCTGTGAAATGAAACTTTTTCAGGGTTATTTCGCTGTGTTGTACAACAATCAATCACTGAACAAGTCACCATGTTTCTGAAGCACTATTTCTCATAAATATCCACGATTTTACGTAAAATCAGAAAAAAACACAGAGTTCCAATTCTCAGCGTGCGGATGAGTGCTGAGCTGACGACGAAGACAAACTGTCAAACAAACAGTTGCCAAAATTTTTTTTTTTAATTTTGTTTTAGTATAATTCGTTCCCGGAGGAACCGGCTAAAGTCATAGACCATGCTGCCATGCCATTAGTTTCTCAATTTCGTTAGTATTATCTGTAATAATCTCTATAAGGATAATGTAATGATGAATGATAATAGAAATGAGAAGTGAGAAATGATATACCCCCCAATCCCTCATAAGATACTCATCTTAGTAAAGATGTGGGGGGCTTTACTAAGTCCTCACGCGGACTTCTTGAGAGAATTTTAAAAGTGCCGTTGCACTGTTTTGTTTCATTTGCCAACACTCATGCACACTCACGAACACTTAACGGTTAATAATCCACCATTTTTTTAAATTCTTATTCGACATATGAGAGAGAGAGAGAGAGAGAGAAACATTTATTGACCACACACACACACATACATACATAAACATATCACAAATTTTAGAAAATATAACAAAACCGCAGTTTTAAAAGCATAGTAATACCACAGTCTATATAATTCTACAAGCTTCGAACGGGCACGTCTAGTCAGAGCAATCGTGAGGGGTGTGCTGGGCGAGCAGGGCGTGGTGCGACTCGGGCTCTCCATACACTTCACTCGGGAGCTCGGGACACACGCATCAGGAGTGGCACATTGTATTAAAACGCGTAGTCAATTTTAATTTATTTTTATAACATTAAAAATGGTTCATCCTTGGCTGTGAGAGACTGTATGTCATCTTTTCACGTAAATAAAAATTTGAAAAAGTTATGTAAGTATAATACATTAATATTTTATTTTGTTGTTTCTAGAATGTGCTTGTGTTTCTGATCTTTGCATTATAATAAGCGTAATGTCTTTTTCAATTATGTTTTTTTTTATGGATAAACGCTGTTTTAGAATTCGCTAATATTTAGGCAAGAGTTATTTAGCTATTAAAATCGAGATCCAAGACGGCGGACGTAACTCTTTTATGTAAAACCAATATGGGTATCGCTTCCATAGTTTTCGGGTGTGCCGATTTCGAATACAACATCTATTTCAAGATCCAAGATGGCTGACGTGATTTTTTTATGTATAATCAATATGGGTATCATTTCCATGGTTTTCGGGGGTGCCGATTTCGAATACAACATCTATGTCAAGATCCAAGATGGCGGACGTGATTTTTTTATGTAAAATCAATATGTGTATCATTTCCATGGTTTTCAGGGGTGCCAATTTCGAATACACCATCTATTTAGAGATCCAAGATGGCGGACGCGACTTTTAAATAAAATCATATTAATTTAATAGTAAAGACTTATTAGTAGTTAGTATAATATATCTGTTTTAACTGTAAAGAAAGCTACTGTATATTATATTTTTATTTACCAATTTCAGATGCAAAGTTTAAATTTAGGCATGTGGGAGACCTGATTTAATAGGGAAAACTTCCTACAGCCTAAAAGAACAACTATATTTGTAGCCTACAATTTGAGGAAAATATTTGGCATATATGGCAAGAAGAAATTGAAGAAAACAGCGATTCCTGTGCTACTTTTACCTGTTAAAAGTCACACGTTAAATTGAAATACAAACTAGCCTAAACGTTAATATTTTAAAAAATGTAGTCCTAGCTTTAACACAAAAACATATTCTTTTCTAAGTACTAGTATTGTTTTTTTTTTTAAATTACTTTTTTAACTATTTTTTATTTTTTAAGTGCTAATTACTGCACTGAAGCTGAATCAAATACTTATAAAATAGAAAGAAAAAATTAAACTTTTTGTGTTAAATAAAAAAATAAAATTGTTATTTATTAAAAATAAATCGTTTTGTAATCTTATATTTCTTTTACTTAAGGATCCTGATACACATAACCGTACCTACCAATAAGTAAAATATGAAATAGACTAAAAAATTAATGTGACAACCCTGCGACAATGACGAAGGTCTAGACGATGGCGGGCGGCATTTCACGCAACTTCAAAGGAGTTTTTTTTTTTTTTTTTTGCAACTGCTCCCCGCTACATTGGCAGGCCTTTTTATTCTTTTATACTTTTTTTTTTCTATTCTTTTTTAGGGTTAATAAATCTTGAGCTTTAAGAGCTCTACTCTGTTTTTTTTATTTTCTTTTTCTTTTTTCTTTTTTTAACTTTACTTTCTTTTTTTTTTTTCTTTCTTTTCTTTCTTTTTACAAAATGGTTCTTATTTCTATTACATTTCTTTCTTATGTTTTACCTGTCTTAACATTGCTACTTAATCTATTTACATTTTCTTTTATTATTACATATTTCTTATAAACTATTTCTTATAAACTATTGGATACATTATTAATTATTTCTAGTTTACATAATTTCTTTTGTATGTTATATTTCTAATTATTATTACATTATTTATTTACTTATGTACTTGCATTTCAATTCATGTTTATATCTAATATTGCCTACTATTATAACATTCCTTTCTATATTTATGTATCTGTTTATAATTTACATCTAGTTTATTATCTATATTTTGGTTTACTTTAACCTTGGTTACATTTACCATTTTGTTTATATATGTATTTTCCCTAATAAGAATTTTTCCCGCTTTTGAGGTCTTGCTTAAGTGTGTTTTCTTTTGTATGGTGTACCTAATTTGTATACTTATTTTCCAATTTTGAGTTCTAATGGTCCTATTGGACTGTATAATTTGGGATGCCCGTAAATATACTTGTTGCATAGCTGGGGATGACAATTTAGAATTTTTATCTACTGCGCGTGTTCCTGGCGAATTAACTTTCCTACCGGGAGCTTTTTTGGGGGCGAATGGGTTGACTACTAGGAGATGGTCAGCCTCCACGAATGTTGGATTGCAAAAATCATTTTTGTTTCCCCCATTCGCTTCGGCTGTCCTTCTGCTCACTTTTTTATGGTCCTCATTCTCCACCATACCATTAAGTGCCCGGTAGGAATTTATTGCCATTTTGTGCGCCGATTCTTTAAAATTCCTCTTTCCGCAATCCCCAGCTATTGACTGATTGTTGTTGCTCGCTACTGGAGCTGACGCCATCTTGCCCTTAGCAAGTATATGCCACCTTATCCCTGGCCAGCTGGTCCCACTTGGCCCTTATTGGGCATATTGCGTTAAAAGTGTTGTGGGACTTCTCCTCTAAGCCGGCCCTCTCGCAGTTTAGGCAGCGGGGGGGACTTGTCTTTTCCGTACACGCAGCGTACAGGTGGTTTCCCCCGCAGTGACTACAGCTGTCCAGCCGCTCCTGACAGACCCGCTTGATGTGGCCGTAGCCCAAGCAGCGGGAGCACTGGATCAGCGGGGACTGATCCTCTACTCTGGAGACTCCCCATTGTAGCTGAAGAGTCCCCGCCTCTGTCAACTGTTGCCATATTGCGGGGGTCACCTTGACCACCATGTGTGCCACGTGCGGATTTCTCGTTTTCTTCTCATAAATTACTTCTATGCCTTCGTTTCCCTCTTTGGTTTTTATTTTCCCGACCTTCCTCCTTATTGCTTCCTCAACTTGTTCCTTCTTTCTGTCCCCCCTTACATATCTTATTATTACTAGTGGGTCTTTGTTCTTGGCTTTCTCTATTTTGAGCGTGCTCTCTTTTTCCAACCTTTCTTTGAGCAGTTCTACGTCTTTTTCTGTGCCACACCCAATTATGACTTTTTGGTCCTTTGCCTTTCGGACTCTCTGAACCTTTATCCACTCCCCGTCGGGATCGACTTCCGCCGTCTTCCTGACCGTTTCCATCACCTGGTCACTGGTCAGGGTAGCGTCAGTCGATGCCACGATGAGTGAGTGGAGAGTTTTGGGCGTGGTTCTGGGCCGACCTTCCGCGGCTACCACTGCGTAGGTTGCCTTCTGCGGCTTTTCTCTGGTTTCCTGCTCTCTTGCCATTTCCCTTATCTTCTCTGCGATTTTCTTATTAGTCTCTTCCTGCAGTCTTTCGCATCGTTCGTTAACTGCTTTGCTTTCCCCTAGTAATATCTCTATCCTTTCTAATCTCCTCCCGGTCTCTTTTTCAAATTCTGTGCTGTCCCTTACTATCTGCGTGTGGACAGTCTTACCAATTCCAGTCTTTGGTTCTTTTTTCCTTTCCATTTCTTCCAATCTACAGACTAACTCTGCCACCATTGCTACCAATTCATTGGTCTCTTTCTGTATGGTGGCCTTGTCTTCCTTTGTCACTGACCGATGACCGGCACTCGTTTCCAAGGCCTTCATCATCCTTCCTTGTGCCTTCTTGGCGTTTTCTTTTATGTCAGCGCAAGTCGTACCTGGGAGGAGATGCGTCAGCTCCAGGTCCAGTTTGGCCGTTGCTGATTTCAGCTTCGGCTTTGGGGGTGGGGATTGGTAGACCACGGTCTCCTCCCTGCTATTGACCTTGGATACCCGTGTGGCCATTTTAAAACTTTTTTGGACGGACAAAATAAATTAGGACAGACGACAAAATAAATTAACACAATAAAATTAAATTTGTATAAGTTGTAAAATAAAAATAAAAAATAAAATAAAATAAAACACACTAGTGACTTTCCAAGTAGCTTAGCGTATGCTAGCGTATGCTATTACGAACCGATGGCATAATGACGTTCATAAGAGCTATTTGAAGCCTAAACTGAATAAATGATTTTGAATTTTGAATTTTATGCAGAGTACCTAAACTAAAATTTTAGGAACAGAATGGAAAATAACTAGGTAGTTAGTAGGACCTAGAAACTACTCAAAACAGAAGGGAATGGCGTAACATGGAACAGGCCTAAGCCCAGCAGTGGGTAAATACGGAATGAAAAGGATGATGATGATGATGATGATGATGAAAGACTAAAATCAGTTGCTGACCCCTTATATGAATGATTGAAGGGAAAAAAAGGCTGGTCACTGGTTCCCGTCGAGCATTGTGTCTACTCTAGTTTGTGGTTTTTTGCCTTGTAGTTGGCAGTGATAATGCCTAAACCCGATCTAAAGGTTATATTTTTTTAATTACTTTCTGCTTATCTATAATAAATAATGATTAGGCCAAACGTGGAAGCACACTACACCCGGAATTCTCAACTATCTGAGAACTTAAACAGGTAGGTACACTCGCAGAACACACATTAAACATTAAGATGATACAATTAAATGCTGGGTTAAGTTCTTTTATGTGCTCCATTATGTTTTTGGTCAGAGTATCGGTCGCCTTTTATTTTATTTAAGTATATTTTATTGTAAAAGAATAACGACAGCCAACTTAATGCTATTAAAAAATGTCTTAGAGCTAAACTAAATTAAGCCAAGGATCTGTGCCAAACCCTTCAACGTTATTATTATTTTATAACTGGTTAATAAAATATTGCTTCTTTTTATTTATACTATTTCCGAAATTTTTTATTTGAACTATTATACGAACTTGTGGTAACTTTCTATAAGCGCCTGATGTCATGCCAACAGCAATGCGTTATTTCGGTGTTATGCTCAACATCAAATAAATATCACGTGCCCCTGGGAATGTTATGTTGTAGTTATAGTTATTACTCAGGGTCCCAAAGCCACTTTTTACCGAAACAAAAATCTTTAGAACCGGCAATCCAGATTTTATTACTTACCTACCGCTTTTTTTGATCCAGGGATTCGTCCACGCATGGTCTGTGGTATCCTCTTTACGGATACCGGCTACCAGAGGGGCGGTATGGCTATGCACTTATTATGTGCAATTTTTTCCCCTATTTATATGTTAATGGAGAAAAATAAAAAAAACTTGTCAAGACCACCATATTAAAGAACTATAGCAATATCTTACCTAAAAAAAATTGCGGGCATAAAACGGCATTTGGTTACAGGGGGAAAGATGCGTCACGAAAACCGTCAAGAAATCCACAATGGTACGTTATAATTCTAATTTCAAAGTCAGGCTACTGACACACTATTGAGACGTCATTGAATTAGCAGACTTGCGGCCCAGCTGGCAGAAAATGTACCTATTATGTTGAATTATGAACCCCCCATACAAAAAGATGGTATACGTACCTACTCGTAGCTTAGGCTCTTCGTTTGAAGCCTGTTCCAGACGAATAGACAGATTACCATACGGTGACCTTTATTACAAAACGTGGCAACATACCATCTTGCAAGATGGCTTTATTAATAACAATATAAATGGCGAATTAAGAAAACCCCAAACCTCTTAAATCTACTGTCAGGTGGTGTTTTTAATTCGCCATTTAATTATGCTTTATTTTAAAGAGTTTCAGAGGCTGTAACATTATGTCAGGGGTGACGTTAATTATAGAATATTTCATCATTTATATGCTAGTCATGGTGACTAGGCAGGTTGTCTTCATCCTCGATACCTCACCTACATGAAACGAATCAATCTTTAATTTTCCATGTAAGACATTCAGCTATTTCATGAGCTCCACGTTAGCTTCCAACGAGACCTGGAATGGCGATCTAGGCACGCCCCGTCAACTGCGCAGGCGTACTGAACATTCCTAGTGATGTGTCGATGTCTCGTCCGAAACGACAGCAATCAATTGCTACCAAAACATGCTTTTATTCGCCAATCGATTATACGTTATTGAATATTAGACAAAATTTTAACTCTCATCGTCTGTCACCAAGAGATGGTGCTGCTTCAATTAAATATTAACTTCGGGTTCGTCACAGCTTTCGTTAACGTGATCGAATGGCAAATAAACTCGCACTAAGCTCTGGATCAGGAAACTTACTAGATTGCAACCTATACCTACACATCTAATGCGAAAAATTTTTTAATAACATGATAGGTAATCATAATAATCATACCCAACCCAGGTGTAAACCGGATGCTCGTTAAATTTCCCTTATTAGGTATAATATCTTTACGTTCGAGCCATTGAAACAATATAAAGTACTTACCTATATTTCTTTAGCCTTTATTAAAGTATCTAAAGTCAAAATCAACAATTTTTATTCAAATAAACTTACGAAAAATGCCTTTTAATCGTCCAAACATTTTTTTACCTACCACCAAGAAGAGAACACATACAAAGGAAAATCTCTACCAGCGCGGCAACCTTCTATCTATGTTAGGTTCACTACCACTACCCCAGTAATGTATTACGTAAGAAAGAAAATCAGGAAAATAAAACATCAACATAAACACAATAAGAAAATATGAACTCAATCTCACATTAGTAATTCAATGCGAATAATCAAATAACATCGATGACGTAAATATCAAAATTCATTTGATCCTCTACATCAGCACATCATTACCCTCCGATCCAACCCCTCGCGTCTATTGATCTGAACCATGAAAGCCTAATTTTGCTTGTTTGCTCTCACAGTACATTTGTTAAAAGGCGTGTAACACCACACTGACCTTTTAGATATTAACTCTTACGTCAACTACATAAACGCTATTATTGTCCAGCAATTGGTGGTGTTTTCGCGTTTTTATTAGCACTATTGAAATATTCCGGGCTATAATAAGACATGCGACTGTATATCGTAACAACAAGGCTATAAGGTCTATTTAAAGAAACTTGGGACCTTCCATGATATTTCCAGGACTGTGCATGGAAAAAAACTTTCAGCTGAAAATGTGGATCTTTTTCTGATTTAGGTGTAAAAATGTGCGGATTTTCTAGAATGGGATTTGATAACTTTGAATGGCGGCGTATGGGAAAGTGTTTCCGGAAGTACCTTTGAGATTATATCGATGTTCTACGCTTGGTGATTAATAAACCATCTGCAAACTATATTTGGATAAAAATCAATCAGGTAAGCTTTGAAAGAATATTGTTAATTAATACCTAGTTTCTTTATTGAAATAAGTTTTTATTTCCTCTTTTATGAGAATGTCATTAAATGTGAAAATGTGATGTGAAAATGTGATCCATTCCTACGAAAAGTGAAGGGAATAATAACTTCATTCAATATTTATATGTAGTTATGAGTTTTAAAATATATGTAGTTAAAAAAAACCATTTTAAACCAAAAAGTTTAATTCAAATGCAGTGCTTAAATGACGAAGATAGGTATTATGCGCGACCATAAGTTAATAAAAATAAAAACACTTATATAAAATGTACAGACAAATTTAAATTTTTTCTATCGGTAAACACAAATTTTGGAAAAAAATAAGTTTTTTCGTCAATAAGTGCTTGTAAAAGTTTACATTTATTAAACAAATAAATATTGGTTTGTTTGTAAAATTTAAACTCTTTTTACATTAAGTAGGTAAGTACTTAATAATTTAACTTACAATAATTTTTTTAAACCATTTAGAATTTTAGATT
This sequence comes from Eudonia lacustrata, assembly GCA_947562085.1. Classification (NCBI taxonomy): domain Eukaryota; kingdom Metazoa; phylum Arthropoda; class Insecta; order Lepidoptera; family Crambidae; genus Eudonia; species Eudonia lacustrata. Next base: position 13,351,816 of record OX387334.1, read on the forward strand.
CATACTTCTAAAGGCACAAGGATAGGTCGCCTCATAGATTAGGTCTTGGATTATTGATGCAGTACTATTAGAACTGACTTAAAAATCATTAAAAAACATAGGTATAGATAGTCTAGGTCAGGGATGGGCAAACCTTTTCATTCGCGTGACACTATTTACTAACAAAATCTATGGCGGGCCAGGCTATTGAATTTTTTGCTGTATTTTTTCAATAAATAAATATTTTTTTTGTGAAATAAAAATATTAATAGGAATGCATTTTCTGAAAAACACACGCGCTTGTATTTTTGTTTGATGGTCGCGGATCGGACTTTGATCATTCACGGGCCGGAGATGGCCCGCGGGCCGTAGTTTGCCCATCCCCTGGTCTAGGTAGTTAGTAGTTACATAGATACAATTCAACTTTACACTTTAGAATAATAAAAATGTAGAATAAACGCGACTAGTAGAAAGTACCTATTTTGTAGCAACATAATAAGTTTCTAAAGGTTTTTAATTCCTAAAAACAATATAGCAAAAAGGTATTTTCTGTTTCGGTAATCAAAATTAACTCGTAAATATCTTAAAATAAAATAAAAACTTTCCTACACTCACACCAATTATCTAGCCCAAGAAAAGCTTCGTTATGAAACCCGTTAAATGGTTACTAGACAACGGATAAACATACTTAAATACATACTTATTATACATAGAAAACACCCAGACCCGAGACAACTTAGAAAAACAATAATTTCTAAATTGACCCGGCCGGGAATCGAACCCAGGACCTCAGAGATGGCGACACCATGAAAACCGTGTACAAACCACTCGACCAAGGAGGTCGTCAATCTTGAGAAATACGTAGGGTTTAAAATTATACTTTTTGAAATGTTTCATTTCTAGGCGTAATTAACGGTAAAGTAGTACCTACCTGTCCCACCTATAGGATAGCTGCAAAATGTTAAATTAAGAAATCCCATTCGGTAAACTTTTCCCGCTCACTATATTACTGCTTAGCAACCAGTTTTTTTGAAAAGCTTAGCAGAGCTGCCGAAGTTTAAATTAAACAACAAATTCTAGATTCCACAATGCTGTCGCTGTTGCTACTCTGGGTGCTGCCGGTCTCCGCCGCCGGTAGCCCACAGAAGCCGAACCTAGACGCCATCTTGAACCGGCGCACTGACGTATACATCGCCGGCTTCTTCCCGTTCGGCAAGGGGGTCGAGAACTCCAACACTGGTATCTATCTAAGTTGACATAGTAAAAACTCTATATATACCTACAAGAAACACATTAATTATCATTAGCTTATAAACGTCTCACGGCGGGGCTCTGGACTTCCCACATGAACAAATAGTACCTACATGGGTAAGAGGATTAGGCCTGGACCTCTGGGTTTGATACCAAAGGTCTAACTACTATACCACATCTTCTTCTTCTTCAGCCTATGGTCACCCACTGCTGAGTGTAGGCCTCCTCATATGTACGCCATCTTGTCCGAGCTTGGGCCTTCTCTAACCAATTCTTCCCCGTGACCTTTGGGATGTCATCCCCCCACTATCCCTCTGGCAGCCAAAGCTTCTGGTGCCGGTCCATGGTCTCATCTCCAGCACCTTCCTGCTCCACTGGCCATCGCTTCTGCGGCTTACGTGACCCGCCCATCGCGGCTTTCTTTGCGCAACAATACACCCCACGTCAGTAAGTTTAGTACGACCACAGATTCACTAATAGTACGACTCCGGATGACCGAGTTTTTTAACATGCCGCGTTCCATTTGATTTGGGCTATTTACTAGACCACATAAGACAAGTTAAACAAGCGGCAACTTCGTTACAATCGTTCTTTCATCATAGTTATTTTTGGGAGTTATGACGTCAATTGTTTCGCCCAATCAGTGATGACTAGTCTGTGTTGGCCTCTGAAACAAGTTGCCCTTTATTTCCTCACTTTGGCACCGTTGATATAGCAAGTCTTGCTGGCTAGCTGCAGCAGCTTGCTGGGCAAGTTGCTGGGTGACAACAAAGTGGATCGTCAATTGTTACATGCAGTGGAAAGCCAAAGGCCCTAGTACTGCTTGGCAGCAGAAATAGAACCGAGTTGTTTGTAGAGTGGGTGCCAATGTCCTGTAAACACTGCCGTAGGTCGAGGGGTGATGCCGAGCGTGAAGCTGGCGCTGGACCACGTCAACGAGCACGAGTCGGTGCTGCGCAACTACCGGCTGCACATGTGGTGGAACGACACTGAGGTATGAGTTAATCAGCTGACAACTTTGTAGGAGTACCTTTTTTACTTTTCTTATTGTCTTGCGTATACCCCGAACCGAGGCGACCAACCACCTGATGTAGGAATTTGCTTCCGTTCCATTTAACCTACCCTAATTTTCCCATTAACTACGTACACCTATTATAAGGAAATTCAGTTGGACCTCTTGCACCTCTACTTAGCTCTAGTCTAGGTGGTGATCAAGGTGACCTGAGAACAGGTTGAAAAGCGGAAATTCCTTACCCCCTCTTGACATGATTTTGATCATTCATCACAATTTCCTTTCTTACAAAGTAAGTTGCCTGTTAATTCGTAATTAGCTACCATGATCAAGTGGTTCTTTCCAGTGCAACGCAGCAGTGGGAGTGAAGTCCTTCTTCGACATGATGCACAGTGGGCCGCACAAGCTGATGCTGTTCGGAGCCGCGTGCACGCATGTCACCGATCCCATTGCGAAGGCTTCCAAACACTGGCATCTGACGCAGGTATGGAACCACAGTCAAAGTTATTTTTTGAAAGGAATTTGTTGATGGCCTCTTGTCTCCTCCACAGAGACACCGGGTTTATAGGCGGCAAGAAACGTATGGCTCGTCAAGCGAGGTTTCCTAGGCGAAGGAGATGTCCACGAAAGACATGAAAGGGTGTCCATACCTTACTAGGTTATCTGAGGCTTTAGATTCAAATGATGACAGCGGAATACTCGAGGGCATCTTAAAGGCTAGGACATCGGCTCAGGTTGGCCGTGTCGAGTAGGGTGCGCTCTAACTGCAGGGACCAGCATTGTTGCGTTTCACACTATACTCAAAATGTCATGCTGTGTAGTGTGTACACTCTTTTTAGATAACCGTCTAGCTAGTAAGGTTAACCACATATGTTACTGTACTCATGCATTGATTGTAATCTGTTCGTGTACCTATAGAAATAAATAAATAAATATGTCGGCTGACTATTAGCTATGCGACTGCGTGTCCTGTGCCGCCAAGCGCGGATCCAGCACAAAAACGGCTGTGGGTACGGCCACCCAAAAATCGGCCAAGTGCGAATCGTAATCAAAATGTTGACTTCTGAATTTAGCAAGGGTTTAGCTGTGAATGTGTACTTGTGTTGTGTACTGCTACGTTTAGAATCACACGCACACGGTTTATTGCTAGTTTTTTTAGGGATTGAATATAACCGCTGATAAAGATAAAGAAACATTTATTGACCTGCACAACACATAACAATAAAACATACAAAACAGATACATAATACATACATAAGGATACATTAAAACTCGTCCTTTTAATAATAAATACAAATAACACCAAAAAAAATATCTTCGATCTCAATTAAGGTTGTGGGCATGCCCACTGCGCCCACCACGGTGGATCCGCGCTTGTGTGCCGCAAGTAGGGATTCCAGGTCAAAATAAAGTAGATCGGGGGGTTTTTATGTGATGTATCAATCATCTTAAGCATCCTCAGCCTGAGCAATCTTTCCCAATATTACTGCCATCTGTATTGTACTGACATCTATGGATATTTTATTAATGAAGTCAACTTTATCATTGTAATCCAGCTATCTTACGCGGACACCCACCCGATGTTCACGAAGGAGGCGTTCCCGAACTTCTTCCGCATCGTACCTTCAGAGAACGCATTCAACCTACCCCGCATCCGGCTGCTGCAGCACTTCAACTGGACCAGGGTTGGCACCATCTACCAGAACGAGCCTAGATACGCTTTGGTAAATATACCACCGCCTTTTTTTGGAAGGGTAGGATGGAACTAATCTTCAATCATCTATTATTTATCCAGACAAGACGTCTCCACTTCGCAAAAAACAAGCGCTTGAATTACATCTTCTAAGCACCAAGCTTAAGCTGGTGAATTGTCAAGGTAGTTAAGTACGAATGAACGTGGAAGAATATTTCACCCATCAGCTTCAGCTTCTGAGGAACTGGCTATTATCATTATCTTATTGGTGATTCAAATAATGTTTCGTATTTCCAGGCTCATAACCGGCTTCTAGCTGATCTTGATTCCAATGGATTCCTGATTGAAGAAACACAGAGCTTCGCCACAGAAGTGAGAACTGCACTGTCCAAGTTGAAAGAGAAGGACGTTAGAATAATCCTGGGCAACTTCAACGAAACATGGGCAGTGAGGATCTTCTGTGAAGCCTACAAGTAATAAGGGTTTAGAAAAATGTTCTGTATGCAAAGTAAGCGAGGCTTGGTAGTCTTGTCTCGCTCTGTTTATACAGGGTGTTTGGTAGAGGGTCGGACATACGTAAATGTCGAATAGCAGGGGTATTCTGCTACCCAGTCAGCCCCAGTAACATCGAATTGGCCTCGCTTTTTGTTTTTTAATTTTGTTTTACAAATATCCGAATTAATTACTTAAACTCGTGTAAATGTACTAAAAATGGCTAAAATTGCTAGTTTTTTTTGGTATTTTATCTGTTATCTGTTGTTAGCAATTTTAGTCATTTTTAGTACATTTACACGAGTTTAAGTAATTAATTCTGATATTTTTTAACCAAAATAGCAGGGGTGCTATCCGACATTCACGTATGTCCAACCCTCTGCCAAACATCCTGTAGTTACATTGTTTCTAACGTTTTGGTTTAAAACTGCGTTACCGGCAACTTTTTTTACAACTGAAACACTGTCAGAAGTTTTCTAGAAGGCATTGGCGTCACGCACTAAACGTGTCCATCTGGCGTTATGACCAGCAGCGCTATTCTCTAAGCAAAATAGCGTCGAACTCGACGTAGAACTCGCTCATGACTTGCAAACGAATTCCAACCTACTTTAACATAGGAATAAAGTCTACATTCGCTTGCAAGTTGTGAGTGAGTTCAATGTCGAGGTAGACGCTGTTTTGCTTAGAGAATAGCACTGCTGACGTCGATGGTCCCTTGTGCGAGTTAGTTTGCTTGCGCAAGGTCGTCTGACCCCGTTCTGTAACATAACTGTTGTACGAGGTGTCACTGTCAGAATAAACTTTAAGTTGTGTATATGAAAAAAGTTCTTCTTTGACTTAAGAGTCACGCTCATAACTAGGTATTCATCTCTACTCTAAGCTTATTCTTTTACCTCTTGAGAAGACACGACTTCAGACGACCACGGCCTTCTCTTTAATTTGTTCTAATATTCTTGGTTTTCCCCTTTCTCTCTTTTCTTTTATCTTCCCTTTATTAATATTAATAAAATAAATAAATAAACTTTCATACTCACACCAATTATCTAACCCAAGAGAAGTTTCGTTATGAAACTCGTTAAATGGTTACTAGACAACGCATAAACATACATAAATTACTTAAATACATACTTATTATACATAGAAAACACCCAGACCCGTGACAATTTAGAAAAACAATAATTTCTAAATTGACCCGACCGGGGATCGTACCCGGGACCTGAGATGGCGACACCATGAATACCGGTGTACAAACCACTCGACCAAGGAGGTCATCAATATATATTGAAAGTATACAATGAATAAAATGCATTGTTTTCACATACTTTAATTTATTTTAGGTGTTCGAAGTGACCACCGTTACATTAAACAAGTTCAGGCATGTAAAATTGTCTATAAGGTTGTTTGTACCTCTTTGCTGGTTTTGTAATTGTAAGATCGTTACCTAAACGTGTTGAATATTGTATTGAGAAAACCGGTGGTCACTTCGAACACCTACTAAAATAAATTAAAGTATGTGAAAACAATGCATTTTATTCATTTTAGACATCATGTTTCATAGAGCCATTAACTGCTTAAGACCTCCACAATCGATATCTAAATAGAAATAGTGTAAGTTTATTTTTTTCAAAACAACCGGGTTCGATTCCCGAGCTGAGTACAGGTTTTTTTAAATGTATGAACGCAGTTTTTCTTCTTATCAAAATCGATGACATGGCTCCTAAGAACAGATCTTCGTATGTCTTATAGTTTCAGACTTTCCCATACTGACCGATTTTAATGAGACACCCTGTATAGTATTTATTTATTTATTTATTTATTGGGCAGTCAACAAAAACATGTACCACCAAACAAACAGTAGTTATAGGGTAAATGCAAAACTTATTCTAAGTACAGTTTTCAATTATAGTATAGTATATAGTATATGTATTGAAAGTTAAGTTATTGTATTTGTGTTCGTTCCGAACGCAGGTTGGAGATGTACGGGCGCGCGTACACGTGGCTGCTGCTGGGCACGTACAGCCACAAGTGGTGGATGCGGCGCGCGCCGTGCTCCAAGCGCGAGCTGGCCGCCGCGCTCGACTCCACCATCCTCACCGACCTGCTGCCGCTCTCCACCACCGGCGAGATGACCGTCTCAGGGATTGTCAGTGCCATTTCATCATCACTACATCATCATCATCATCATCATCATCATCTCAGCCAAAAGACGTCCACTGCTGGACAAAGGCCTCCCCCAAGATGGGGGGTATTTGCCATAATCGCCACACTTGGCAGGCGGGTTGGCGATCGCAGTAGGTTGAAAGTAACCTCAGAGAGATGCTGCTGCCCATCCTCTGGAATGGTCCCTTAGTCGCCTTTTGCGACACCCACGGGTTGAGATAAGGTGGTGCAATTCTTTATCCCCGGCACCACACAGGGAACACTACACTACATAGTATAAAACAAAGTCGCTTCCCGCTGTCCCTATATGTATGTATGCTTAGATCTTTAAAACTACGCAACGGATTTTGATGCGGTTTTTTTTTAATAGATAGAGTGATTCAAGAGGAAGGTTTAAATATGACAAATACATGCATAATATAGTAGAGAAACACTGATCATTTTAGAGGTTTCACATTTTTTTTGCACTTACATTGCAAACGCTGGCTGAACCCTACGAGATAGATCAAAATAATGTACAACAGTATTGTACACCTTAAAAAGGTCTACAAAAAAGTCCGCGATGGTATATGTCTATTTCTTAGGGATAACCCACAATAATCATTTTTTATCCTTTACCTTTTACCATAAATAATGGCTTATTTACGAAGCGATTTTAAGCAATACAGCATTAATCCTTATCCAATTTAGTACCTTAAATACATTGTGCATTTAATATAGATCAATATGGCCCTTTACAGCATGTAATTTAAATAATTATTTTCGAAGATATTACAAATTTAAAATGCAGGGACATAACGGTTGCGTGTATCAGCATTGCACCCGTGCGAAGCCGGGGCGGGTCGCTAGTAGAGTATAAAATTCAAAATCAAAATTTAAAATCATTTATTTATTCAGTTTAGGCTGCAAATAGCTCATATGAACGTCATTATGCCTCTTATAACTACTCTCGTTACCTTACACCATCATGGTTTTATCAAAGCCCTATCCGAAAAGAAGTTTGACTCTCCGACTGACTCTGACTCTCCGGAGACACTAGTCTTTGAGCTGAACTAGAGTTTGATTCCCAGCGGTACAATGTACTCCACATTGGTGCTCGGTTTGATTGGGGTAGGCTTTGTTTCAACTAGTACGACTAACACCTTCACCATTTCAATGAACTCGAAATAAGCTATGGTTGAGGATCCTAGGTGAAGTGTGCGGTTACATTTCTTCTGTAAATATAATGCTGTTCTTACTTCGGAGGACTTTTCTATGCAAAATTTCCTTAAACATTCACGATCGAACTTTTATTTAGGTATGTCTCAATACCCTGTAATCTGTTTTCTTTCAGACCGCAAAAGATTACCAGGTCGAGTACGATCGAAGAAGGGGTTTAGAATATTCTAGATTTCACGGATACACTTATGACGGTACGTTTCAACCCACCATGGGTTCCAACCCACATTCTATATTATAAACTGAATTTAACACAATCATTACACCATCTTCATCATTATGTAAGCAATGTGTGCAAAATGCAAGTACGTTTTTACGACGGCTATCCTACGACATCAACCGAAACCGACGGCTTCACGTGCCTTTAGAAGTACGGAAGAACTCGAAATATTATAACTTGGTCCAGCAATGCTAAAGCGGAGTGCAAGTGTGTCAGTTGACAAGAACGCAGTAATAGAAATCGTCTATTCTATCTTTAGATCTTCATTATGAACTTCTTCTAGGTATTTGGGCTATGGCACTGGCGATACAAACTGTGGCCCAGAGGGTGAAGCTGAAGTACAAGGAGAAGACTGTCCAGGACTTCAGATACCGGGACAAGGAGTGGGAACAGCTTTTCCTAGACGCGCTGAGCAACGTCACTTTCGAGGGAGTCACTGTAAGTGTAGTCTGATCTATATAAGTTAGCAGCAATTCCAGAAGAGTTATTTCAGTTGTTTTATGAGCCAGGCACATTTGCGGGTCAGGAACTCGTCTTTTAAACACAACTGCACCCTCTTTGGTTTGTCACTTCGGCTTTTAAGCTAGAACTCTTTGTAAGTATGTCATAACCATTTTTTAGGTATATATTCTGTGGTATAATGGTCAAATATTGACACTGTTGGTTTATCTCGAAACACAATAAAGAAAACAAACGAAACACAACACAACGAAGCCGCCTTGCTAATTGTAGATCAAACATGTACTTACCTACTTTAAATGCAAATAGAGTAGCAGCTAAAGGCGTTCCAGAATAGGTGTTAATATGTCGTAGTCAAAAAAGTGTACTAGTCTAAAAGTCTCATCACCTCACCTCATCAATCAGGTGAGCTAACTTGAAATAAATTTTGAATTAACCGTATCCGGTTCAGGGTCCAGTTCGCTTCTACGACAACGAGCGTAAGGCTTCCATCCTGCTGAAGCAGTTCCAAGGCGACCAGGTGGGCGAGGTGAAGGTCGGGGAGTACTGCGCGGAGCGGGATCGCCTCGACCTCAGCAGTGGGGAGCCCTTCAAGTGGGTGGGCAGGTTGGTAGCTCCAATTAAATATAAAAAATAAATGATTTTATTAAGTCCAAAGATAGTACAAACGTCTGCACATCCGACTATTCGGAACTGTCAATTTTCTTCAATAAATCTTTAACCGTATTGCACGGACATTAAGTTCAAAGTCTATTGAGACAGTATGTGGTAGTCAGATGCTCAGGCGTATGTCCTGTAGCAACTGGGTAAATATGAACGCACAAAGATACTTAAGTTGTGTATTTTATCAAGAAACGAATTACAAATCAGCCCTATAGCTTCTTAGCCGGCTGTCACCGAATCAATCCTCTTCTCTTCTTCTAGACTTTTCCTCAACTCCACATTCAAACTCAGGTCACGTCATGCGCCATAGAGCTGCCCGTAGCAAAGAGTCTCGATCACTACAGTACATATCCAACAAATACTAATAAAGCTTGAAATAAATAATAATATAAGTTACACCATCACCAGAGGTCGGAATTAAGGTAGAGTTATTTATGTACTTACACTGACTTCATACAGCGAAAGAATAAAGTGGATATGCCTTAAATCCCGAGATTAATTTTGAAGAGCAGAAAGTCCCGTGTTTTATTAAATAAAAAAGTTATTTACTTTTACACAATCTAAACACTGCACGCGCGACGTTGCCAAATTTACATCAACGACATCGGATTCCAATGATTCCAATGCGCACACGCGCGATGTTGCCACATTTTGTAGTTCGCACAACATAGCTTGTGAGAACAAAAGAAAACAATAGCGGAAATGCAATTAGAAATCCCGGGAAGATCCATACATTTCGATGCAAGTACATAAATAACTCTACCTAATTCCAACCTCTGATCATCACCATTTCAGTAAGAAAACTTACTGAAAGGATGATGATGTAACTCTCCTCGCCTGGCCTTAAAGAGCCTTCAAACCTTTCGGATCCTATACGAAGTAATTTGGAGACAGCTCTTCATTGAGACATTAGTTGAAGACACTGTATCGAAGAGTAATTGTCCGGATTGCAAGAGTTTTGATCGACGTACCAATTTAGGCATAGACTAGAAACAAAAGAAAAGAAGCTTACATAGCGTCATGGACTAATATGACACTAATTGGTCACGTGTTCCCTGTTTACTACGCGTACAACATGGATCTCTTCGAGGTGAGAGTGAATAGGCATTTTGTCTTTCTAAGCATGTACCACCTTAGGCCTCGCGCTGCTCACCAACATGCAGGTTGGTGACCAAATGCTTAGGCTGTAATATGCATAAAAAACCAACGTCATTTCTGCTAAAGTGGTTACCGTTTCAACAAGGTCAGAACAGATAATTCTGAAGAATTTATCAAAACTAAATGCTACTGTGACAAGGACTGGGCGAATATACCACCTGTAACTTATTAAAGTTACAGTTTTATTGTGTTCAACAACCTTGCAGCCGTAAAGAGTGAGTGACGGGCGCGCAGGCCCGTATATAATAGTGGATTGGCGCTGTCTACGGTAAATACAGAAACTAAAGTGCAATCAGCGAGTCTAGCGCCATCTATGTATAAATCTATGAAACACGAATTAGTGAAACATTTGTGCACATTGCATTCATAGTTAAGTCCCCTTGTCTGTTCCAGATGGCGCTAAATATACAACAGCTACTAAAATAATTTTCCAATATACAGCAGGAACCCTCCAAAGGACCGCACGCTGCGGCTGATCGAGCACACGCAGGTCAACATCACCATCTACTCCGTGCTGGTGTCCTGCTCCATCCTGGGCATCCTCCTCGCCACCGGCTTCCTGGCGATGAACATACATTACAGGAACCAAAGGTAGTGTTACGGTTTATTCTTTAGATATTATCGTCACCATCACTTAACTATCATTATTAGCCTATAAAATTCCTATCTTCGCAAGGTGGCTGAAGAGGCCTTTATCCAGCAGCTGACTTATAGAAGGCTAATGATGAGATGATGAAACATCCTACTTCTAGTTTAACTATAGTCTGACCGCAACCGCTGTACCGCGCCTTGGGTATGCGAGCGGCGAGGCGGGGGGGGCGAAACAGTTGCTCCATTTTGTCATTCTGCCGTCATCGCTCACGGCGGCAACTAGTCTTATTTGTTACCGACTGTCTGTGTCAGACGCACATGAGATAAAATATCTAAAAATGGGTCGTGCATTATCTCGAGATATCGATTACTGGGATCGCGACGATAGGTTCGATGATATTATTGAGCCAATAATAATAAATCTGCAGGATTACTCTGATCCAAGCTCTGATAGTCAAATGGAAAGTGAAGTTGGAACAGAATCTATGTCAGAATAGTCAGTGTAATTTATTTACCTAATAAATAGTTTTTAGTTTTTTGGTTTGAATGTCAGTCACTTTTTCTTTCTCTTTTTCATGTAACAAATGGCTACAAAGATTTAATATTTTCAAGAATTAAAGATTTATTTCATTTATATTGGTTCTTTAATTGTACTTATCTAAAAATCATATTGGATAAAAACGGATTGGCTGTAATTATACTCATAAATATAAAGCTTCAATAAACTGTGCTTCGATATCGTAAGACTGACACTACGAATCTCATGTGAGTTCATGCTCTTTACTTCCCACTCCCCACCTCCCCGCGCATACCTAAGGCGCGGTACAGCGGTTGCGGTCAGGCTATAGGTAAGTACTTTTATCCTACCCTCAATGAACAAAATATATTGAGCTATAATCAATCACGCTAACCTAATGCGGGTTTGATGAGTTTTAATTTAGGGTTTAAGTAAAATATAAATAAAAATAAATAATGAAGATAATGTAATTTAGGGCACCTATCCACTTACACGGCATTCCGAATATACTTTGTAAAGAACTTTGTATACTTTATTTCCCGGCGTTCTGATGTATTTCACTTTTAACGTCAACTTTAATACACTTTTGTAAATTATTTACAGTCTATTCTATTTATTTTCTTTTATTTTTATTTATTTTTTAATTTTTATTTTATTTATAGTGTGAATCAGTAAAAAATATAAACCACTCAAAGACACATAGAATAGTAATAATTCCGAACCCGATTTTAATTACTCTTTAGTGTGATTTTTTTGGTTCTTCCCACAGGTATATCAAAATGTCCTCCCCTCATCTGAATAACCTGATCATCATCGGCTGCATCCTCACGTACCTGAGCGTGATCTTCCTGGGCCTGGACTCCAGCCTCAGCAGCATCGGTACGTGCCTCCAGGTCTTTCCGTGCCGTTGTATCTGTGTATCCTTACCGCATTGTCATCTATTTCTGTGTTTACTCTGTCGAACGGATGGAAGGTAACTTCATGATCTCACCACATTTATAGACTCTTTCACGTGGAATCTGACCTTGTGCTAAAATTATATTAGTTACTATGAATTAATCAAAATTTCGCACCAAAAGTAAGTCAATAACGTTGACTTACTTTTGGTAAGTCAACAGTATACCATCATATACCATCAATTTTGACAGCACCTCCAAGAATTTTACAATAAAATTTATTCTGGTCGTTATTATTGTTACTACCTAATTTACTTTAAATTTTAATTTTAAGACAAGGTCATTTAATTCATTCGCGTAATAATTTTTTAAATTAAAATAATAATAATAAATAAATTTTAATAATTAATAAAACAAAATTTTAAAAGAGCACTCTCAATCGGCATGTTTTTCGCACATCATCTATCACGCTGTGTGTCATTTGATCTCATCAGATTCATTGATTCTTAGGTCTTTCTCAGGAAACGCCATACGGAGGTAACAGAGCTTGTTCCTACCCACAGCTTGAGCTTCAACCCTGGGCAATGTGGATCCCGTCAACCAAACTTTGGGAACTCCAAACCAGTGCCGGATTAAACTGAGCTGAGGAATTGAAGCTTTTGGAAAACCTTTAAAGATTTCGGAATATGTTAGAACCTCGAAATTAAATCTTGGGTAATTTTAGGTAATGTCCAAGAACTCCAAGAAACTAAACACAACACCATCTGTAGTTTTATTATGACCTACCATCTTGTTTGAGAATAGCTAATCTTGTGTAAATAGCATGCCCATTAAGCATTTACGTTGGTCAGTTTGTAGATATTCATACTTTATCTCACAACTATTAACAATACATAAAATATCTTCTATACCTTCTCGCTAAGAATAATCCGGCACTGTTCCAATAATCCCTCTCTTAGTATAGTACCTACTTTGATTCTGAGAAAGACCTAGGTCGTTTTCTAGGTCACCGGAGACGGCAGCATGTTTCCAAGTTTTGGTTTCTTTCCTTTGGCTTCAATCGCGAAGCTTTTGTCGATCTATGGTATGTAAATTCTTGTATTTTGGCTTGTTCATTTTCCAAGACGTAGTTGAGGTGCTAATGTGCTAAGAGCTGATAATGAGTAACTTAGTTATCGGGTAATTAGTCGTTAAAATTTAGCAAATTCTAACTATATTGGCTAACTCTGACTCTAAAGATTAAAGGGACTCAAATTATATAAAATGGTATTCCGAAACCTAAAGGAAAATAAATTCTGGGCCATGTCTAAATCTGTATTTAACTTTATGCTACTGACAGTGTGGATAAGCAGTGATACATTATGCTTGAGTATTTATTAATGGGATTAGGTATCACTACATTTTTATTGTTTTTGATTATGATGTTATTTAGCACTAAATTACGGTTTCAGTCAAACTTAGTCTTCATAATGTAGTCATGCTCAATCGCTTCATTGTGCTTCGTCTGTATTGTGTATGTCACTGCTTTAAGTATGTGTCTCATCTAATGGCTTAATTAACTCTATAATGATTGTTTTACCAGAGGACTTAGATATTCCAATCCAATGCTTTTAACAATTCCCTATAAATGTTGCATTATTATATACCTACTCTTGCTAGAAAATATAATTTGACTCATACTCTTTTTAAATCCTAATTATTAATGTAAAGGTGAGAGTGTGTTTTTGTTTCTCCTTCTGTCTCGTCCAGACTAAACAGGGATTAACCTTAGATTATTACTCACATGTTATAGCAATTAGTGATGCAGGAGAAATTGAATTTCAAAAATAAGTGTATAAGGTTGAAACGATTTGAATTTAAATAAGAGACTTAGGGTAGTAAATAGTAGAATCAGTCAGTAACTGCCTTTTTGAATGAAAATATTAAAAAACATACCTCACCTGAAATGAGACGCGTGGATTTTTCAAATACAATATATTATTATTTTCTCTGCCGATTTCCGAGCTATAAATCCTTTTACTTTATACTCTATCCACACCCTATCCAATGTATTGGTGCATCTTTCCATGACCCCTCTGATTTATTCTATCATAAAAACTTAAAGTTTCATATTGAATTGAAACACGTCAAATCCTCAGGCGCATTTCCCTACATCTGCACTGCCAGAGCTTGGCTGCTAATGGCAGGCTTCAGCCTCGCCTTCGGAGCTATGTTCTCGAAGACCTGGCGGGTGCATTCCATCTTTACTGATGTTAAGCTCAACAAAAAGGTAAGTAACTAATTCAATCTATTCAATTACGTACTCTTTAATGCTTACAGAATAAATGGTAGGCTCAATACAATGGATTAATTATGAACGTTGTCGGGCACAACAAAGCTAAGAAGGAGAAAAAAAGGCTCCTGAGAAGAACATTTGATCCGATTTTTTAAACTCTGCTCTGCTACTATTAGAAATCAATAGACCAACTACTAAAAGATTGAAGATGAATCGCATTTTGAGATCATGATCTCCATTTTCCTCTGTCTGTCTGTAAGTATTTGGTTCCTTATCTGATGTTCCATTTTCTACCTTCAGGTGATCAAAGACTACCAGCTATTCATGGTGGTCGGTGTGCTGCTGTGCGTCGACCTGGCCATAATGACCACCTGGCAGATCTCCGACCCGTTCTACAGGGCCACTAAGCAGATGGAGCCTTATGTAAATACAACCAATTTTATATTGACGGATACTTAATTTATTATGCCTCCACGCCTTTTCATTTTACTGGATTCCAATACTTTATCCTCCAAACCAGAACACAGCGATGCAAGACATTGCTGTGTAACAGTAGACCCCGATCCGATCCGAACCCTTCGGAGACTCTGGAAGGGCACGGGGACGCGCACTTTTAAGTGTGCGATGCCGTACCCCTCTAGAAATCCTCCGAAGGTGATTCGTTTCAACACGGCTTGAGGTACCCTTTACGTACCTCGCCGCCCCTAAAACAAGCCCGGTGAAGCTGGAAATGCCCCTCGGCAACCAGCAGTCTCTCTCCAAAAAAAAAAAAAAGTAACAGTAGAAATCGGTAAATGGGTGGTAGGCATCCAACGAACCCTGTGCTGAACTCACTCTCTAACTCATGGTTGACCTAAAGTTATGAAATTTGTTGCAGCCTCATCCATCGAGTGAAGACATCGTCATTGTGCAGGAAAACGAGTATTGCCAGTCTGAGAGAATGACCATATTCATTGGCATCATATACGCGTACAAAGGTCTCTTATTGGTAAGTAGAAAGTAAATGAAACGAAAAGATGAAAAAATAAAAAGCAACATCAACACACAATCACACATATACAAGTACCAGGCCACCCTCCTCATAATATTGCTTTTGTATTTAAGCTAAACTGTGTGATAGACAATAAAAAAATCGAGCATGTGAAACCTGAAATTTTCCCGATTTCAAGGGCATACCTTCATTCAGCAACATTATGTTTTTCTTTAAGGTATTCGGAGCATTCCTCGCGTGGGAGACTCGTCACGTTTCCATTCCAGCCCTCAACGACTCCAAGCACATCGGTCTGTCTGTCTACAATGTTCTCATCATGTGTATTATGGGTGCTGCTATTGCCTTGGTAAGCACATTCATTTAGCAGAAGAGTCTGTATTTTGTTCACCTACCTTGTACATTATTGACGAAACTATTATGTATTTATAACTTTGTTAAGATTAATGTCTGTTGTGTAAACCTAATAAATAAATAAATAAATATGTCGGCGGCGAGGTTTGTTTTGTAGGTAGGACGGTCGAGCAAACTCGGATTCGTCGATAACTCTGTCTATCTTCAAAATAAAAACGCAGTCGTATTCCTTACAGTCACTTTAATGTTATTTTAACATCACAATTAAATAACTTAGAAACATTTGCCCGGTGCACATGGATTTTAGAAACGAAGTGAGTTCTGCGCGTGCATACTCTCCAACCGCTCCCATTCAAATGTGTCCAGTCCGTTGTCGCACCAATTGACGTTAACGTTTCGCATACCATAGAGCATAGGCTGCACAGACCACACTCAAGTATAGACTATACTTGTCGTTTCTAAGCGATGCTAGCGCCAAGTCTCCGACAAACATAATAAAAGTATTCAAATTGCAAACGTAATCCGGTTCGAAGGACCATAACGATTTACTGTATTTTATTTTATTTTGTTATAAGAAGACTGTCATAACATTAAATTCTTTGTTTCAGGTATTGGCTGATCACAAAGACGCGTTGTTTGTTCTCATCGCCATTTTCATCATATTCTGCACTACCGGAACGTTGTGCTTGGTCTTCATGCCTAAGGTGAGATCTTTTTCTATTTTCTATGCTATACTAGTAGTGCGCTCAGGTCTTACAACAATTCTTAGGAGATGCGTCCATAATCGCCATAAACAGGCCATGAAAATGCACATACACAACTTGAAAGAGCCTAAATATGTCATCAGTCATCATAACCTAATTTGACGGCCTCTTCACAATCATCCTCTTTTAAGGCGTCCGATACTCTGTCCGTCCGTTCGTCCGTACGACCGATTTTTTAGTCGGTGAAAATGAAACGTACGGAATTCTATGTTGCAACGCACACGACCTAC
Source organism: Eudonia lacustrata (assembly GCA_947562085.1). NCBI lineage: Eukaryota > Metazoa > Arthropoda > Insecta > Lepidoptera > Crambidae > Eudonia > Eudonia lacustrata. The sequence continues at coordinate 13,368,736 of OX387334.1, forward strand.
ATAAAGTCGATTTGTTACTGATTCGCCGGATTCTTGTTTCGTCGGATTTTTTTTCGGCGAAACAAGAATCCGGCGAATCAGGAACTAACCAAAAAGTCATTCACAAAATAGGTGATAAAACTCGGCGAAAAAATTGATTCGATTGTCGGTCCGACAAAAAGTCGGCCGTTGGCGGGTAGCTTTAATTATAGTTGGTACAACACAATGGTCACAATACCTAAGTATTGCCATTGTTTATGTCGCTAAATCTAATGCGTTACTAAAAGAAACTTGATCTTCCAAATTCCGCATTTTAACATAGCCCTGGTACCCAATACCATTACTAGCTGGTCAAGACCACCTTTGCAGTCCAGTAGTTGTTTCAGCTACTTGAGTTGCGGCGTAACGGGCAGCCCGGTGCTGCCCCGAACCGTATCCGCGCCACCCTCCGCCCTGCTTCCACCCACGAGTGCCGCTCGCCGGGGCCCGAGCTGGAGCGAAGACTGAAGGAGCTGCGACAGTACAACAACCGATACCGGCGCACGCTGCAGGCTAAAGAGAACGAGCTACAGGTAAGCTGGGACCCATTAACCATTTTAAGTCGCATTTACGTAACCGTTACAACACCTTTGTGTTGACACTGAGATATGACCTTGTCGCCGTACCGTCTCTGTTAAGTGACTACGACTGAAAATGGGGACGAGCCGACACAGGAACATTTGGTTTCTCAGTAACGTAACATCTTTGTAACATAAATATCAGATTGCAACCGGTTATCACACGGATCATTCAATCATACTCGCTCAACCATTCTTCAAAGTCGTTCGACATGACATGAATGAAGTGTTAAAATAAAAATTAAGAACGTCATTATAGCTGACATCCATCACATAAGTACATACAATTTTTGTTTTGATTTATTATGGATTCAATGTATTGTGTAATATCGTAGAATATATTTAAATTCAACAACGCGCCACTTATTACCGTAATTTTAGCAAAATGATATCATTGTTTTAATGAAATAATTTTAAATAATAGGAGTATAAGAACTCCTTTTTGATAGAATAACAAATGTAATAGGTACTGAAAAGACGTTATTTTAGCAAAAATTAAACCATATAATATGTAAATAATATAAGAAAATGTTATATTGTTAGGTTATCAAAAAATTGTCACAACTGGTCACAAAGTTACACTGTTACGTCATATTTTGACTTGTTTTGTAAAGTAGCCGCAAAGATACTAGATTTTCAAAATTGTTTCACGTAGTTTTTTGCTTTTAGTGTTTTTCAGTTATTTCGAAATCAACAAAATATAGCGTTTAGCCTATTATTGTGACAGGTAAATGATGAAGACGGTACATTTGGTGAATTACCTAAAATAAATATTAAGTTTAATATAATGAGCGTCTGGAATGTAATTCTTTAGTCCGCGCGGGCTAGTGTACTAAAAGCTAGTGTACTATGAAAGGGGAAAAAATGTTAATGTAAAGGTTGTCTGGAATTGAACACTTGTCCACCGCCTTTGCCCACTAATCTTAAGTTACTTTTTAAAGTATTTTGTACCATGTAAGAGCAATACAGTTTTTAGCCTATCTATCTATAAATTGCGGTATCAAATTAATTTACTTTATATTTTTATCATGTTGCTATTGGAAACTTTTATCAGGCAGATATTCAGCGTATAACAAAATACATAAACTAAAAAAAAAAAAACACAAATGTTGAAAAAATTTCCACGAGCAGGGTTTGAACCTGCACCCTTCTGACATACCGGGTCAGGTGCTCTTCCAATTGAGCTATCGATTGAGCAACAAAATTTGCGTTAAAAATTATATAAACATTTATACATAAACTAATCTATTTTGTACAATGTAAATAAACAACATGTAAATAACATAAAATATATTTCTGACAATAATTAATCTAAATATAGAGAAACTTACTTGGAGTTAAGTTATGTTGTTGTGTTAATTCATTTTATCTTCTGTAAAAAGTCGAGGAACATCTAAATTTACGTAATTTTTGTTGCTTACTTATTTCTTATAACATAACCTACCAGATACCAAACCAAAAGATTGAGAATGACTAAATCTAATCGTTTTTTTTTAAACAATTTAGTATAATAATGTTCCGGAACATTGACTACACATGTAACGACACAGCTACAGCACATTTTTACCAAATCCGACATTTAGTTATAAACTAAACGCAAAGTGTGTAAAATGTGTCCACATAAAAGTCTCAGTAACGTGTGGACACAGCGAATACACAAAGTTTTGTTGTTACACCAAGTTGCATTGTGTGGAAGCTATACCACACATAGAAACCAAACCTCACACAGTCGCAAAGTGTCGTAAATGTTACGAAACTGCCGTGACTGTTACTACTTTAAAAAAATCTGCGACCGAAAATGGCTGTATGGGTGGGGTGCCCGCTGATGAAGCTCTAGTTTCGACAACGCGTCATACATTGGTGTTGCAAGCGGCCTTGGGGCCCAAGCTGGAGCGAAGACTGAAGGAGCTGCGACTGTACAACAATATAACGGCGCACGCTGCAGGCCAAGGAGAACGATCCCTTGCCAGGGCCCGAGCTGGAGTGAAAACTGAAGGAGCTGCAGCTCCTGCGTACCTATTGCGTAGCGTGCGCCGGTGTCTGCTGTTGTACTGTTGCAACAGTACAACAGCACAACTGCAGATACTGGCACACGCTGCAGCCTAAAGAGAACGAGCGGCAGGTACGATGCTGCTGGGAGTAAGCTGTTTATATTCCAGTTAAGTTATAGAGCTTAGTGGCATAAGTACTGAAGCTTTAGATTCGAGAACCCTTCATACGTTGGTGATGCAAGACTACGGTGGCCGCTTTAGGTGTCAGATACCAGCGCAGCGCACGCTGCAAACTAAGGAGAACGAGCTGCAGGTACGATGCTGTTGGAAGAAACTCGGGTAACTAGGGGGTAGGATTCCTTCTAAATCCGCGCCACTCTTAGCCCCACCTTGACCCACGAGTGCCGCTCGCCAGGGCCCGAGCTGGAGCGAAGACTGAAGGAGCTGCGGCAGTACAACAACTGATACCGGTGCACGCTGCAGGCCAAGGAGAACTAGCTACAGGTACGATGCTGCTAGGAGAAACTCGGGTAACTAGGGGGTAGGATTCCCTCAAATCCGCGCCTCTCGAGCTGATTCCGCGCCTCTCGAGCCGATTCCGCGCCTCTCGAGCCGATTCCGCGCCGCTCTCTTCCCGCCACGACCCACGAGCGGCACCTGCTAGGGCCCGAGCTGGAGTGAAGACTGAAGGAGCTACGACAGTACAACAACAGTTTCCGGCGCACGCTGCAGACCAAGGAGAACGAGCTGCAGGTACTCTGTTATTAAGAGTCGCCTAGGTAGCTAGGCGGTCACTGCTGGTGGTAGCTGTTCAGGTTCCAGTGAAGTTATAGAACTTAGAGGTATAAGTACTGAAGCTTTAGTTTCTACAATGCGTAATACGTTGGTGCTGCTGCTTGGAGGAGGAGGTTGCTGGACGCCCCGCTGCTGGTGGTGGTAGTTCCCATTAATGCTGTGAAGTTATAGAATAAGACATCATAGGTTCGAGATCGCTTTATACCTTGGTGATGCAAGACAGTGTTTAAGGGCCACGGTGGCCGCTTCTAACGCGGCACCTTCCGCCCTGCCTTGAACCACGAGTGCCGCTCTCAGGGGCCAGAGCTGGAGCGAAGACTAAAGGAGCTGCGACAGTACAACAACCCATAAAAGAAAAGAGAGCTAAAGAGAACGAGCTGCAGGTACGCTGGGAGTAGGCAGTAGGATAGGTAGATGGGGGGCAGCTGGGGTGGTAGGACTCTTCACAGAATCCAGTGAAATAATAGGGCATAGTGACTTTAAAACTGCAACTTCTGGGTCGGGACGCGATATTGACTTACATTTTACAATAGCCATTTTGTACCAAACGCCTGAAATACAGGTGGTATCTGTTAACCGTTTATCGAGCATCAGTGACTACTGACAACTAAGGATCTACTCCAAAGGGACGACGGGTTTAAAGTATGTTATGAAAAATAATAGCGACTGCTTTTTGTTCAGATGCTGCTGAGTAAGCTCGGGAGTGACGCTGGCTCCGAGTCCTCAACACGTGACTCCAGGTCTCCAGCCACACAGAGGACCAGGCTCCCGGTGCCTAAGGAGAACATCAGCCATCCTGGTAACTGTCATAATCTTATTAGTAGTACCTATAAGAACTAACACATGAAACTTTCTTTAAAAATATAAACTCACATTCTTGAGTGGAATACGGAATTATTGAATTGCGAGAGTACGCACTAGGCCTGTTTTTTTATCAACAAGATTATCCTCGTCCACCTTTAATCGTCTCACTACTGAGCTTAGGTCTTGCCTTAATTGGTACAATAGATGGGGAGATAACCCATCAACCAGACTGACCCAATGCTGGTTGGCATATCGACTGCGTGCCTACAGCAGCAACCGGGCCAACGACCGATCATGCCTTTAGTACCACGGAGTACCAGCCTTACCAATAGCTCTTAAAAAGTATTGTAGCAGTATTGTCGCAGATGTAAAAAGAAATAGAGACTAGCGGCGTAAGGTTCCTGATCGTTCCTCTTTATTACAGAAACCAGCGACATCACGTCGGTGTGCAGTCTTAGCGCATCTGCCGGCGCGGAGGCCGAGTACATCAACCTGCAGAACCAACAAGCCGCTGAAAAGTAAGTCTTTGCTATCCTTAGTGTTTTCATAGCACAGTAATTACCTCTATAAGTCAACATCACGTTATCGGTTCGTTGCAACTGCCTATGTGGTCTATTGCTTAAACCACCAGTCTAAAACCCCGAAGTCACGAAATTGATTCCCCAGCTGGGTAAATTGTGGTAAAGGAGATTGCTCTGGATCGCCTTAAAATTTACAAACATTTGAAAAATACGTTATGTTGTAATTAATTGAAATAATAATTTTGACAGTAAGAATTTCAAGCGGACACTGTTTTGTATAAATAAGACTTTTAAAAGTATTTTTTTACCACCATACTCGCCATCTTTGTTTGTCAATATGTCAGTACTGATAATAATTATCAGTATATTATCAGTGTACAGACCTACCACCTAGTGATGTCTCCGTTCGATGTTTTCAGTCAATCAATAAGTAATTGATTGACTGAATTTACAAAAAAAATCGAATTTGGTTTCGATGAAAACATCGAGTAATAAGATTGTTGTTTACACATAAAACATCATTGCTGCGCAGCATTTTAGTATTTCGGTTTTATTCACGTTTTTAAACATGTTTAGCATAGCCAAATACTTATAGATTTATTAACTTTCAATATCATTTGTAGCAATGGAACTTGACAATTGAGTAAGCCTTAAATTGCTATACGTATCATTAAGGATTTTTTTTACAAAGTAATATAACGAGCAGGCCGCTCACTGCGTGGTAAGTGAAACGCCTGCCCATGACAAATTATTATTATTATATTCCCAAATATTTTCCCGTGTCATATCGATACTGCGGTAGTACCTACCTAGACAGCCAGATATCAGACCTCGCCGGCGCCACCAAGGGAAAACTTGTTGTAGGGCATAGTAGTAAAAATATAAATATTTATAAGCATTCACTAAAGTGTTTCCTATGACTAAACATAACCTCAAAATAGGTCCTTTTTATTTAAATAACTGTCTTCTCAGAAGTGTCCGTCATGAAACTTAGTTCTCATGGGCTAATACAGGCAATTCATTACTAGATAATGAGTTTTCCTCTGCAGTTTATTTTAAGGCGAGCAATATATGGACGCAGAACAATCTCCTTTGGTTCGTGGTAGGGTCTGCTAGCTACCACCATCTTATCTTAGTCACTTTGCATAGTTAAGAGATTTAAATCTCATTATCCTAGGTAAATGTAGCTTTCCGAAGGGAGCCTTATGATAGGTGTTATTGTGACTTATTATATAAAATGAGAAACAGGCCAAGCATTACTCCATTTATTGAATAAAGAAGATTCTTCAGCCTTTGTTTTTTGTACATTGTTTAGAATAAAACCATCAGCTCCTCCTGAGCCTATAAAGGAGCTACCTCCAAAAGAGCCGAAGAAGGAGCAGACGAAGAACGTCTCCTTCAAGAACCACCTGGACTACACCAGCCCGCCCTCTTCCAAGGCCGTGCCTGAAAAGGATCAGCTCGCCAAACTGCCTTATGGATGGAATTCAGAGGTACATACTGAACATTTACCTAGGATAAGAATATCAAACACTTTAGGTACTGTTTTCTCCAAAAAAAACTTTGTTGTGTCTGCTTGTCTTGTCTTTTCTGTCTGGTCCATACCCTCCAGTTTTTAAGGTTGGGAATTATGTCCTTTTTGATTGCTGAAATAAAGAAAGAAAAAAAAGAAAAAATTACACATTGATCCATTATTTAGTGCTCCGTATTCCCTCCAGGAACCCTCAGAGCCCATACCTAAACCTGTCAAGATTCCTGAACCAGCGAAAGCAGAAGCCAAAACCATACAAGCATTGAAACCTAGTGACACCACATCAGTGAAATCGATACCAGCTAAAGTTCAAGAGCCAATGTACACGAAAGCAGCTCCACCGAAAGTCACTAAGGTACTGATTCGCATTTAAGATCTTTTTGTTAGTTCCCTTTATAACCACCTGCGTCTCTTCAGGCGCAGTGGTATGCGTCTGCGTCCTAGTCAACGTAGATGGTTTTATGTGGGACTTTCCCCTCAACCCTTTAAACATTATAAATTAGCAAAATCAAGGACCTGATCGAACCAAATATTCTTTCCCCTTTCCAGACGCCAGAGCTCCAAAAGAAGATCGTGAAGTCCCAAGAGTCTGTGACGAAGACCCCGTCGCGGGAGCTAAGGAGCGGCCCGCGCGGCCACAGGCGCATGTCCAGCGTGGGGCAGGCGGCGCTGCTGGCCGACCTCATGCACGTCACGGTGCAGGATGACGCGCCGCCGCCAGACCTGGAGAGGAAGGTTATAGGTAACCAGCAAACTATTCATCTATCTACCTATTGTATCAAACTCGATGGAGCTCGATGGCGCAGTGGTTAACGCGCCCGGTCTGCGAGTGCTGAGGTTAAGCAACTTTCGCAAAGGCCGCTCATCGGATGGGTGACCATAAATATATCATCTCAAACTCTTCCGTGCTTCGGAAGGCACGTAAAACCGTTGGTCCCGGCTGCATTAGCAGTCGTTAACAACTGCAGCACCGCACTGAGACCGCGTGGTGATTTTTGGTCCGTTCTCCCTCCATCCATAGGGAAGACTCGTGCCCCAGCAGTGAGGACATAACATGAGCTGATGATGGTGATGATGTATCAAACTGAAGTAAAACCCTTTCTAAATATTATTATGTCGAAACGTAACACAAACGTGGATATTCTATATGAAACGATTCTTTAGATATCAAAAATTCAAAATTCATAAATGTTCTTACCCGAAGCGCTTGCTAGCATACTTCTCCAAGCATGGCATTGTAATTAGGCAGAAATCTATTTTTAAACTCATGCGCAGCTGGAATTCTACATCACCATTAGGGTAATGAAACTAAAAGCCAAAAAAGCAGTTACGCAAAAGTTAGTTATAGATAGGTAATGTCTAATTATCTCGAAAGACATGCACTCTTTGGTCTCTATGAAACCCACGTAGCAAATTGCTTCGTGATGAAACCCCACTTAAAAGAAAAGGAATTGTGAGTGATGTAGTTCCTATAAACTTTTTCTAGGACAAGAACGAGATCCTCTGCCTCCACCTTTAATTAAGCAAAAACAAGAACCAGAAGACATATTAGACATAGATGCCGATTATTCATCGTCAGAAAGAAGAAAATCATGTAAGTCGTTTTTTAAATATAATGTCTTTAAATATTCTGGTCTCCCGTCTTGTTTCTCTGTAGATCAAGATCCTAAGACCTTACTTATTTTAGTATCGAAAGCTAGCAGGTATGCACACACTAAAGTGGGTACTAACATTACTTAATCCAACACATTTGGTCCTTGAGAAAATAAGTAAGGTCTCGCGGGCCTGGGATCACAAATTCAAGTTACTAAGTAAAATCCGTCGCTCAGGATCATTTTTTAACTGCTCCGGCTGGCGTTGTGAAATGTTTAAACAACAATACAACAACTTCACGAATTAAAGTAAAATGTACTAAAAAATATAAAGGCATATTCAATAAGTCTTCATTATGTTACAGGTCAGAGAAGAGACTCAGAGAGGAAAAAGAAAGAGAACTTCATTGTGGTCCAAAGCGACTTGTGGGACACAAACACATTCCAGTACACATGCCAGAAATCACCTCCTGGTACGATTTTCATCCTATCCTCCTTTATCTATATAAGTTTGCTTTTATAATATCTAGTCAGCAGCACGCAAAAATTAAGCTTAGTTTTGATTGCTCTTTTGGCTAAAAAAGAAATGAAAGACGCTTAGGTATCGTACTTTGACTTTAGACCAATTTCTGTGCTAATTACATTCAAATTCAAGTTCATTTTTTATAGAAATAAGCTTTTACATTCTAGACAATATGGTTTCACTAGGGATCGCTCGACTACTGACGCTGGTGTTGAGCTTTTACTTCAAATATTTAATGCCTGGGAGGATTCACACGATGCCCTAGGGTTTTTTTGTGATTTATCCAAGGCCTTTGATTTTGTTTTACATGAAACCCTGGTAAGGAAGCTCTACCACTATGGAATTAGAGATGCATGACTGAATCTTTTTATCTCATATTTGAGTGATAGGGTTCAGAGGGTTGATGTTAACGGTATAAGGTCTCCGGGATCGGTGGTAACAATGGTGGTTCCACAGGGTTCAATTCTTGGTCCTTTCTTATTTTTAATTTATATTGACGGCTTGCCTTACTTTGTAAAAGACAACCATGAGATAGTATTGTTTGCAGATGATACCTCACTTTTGTTCAAAGTGAAACGACGACAGCCGATTAACCGTGTTAACAATTTGCTATTAAATGAAAGAAAAACCAAATGTATAAGATTTGTATGACCCAACGTTAAGGAGGTAAAAACTAGTGTAAAAATTAAAGATAAGAATGTGGACCTTGTGGACTCTACAGTGTTTCTAGGCATCACGTTGGATGCAAAGCTACAGTGGCGCCCACATATAGATAAATTATCGAGGAGACTGAGCTCTGCGGCTTATGTAGTAATGAAAATACGTCAGATCACTGACATTGAAATATATAGACTTGTTTACTTTAGTTATTTTCATAGCGTAATGTCGTACGGCATTTTACTGTGTGGCAATGCTGCCGATATTCAAACTATCTTTGTGCTGCAGAAGCGGGCTATTCTAGCAATTTATAACCTAAAATCTAGTAGTTCTCTCAGGGAGACATTTAAAGATATTAAGATAATGACAGTTGCATCACAATATATTTACGAGAACATAATGTATGTTCATAAAAATATTGAAACTTTTTCTAAAAACAGTGATATTCACAATGTAAAAACTAGAAATGAAAACAAACTAGCAGTACCTTATAATAGGCTCCACAAAGTACATAACTCATTTAGAGGCCTGTGTGTACGTTTTAACAATAAGCTTCAAGTAATATACAAAAACTTGATATTAATAAATTTTAAATTGCCATTAAAGAAAAGCTTTATAAAAAAGCTTATTATAAAGTGTCTGATTACATCAAGACAAAACAGCATGGGTTTAAAATGCACCAATCACTCCAACAGGTATTTCTAATTTAAAATATTGTTAAGGTTTTTTAAACTTGTATAACTTGGTAACGGCATGTACTTTTGTAAATGTCATTACTTAAATTAAATTAAAGCTGTGGAGTCTATGCCTGAACCAATAGTAAATAATTTGCGTTTTCTAGCGCAATCCCGATACACAGAACTCAATATCATTCACTTCCATTATACAATCCTTTCAAATCTCTACATACCTAGGTATATTATGTACATAATTATAATCTTCTTTAAATATGTTTCTGTTCAGCAACTGCTCATCACCACTCTCCTATGCAAAGAAGTGTATCAGAGAAGAGTCGGCAGCAGCCGTCTCCTCACCACCATAGGTAAATCAGGGTCTACAAAATTGCCAATTGTGAACCTAGTTGTTTTTTTGTTATACTCTTTCAAAGTTATATTTCTTTTACCTGAGTCAGTAATAATATCAGTTTTACGAATAAATCTACCCAAATTCTACTAAACGTTTTCATTGAAATTAAAACAATGGGCTTTAATTTTGGATCTTTATCTCCCTATTAGGTAGTTGCACAATGGACACACTAACTAAGCTATATATTTTCTACTTTTCAGAGATACGGAATCTAGGAATAACGAAAGACGAGCTTCGAATGCCTCCATAAATTATGGTATGTATTTCATTAATTTGTAATTTATTCATCATTATCATCATCAGCCTATACTAGTCTACTGCTGGACGTAGGCCTCTCCAAGTGCACGCCACCGAGCACGATCCGCGGCTACTTTCATCCAGCTCTCATAATTTTTTAATTAGTTTTATTGAATTTGTTAATTTTACTAACATCTATGGTATTTATTGTAACTAACCCAAACGAGCCATGCATGATGCTAAAATAAAAATATATTGAATATCTTACAATGTATATTCAAATTAATGTTTACAATAATCAACCTTATTTCTCAGACATCAAATTTTTTTTCAGCTGGCACAACGAGAGGTGGGACTCCTGAGGGCTATCGGGAAGCAGAAACCCTGAGGATGACGGATCGTCTAGCGAAAGTAAGCTCGTTATGAAAATTTACTTAAATTTATTGTAACTGTTGTTGTTTGTTCCCTGTGTGGTGCCGGGGATAAAGAATTGCACCACCCCATCTCTTCCTGTGGGTTTCGTAAAAGCCGACTAAGGGACCATTCCAGAGGATGGGCAGCAGCATCTCTCTGAGGTTACCCTCAACCTACTGCGGATAGTAAAAGTAACACTAGGCACCCAGTCCTCTTCATTAGGAGAGGATGGAAGGTTACATGCCTAGCAGTGCACTTTCGAATGTGAACCGATACGATTTTAAAGAAGTATCACTTATCAAGTTTTGTCAATACAAACTCGTGGTTAATTCGTCCTACCTACGAAGAATTTGGAATATTGGAATATTCACAGCGGTAGGTAAGCACCTACCTCTCTCTGGTCTGATGGTAAATGTATTGTGAACTTACAGCGACGTGGTTCTGACTTCCCTCAGCCAGTGAGTACACCGCCTCATCAGAGCCAAGCGAAGCGGAGACAGTCGTCAGCTCAAGTGAGTAGTTAACTTCGGTACCTAGTTAAGTTTAGTTAAATACCTATCGAATATTTGTTTGATCCCCCCAAATTTGGTCAATAAGGTGGGAAAAGGGGTTATTGCCCCATTTTTTATACCTATCTCAGCAAACTTAGCTGACTCCACTCTACCTAATGTTAAGCGGCAACTGAGTCCAGACGCGAAGACACTGGTGCAGCGTGAAAACAACGCAGCATCAGTCACCCTCACCCTGACGACCCAAGGTGCCTCCTCACGCCTCGTTTGAAGAACCCCATGTTATAGGAAGGAGTGAAGCGTGTGCTGGTAGACTATTTTATCTATTGGAAGTGCGACAAAGAAACGTGTCACCAAATTTCTTTGTACGCAATGGAATGTTCGAGACCGTAGGTACAGCGATGACTCCGGAGAGCAGCACGCGTACTCCTATGGTGGAAGGGAGAAGGTGGGATGAGGTCAAAGAGTTCTTCAGAGCACTCACCGTGGTATAAGCGGTAGAAGACGCTGAGTGAAGCTATATCTCTACGCAATTGCAGGGATTCGAGAGTATTAGTGACCTCTGCATTGCCGATAATGCGTATAGCGCGATGCTGTAATCTGTCCAAGGCAACGTCCCAGAGGTTGGCACGCAAGACCGCACCTACGTCTTGTACAAAAGGCACAGATGATCAGGCGTGAAGAATCGCCGCACCCTGTTCAGAACACAGAGGCGAGGAACTTGAGGCTGTTTTTTTCACGGCTTCGATGTAGTCCCTCTGGTTCAGCAGTGCTATTCTCTAAGCAAAACCTCGACATTGAACTCGCTCATAACTTGCATACGAATGTAGACTTTATTACTATTCGAAAGTAGGTTGAAAGTCGTTTGCAAGTTATGAGCGAGTTCAACGTCGAGTTCGACGTTGTTCTGCCTAAAGAATAGCGCTGCAGATCAGCCAATTTTCATACCGAGCATATTGACACGGCTCTGCTCCATCTCTTCATAAGAAAGACCTGAGCCCAACCGTGAGAAAATTATGAATCATTATCATCATTCATTAGCAATGATGTTAATGATTCTCATGATCAAATTAAGGTTGAAGGTATTACATAAATTAAAACGTACGTTAGTTAAAACATACCTAAAATCTAAAATTTTCTCGTCTTGCCTAGTTCCAAATTTAAAAAAAAATGGAAAAAAAAATTACACGCGGTATTCGAACCCACCCCACCGCCTTATTCCATTACTAGCGTTTAATTAATCTTATATATCTACACTTTGATTACAGGTCAGACCAGTCCAAGACGAGAGGACAGAGAAAACGGAAGCCCACAGAAAAGATGATATACCTAGGAAGCCTCTGCCGGAGCACCCAGCGGCGGAACCTTGGAAACCAGACCCTGACACCATCAGGGTGGCCAAGAGCCAGGATTCACCGGCTAAACGGTTAAGGCAGGAAGCCGAGCCTTTGAAGAGGGCGAAGGGGGTCGGGGATTCGCCCAGGCTGACCCAGGCCTCCCACCCTCCGAAACCTGATCATTATAAGAGCAGCCCCAACGTAGCATCTAGACATAAAACGGGTAAGTAGAACGTCCTTTTTCTTTGTCCGGTACTAGTATGTACTATGGCGGCCACAAACGCTTTACCAGTCCTAAGGCGAAAATCCAGTGCACCGCTTCGCTCGCTTTTATCGACGTGACCGTTGCGGCAGCGATGCGCGTGCACACGAATATTTGTTCAAACCAGTAAAGCCTTCGAGACCCCCACCGTACGTATACACGGCGGGCGGGGCAGATCAACCTACCCAAAACTGTCAAACTACAATCAATTTTGAACTTAATAATTTGGTAATAAGGATCAATATTCATTGGAGAAATTTGACAGGTTTGGGTAGGTTGATCTGCCGCCATGTGTACTACACGCCTGCACATCAGGGTGCCAAGTGCGAGTTTCATTCGCCATTAGATCACGTTAACGAAAACGAGAATTTGTATGGCAGAATGTTAACTCCTCTCGTATGCCGCCAGGAGGCGCTGCTTCAATGCCATAATAATTTTCGTTATCGTAAACGTAATCGAATGAATACTAATAATAATAATAAAGATGGAATAGTCTACCAGCACACGTTTTCCCTCCTTCCTATGACATGGGGTCCTTCAAACGCGGCGTGAAGAGGCACCTTGTGGGCCGGCAGGGTGAGGGTGACTGATGCTGCGTTGTTATCACGCTGCACCAGTTGTCCTTGCATCTGGAATCCATTTCCACTTAACATCAGGTGGAGTGGAGTCATTTGCCGAGCTATGAATAAAAAAAAATCGGGTAGTAAACTAAACCCCACACTAGGCCCCCAGTTTCTGGTAGCACAAACTGTCTTCTCAATTGACTTTGAACTTTATCTGTATTACCTTATGGTTGTATATTTTTTTCAAGAAATTCGACAGCTTTGTATAGATTGATGTGGTGGCGTCTGTACATGTTTATCTAAAAAAGAAAGTACTTACAAAGCTCTAGAAGATATGGACATACCCCCTTATTCATAAAAACTATTTATGCATATTTAGTTACCTAACTATTGTTTTGTCTCTTTTCCTCAAATTCAAAATGACGTTTGTGTGACGTTGACAAAACTGTACAAGCCATTTAAATATTTCTACTTACTTGCACTCTGCGTTAATGCAATGCGTTATTGCTCAATAACAACCTATTTTTATGTAAATGCATTTGTTCACGGTGTTTGACAGTGTATTAAAGACATTCGACCTCTACTGACGTATTTTAATTACATCTACGTAGAACGTCCCGTGTCAATTGACATAATATTCTTGACATCAGTACGGGTTCATACGGGCTCGTACATTTTGGTCCTTCGAACCGGATTAGTTAACTAAATAATGCTTATAGAAAATAGTCCAGCCGATCCGATCCGAACCCTTCAGAGAATCTAGTAGTCCACGCCACGGGGACACGCACTAGTGCGCGTGATGCCGTTTTCCCTCTAGAAAACCTCCGAAGGTGATTCGTTTCACACGACTTGAGGAACCCTTTAAGTTTCTCGCCGCCCCTAAACAAGCTCGGTGAAGCTGAAAATGCCATCAGAGGCAATTAGCAATCTCTCTCCAAAGAAAAACAGTCCATGACATGGGGAAATTAGTTTAAGCATTGCTATCCAACGCGGCAATGCTGCTAGCTTACTGGGCACTCTGCCTGATGGAGATGATTTGGGGCAATTTTTTTATTTATAGTTAGCAGTAGAATAGAATAGAATAGAATAGAATAAAATACTTTATTGTACACATAAAACATATACATGACAAAGTTTAAAAATTAAAATTGGAGTCGTACAAAGGGCGGCCTTATCACTAACTGCGATATCTTCCAGCCAACCTAGGGATGGAGAGGATTGATAATAAATAAAATGGAAGCGTTGAAAAAAAAAAAAAAAATAAGTAGTTATAGTTTATAGTTTTTTATAGGTTTAATTTTAAGTTGTTTAATTATTATCTTGTTATTTAGTGTTTTGATTTACGTAAGTTACTATGTACTTAATCGATTTGTTTTTTTTTTGTTCCTGTTTCGTACCATGATGTCACTACTGTGTACAGCAGGGTACCAGTGCAGAAGGCCCCGCTTGCTGCGTATACTGATCTGTGTACAGTGTTGGCATCACATAACAGGGCACAATGTTAATTGTTGTTATTTTTTATTCCTTTTGTTACATGTTGTATGTTTAATTGTGTGTTTTGTTATGTGATTTTAATAAATGTCTTTTATTCTTCTATTCTTCTTATTGTCTTTGTTTGTAAATAAATTCGTTTGAGGAACCATGTCGATTATTACTACATTCTCTAAGGCGTTCGGATCGGCATCGAGAGCGGAAGAACTCAAGGGTGCCTAGCTGAAGACTAGTGTTGACCGGGTAGTGGGGGTATCAGAGTATCGCTTTGCCAGACACCAGAGCCAAACAAATAAGAATGAAAATGTTAATTTAAAATCGTATCAATTCAGGATCACCCAGCACCCGCGAGGAGAGAAAATCCGCTACCTACAGCAGAAGCGAGTCCAAACGCCAGGAGTCAGCAGACCAGCGCAAGATGTACACCGCGAGCTCAGAGTCGGAGCTGTTCGAGTGCGCCATCCTGCCCATCTTCCACAAACTCCTCACCGAACGGCACAAGAGTCAGCCGCACGGTCTCAACCTCAGCTATGGAGTCAGCTGCCCTAATATATCAATTAAATGCGACATTGTGGAGTATTTGTAACCAAGCAGTTCATTAGTTTATAAAATAATGTTAACGGGGCCGCTTTTGTGTCGAGTGTAACACTGATCACCATAGATCGGAATATGTAGAGTTTTTTCTGTGAATTGCGTCATAACGTTATCAATAGTATGGATAACCCGATAAAATAATAAGAGAAAATACACTTTTAACTCTTTTGCACGTCAGACTATCAAGTTGTGATTTAGGTGATCGTTACTAGAGATTATTTTCAAAAATCTTATACTTTGTTTTATCCAAATTTTGGAAAAAACTAAGTTTGCTTAAGATTATCCATGATATGCTAACATTGCAAAGGTATGTCAAAAAACTCTACCTAATCCGATCTATGCTGATCACAGCTCCTGGGAGGCGATTTTTGAACAAGTGATTAATTCTCACGCTATGTATACGCGTATATCAATTACTAGTGCTCCTTTTTCATATGTTAATATTTTGTCCGGGGTTCTACGCACGGTACCTTTGTCTGCCATAATCGGGATTGTAGAGGTATTACCAAACATACTGTACCTAGCGGTGATCAATGAAAGTGTTGATTCAAAAGTACGCACGCATACACATCCGACTATACCACAAATAGGGTTGTCAACTATTTTTCAGGAAATTAAAGTAAATCTATCACTAACTAGTAAGTATAAAAAAAGGATTTGAAGAAAAAATTAAGTAAGTACCTATTTTCCAAAATTATTTATACTTCACCTGAGTCCGAGTATCACTCAATAGTTCAGAAATTAAGTCAAAAGGAATATTCCGTTCAAACGCACGCATTGGTCGGAATAAAGTATTTTCCTTACTTTATTTTTGTTAAAAAGAATAAAGTATGGGGATGGAAAATAACGTAGGATACAAAAGTATAGTTGGCAACCCTAACCACAAACTGTCAAATTTCCTCAATAGAATTTGAACTTTAGGTCTATGGCATATATGGTTAAATATTTATTGAAGACATTTGACATTATTGGGTACTGTGATGTGCATGCTTCTGTTCCTAACCCGTACCATATTATGCTAAAATTATGCGACCAAAGAATTCGGCTTTGGACATTTAAAAAGTGTTGCATAAGCGTAATAATCACTAATAACGTGGATCATAAGTCGCATAATTTTGGCATACCTACTTAGTGTGTTCCCGCACATACGAATTAGTTACGCAAAAGTATGATTTGACTATTCATCACAATTTGCATAATCTGTTACCATAAAAAAAGATACTGACTGTCTTTATTGTTAGAATTTCGTATATTATGTTGGTATTAGTTAGGTATAACTTTTTTTTGTCTGTATGTTCGTTGATTTGATATTAATATTTTTGTGGCGAGGATATTATCTATAGGTATTACCAAGAATCAGTTTATTATTCACCTGCTCAATTTGCAACTTATTGTTATTAACATAAGTCGCAACCAAATAAGTACCTACTTACTAGGTGTCAACAATTTGTAAATTTGATAAATGTATAGGAAAAAGGTAAAATTTTAAATTAAGGTCATACTAAAGTAAGAAACATTTAGACAAGTTCGCTCACGGGTCATAATGGTATCTGTAAAAAGTCAAATATAATTGATAGGTACTTTCTTCTACATCGAATGTGTGTTCTTTGTTCAATGTATAATATACTAGTAGCTGCTGCATGTGACAATTCCGATAATGTTCTTTGTTTTTCATAACCCGGATAAGTGTAGGAACATACTATGCTGAAATTACGCGACCGTAGTTCGGCGTTTTCGGCCTCAGAGGTTAAAGGCTGTACGCATCGATTTATGGCTGTACGCTTTAACGCAACGTAATTTCGATATTATGTGTCGTCAGTACTTAATTCAAATAGCATTGCAGGCGTAATCATGCCGAACTTCAGTCAACTTCGGCATAGTGTGCTTTTACACTTTAGAACTAGCACAAAATATGACGGTTGTTGACTTCCAATGTTCAATGGTTTTTCTTACATCTATAAGGTACTTACGCTATTCCCCTACTGATGTTTCTAGTCAAAAAAAGTAGTTAGTTTCCAAAGTGTTCAATTTATTGTTTTTGTGTCTATATACATTTCTTGTAGTCATAATAGATAAGTATTGTTTAGTGCAATTCGCCTCCAAGTAGGTAAATTCCTGAAATCGCCATACTCTGTCTTATTGCACGTAATTTAAAGACTTGATAGTATTAAGATTTAAAATTATGTGATTATTAATAAAGTTTATTAATAAAATTGACTTTTTACTTGATCTTCCAACAACATCCTAAATGCACAGTGGAAGCATTTCTCGTGGTAAAATCCTCAGAGCGGGGAGATTCTTGAACCGGTGACTAATATCACGCTATGATTCCTGACGGTCACGTGTCCTGACGCGATTTTAACATTTTTTACCTATTACAAAAAAGTGTACAACGCCGCTAAAGAAGTTTTCACTTCAAAAAAAATTACAATAAAATAAAAACATAGTTATCATATTTTTAATTATTTATTATTATTTATTTTTTATTTATTTATAGAAAATCAACTTAATCGACTAGGGAGGTGAGACTCACGAGTGCGCGGATATATTTGCCGCACCGAATAACTATGAAATGCTGTAATTTATTGCTAATCATTCCATTCTATCAAGTTACGCCGCCCGGGTGCTCCCCGGACGCCCTCCTAACTAGGACAAATCCGGGGAAACCCGGACGGACGGCAGCCCTACTTACGAGTGATCCTTGATCTCATAGTCAAACTCACTTGTAACTTATTTTTGACATCGAAAATTTTAAATTATTATTATTAATATTATAGCCTCCTGTAGTGTCCCACTGCAGGGCCTTTGCATCGTGTTCTATCTTGAGCAACAAGTGACCAACCAGAACTAAAACAAATAATGCAAAAGATATTTTATTTCATGTCACTTTTAATTCCGAGATCACCCCGGTGATATTCAAAACTCACTCCCCAGTAGGTATTGCTGAGAAACTGTCTATCATTATATCTCTAACAGTCGGAACACAACAATTGCTACACGTTTATTGGTTTAAAGCCTGTCGCCTTCTTAGAATAAGATGGTGGTAGTTAGCCAGATGGACTGAAACCCAACTGTACTTGCTTCCACCAGCCTTACTAAAAACTATAACTTTTGTGCCGTTCGATGGATCGAACCCGGCAGGTACCTACCTCTCTAGGCCTTAGACTGCTGATGCTGGTCTGACCACTTGACCACAAAGGCGTTACACGATGACTTTTTCCACATAAACAATAGCACATAATATGTAAATTGGCACTAAAACCACAATCTTGTGTTTAAAGGAGTGCTATTTCTGCGATAATATTGGGTGGGTGGGACCAATAGCATAACGTGCCTTCCGAAGCTCGAAAGAGCTTGAGATGTTTTAGTTTGGTTACCGATTAGCAATGTATAATAAAAATAAATAAAATAAAATAATTATAAATAAAATAAAAACACTTCATTACGTCAAACATGGCATAAAGATCTTGTAGTAAATTGACATGTACACACGGCGGCAGATAAACCTACCCAAAACTGTCAAATGCCTACAATCAATTTTGAACTTTATTGTTTCGTTATAAGGATCAATATTCATTGGAGTAATTTGACAGAATGGATAGGTTGATCTGCCGCCGACTGTACTCATGTTTAGCCATTTTCAAAAAAAAAATACAGTCGAATTGATGACCTCCTCCTTTTTTGAAGTCGGTTAAAAATAGCATGCAAATCATTAAATTATTGAAGTGACATTTACAATATGAAACTATGCAACAAGAAGACAAATTACACATTCACATTATATAAAATTATTTAATCACATTCATTACAATTAATAAAATAAAGAATACAATACAATGTCAAATTAGCTCCAAATCATAATTGTTACAATTAAGCCATTTAGACAATTTCTTTCTGAACCACCCATTTTCTAAAGTTTTAAATTCATTAAGAATTTTATTAAAAACATTGACGCTTGCGCGAGTTACTTTATTTGCATTGCAAGGTGGCATTACAAACAAACGATCGTAGGAATAAATTGATGAATGGAGCTTGATGGCGCAATGGTTTACGCGCCCGGTCTGCGACTGCTAAGAATAAGCAACTTTGGCATAAGCCGGTCATCGGATGACTAATCAAATCAAAAATATTTCGTCTTGAGCTGCTGCTTGCTTTGAAATGCACGTAAAAGAAGTTGGACTCGGCTGCATTACAGGTTCACCATTACCACTCACTCACTCACCCAATTCAATAGTGCAGCATTATTAAAAAACATGAAATTACTATATTAATAAAAAAAAAACTTATTTGTGTGTGTCATATTAGTTATCACAAATAACGCACACTTTGTGAAATTGAAAAGTGAGCTGGTGATGATAATGATAATGATGATAATGATGTTGACGAACGTGCAAGCCACTGAGCCAATAAAAAAAAATACTGAAAGTTAGGCTGTATGGTTTTGATCCTTTAGCCTTATATTATAAGTCTATGATAGTAGCTGTGTTGCTGTTAGTGTCACTGTCACTGTCACTACCTATTTCGCTTTTTCGCTTTCATTCATTCAGTATTTTTCTGTCTTTCTTGCTGTTCAGTTGTGTTTTTATTATTTTGTGTTTTATTTTTGTGCAAAGTCTGTGTTATTTGTGTTCATTATCTCATGTAGATAGGTGTTAACGCTTCCAAAATGCCGGTGTTTCACACGAAGATCATCGAGAGTATATTGGAGCCGGTCGCTCAACAGGTGAGGAGCATGCTTCATATTATTTATAGAACCATCTCAATAGTTATCTCTTGTGTAGGTGTCAAATATTTGGATTATTGTTTACTGTAAACGGCTGTTACTTGGGACGTTATTAATAGTGGATTATGTCACCTTTAGGCGGGGTACGGAACGCGGGTAGTTATATCGAAAATGCCCTTTTTAGGCCAACCGGCAGTGTATGACCGTGTGAGATTGCTTAACCTTGCCAGACGTATGCAGTTTATAGAGACTTGCAAGTTACAGCCAAATAAATCTGTATCTGTCCACTTTAGTGGTCAGATGGTAATCATATTTGAATGATAATTGGTTTTCTTATTGGTAAGTACATTTTAACAAGAAATGTAAAGTTGAAAACTTATTTGATGTAATCTCATTAAATTCTAGTTTCTCAAGGACTACTTGTCATAAATTATACCATATAATATTATAGACAAGAATCTACTATCCAATCAATTATTACCTTTGTCACAAAGGCTGTTAGTCTTACTTATGTAAAATAAAAGTAATTTTGGAAAATAAGAAAGTTTTCAGTTTTGTTTTTATTGAATAATGATCAATAAACAAAATACCTTAATTTAAAGATTTTTACTTTACAGTTGTTAGTAGTAGTTAGTAGTCACTTAATTTAAGTTAGATTTACTTTACTCTGAGAATATTACTTTATTTTCAAACATTGTTTACAACAGCAGTCTTAATTGTTTATCTAATAAGAAACTGCTACTTTGTACTTAGTTTGTGTACGGTATGACTGGTTGTCTGTCTGTCTTGCTAGCTACCATCATCTTATCAACTTATCAATATTATCATCAATATACAATACTAATCGTTGTTGTGTTTTATAAGCTAGAGGAAGAGATAAGTTCCTCAGTAGACATACCAAGGTTGTTATTAAAGAAATGTAAATTAATCATAACTTACAAATAATTAAAAACAAGCTGCCCAATAAAAATTTTGCACAACATAATATTCCAAATAGGCAGGTTCTGAATAACTAATAATTAAAACTAAACAATGTTTCTAATTTTAAAAGACTTGGAACTTTTGTTTGAATATACAATACCTAAGAAGAAATAAAATAGATAGGATACCCAACTACTTAATTAATAACTGTAAATAGTACTGTAAATAGTACTGTAAATTAATAACATTAAATAGTAAAAAAAAAGGAAAATGATGTTTCTTGCAATCATATTTATAGTTTATAGCTACAGTCAAGAGTAAAAACATATACAGTCAAGTTCAATAACATACACTTTTGACAAATGTTGATTCTTATTGCAAGGTAAATAAAGGTTACTAACTGTCAAAAGTGTATACATATTAATGAACTTGACTATACATATAATTAAGATCTAGAGTCTTCTTATAGAGAATAAGGTTTCTAAAATGTGAAATGGGTGCCATTGACTGCCAGTGATATACTCCCATACTCTAACAAGACAATGGCCAATTAAAGAAATGTGTGTGTGTGTGTGTGTGTGTGTGTGTGTGTGTGTGTGTATGGTACTTTTACAGCTACTGCAACAATGTTGTCAATTGAACTATTTATGAACAGAGATTGGAATGCCTAGAGGCAGATTATAAATGAAAAAGATGAAATAGTCTACCACACGTTTTACCTCCTTCCTATGAAATGGGGTCTATTATACAAGGCGTGAAGAGGCACCTTGTGGGCCAGCAGGGTGACGATGAGGGTGACTGATGCTGTATTGTTTTCACGTTGCACCAGTTGTCCATGCGTCTAGACCCCGATTCCACTTAACATCAGGTGGAATGGAGTCATTTGCCGAGCTAGGTATAAAAAAAATGCTTACATTTTGTGGGAAGATATGACAAGAAGTTATTCAAGTTGCCAATATAATAATTTATTATTATTATTTAATCCCATAAAGTGTGTGCTGCTGCAGTATTACGTTGTTCAGTATAGTTAGTTTAGTTTTAATTATTAGAGTAAAAATATAAAATTTATATCAGTAATCTTTAACCTTTAGAAGTTGTTGGCGGTAAAAAGGTTAATGAATAACCATTATAATCCGAAACCTATTATTAAATTACAATTCTCAAAATTCTGATCACATTATGAATCGCATTGCTCTGACAATTGGGATTCGAGTTCTAATTAAATTCCAATCATTGTAAGGTAAACTAAGGCAATTAAATTGTAAATATGTTTTTTAATCAAATTTAGGTATGTGTAATTTTATTTACAAATGAGTTGGCAAACAATCCTCAATCTGCCCTGTGGTTACTACAAGAATATAGGTAGTACTAGAGTGTCTACAATAAATCACCAGAAGAAAAATTATTGTTATATTATTAAATAAAAATTCGTTTTGTTTATACAATCTGTCCGGTCACCGGTGTCGAAGCTTTAAATATCATAAAATATGGTCAACTTTATTGATAAAGCACCCCTTATATGTAGGTTTTCTCTAACCATAATGAAATGGCAGACTTTTAATTATTTATTTTACCGAAAAGTAGGTGTGCGTACAAGTTTGACCATATCTACTCTTCTAGAGGTCCTACGTTTACAAACGAGGTGTCATTAGAAAGCTAAAAAGCTAGGTAAGGAACTGATGCTAAGAATGTTATCACAACAGTTCATAAAAATACAACATAAATTTTTTTATGAAAAAAAAAGAACAAAAAAACGAGTTTTTTTTAGTTATTATGTTTTAAAAAACAAATTAGGTCATTGAACTACATTTTTTATGTTTTAAATAAGTAGTACAAGGTATGTGCTAAAGGCAGACACTAAAATATTAGACCTAACTTAGATAGTTTAGGATTTACAACAGTTTGAACATGACCATTTAAATAGTTCAATTTTGTAGGAAAGTAGAAATAAAAAGAAAAGCTGGTAACTAATGATAATAACATTTTAATCATTCACATAAAGAATTTTCATTTTAATATTTTTTATAACAGCAACTGCTCAAAGTGATTTCCGTGGTACTGAAGACATGCAGTGGCTCTTAATGATACATGACTGGTCGAGCGTCGTATCATCTCCCTGTCTCTTCTCAAATCATTACCGACATCAATTATTTTCTGTTCCAACTCTTCTCGTGTGTTTGGCACGTCTACGTACACTCTCTGCTTCATAGTACCCCACAAAAAGAAATCGAGTGGCGTTAAGTCGGGTGAACGCGGTGGCCAAGCGATCGTTCCACCGCGTCCAATCCACGTCGTAAATTGTTCGTTTAAAAAATTTCGGACATTTACTGCAAAGTGTGCCGGGGCGCCGTCTAATTGTAATATCATACCAGCTCTGTAGGACAACGGTAAATCCAGTAGTGCGTCTTGGAACTGAGTTTGCAGGAATTCCAAAAATCTTGGGCCATTCAATGTCGCCGGTAAAATAAACGGTCCAATTAAAAGATCATCAATCATTCCAGCCCAATAATTCACAGAAAATTTATGCTGAAATGAACTTGGTCTCACGGCATGGGGATTTTCATGAAGCCACAGATGATCATTGCGGTGGTTCGTATATCCCGATCTAGTGAAAGTGGCTTCGTCAGTCCACAAAATTCTTTTTTAAAAATTTGGGTTGTGTCGCACTCTTCTAATAACCCACGAACAAAAACTGACCTTGTCGCGAAATCCGGTTCTAGTATATCTTGTACCCTTCGGAAGTGATAGGGATGTAATCCTTCCCTTTTAAGAACTCTCCACACTGACCATCTGGATAAATTCAGTTGATTAGCAATTCGTCTGACACTAAGTCTAGGATCTTGAGTAATCAAATTTAATATTTCTTCTTCCTCTTGGTGAGACACAAGACGAGCACGTTCATTGGCAGGTCTTCTGATTCCATTTTCAGCTAGTCTCATGTGTATTCTTATAGTAAAAGTCCGGGCATTCGGTGTAGGTCGATTTGGAAATCTTCTTACGTATTCTCTAACAGCAGCATTGGCATTTCCGTTGCACAATCCGTACACGAAATGGATATCGGCGAGGTGCTGACTTGAGTAGTAACCGTCTTCCATTGTAACTAACAAGAAATGTTCAACAACAAAATAAAAACGTAACAAAAGTTCAACAATAACAACAAAACTATGTGGTAGATTTTAAAACAGCAAGTAGTGTAATCACAACGCGGAGCGAGGGACGACTGACCTGACAAGCCCGTAACAACTGACGTTTCAGCTGGCATTCTTTTGTTTTTTTTTTAACTGCTCCTGTCCCCGACCCACCGATAAGGAAGTTGAGTTTGCTATGGCGATGAAGGACGCACTTTTAAGAGGGTCATATTCAGACTGTTGTAAAACCTAAACTATCTAAGTTAGGTCTAATATTTTAGTGTCTGCCTTTAGCACATACCTTGTACTACTTATTTAAAACATAAAAAATGTAGTTCAATGACCTAATTTGTTTTTTAAAACATAATAACTAAAATTTGTTCTTTTTTTTTCATAAAAAAAATTATGTTGTATTTTTATGAACTGTTGTGATAACATTCTTAGCATCAGTTCCTTACCTAGCTTTTTAGCTTTCTAATGACACCTCGTTTGTAAACGTAGGACCTCTAGAAGAGTAGATATGGTCAAACTTGTACGCACACCTACTTTTCGGTAAAATAAATAATTAAAAGTCTGCCATTTCATTAAGGTGAGAAAACCTACATATAAGGGGTGCTTTATCAATAAAGTTGACCATATTTTATGATATTTAAAGCTCCGACACCGGTGACCGGACAGATTGTATAGTATATAATAGAGGTCTCATTAAAATGCTTTTGTTTTGTTTATATAATTTTTAACGCAAATTTTGTTGCGAACAAATTACAAAAACATAAATGTTGAAAAAATTTCCACTAGCAGGATTTGAACCTGCACCCTTCTGACATACCGGGTCAGGCGCCTAATTGAGCTATCGTGGTTCTAACCGATTATACGTGGTTTTTTTTAGAGGTCTCATTGTCAAATCTTTATATAGGTATATAGATCTCCTTCTAAACGGCTGGACCAATTGTTTACTGGACGGGTGTTTTCAAGCGAACGAAGTCGC